>JBCNJP010000012.1:67929739-68017061 GCA_039602395.1 Deinandra increscens subsp. villosa | reverse complement strand
GATAAGGTGCGCGTGCAATCGAAGACGGCTCCAGGAACTAATTCGATTCCAAACTCTACTTGTCGAAATGGAGGCAAACCAGGCAGATCTTCAGGAAATACATCTTGGAAGTCGCGGACTATCGGGTAGTCGTCGATTCTACGTTCGGGAAGTGTCGAGTCGGTGACGTTTGCAAGAATCGCGAAGTGACCTTTACGAAGGCACTTTTGAGCTTTGAGGAAAGAGATAATACCGGTGACTGCTCCACCTTTTTCACCTTGAACTGTTAACACTTCACCTTCTTCGAGTGGGATACGAACCACTTTTTCTTTACATAAGATTTCAGCTCGATTCTCAGATAACCAATCCATTCCTACTATAACATCAAAACTACCAATCGGGAAAGGCATAAGATCGATTCCTAACGTATGGCCAGCTAGTTCTAACTTACAGTCCTTAACTATCTGAGTCGTATCATGAAGTTTACCATTTGCTAGCTCTACCACATATTTAGCGTCTAAGGCAATCGGTTTAGCATTAATTAGCTTAGCAAACTTAGTGGAAATAAAACTTCTTTCAGCACCAGAATCAAACAATACAGTAGCAAAGAAACCATTTAGTATGAATTTACCGTTAATCACGTTGGCATCGTTGCGAGCTTCACCTTGACCCATGACAAAAGCTCTTCCCCTGCCATTTCCACCATTCCCGTTGTTATTCCCGTTGCCATTTCCTCCGCCATTACCGTTCCCACCATTGTTCCCTTGATTACCATTTCCCTGTCTTCTCAACTGCGGGCAGTCCCTCTTGATGTGGCCTTGAGCACCACATTCAAAACAGCCACGGGCTCCACCATTATTGTTCTGATTATTTCCTTGCCCGTTACGGTTGTTCCCATAGTTGTTGCCATGGTTGTTGTTGTTGTTGTTTTGCCTTTGGCGATTTTGTTGCTCAGGTAGAGTTGCCCAGCAGTCTTTTGCTTCGTGGCCTTTCTTTCCACACCTTTCACAGCTCAGATTCTTTCTACAAACACCAGCATGATGTTTCCCACACTTGTTACACAGAGGCAGGTTACCCCTGTAGTTGCTTTGACCATTTCCGCTCTGGCGGTTGTTTCCACTGTTGTTCCCAGACCTCTTGCTTTGACCTTGGGAGTTATAGGACCTCCCAGTGCTGTTTCCAACACTCTGATTGTTCATGGAGTTTTCAGGAGCTTCATCATCAGCTTTTCTTTTGCCACTAAGGGCAGTCTTCTCTGTGGCCTTTGCAGGAAGTGTACCCTTCTCAACCTCCTGATCAGTAAGCTTGTGAGCCAAACGGATGGCTTGCTGCACGGTTGCGGGGTTGCTGGCAGTCACTAGTCCTTTGATTTGAGGCGCGAGGCCTTCCAGATAACGCTCAATGCGTTTGAACTCAGCATCAACCATTGTGGGGCACAAGACCGCGTACTCATGGTAACGCGCAGTATATTGCTCAACTTCAGACCCAATCATTTTCAAATTCAAGAATTCGCCCTCTAACTTCTTCACTTGGTCACGGGGACAGTACTCCTCCATAATCAGTTCCTTAAATGCTTCCCATTGCATGTTATTAGCCGCATCAATCCCAATCATCTGGATTTCGGCATTCCACCAGGAGAGAGCAGCTCCCTCAAAGGTACCAGTCGCATACTTCACTTTGTCCCCAGCAGGGCAGTTGCACATAGAGAAGACCTTCTCAGACTTCTCAATCCACCTGAGGAGTCCCACCGCTCCTTCTTCGCCGGAAAACGTTATCGGCTTGCAGTCCATGAAGGACTTAAACGTGCAGTGATGGTGGTTTCCTGATGCATAAACAGTTCGGGTCTTAAATTTAAACAGGTCAAATATAATTCGTTTTGTGCCTTAACCGGCATAATAGTTACCCTGTGCGGCGTATGCAGCTTGGACGGCTGCCACCGCGGCTTGCACGTGTTCGTTAATCATCGCTTGCAGTTGTGCAGGCGTCATGTTAATGTTGCTTCTTCCGTGTCCTCTTCCAGACATCTCGCTGAACAGTTAAAGTAGCCAGTGTTCAGTCACAGTTATACTTTATACATATCCCATAATATGCATGTTAACAATTTCCCGTTATCCCTCTATTAGTCCAGAAAAAAATTTTCGTGCAAAAATCGAGGCGTCGTCGGAGAACGTCGTAAGTCGTAAGTAGCTATCGTCGAAAGTCGGCTTTCCCATAAAAGTCACCGTCGGCGTAGTCATCGTAGTAGAAATCAGGACGTAGCGTGTAGCATCGTTTCGTTGTCGCTTTCCCCCGGCATAGTGCGCGCATTAGCGTTCGCGTCTCGTATTCGTGTGTGAAAATTTCCTAAGGCTTTCCGTTAGACTACCTAGACACGGTCTATATATTTATTTATATATATATATATATACATACGTACTAAGCTTTTACTTACACAGCAGAGCGAGTATCCCAGGTTGGCACGTAATTATTTTGGTTTTGGGAATTTGTTTATTCGTTTGTAACTAAGGTTTCAAGTTGCAGTTTCCAAATCGTTTTCAAAATTGATTCCAGTTCTCTGCAACTTATGGCTCTGATACCAATCTGTCACACCCCCAAATTAACCACTAACGGAGTTTATACCGTTAAGGGGTGCGACCAGACCAGGACCACAACCATTAGTTACAAATACTAAACGAATCAGAGTTAGTCCAAAGATATATCATAAATAAAGTCTCAAATTACGCAGCGGAACAAAATATCATCTTAGCACTAACCACGTGCTTTACAAATCAGTGTTTTAAATTCCCAATTAGTTTAACTAAAAATAAAAGTCTTCATGTGCCATGCCAACCCGCTCCGGATACTCCTTAGCGATCTGCAAAAGTTTAAACCACGCAAGTGTCAACCTAACGGTTGGTGAGTTCACAATGGGCTTGTCACGCAGTGGCCCGGTCTCATAATCATAAACGTATCAACATATACTTTAAGTAATATTCATTTGTGAAAAAGCAATGCTTTGTAATGACCAAAATCATAGTAACATGGTTTAGTAGAATTGATGTCCGTAACATACGTTATCGGGTATGAACTAGTTTTGTATAGTTAAAGTGCTCAACCGATATCGCGGGTAGCTAATCCGTTGTTCCATGCACTAAGGAAGTTTGTACCAAAGCTGACTATTATTGTAGTGGCCGTGCCATCAGGTTTTGCGGACCTACGTCATCGCGGATTTGCCTCCCCCGTGTCCTCTCGGGATCACGGTCAGATAGGCTGATATTGTACCTCCGTGCACTCCCCGTGCCACGGGGCGGAGTTTGTCAAACTCCAGTAGATCTACCCAACATCCCCTCGCTTTACAATTAATGGTACAATTTAGTTAAGGACTTTTAAGTTTTCAAGGCATCCTTAGAAATCATGTGATATCATGTGGTTTAGACTTTAACCTACGCTAGCCATATTAAAAAGGTTTACCAGATTCTCATGAATCTCAAAAGTGTTTTCAGTTTCGTTTCAGAAATAGTTGTTTAAATGATTCACAAGTGCTTCCCATAAAGCACTTCAAGTTCATCAAGTGGGTGCCGAGCACTCCAAGTTTTCAAGTTCATCAGGGAGGTGCATAGCACTCTCGAAGTTGTCAGCATTGTTTTTCATTTAGTTATTCGGTGTGACCCAAACGGGTTCACGGTAATCGGGTTAGTGACACTCACCTTGGGTTGCACTGCTACACTTGTTAATAATCCAAGTATGCTTAACGAAGACCTATGAACACGTTTAGGTCTTAAGTATTAGTTTTGTGTCTAATCTTTACTTAACGTCACTATGGCCCATAACATAGCACGTTGGAACTATGACACGACATAACGACACACGACACCGATGGTTGATCATAAACAAGGGTTCATATACACCAGAAATCAAAGCACGTATCATCATGGCATAATCATATGAATCATGGCATAACATTCAAATAAATTGCACAAGTTTGGATTCTGGTCTAGCTACAGTTTCGCTAGTCAGTTTCGCTGTGTGCACGGGCAGCACTTTCGCTAGGCAATACCCGATGACACAGTTTCGCTAGGCTAGTTTCGCTCGAAACTGTTGGCACAGTTTCGCTAGCCTAGTTTCGCCCGAAACTGGTTTGAACTTTCGTTCAGGAAATTTCGCTCGGTAGTTTCGTTCGGACAGGTCGGGTTGGTTCACCCGGCGACACTACAGTTTCGCTACATAGTGTCGCTGGATGAAGATATACATAATTTCGCTACATAGTTTCGCCCAGAGAACAGGCTAGTTTCGCTGGTCGCGAAAAACACATAAATCAGCCTAAAAATCAATCTAACAGCTTCCATATTTCATGTAATTCATTATCTAGCATACATAGACATTTACCAACATAAATCAGTAAGCTTTAACACCTTAATCATGGGTTTTTATCATCAAATCACCAAAAATGCATTTTAAACCTAAAATGACCTAATCTAGCATAAATCTTCATTATGGTTTGAGTTTACACGTAAAGTTACTGACTTTATGATAGATCTAGCATCCCTAAGCAACATATCAGAAGATCAAGTGATTACATGAAGATTCAAGCATGCTTTTTAAGAAAAACACATAGAAAAGCATAAATAAAGGTTTTTTTGAGACTCACGATTCGATCTAGGATCCAAATAGATGTTGTCTCGAGGCTGAGATGGTGTTTCTTTGGTGGTTTTCTCGGCTGACCAGATTCCAGGAGAGTGAGTGTGTGTGTTTGAGAGAAATGGTGCAACAAATGAGACAACTAGGGTTTTATGCCATTATATATCAGAGGCTAGTTTCGCTGGCTAGTTTCGCTGGCCAGGCGAAACTGTCTCTGATTTCATGAGATCCAATAGTTTAACCGACTACCGGGCGACACTATAGTTTCGCCCGTTAGTTTCGCTGGCAACCAAGAAAGGCAAATTTTCATTTTATTCCTATTACTAAATCATGCGTTTTCATCACGTTGCACATAATGACAATACATAAATAATCACATAACACATATGGACGGGTTCGGTGATCAACCAAAGGACGTGGACGTATTCGGCCTAGTTAAGCATTAGTTACTAAGTTAACACTTATAACGTAACTAACGGAATTGTCTAACGGAAGTAAACCTTGAAATTCTCGGATGTCACAATAAATAATCATGTCACATGATTATTTAATGGCTTGGGTTGGTTAAAAGAAATAAAAGATGACAATGTCATGAATCATTTTATAAAACATAATCCAAAAATGATAAAAAGATCATTTATGTCAAATGATTAAAACACTTGGACTTATCATAAATTCTAAGATTTCTTAAAAATTCTATAAAAAGGCAAGAAGATCTAACGTTTGTCTTTAAAATGTGGATTTTTATAAAAATAAATGATTTTTATAAAAATATAGACAAGTCTTACATGTTGGAAGACTTAATAAATTTTTATGATCATTTTGATAACTCAAAACGATCTAGACATAATGACGTTGCGTAGTAATAAAACCGGGACCAATACGGCGATATACGCGATAACGTCGGGATACGTAAATTCATTTAAAGACATGGCTCGTTTTATAAAACGTTTAAAGGAAAAATCTATAAGTCCAAGTGATGTTTTAAAATCATACATTTCTCATGACGTTTTAAAATAGAATAAATATTTCATAAATATTTAAACACATTATCTATTTTTATGACAAGTAAAATAATTATTTTTAACAAATAATTATTTGGGAAACTCTAAGACTTGTAAAGATCGTTTAAATGAACGCTATAATTATTTGTGACAATAATTATGAACCCATCTTTCCATTAAGTTTTAATATAACTTAACGTGTTGGAAAACATACCAACTTCTTTAAAAATCAATTGAACTAAATAAATAATTATTTAACAAGACGTTCAATAATTGATTTCATCTCATTAATGTTGCCTTCTCTTTATATTTATTTTAACATAAATATAAACTTGAAAAAGTGTATTTATTTGTACGATAAATACTAATAACGGGCTTTCCAAACGAATATAAACGGGAATAACGTCAAGACTTGACCGGTATCATTTGGGTGACTTATGTTACTCAATTGATCATAGACCTTATGCAAATGTCTTATTTATTTAAATTAGGACATTACTTGCTACCGCTACTTCACGGTTCATTCATTCATCTGCTGATTCAGTGAGTTTCACGGCCCCTTTTCCTTTAACTGTTTTATACTTTGGGGGAGAAATCATGAAATCTGATAAATGCTTTTTACTTAATATTATGGTTTATCTGTTAGCCGTATGACTACTTGTTCTCTTACTGATTACCCAATTTGGTACATTATCGTTATAAACGTTTGTACAACCGTATCCCACCATTAATTGATTTCAATTAGTTCTGTACGAAACGATAGCTAGTGAATAGATCTATTTGGGTTGACAACCCTGCCCAGTTCGGTAGCTCCGATCCTGACTCCGTACATTGTCAAGGGGCACACGTCAGTTATTCTGCTCTGTTTAACATCTCTGGGCAAGAGATGCTTGGGTGGGTAAACTGTTAGTATTTGAAATCAAGGTTCAGATGAGCTCATACATCCACAACGATAAACCCGTGTAATATTTAAGTATACTGAAATCTGTTTTACAAACTGTAAATGATAAATCATAAACCTGTGAACCTCACCAACATTATGTTGACCCGTTTTCAAACTCATGATGTCTCAGGTAATTGAGCAATCACCGAAGGCATGCAAATGGGGCTTAACTTCAATTATCGGACCTGCTTCGCCGGAGTCATAGTCCCGACCTATCCCAAATAAACTACCTTATGCTTTATCAATAAATTAAGACTTTTATTTTCAAATGTAAGACATTATCATTTCACCACTTTTCCGCTGCAATCTAAATGATGTGATGATTTACTATAACGTTTGAATATAATTAGTTGTTCTATGTATCCACGACTATGATTCCATTCCCGTTCACACCCGAATCCGTTGACCGAGGTGTGACAAAAGTACTATCACAGATCTAAGCTGTTGCGACATTCAATATGTGACATATCAATTTGGTGCATACTCTCTTTTAGAACATATAAGGATGAAATAGAATTTATTCTATTTGATTCCTTTCTTTGATTTAGAAGCCAAGTCTCATTCAGATTAGTTCTAAATTTACTTCAGACAATGATTCTCCTCAGAGATTATTTAATGTCCTCAGAATGATTCTCCTCAGAGATTATTTAAGGTCCTCAGATGACCTATATGTACCTTATATCGATTTTACTCCATTTACTACTTAATTACAAATTATCATAACCACAAGATTCATTTTGAAAACTTATTTTCTTGACGACATCTTAATATTCGGAATTGTCATAAAATTCCCACTTGCCTTGACATTTTCTATGTTGGTCTTCTTTAAGAACAAACTCAATTGCACATAACAATGTATAAATGATTTGATTTTGAAATGTCTAGAACCATTAATGGACTTGTTCAAGTTAATTCAGATTTATCCTGTTCTTTGGGAGAAAATAATCCAAGTTACTACTTGGTTTATCCACATGGTTCATATCTCAATATCCACACTATCTATCATATAATAGATTCTCAATTTCTAATATAATCATAATCATCACATGATGTTGATATTATTACTGTGTATAATTAACTCTTCAATCTCTAAGATTGACTGTACAACAAATCCTTATTAGTTAATTAACAAGTTGTTGAACCCCCGCGCGTTGCGGCGGGTCACATCCTTTTCCTTTTTTTTTTGTGTCTTCGGTTACTTGTCATTTGTCATTTGTCATTTTTACAAACCATGAAATTACATACATGGTGTTTAGCATTTACGTTAGGGATGCAAGTACAGATATCTTACTGTTTCATGGAGTGATAGGCTTTTTGCAGTGGGCTTTTAGTTTAGTGTTTGTGTCCCTGATTGTATAAAAAGGTTGCCTAAATGTTATGTCATCGTTAACCAAAGTGTTGTCGCGCTTGTGTTTCTTGTTACCTTTGTCATCTGCAAGTTTATTGTTGTTAGTAAAATGTCGTAGTCAATATACTTAGGTGTTTGTTGTTCTTCTTAATTTTTTGTACCTGTTGAGTCGTTGGTGTATTTGCGGCTTCGTTTTCCGGATGGAGTTTGTGGCTCTAGTGGTGGTAGGGGATGAACTATTTGGTTCGAGTGGTCTTCAATTGATGTTGTTGCTATGTGCTTAATGACTGCTGATGTGTTGTGCCTAAGTCGGATGATGTATTTTTTTTGTTAGGCCTAGGAGTGACAACATTGGTTCATGTATTGGTTCGTTGTATCCCTGCTGACCAACTAGTTGCAGCGCAGCTTACTTCGAGAGCAACAACCATTGCTTCATTGAAAATCACAACGGGAAGCGTGGCGGTTTCGTCCATCAGAAAACCATTCACGCAACAACTATTTTGCAGTATTATTTTAGTATTCTTTTTAGATGACTTACTGATATGTTGGTTCAAGGACAGGATGCCCATCTGGGCAACTGAGTGTCGGTTGCTTTTCAGTATCTTCTTCGCCATCAGAAATTTCTTCGTGCAGGGTTTTGTCACAGTATGCCTGTGAGCATTTGGGTAAAAACCAACAACGGAATGCCTCGTACTCTTTCATTGTTGCTTGGAATGTGTAAAGCTTTGTCTGCTTTGAGGGCACTAAGTAACTATTTTTTCTGCTTTAGTTTCATGTAGTATGAGAATTGTCTTTGAGAGTTTCGTACCTTGAACTCCTCGTATGTTTTCAGTTTGAGTTCAGCAAATGTGTGTCGAGTTTCTGTCTGAGACTCTAACAGTTGGAAGCTTTGATGAGCTACAAGCCTCACGTGTATGTTCCCGAAACCGTGTAGTACATCGACATTTTTTTAGATGGCTGTCAATGGAGTTGTTAATTGATAAGTAATCGACACATTGCATTGCAGAAGTAGTTTACTAACCTGTTCACGATTTCTTGCAGGTTTGACAATTGTGGGTTAATGTATGGGACTGTGATGTCAGTAGATTCAAGTTGCACCTTCCCTGTTTCAGGTTTAAGAGTGTGTGATGGGTCATTTAATATAAGTGTGTTGGTATATGGATCGAACCTTGGTATTTGGTGACTCTCATTGTTGCTACAGCCAAGATCTGGCCATCAAGTGTTCTCTTTGGTGAATGATAGTGCTACAGATTCCCAGAGGGTTAAAACAATCTCGTAGCCACTGCAATACCAATTTATATGTATTAAATAACAGTCTAGTGAAGGGTAGATTCTATTCTGAATTTTATCTATAAAGAACTTAGATTCCTTGTTTCTTACTTGGTATTAGAGTTCGAATGAAAACCACCCAATTGCAGGTAATGCCAGAATTTAATCAACAAAAAAAACTTATCAACCTTAAAAACACATCATCAGATTCAAAAAAATACACAACCCTCAAGGAATAGAAAGTATATTTACAGGGGAAAGTTATATCAAAAGAAAATAAAATTTTGTCATTGTGAAATAAACATAGAACAACAAACGACTACGTACAATGCAGAACTAACAAACTAACTTTAACAAAAGAGATGGCAAATCAATATTACACGCTAATTACATAAATAGAAACCAAAGCTATTTAGAAAGCATGCTAAGAGGGGCAAAACAATACAATAAAAAAAAGATCTTGACCTAAAAGTAAACAAATGCATTTACCTCCAGTTGATTATGTCAACAGTTCAAAATCGTTTTTAATGTGGCTTACCGTTATATAAACAACTGAACTTTAAGAAGAATAAAGCTTCACTCAAAGTTTATGTCAAAAAGGGACTTAAAATGTAAACAGATCAATACATCCTATGCGAGCTTTATGAGCAGCCAAAAATCAAAGAGCACATATGATGGGTGAATATGACTAATACAAACTACATGAAATATTATTGCAAAAAGTAGCCAAAAAAACCATTGTAAGAGAAAGTAGGCCAAAAAAGCCTTACAATTACCAATAGGATGTGTTAGATATAAGAAAAGTAAAAGTCAAAACATTAATACTAAAAGTATCCCAAAAAAAAACCCTAAGCTACCTTACAAAATCATCTATATGGATGTCAATTTTTTGCAAATCCTATAATTTGTTTTATAATTTGTTTACCCAAGCTCTATAACAAATCTGATAGACTGATACAACTATAATATAAAAAAATTGATTTTAGATTTGAAAAATAGACCCAAGAAATGTAACAAATCTGGAACTACTATAATATCAAAAATTTAGTTCTAGATTAAAGAAGTGGAACCAAGTAATTGGTGTATCAAAGAACAAATAAATGTTAAAATATGGTGCCCAAATCGAAACATAGAAAAGTAATACAAACTTGAAACCAAAGTAAAACCTAAGGAACTAACTACAGTAAATAACTTACTTTTAATAATCAATCCATTAATGTAAAATGCAGAAAATTGAACAAAAAAGATGTAATTGACTCACTACTTAAACAATACACAAACCTCCTGTAAGAAAAAGTATATTTACAATGAAGAGTTATAGAAATTGAAAACCAAAATTTCTCATTGTGAAATAGAAATATACGGGCATACGGCAACAAATTCACCTAAACCTACATACGCAGAATGTAGAGTTGAAATTCTAAAAGCAGACAACTAAATTGAAAGGACGAAGAGAACAATCAACAACCAACAACACAAAATTTTGGCAACAATGAACCAAATATGTAAAAGACACAAACTTTAACAAAACAAAATAAAATGCAGCAAAAGAGAAACGTACCAGTAAGAGACACGAACCGCAACGCTAAGCTAAAGAAATTCCGACTGCAAAGACGACAAAAGATCAGCAACAATGAGAATCATAACACTAAAAAACAAAGAACACAACACAAAATCTCAATTAACCTTCATAGTCTCTGCAAAGGGACGGAGAAGAAAACGTGCAGAAATGGGGAAAGACCGAAAGAGTATTAATGTTGAAACCGTAGCTTTTAATCTTTTACCGTGTGTCTATGGTTTCTAAGAATCGTCAAAATAACCAAATTGGGACCTTCCAGATCTGGATGAGACCGATGAGAGTTTAGAGATAACTAAAAAAATATGATGAATCTGATGTGAGAAAGCAGAGATGAACTGCGAGAGAAGAAGACTCGTTAGAGAGAGAAGAAAGTAATCAGATTTATTTGATGATGAAAGATCAGCCAGAGCTCAAAGACATCCACCAAATTTAACGCCACACGTACAAAAGGCAAAGCACACGGCATCTTTCAATTCGCTAGCCAAACGACATGTAATCTTCTAATTGGCCGGATGATATACAGTAAAATGACTCACATGTTACAAATTTATTTTGTTATATATATATAAATATAAATGATGTCCTTTAAGCTAATTTATGAATCGTATATATATCAGATTGTTATTAACCGAATATATTTCATATTATTTAGGAGATTACGTTTGATTGAGTTTCCTTAGATTGTGGCTAGTTGGTTAGGAAACAATTGTATTTATAATTCGCATTGTATCTCCTTTTGGGATCGAATAACAAAATACGATTACCTTCATGGTAATCAGAGCCAGTTTTTCTCCCAAATAACCTATCTTGCTCCACAAAAATTCCGGCCACCATACCTATCCCATGGCCGACGGCGGTGATTCCAACCCCAAAAATTCTCCTCCCAAACAACCACATCATCCCCCCATACACAAAGCATATACCGTTACCAATATCCATCAAAAGGTTCGCACCCTTGATGGCAAATCTGTCACCTATTCCAACTGGGTGAAGCTTTTTCGTTTCCAACTCACCGCATACTATGTTCTTCATCACGTGGATGGCACCAAGAATCCTCCTGCATCCACCGATCCGGAATACACTGAGTGGCTGGAATTGGATGCACTTATCCTTCAATGGATATTTGCGACCGTCTCCGATGACATCTTGCCCCGCATCCTCGACAACGCCACAACTGCTCGGGCCGCTTGGCTCAAACTCGAGAGCATATTCATCAACAACAAGAACGCTAGGGCCGCCACCCTTGAACAACAATTCACATCAACAACATTGGTCGGCTCTTCGTCTTTTGATGCCTATTGCCAGACCCTCAAGGATATCGCATCACAGTTGGCCGATCTCGGGGAAACCGTCTCCGAAAATAGACTCGTCATCCAGATGGTTCGCGGTCTCCCGGCCGAACTCGACACTGTCGGAGCCCTCATCAATCAGCAGTGTTCTTCTTGGGACGTCGCACGTGGCATGGTTGAATCCGAACAGCAGCGGCAGAAGGCTCGGCCCGGCGGTACTCGAGACACTCTTCTTGTTCATAGCCAAAACCCCCCAACCGATGCCAACAAACAGCCCCCATCCCCTTATCCAAACGGCTACTGCGGCCGGAACTATGACCCCGTCAAGGCTGCACGCGGTCGCGGCAATTATTCCAACTATCGGGGACGTGGAGGGGGCCGCACCACAGCCTCTCGGTCTCCGTCAACCTGGACCCACCAGCGCCCCTATGGCAGCCCACAATCATACCCAACCAACCCCCCTGCAGGCCCATCGCAACCCTCCCAGCCCACATACCCTCAATCGGCCCAGCTTGCCCCTCAGTATTGGACCCCCCCCCCCCGCCTACTCCCTATCCATCCCAATCGGCCCAATATGCACCGCCCCAGGCCCACTATGCATCGGCTTACCCGCCAACTCCACCCAACACTGATTTTGGACAGGTTCAGTATAGTACGCTCAACCCAAATGATATTGGCATGGCTATGACTAATTTTAATGCAGGGGGCTACTCGGATCAACAGTGGGTTATGGATTCAGGGGCTTCCGCTCACATCACATCTGATCCAGGTAATATTCAATTTCCAAGTTCATTCCCTGTAAGTCCTATTTTTGTTGGTAATGGTCACAAATTATAGATTAGCGGTTCCGGTAATGGCTTTTATCCCTTACCCAATAAAACCTACAGCCTAACCAATATCGTCCATTCACCTCAAGTCATCAAAAACCTGCTAAGTGTTCGCAAATTCACTATTGATAATAATGTATCTATTGAATTTGATCCTTATGGTTTTTCTTTGAAGGACCTCAAGGATGGAAGCCTCCTTTCCCGCCATCATAACAGTGGGGATCTTTACACGCTCACTCCGCCAGCTTTTGTCTTGTCAACCACCTCTACTAGTGCACCATGGCATGATCGCCTCGGCCACCCCGGCGCGACGACTCTTGCTTACCTTAGTACTTATTTTTCGTTTAAATGTAATAAAGCAATTCATGCTACTGTTTGTCCTTCGTGTCAATTATCGAATAGTAAAAGATTGCCGTTTTCTGATTCTATGTCATGTACTTTTCAACCATTCGATATAATTCATTGTGACCTTTGGACGTCTCCCATTTTAAGCAATAGCGGGTATAAGTACTATATGGTATTGGTTGACAATTTTACCAATTATCTTTGGGTGTATCCCCTTCGGTTCAAGTCCGAAACATTAACCAATTTTACAAAATTTCACAAATTTATCCAAACCCAATTCCAAACATCGATCAAAACATTCCAATGTGATTTGGGGGGGGGGGGGGGGGAGTTTGATAACAACAACTTTAAACAATTTGCTAATCAAAACGGGTTGGCCTTTCGTTTTTCGTGCCCTCAAACCTCCCAACAAAACGGTCGATCTGAACGTATGATTAGACGGGTGAACGAAATCATTCGGGCACTCCTCGTTCACGCGCGCATTCCACCTCAATTTTGGGTCGAAGCATTACACACCGACACATACTTGCATAACATTCTACCCACTAAACGGCTAAACTTTCGCACACCTGCCTTTGCCCTCTACCAGCGCCACCCCACATACGACCATTTGCGAGTGTTCGGGTGTGCTTGCTATCCCAACATATCCGCCGTTCAACCCCAACAAACTCTCCCCTCGGTCCACTCGGTGTGTCTTTCTAGGCTATCCATCCGATTTTAGGGGATATAGGTGTTATGATCCATCTACCGATCGTGTTCACCTATCTCGTCATGTTGTGTTTGATGAAACTTCGTTTCCCTTTCACGATATTGACAAAACAAATTTGCCAAAATCCCCTACCGAGTTTCCCGATGACTTCCCATTCCATACCGCCCCAATTATCCCCCCTCACAACTCACCCGACAACCCGACCCACCCACCTACAACACCTCCGCCTGGCCCAACTCCTCCAACCGTCGACCCGCCAACAACCCCAGGCCCAAACCCAAATCCGGATCCCATACCCCAACCCGCCACAGGCCCAACAGCCCAACCTCCCTCTCCTTTACCCACGGCCCAATCGACATCAGCCCAATCGATGCCTCCTCCTCCTGTCTTCCCTCCCGAACCCACGGCCTACACACCGGTCGATCCAAACCCCCCACAACCATCCAGCACTCACCCAATGCAAACCCGATTTAAAGATGGCATCGTCAAACCTAACCCCCGCTACAACCTTGCGGCCACATCCGCCATCTCTCCTATCCCTACCTCTTACCTTAAAGCCTTATCGGACCCTAACTGGATGCGTGCCATGCACGACGAATTTAGTGCTTTACAGGTTAATGACACTTGGGAACTGGTTCCTCGGCCTACGGACCGCCCGATTATTCGATCAATGTGGCTTTTCCGCCACAAGTTTAAGGCCGATGGAACACTTGACAGGTACAAAGCAAGACTAGTGTGCAATGGAAAGTCTCAAACTGTTGGCATTGATTGCTGGGATACATTCAGCCCCATGGTAAAACCTGCCACAATCCGGACAGTATTATCTTTGGCCGTGTCCCGAAGGTGGCCTGTTCATCAGCTTGACGTTAAAAACGCATTTTTACACGGGAACCTTCAGGAAACTGTTTTCATGCATCAGCCACCGGGATTTCATCACCCCGAATATCCGAATCACGTTTGTAAATTACGGAAATCGCTATATGGTCTCAAGCAAGCACCCCGGGCGTGGTATTCTCGTTTCTCCACTTTCATCCGAACTATGGGATTTCGAAGTAGTCTGTGTGACACGTCACTATTCACCTTCACCAGTGGTCAAGATATCGCATACCTCCTCCTATATTTGGACGATATTATTCTCACAGCCAATCACTCGGGTCTACTTCACAACATCATCACCAGGCTATCCAAAGAGTTTGCAATGACTGATCTTGGTTCTCTGCACCACTTCTTAGGGATTTCTGTTTCACGAGACGCGAATACCATGTTCCTTGGCCAGGAACAATATGCTCGAGATATACTGCATCGTGCTGAAATAAGCTCCTGTAAACCTACTATGACACCCGTAGACACCAATTCTAAATTAAGTGCCACCGAGGGGGAGCCTCTAGCCGACGGGTCTCACTATAGGAGCATCGCTGGTGCCTTGCAGTACCTTACTATTACGCGTCCTGATATCACCTATGCGGTCCAACAGCTTTGTCTCTTTATGCATGCGCCCAGGGAACCTCACTTGCATTTTATGAAACGGGTCCTAAGGTACGTTCATGGCACTTTGCATTTTGGTCTTCGACTAATGGCCTCCCCTAGTACCAATCTCACCGCATATTCTGATGCTGATTGGGGGGGCTGTCTGGACACTCGTCGCTCCACATCCGGGTATTGCATTTTTCTTGGGGACAATCTGATTTCGTGGTCCTCCAAACGTCAGCACACTATGTCTCGATCAAGTGCTGAAGCAGAGTATCGGGGGGTTGCCAACGCTGTTGCTGAGGCCACGTGGTTACGTAACTTATTACTAGAGCTACATGTCCCGCTCCGGAAAGCCACGGTTGTGTATTGCGACAATGTTTCTGCTATTTACCTTTCCGAGAACCCCGTCCAACATCAAAGGACCAAACACGTGGAGATGGATATACATTTTGTCCGGGAAAAGGTTCAATTGGGTCACATACGGGTTCTACATGTTCCGTCTGCTTACCAGTATGCGGATATTTTTACCAAAGGATTGCCCAAGCATTTGTTTGATAATTTTCGGTCCAGCTTGAACGTGTCGTATTCGCCCCGTTCGAGCTGAGGGGGAGTATTAACCGAATATATTTCATATTATTTAGGAGATTACGTTTGATTGAGTTTCCTTAGATTGTGGCTAGTTGGTTAGGAAACAATTGTATTTATAATTCGCACTGTATCTCCTTTTCGGATCGAATAACAAAATACGATTACCTTCAATTGTATCCATTTTGCATCTACGAGATTTTAACAAATGTCTTGTAACTCAAAGATCTAATCTTCAAGAAGATTCTAACATCTTTCCATTTTACAAAATCTATCATCCCATATTGTGATCTAAAGTTCGCTTCTAACCTTGAGAGTAGTTGAGACAATTTTGGTTTCGTAACTAAGAATAATTGTTTGCACGTGTCCATCATTAGTTTAGCTTTCATGTAATGTAAGTCTGATTTTCTATCTTGCTAAAA
This sequence comes from Deinandra increscens subsp. villosa, assembly GCA_039602395.1. Taxonomy (NCBI): domain Eukaryota; kingdom Viridiplantae; phylum Streptophyta; class Magnoliopsida; order Asterales; family Asteraceae; genus Deinandra; species Deinandra increscens. The sequence continues at coordinate 68,000,675 of JBCNJP010000012.1, read as the reverse complement.
CACCTTATAGTTTTGAAAATCTTTCTACTGATGTTGCTTGAGAATTATGCTTAAGGTAATAATCTTGATATAATTGTGTATTCCTTAATCGACTGACTTCGTTGCACACTTAATCTTTAAAGAATCCAATATTCTTCTTTTAGTTTCATAAGAAACGTGATTAAGTTTTTCTTTCAATTGTCTTAAAACCCCTATTGCATCAACACGTGCTAGTGTTTTATTCAAAATTGATTCTCAATCAACTTCTGTTGATTACTCACACAAAACCTGTTCACACATGTATGGATTTCCTTTGGAAAACTACTTCTAGAGAATTCCAATGTGTTAACTTTAATGTGTATAGATTAATCGCATACATTCTATAAATCAGATCTCATACATGCATCTAATAAAGATAATTAATACGTTATCTTTTTTTTGAACGGCCAACGAATGCCCCGGAAAACCCGAGGACTATTTACATCAGTTGAGCTTATTCTAGGGAAAATCCACCTCCGCGAGTGGCCGGGTGGTAAAACCTGGGAGCTCAGGGATCGAACTTGTGACCTTTCAGCCCCAAGTCTCCCCTCATCGCCAATGCCTCTTCCAAAGTGCTGCCCGTAAGAATTGAACATGTGTCTCAAGTAGAGAACACGGGCTTCCTACCACTACACCACAATGAAAGTTGCAATTAATACGTTATCTGGAGGACATCTATCTCATATATCTGCTTTCGCATGCTTTCGCATGACGTAAATACTAGATGCAACAATAATCAAAATCATGCATTAAGTAAACGTTTACAATCCAAAAGCATTAAACAATGTATAAAATCAAAACATAATGTTTGAAGAACCAAGAAATATAAACTATTTAAATTTCTTCATTTAGCAGATTTCTCAAGCTGCTTCAGTCCTTGTCATCCTCCTCGAGATCCACATCCTAAAAAACCAGTCCCTAGGCATCCGATCTAATCAGTCTAGCATATTTTGCCAAGCAGTTCCAGTGATCCATTTTGCTACAAACGTAGCAGACATCTTCATCAAAGATCCGGGTCCTCTTCGCGCCCTTGGCTAGAGCTTTCAGAACTAGGTATAGTTTCAAGTTTTAGCTTTCTCTCTTTAGCCACCGACATGTCTTTTAAGACTGTGACCGACCCATCAAAAAATCTTTTGATGTACCTTTTTATGAACTCCTCGTATTCAGGTGGTAGGGATGTAAGAATCATATTCACTGCAAGGTTTGGATGTACAGGACGTCCTAGCTTCTCAAGCCTTCTGAAATATCCCTCTAAACGGTCGATGTGATCTCCCACACTCTACTTGAATTTCATGGGCTTTTTTATTTCCTTTGTGATTTCTAATCACTAGTTTCACTTTGTTTGATACCGTTTTCCTTAACTCTTGGATCATATCAAAAGTAGAAAGATACTCGATCTCATACTGGAACTTAGTAAGGAAACAATCACTTATGCTTGAAAGGATCAAGTATGAAACCTTTTCAGAGTCCTTGTGCTGTTTAATCTATTGATCTTTCGAGTCATCTAGTGGTGGAAGTGAGGGTAAATGTGAGTCCAAGACATCTAACCTTTATTCCTTTTCAAGAACCTTTCTCAAATTCCGGTACCATATCGGAAAGTTTTTATCGTTGAACTTGTTCATATACATTATGCTACGATGAGGGTGAATGACAAAGTAATTGTGTGACATCTACAAGAAGAAACAAAATTTTGGTACTTAATGTTTTAACTACCCAACTAATAAAATGACCCAATAACAAAATATTTATTTGGACTGAATTCCTATTTCACAAGCACAAAGTGATTGGCTTAGCACTATTCACTTGCACTTACTACGTAGGTGGGTAACTGTTACCGATTGCGTCTCACACAACTCTGGGGTTTGGGGTCTCATGACACAACATGGTTGGTAACTCTAATGTAATGTTCTAATTACGAATTATAATTAGGATGGCGATCCTATTTCATAAATATAAAGTGATTGGCTTAGCCCTACTCACTTGACATTTACTAAGTAGGTGGGTAACGATTACCAATTGTGTTTCACACAACGCTTGGAATTGCATGACATAACGTGTTATGACTTGGTACATTTACACCACCTATGCACACTTGAAACGCTTCTAAGTGATATTGGCCCTCAACGAGAAACATGTGGATTTAATTTGGGATTTACTTTTATATTTAATTACCGAAATAGGTTTTAAAATGTAGTGGATGACTTATCGCATGAAACGCTTCTAAGTGATATTGGCCCTCAACGAGAAACATGTGGATTTAATTTGGGATTTACTTTTATATTTAATTACCGAAATAGGTTTTAAAATGTAGTGGATGACTTATCGCATGAAACAAGTCATGCACTTTTAGTGAAATCTCTATTTTATGTGTTCATGATAGATTTAAAACTCCTTTCAACACTCGACACAATTGAATTTTAAATACCCTATTTAAAACTATGTTGGTCGTTTATCGCGAATTTGATTTTAAATTAATAAACTTTTATTAACTTATGGTTTTAATAGATTATCGTTTTCATTTACAACGAGTCATTTATCTTATAATAAAAGTCCTTTTTATTATTTACCTTTAAAATAAATTAAAAACCCCTTTTGATTTAATTATTTTCGTAATTATGAAAACTGGTTTTGTAGACAAATATATTACTCTAAATAAACAATCACTCACACAAAACAAAATAAACAGAATTGAGCCATAATTGATATTTGTTCAGTTGCGTTCGAGCCAATGAACGAAACTAGAATAGGTCTCATAGGACAATCAACCACAATTATGGCATTGCTCCCACTTGCTCGTCCTAGTTCCTTCAGATGCTGGAAAAAGAAACAAACTTTTTGTCGCTTGCGTCCGTCGCGTGATGCGACCATTCCTGTTATGGGTCTCGCGTGACATGAAGCTCTTTTGTGGAAGTCATTTCCAAAGAGCGCCATGTGTCGTGACATTCCTTCTGGTTCGTGTCGCGTTTCATGACGAACTTGGTTCAACTTATTTGACTTGTGATCATCTTCCTTTCCATCTTGATGCATGATGAGATATACCCCAGAATGGCCTCAGAATTAATTGAAAGCCTTAGACAGAATAAAACGGAAGCTTAACTCCACGTGAGGGGTAAAAGGAATTAAGAAAAGGTGTAAGGTATCTAGCCGGCGAAAAGAACTACCGCCGGCCTCGGGAAGCAGCGATCAGTGATGGGATTGGCATAAAAGGACCACCCAACTAGATCAAGGCTCCCCCAGCCACGGAAGGGACTTGGCGCATTACCCCGAGCTTTCACAGGGAGAAGCTTTGCCGTCCCAAGCATTAAATGCTCCGGCACATCTTCGAGTATAAATAGAAGTGTAAGGAAAACGATATAGCTATGTCACTCTCCACTCTCTACTCTCTTTACTTACACTTATCACTCCAAAAATCGTCTCTTACTCTCACAGCGGAGCTTGGTCACGAATACCCCCCTCGGGGCCCTTCGTGTCAAGGCTAACTGTGTTCTTAGTTTTACAGGACTCTCATCCATCATCTATGTATATAACCGGAGTAAATACCACCCCTGGGATTCTGGGACGCAACATTGACGCCATCCATGGGACTGGTACATATTTGGTCTAAAATTCTAAGCAAGACAGTTCATGAGACATGGCGGGAGACGGTAACGTTGTAATCCCTCCGTTAAGCTTCAAAACGCCAGGAGTAACCAATGAAATCACCATCGATCTCACTACCTGACTTTTCACCGTCCTGTCTGATGCAAGAAAGAAGACATCGGAGGAGTCAACATGTAAAGAAAAGAGTAAAGATAAGGAGGAAGTAGAGGAAGGACTAATAACTCCCGAGTTCATAAAAAATAACAGAGAAACGTTAAAAGCTCGACTGTTCCAGTTGGAGAAAGATGAAAGAAAAGGGGTAGCACCCAAGTCGCTCTTCTAATACAACGAGAGGTATTATTCCGATCATGAAAATTCCCAAGAAGACGATGAGATAATACTCCCTAAGGGGAAAGCTACATCTAATGTCAACTCGGGCGAGGTAAATGATCTAGTAAGAAAGGTCTTAGAGGCTCTAGACCAACGAGTCAAAGGAGGGGAAGCTGAGAAGGTCCACGCGTATTAGGCTATACCCCCAGAAGGCCATTCATAATGGTCTCCAAAAATACAAGGGCTATACAGAAGCACCTCCCGAGGCGACGGGCTACGAAGAAGCCCTTGGTCTCGATGACGGGCCAAGGATACCACCTCGGGTATCGCCATGGCGGAAGGCATAAAAATAAACTCGGCAAAGAGAATAAGCAAGATAGTGTAGGGGATCTAGCCGACAAGAAGGACAAGCAAGTACGAGGAGGTACAATGCGACAGGTGATGTGAATAGCATCTCTGCCAAATCCAGCCTGTTTCTCGGCGCTCGAAGCCCCTGCAGCTCCATCAGGCATTTAATGCTAGGAAAGGAGACGTAAAAGGGGAAATGACCATTTCACCCTCGCGAGCCACTATATAAAGGTTACTTAGCCAAACGGGTAAAGGATCCGATTTCTCTCTAACACCTTCCTTACTTACGCAATTACTCTCCTCAAACAAACACTTACTCTCACGCCGGAGTGTTGTCACGAAGACCCCCTTCGGGGCCCTTCGTGTCAAGGCTAACGGTGTTTCTGTTTTGCAGGAACCTTCGCAAGACCCATCCTCGTGTAGCTAACCTCCGACAATCCTACCCCGGGATTCTGGGACGCAACATTGGCGCCATCCGTGGGACCGGCAAATACATTGGTCTAAGATTCAACTAAAATATGGATGAGAGTGAGGGAGTTCGTGTTCCACCTGGGTTCGAAACGCCTGGCGTGAAAGCGAAGGCCACCACTAGCATGGCCGGAGAACTCTTTTCCTCGGTGGTCAATGCGAAGAAGAGAGGAGGAGAGAACCTCACGAGTCAAGAAGGAAACACCATCACTCCAGAGTTTGTGAAGAGCAACCGAAAGGCTCTCATGACCCAACTTCTGGAGTTAGAAAAGTCAGAGCAAAACCCGTCGATCCCAAAGGTGTTGTTTAGCAAGGAAGATTATGTGGAGGGTCAGTATACTGATACAGACTCTGACGACGACGTAGAGGTTTTAAAGGAAAAGCAGGCTGAAAAACCAGAAGGGGAGGAGACAAGAGACCTCCTCAGAAAACTGTTGACCACGTTAGAAAAACAGTCACAATCAAGCAGCCCAAGGACGAAGCCTGACAAGGACAACAAGAAGCAAAGCAAGGGGAAGGACCCTATGTCACTCCCCTACAGGCCGTCGGAGGTGGGGGACATTTCCAAGTTCACAGATAGAATTTCTGAGGCGCCCCTGCAGCCAAAGCTAAGACTACCTCCGTCGGTATCCGCTTACGACGGAACTCAAGACCCCGAGGACCATCTCCATGCCATAAAGGCAGCGGGAACAGCGGGGGCTTGGAGTATCCCAACGTGGTGTCATATGTTTGTCTCCACTCTGACCGGAAACGCGAGATTGTGGTTTGACACCCTCCCGCCGAAAAGCATTGATAGTTATGAGGAGCTCAGGGGGAAATTCCTCAGGTACTTCAGCCAGCAAAAGAAAACCACCAGAAACCCAAACGAGATCCTCCACATAAGAAGAAAAGACGATGAAACCCTGGAAGGCTTCATGAATAGGTACATCGAAGAAAGCATGTATATTCGAGACGTCCCTGAGGTCATGAAGATAAGTGGCTTCATTCAGGGGGTCAGAAACTCCCAGTTGTGCGAAAAGTTGGGGGAGGAGTTCCCTAGTTCCTTCGACGACCTCATGGACAGGGTTCGAGCCTACATCAGGGGGAAAGATACGGGGCAAAAGGCCAAGGAGTGGGGGGCCAGAAAGGATAACTCGAGCAGTTACAACAAAGGAAGGGACAGGAATGAAGCCCGCCAGGGTGGTTCTCACTCCAGAAGGAGCTCGTCGGAGAAGAAGCCCTCCTACTCGCCGTACCCGTCGAAAGGAAGTCGTTCATATGAATCGTCATCAGGTACGCCGCCCCATTTCGAAAAATTTACTCCGTTGCTTAAATCCCCCAGTGAAATATTTGCCACCGAGAAGGATAGGCTGCCTTTTGGCAAGCCCCGTCCTAACAGACACGGAAGTAAAGCCCGTCCGGGGGAATATTGTGATTACCATCGGGGAAACGGGCACGCGACTGATGACTGCATACAGCTAAGAAAAGAAATAGAAGCTGCCATTAAAACAGGCAAGCTATCGCATCTGGTAAAAGAAATTAAAAGCCCAGAAAAACCTAGAGGCAAGGAAGGGCCCCCGAGAGAAGAGCCCCAATATATAGACATGATCAGAAGAAAAGTTGATAACGAAGAAGCCCCTCAGCGAGCGGTCAGACACAGAATGTATGACAATGAGAAATGGCTTGAAAGACCCATCACTTTCGCAGCATTAGGGCCCGACGAGGCCCAAGAAGCTCCTCTCAATGTCGCTGCTGACATAGCAGGACATCGAGTAGCCCGGATCCATGTTGATGGAGGCAGCGGGACGGAGATTATGTACGAACACTGTTTTGTGAGAATGAGGCCAGATATCAGGACAAAGGTTCAAGAAGATTACACGCCCTTAATAGGATTCTCGGGCGAAATGGTCAGGCCCCTAGGGAAGATAACGTTGCCCTTCACCATTGGGGAAGGCTTGACAAGGAGAACCATCGACCTGACGTGGTCTATAGTGAGAGCCCCGTCAAAGTACAACGCCATTATAGGAAGGCCGGCTATCAGAGCCCTCAGGGCTCTCACATCAACAGCACATGGTCTCATGAAGTTCCCAACACCAGGAGGAATAGCGACTGTTGGTTCAGCATCAGAAATAGTGGCAACTGTTGATATTGTACCTAAACTGGTGCCTAAAAACGGGATAGAAGAATGGATGGTGTGTGACAGGTACCCCGAGCAAACCATAAAGGTAGGCTCACAGCTCTCTGAAAAATGGAAAACTGCCCTTAAAGAGCTGCTAATTGCAAATAGCGACATATTCGCGTGGCAATGTGGAGACATGGAGGGAATCCCATCAAGATATATTGAGCACCACTTAAGCATACCACCCGGAACAAAGCCCGTCAGGCAGAAAAAGCGAAGCCTATGTGAAGAGCACGCCAAGGTAGCTGCTGAAGAAGTTAAGCAGCTACTTGCAGCCAACATCATAAGAAGAATCAAGTACCCGGAATGGATAGCAAACCCTGTAATGGTGAAAAAACCTGATGGCTCCCTGAGAATGTGCATAGACTTTTCAGGGCTCAACGAGACTTGTCCAAAAGATTGCTATCCCCTTCCTGAAGTAGACGCAAAGATTGATGCTCTGGCCTCCTTCCCAATAAAATGCTTCTTGGATGCTTATAAGGGCTACCATCAGATCCGAATGGCCAGGGAAGATGAGGATAAGACCGCCTTCCACGCTCCAGACGGTACGTATTGTTACACAAAAATGCCCTTCGGGCTGAAAAATGCAGGGGCTACGTACCAAAGGCTCATGGATTGGCTATTCCAAGAGCAAATAGGAAGGAACTTAGAGGTCTACGTTGATGATTTGGTAATAAAAAGCCAAAGAGAAGGAGATATGATAGAAGATATCAAGGAAACCTTCAACACTCTCAGGGAGGTAAATATGAAGCTAAACCCAAGTAAATGCTCTTTCGGGGTGGAAGAGGGCAAGTTTCTGGGAGTAATTGTAAAGAAAGACGGGATACAAGCCCGTCCCGAAAAAGTGGCTGCCATTAAAGACATGAGGTCCCCAAGGACTCTCAAGGAGGTGCAAAGTTTGAACGGTCAGCTTGTGGCCCTGGGAAGGTTCATATCAAGACTAGCAGACAAGTCAAGGCCCTTGGTTAAAACTCTGAGAAAATGCATCAAGAAACACCAGTTTGTATGGACTAACGAGGCCGAAGAAGCTTTCCAGCACCTCAAAACCTTCTTGTGCAACCTCCCAGATCTAGCCATTCCGCAAGAAAAAGAAACCCTCACTGCATACTTAGCCATTTCAGAACAAGCAGTTAGCTCGGTGTTGTTGGTTGAAAGAAAAGAAGGGCAAATCCCAATCTATTTCCTGTCGAGAACCTTGAAGGGGGCTGAGGAAAGATACCCGGCAATGGAGAAGTTAGCCCTATCCTTAGTGCACACTTCAAGAAGGCTTCGAAGGTACTTCCAGGCGCACCCCGTACAGGTACTCACTGATAAACCCATTCATACTGTATTGAAAAAACCTGAAGTGTCAGGAAGGCTTGCAAAATGGGCGATCGAGTTAGGAAATTACGAAATCGAGTACAAGGGAAGGTCCTCTAGGAAGGGGCAAGTCCTAGCAGATTTCTTGATAGAAATCCCCCCTGAAGAAGAAATAAAGGACAGCCTCCCGCCAACAGTTAAGAGAGGCTCAGCTCCTTCATCCACTTGGAAGCTCTTCACTGACGGGGCTTCAAACGAAGAAGGGTGTGGAGCAGGCTTAATACTGACAAGCCCAAAGGGGAAGGAAATAACTTGCGCTCTCAAGTTCGACTTCACCACAACAAACAATGAAGCCGAATACGAGGCCCTTCTGGCAGGTCTCAAAATGGCTAAGCAGTTAAAAGTAAAAAACCTCGAAGCCCATGTCGACTCAATGCTAGTGGCAAGCCAAGTCAATCAAACATACGAGGCTAAGGGAGATACAATGAAACGGTATCTTGACAAGATAAACAATCTGGTGAAGGAGTTCAGCTACTGCAAAGTCATTCATGTTCCAAGAAGCAAAAACAAGAAAGCAGACGCTCTAAGCAAAATAGCAGCAGTAGCATTCAACCATTTGGGAAAAGACATAAAAGTAGAAAGGCTCTCAGCCCCCTCGGTAGGGGAAAACATGGTAATGGCAATCGAAGAGGGAACGGGGACATCATGGATGACGCCCATCTATGAATTCCTGTCTGATGGAAAACTCCCAGACGGGTCAGAAGAAGCAAGAAAGATAAGGGCCAAAGCTCTTCAATACACCATCATGAATGATAGGCTGTACAGAAAATCTTACTTGGGTCCCTCCCTAAAATGTGTGAGTGAAGCAGAAGCCTCGCAGATCATAAAGGAAATTCACGAAGGAATCTGTGGCCTACATGCTGGGCCAAAAACAGTAGTGGCTAAGGCCCAGCGAGCCGGGTTTTATTGGCCTGGGATGTACAAAAGCGCCATTGAAGAAATCAAAAAATGCGACAATTGTCAAATGCATGCTCCAATCCCAAGGCATCCAAGGCATGATTTAGTTCCAGTAAGTTCTTCCTGGCCCTTCCAAAAGTGGGGAATAGACATCGTAGGCCCATTCCCCATGGCCCAGGGAAGAGTAAGATTTGTCGTGGTTGCTGTCGATTACTTCACAAAATGGGTGGAGGCCAAACCTCTCACCACCATCACAAGCAGGCAGGTTCTGAGATTCGTGTGGGAAAACATCGTTTGTAGGTTTGGAATCCCTCAAACCCTTATAAGCGACAACGGAACGCAGTTCACAGACAGAAAGTTCAGAAAATGGTGTCTCGAACTAAAAATATGTCAAGTGTTCACTTCAGTAGCCCACCCCCAAAGTAATGGACAGGTGGAGCGGGTAAACAGAAGCTTAGTCGAAGGCATAAAAACCAGGTTGGGGCGAAAAAAGAAGAATTGGCTGGAAGAACTACCTCATGTGTTGTGGGCTCACAGGACCAACCCAAAAACCAGCACAGGTGAAAGCCCCTTCAGCCTAACCTATGGTACTGAAGCAGTCATACCTGCCGAAGTGGTTTGTCCGACAGACAGAATGGCCCTAGATGATAAAAGCAATGAAGAAGACCTTCGGCTGAATCTCAATTTGATTGAGGAAAGAAGGGAGATAGCGGCTATCAGAGAAGCTGCTCACAAAAAAGAAATGCAAAGCCTGTATAACCAGAAGGTCAAAGGGGTAACTTTGAATGTTGGTGACCTGGTGCTCAGAGCCAACGAAGCCAGCAGGCAAGAAGAAATGGGCAAGCTCGGCCCAAGATGGGAAGGCCCGTACAGGGTCATATGGGCCAATGGCAAAGGGTCACACAGGCTGGCCATGATTAATGGGCCGGAAATCCCAAGAACCTGGAACATCCAGCAGCTTAGAAAGTATTACTTATGAAGTAGCTTATCTTAGAAATATTGTACCAGGCCAGTATATGTGGCAGATTTTGTAAAATATTGCAAGTATCTAATATATATGGCTTGACGAAACAAGCCAAATTTTCATGAAAAATTTGAGTATTGCATGTCATAGCATAATTCGTGAAACTTAAAATAAGAAAAAAGTCAAACACATTGCCATTTGAAAAAGTACTAAGTAAAATGAGAATCAGGCTTCACAAGAGCCAAGTCCATTATTAGCAAAGAGTCTTACATGGGCGCCCTTAATAGAAAAGGTAGAAGCCCCTGGAAGACCTCACAAGGGTCGCTTGGGCACCTTCTGAAAAAGGAAGGCATAAAAATGACACAAAAATGTTTCATGTCATAAAGAAAACATACCAACCCATAAAGGATGGATGTCGAAAAACGCCAAAAATACGCATACCTAAGTATTGCAAAAGCTGTAAGGAGGACGCTCCTAAAGACAGTAAATAACAAGTAGGTAAAAGGCGTTAAGCAAGTTAACATAGCATAATAAAGCCCTTAAAAGGGCACAAAAGGCAAAGGCCCCAAGGCCATTGCAAACATAGCAAGTCATTGTACGCCCCAACAGAGGGGCAAAGCGGAACATGTTTCCAAAACAAAGGTTACAGACATAAAAGAGTTAATTGTTCCCAAAAGCAAACACGCCTAAGGGCCGGGGGTTGCAGGGTCTTCAAGGTCCAGGAAATTGCGGACAGCTTCCATGGTCCATTGAGGGTTGGCAGCTACAGTCTCAAGCGCACTAAATGAAGCACCAACAAGCCCAGCTCCTGCTTCCTGCACCTTCTGGTCGGCTGAAGGGTCGTAGTATGGAGTATCTTCAAGAGCAGTCCCTTCAGCAGAAAACACGTAACCAGCGGCAAGGCCAAGCTGGTACCCAGCAGCAGTGCATGCATCAACAACCTTCTGAAACAAATGGCCAAACTGAGAAGAGGTGTGGACGCGTTTAACAGCCTTGGCAAGCCCCTCAGTAAGGAGCCAGCGCTTGTCATCTTCCAGCTCCGTCACACGACCTTCCATGGCCATTCGACCTTCACTAGCAGCTCGAAGGGCCGCCATCTCTTTGTTAACCTTTTCCGCATGAGCATTGGCAGCTGCTTCGCCAGCCCGGGCCGATCGAACCTCCTCCCGAATAGCCTCAACATGAGCCTTCAAAAAAAAAGAGAACGTCAAAAGAGAAGGCAAAGCAAAAAATGTAGACAAGTAAGAAAATAAGGAGCCGAAAAAGAAGAGCAAAGTATACCTCCAAATGAAGACACTCTTGCTCCTTCTGAGCAACAAGTTCTTTCTGGGCCTTCAGCTGGTTTTCCAAATCACCCATCTCCTTTAACTTGTCATGAGCCAAGCTCATCTCCTTCCTGACATCAGCAACCTCTTTCTTCAGCTCATCAACACCAGCCTTATCACTTTCCAGCTCCCCCAAATCTCGAAGAAGATTGTGTTTGTCCAGTAGAACCTGCTCAAACTCAGCAGCAATCTTACCATACTTGGATCTCCACCTCTTCGCTTCACAGTCAAGCCAGTTAAGTCGCTTCTCCACCTCAGTGGCAACCTTAAAACATTGAACGGTTTGAATGGCCAGGAGATCCCCCAAAGCTGGGGTCCCAATTTTACTGGCAGCAGCACGTTCGGCTGGAGGAAGCGACCTCCTCATAAACTCCTTGCAAGGCTTTACCCCGTCAATGATAGACCCTTCAGTAACAGTCCAATCAGGCCAATAAGGCTGGGCCTTGGAGTCATCAGTAACTAGGGACAAGCCCGTCAGAATCATAGTTTGGCGCAGGAGATCGGGGAGGGTTATCAGCAAAAATCGTCTTGGCAGCTGGCAAGAGGGCATCAGACAACGTAAGCTTAGTGTTCTGATTAAAGCCAATAGTTGAAGGACCTAACAGACGAACCAAACTGGCAAACAAGGGAGGGGTCGATTCAGTAATCTCAGGGAAAAAGTAAGGCGTACCAGAAAAAGGATCACCAGAAGCTCCAGGAAACGGCAGTTTAGAGGAAGGACCTTCGGAAAAAACAGTAGTAGATACGGGAACCTCAGTGGTAACAGCAGCTTCACTTGGGGGGACTAGCACGCTAGAAGGGGCAGCAGAAACATCAACAGATGGCAAAACGCCAGCATCCAAATTAATTGGCTCCTCAGCAGAAGGCTCAGCAGTCGTTGGAGTAGAAGAAGAAGGTTTGGAACCACTCCTAAGGTTCAGCCTCAAGGCAGGACGCTTCATGGTTAAGGGATTAAGGGGCGGCATGGCACGCTTCTTGGTCTCCTTCGAAGTGGCATCCTCAGCAACCTTGGCTGAGGAAGAAGGAGACGAGGTGCTGATAGTGTCCGATGCCTGAGAAGTCGCCACAGGCTCTGAAAAGCTGACCTTAGGAGTCCCATCCCCGGCTGGCACTGCAGTATACTCCAAGCCCTTCCCAGCGCTGCCTAAAATCTTGAGAAGATTCATTTCTGCAAAAACCAAGAGTTACAGTAAATAAATATATATATATATATATATATATGTACACAAGAACATGCACAAATGTAGGCCAAGAAAAAAGCTACCTTTGCCCTTCTTCAGGACGACAAAACGTTGGCCGTCAGGAAGCCCCTTTTTGCTCAAACCGACCATCACAAGAAGGCCTTCAGCAAAGGTTTTACAGGGAGTGGGATGGTCGGAAAGACGTTTGAGCAGCCCAGCATCAAAGCCGGTCTTAGGGGGCGGGTCATTGATAAGCGTGTCATCGGGAAGAAGAGGAAGCACCTCAGGAAGAAAGTCAGAAGAAACGAAAAAATAACTATCCTTCCAATTGTGAAGGCAGTTAAGTATAGAATCGGTGCAGGATGGGTACTTAGGAGCACGACGCTTCTCAAAGGTTAACCAACTGCCATCACGCCGGAACTTATAGAACCGCCGGAAAAGGGGCACCGACGGATCGCCGGCGACAGCCTTGCATGCCACCTCAAAGTGAACAATTTTGAGAAAGGCAAGGGGATGAACCTGTGAAAAATGGCACTTGTAGTATCGAAGAACAGACACAAGAAAGGAGGATAGCGGATATCGAACGTTACACTGCCGGAAAGTGGCCGTATAAATGGTCACTCGATCGGCAACGGCAACGGCCCGCTCCTCCGGCAGGGGCAACCTTGGGTTTAAGCGATTGGGAATACCAAACTCAGCAACAAAGGTGCTTAGGTCATCGGCCGTCATTACAGAAGGGACAGATAAAAGATCTACCCGAGCCATGAAAAAAGCAGAGAAGAAGAAAAGGAAGCTAACCTGCAACGTATGAGAGCGATAATGGTGAAAAAACCCAATCGGCAGCAGTTTAGAAAAGGAGAAGAAATTGCAATCAAGTGCAATCTCGAATTTAAGAGAAGCTAGGCAGGCCGAAAGTTACGGCAGAAACTGCCACGTAACGGATGCGACGTGCGGTAAAATCCCAGCCACAAAACGTGGGTCCAGCTGTAACTGCCCAAGGGTAAAACAGTAAAATCCGCAGGCGATGACAGGACAGCTACTTATTGAAGCATATGTTCGTGAAAGTTGGGCCGGATCAGGGTTAAGCAAATTTAGCCCAACCCTTTTTTCACTTAGGATCTCAAAAGGGCCGGACTTGGGGGGACTTATTAGGCTATACCCCCAGAAGGCCATTCATAATGGTCTCCAAAAATAGAAGGGCTATACAGAAGCACCTCCCGAGGCGACGGGCTACGAAGAAGCCCTTGGTCTCGATGACGGGCCAAGGATACCACCTCGGGTATCGCCATGGCGGAAGGGATAAAGATAAACTCGGCAAAGAGAATAAGCAAGAGAGTGTAGGGGATCTAGCCGACAAGAAGGACAGGCAAGTACGAGGAGGTACGATGCGACAGGTGATGTGAATAGCATCTCTGCCAAATCCAGCCTGTTTCTCGGCGCTCGAAGCCCCTGCAGCTCCATCAGGCATTTAATGCTAGGAAAGGAGACGTAAAAGGGGAAATGACCATTTCACCCTCGCGAGCCACTATATAAAGGTTACTTAGCCAAACGGGTAAAGGATCCGATTTCTCTCTAACACTTTCCTTACTTACTCAATTACTCTCCTCAAACAAACACTTACTCTCACGCCGGAGTGTTGTCACGAAGACCCCCTTCGGGGCCCTTCGTGTCAAGGCTAACGGTGTTTCTGTTTTGCAGGAACCTTCGCAAGACCCATCCTCGTGTAGCTAACCTCCGACAATCCTACCCCGGGATTCTGGGACGCAACAACGCGGAAAAGAATAAAGAGTCTGAAGTAGAAAAGGACCCCATGGCCATACCTTATCGACCATCGGATATCAAAGATACTTTCAAGTTCATAGAAAAAATATCTGAAGCTCCATTACAACAAAAGCTAAGACTTCCCCCATCCATAGGTAAATATGACGGAACTCAAGATCCTGAAGATCACTTACATGCCATACGTGCAGTAAAGGCATGAACCATGCCGACTTGGTGCCACATGTTCGTTTCTACCTTGTCGGGCAATGCCATGCTATGGTTCAAGACCCTGCCCCCAAAGTAGTCAACAGTTATGAAGAACTAAAGGGGAAGTTCCTTAGGTACTTTACCCAGTAGAAGAAGACCACTAGAAATCCCAATGAGATCCTTCATATTAGAAGGAAGGATAAAGAAAATTTGGACACCTTCATGAACAGATACATAGAAGACAGTATGTACATCAGAGACATGCCTGAGGTCATGAAGATAAGTGGCTTCATATCGGGAGTCCGGAACTCCCAACTGTGTGAAAAGTCGGGTGAAGAGTTCCCGCTGACCTTTGATGACCTAATGGACAGAGTCAGACTGTACATCAAGGGTAAGGATATAGGACAAAAGGCCAAAGAATGGGAGCAAAAAGAGACAGTGGAAGCCCCTACGGAAAAGGAAGAGCCAACTCCTGTCAGGGAGGCCCACAGACCAGAAACGAGGTCTCTCTGAAAAAAATCCATCAAACTCACCGTACTCACCTAGAGGAGGAATGGCTCCTGAGTCATCATCAAGTACGATTAATCGCTTTAATAATCGATTTGATAAATTTACCCCTCTCATTAAGTCCCTTCGAAAAATATTTACCACCGAAAGGGAGGTGTTGCCCTTCGGTAAGCCCCATCCTAACAAGCATAATAGCAAGGCCCAGCCCCATGAGTTTTGTGAGTACCACAGAGGCAGTGGCTATGCAACAGATAATTGCATACAAATACGAAAGGAAATAGAGCTTCCGATTAAAATTATCACATTTAGTAAAGGAAATCAAAGGGGGTGAGAATGCAAGGGGAAAGGAAGGGTTAGCGAAAGTCGAACCAGAGTATATAGACATGGTGAGAAAAAGAGATTACGATGATGATGAGCCCTAGAGAACAGTAAGACTCAGGGGGGGGGGGGATGAAGGCTCAACATGGCTGGAATGATCTATTACTTTCCCTGCATTAGGCCCCGATGAGGCTCAAGAAACTCCTCAGAACATATCTGCCGATATAGCAGGACATCGAGTGGCTAGAATACATGTAGACGAGGGAAGTGGGGCAGAAGTAATGCATGAATACTGTTTCACTATACTAAGGCTAAAAGTCAAAACATGGCTAGTAGAGGAGTACATGCCTCTAACAGGGTTCTCAGAGGAAGTGGTAAGGCCCTTAGGAAAAATCACCCCCCCCGGTCACAATCGGGGAGGGATTCACCAGAAGGAAGATTGAGTTGACCTTCTCAATTGTTAGATGAAACGCTAAATACAATGTCATTCTGGGCGGGCCAGGGATAAGAGCTCTTAGGGCACTCACATCTACAGTGCATGGGATGATGAAATTCCCAACAGCGGTGGGGGGGGGGGGATCGCCATAGTAGGTTCCGCTACTGAGATAGTATCAAGTATGTAGTGGATGCCAAGCATAGTCCCATAACCAGGAATAGAAAATTGGATCTTAAATAACCAATTTCCAGAGCAAACTATCAAGGTAGGGGCACAATTGCCAAGCAGATGGAAGAAAACTTTGAAGGAGATTCTTCTAAAGAACATAGACGTCTTCGCTTGGCAATGCAGTGACATGGAAAGCATTCCTGCAATGTACATCGAGCACCATCTCAACATCCCAGAAGGCACAAAACCAGCAAAGCAAAAATACAAAGCTTGTGCCAAGAACATGCCACAGTTGCAAGTGAAGAAGTCAAAAAGCTGCTTGCAGCCCGCATAGTGAGAAAAAATACAATATCCAAAGTGGGTAGCTAACCCGTCATGGTTAAGAAGCCCGACGGAACAATGAGAATGTGCATAGACTTCTCCGATCTAACAAAACATGTCCAAAAGGCTGCTACCCTTTGCTATAAGTTGATGCAAAAATTGATGCGCTTGTAACCTTTCCCCCTTAAATGCTTCTTGGATGCATATAAGGGGTACCATTAGATCAGAATGGCCAAAGGTGGTGACGAAAAGACGGCGTTTCACACACCAGACGGTACTTACTGCTATACAAAGATGCCCTTCAGGTTGAAAAACGCAGGGGCAACATACCAGCGGTTGATGGGTTGGTTGTTTCAAGATCAAATAGGCAAAAACCTAGAGGTGTATGTAGACGATGTTGTGATCAAAAGCAAAAGAGAAGGGGATATGATTCAAGATATCAAGGAAACATTCGAAACCCTAAGGGAAGTTAACATGAAAATAAATCCCAACAAGTGCTCATTTGGGGTAGAAGAAGGAAAGTTCCTAGGGGTAATAGTCAAGAAGGTTGGGATTCAGGCCCGTCCAGAAAAGATTAAGGCCATCACTCGATCACTAAGTACTCTGAAAGAAGCTCAAAGTTTGAATGGGCAGTTGGTAGCCCTTGGGAGGTTTGTGTCAAGGCTGGCAAACAAAACAAAGCCCTTAGTAAAAACAATGTCTCAAGAAGAACTAGTTTGTGTGGACATCAAAAGCCGGAGAAGCATTCAACGAAATCAAGACCTTCCTTTGTAGCCTGCCAAAGCTAGCCATTCCAAGAGAAACAGAAACCTTGAAACTCTATCTGGCCATCTCTGACCAATCCGTAAGCTCAGTATTGATGGTAGAGAGAAGAGAAGGGCAAATATCAATCTACTTCCTATCAAGGACCCTCAAGGGACCAGAAGAAATATATCCCGAAAAGCTTGCCTTATCCCTCATCCACACCTCAAGAAGACTGGCCAAGTATTTTCAAGCATACCCTATTCAAGTGCTAGCTGATAACCTATGCAGCTTGTTCTTCAAAGGTCTGAAGTATCAGGAAGATTAGCAAAGTGGGCTGTTGAATTGGGAAACTACAAAATAGAATACAAAGGCAAAACAACAAAGAAGGGCCAAATTCTAGCAGATTTCTTAATTGAAATCCCCACCAGACGAAGAATTAAAAGACGGCCTCCCTCCAACTGTGAAAAGAGGAGCAACTTCTTACTCAACATGGAAATTGTCCACAGATGGAGCTTCAAATGAAGAAGGGTGCATGGCATGTCTGATTCTAACAAGTCCCAAAGGAAAGGAGATAACAGGTGCTCTTAAGTTTGATTCACAGCCACCAACAACGAAGCAGAATATGAAGCCCTTTTCACATGCTTGAGAATCGCCAAAAAGATGAAAGTCCAAAACCTAGAAGCGCATGTTGACTCAATGTTGGTAGCAAGTCAAATAAATGAAGTGTATGAAGCAAAGGAGGAGAAGATGAAAAAGGTACCTCGATAAGGTCAGACAACTCATCGAAAGCTTTCCATACTGCAAAGTCATTCATCTCCCAAGAGGAAAGAACAAAAAGGCAGTCGCCTTAAGCAAGATAGCCTTGGTAGCATTCAGCGACCTCGAGAAGGACATTAAGGTGGAAAAGCTCACAACCCCTTCCATTGAAGGAGAAGCAATCATGGCCATAGAGGCAGTGTCCTGGATGACTCCACTTGTAGAATATATGTCTGAGGGAAAATTGCCAGCAGATCATGAAGAAGCAAGAAAGATCCAAGCAAAGGCCACACTCTATAGCTTAGAAAATAATTAGCTATACAGAAAATTATACCTGGGCCCTCTACTAAAATGCATGAGTGAAAACAAAGTGGCCTGTGCAATAAAAGAGATACATGCAGGCATCTGTGGGTTGCACGCAAGGCCCAAAACAATCGTCTCAAGAGCACAAAGGGTCGGGTTTTATTAGCCAGGTATGTACAAGAGTGTAATTGATGAAATCAAAGGCTGTGATAACAGTCAATTACATGCACCAATTCCAAGACACCCAAGGCGTGAGTTGGTGCCCGTCAGCTCAGTATGGCCCTTGCAGAAGTGGGGAGTTGACATAGTGGGTCCATTCCCACAAGCTCCAGGCAGTTTAAGATTCCTAGTTGTTGCAATAGATTACTTCATCAAGTGGATCGAGGCAAAGCCACTTACTACCATTTCAAGCAAGCACATCCTTCGGCTCGTATGGAAAAATATCGCCTGCAGGTTTGGAATCCCCCAAACCCTAATAAGCAACAAGGGAACCCAATTCACCGACCAAAAATTCAGAAAGTGGTGCTTAGAGCTCAAGATCGACCAGGTATTCACTCCAGTGGTACATCAACAAAGCAATGGTCAAGTAGAAAGGGAAAACATAAGCGTGGTGGAAGGAATCATGGCAAGGCTGGGAAGGAAAAAGAAAAACTGGGTACAGGAGCTTCCACACGTATTATGGGCTCATAGGACCACACCAAAAACTAGCACTGGAGAAAGACCTTTCAGTTTAACCTATGGGACTGAGGCAATGATTCCAGCAGAGATCAGAAGCCCCACTGAAAGAACCAGTTTACCAGAGCAAAGAAACGAGCTTGACTTGTGCCTTAACCTTAACCTCCCAGAAGAAAGAAGAGAAATAGCAGCTATAAGAGAAGCTGCTCACAAGAAGGAGATGGAAAAGCAATACAACAAGAAGGTAAAAGGAGTAACTTTCAAAGCAGGGGATCAATGGCTAAGAGAAAACGAATCCAGCAGGCAAGAAGACTGTGGAAAATTGGGGCCAAGATGGGAAGGACCTTACAGAGTCACATGGGCAAACAGGAAGGGCGCCCACCGGCTAGCCACGACTGAATGCAAGATAGAAATAACATGTTGCATTCTAATGTTCTTGCATTGAAATGGAGGTTTAAAGGAATAAAAAAAAGGTGAGAGTGTGAAAACCATATAAGAGGAGGAATGAGGTGGCGGGTGGCGGCTTGATGGCGGTTCACGGCAGCAGCAGCAGCTCTGCGACGCAACAACTCAACGACAGCAGCAGCTCTTAGGCTGCAACAGTACAATGGCGGTGGTGGAAGGTGGCATTGCCCAGCGGTTGTGGTGGTGGTGTTTCTTGGTCGAACAAAAGAGAAGAGAATGAGTGTGGGGGTGCCGACAAAACAAAGGGGGGGGAGAGGGAGAAGAGAGTGAGGAGTTGTGTGTGTAAGGTGAAGTTGGTGGAGGTGGTGTGGTGAAGGAGTGTGCAAGTTACCCTCTTAGTACAAGTGATGATGGTCTATGCTAGGCTAGGTGGTGTGGCCATTTGGTCATCACTTGTTTACTACAAAAATTTCCCAATTCAAGTAACTTGGATGTGTAGGTGATTAGTTTTTATATAAAATTGTCATGTTTTGTACAATTGTTTAGGCATTGTAAAAGTTTATAAAATACATAAAGATTTATGATGATATAACTCATAACTTTTATAAATAACAAAAGTATAAAAATCACACAAGTTGGTGACTATTTTTTTTATAAAAATAAAAGGTGGTGACAATTCATAAAAATTACAATGGTGATGGGCCAATATTAATCAAATTAAACCCATTTGATTTGGGCTCGATATTGGGCCTAAAACCTTAAAAAAATTGGAATGGGCCGGTTTGGCGGTTTGGGCCGTATGGGTCCAAAACGGGGCGTCGGGTCTCGGTCCGGTCCCGTTGTGTTGCTGTTGAGTTCGCGGATCCCCTCGGTCGTTCAGTTTATTGAGTGTATGTAACGGATTCGGTTAAGGTTTTGGGCTCGGTTTCATTGTTTTCGGTTCATTGGGCCGAGTCGGGCCCAATTGGTTTATTGGTTGAGATTTAGGCTCAAGTCTTGACAACAGATACAGTTTATTATGTGCTTATTTCGTAAAAATAGTTGTTCGAGTCGGTTGTATCAGTTTTTCAGAAATCAGTTATAGTTTTCAGTTTTACACACGCGTTAACGTTAACGTTTTCGTTTGTTCGCGTCAGTTTTAAGCTCGACCGTCTAAATTATTCAAAACCGAATAGTTTTAAACATACGATCACTTATCATTTTTCCGTGTCGGTTATATGAACGTATGACACCAGTTCCGGTAAAATATAAAAATATAATTTATATTTTTTTTTGTTATTGAAATTCCAAGATTATTCCATTGAATCTCTATGCATTATACGGTGTACGCCTATAGTACAAATGCGGGATTAGGTTTATGTCATCGGTCAGTCAAACTCAGTATTTAATGGTTTAGCAGTTAATCAGATCAGTTAATGCACAATATACTTAATTAAAAGTCAAAGTTAAGCGGTTTGACCTGGATTTTCAGACGAGGTGTCACAATTTCATTAGCTCCCAACGTTTTCTCAGCCTCATTCACAACTTCTATCATCCTCCTACTCATTTCTTATCAAGATCCAAGCTTTATTACAAGTTTCAAGCCCCGATTTCATCATTTCTCATCCTGCATCATTCGGTATGTGTTTTCTTATGTTGTACTTGTGTTTAAGTTGTCAAGATTTATGCTTTATGATGGATCTAGGTCTGATCTATATTGGTTTGATGATATCAAGTGTAGATCTAGTGATTGTGATAGAAAAGATTGCATCTTTTGATAAAAAAAACATCGCTTTTATGCATGATATGATAATACATGCTAGATCTAGGGTTTTTTCATGAGAAATCATGCATGCATGTGGTTAAAGCTTAATGATTTATGTTAGATCTATGTTGTAATGACTTGATAATGATAGATCTACGTTTTATGTGCAATAAAGTTGCTAACTTTACGTGAGATCTATGACGAAAACTTGATTTCGGTTGCCATGCATGCAAGGTCTTGAATAAAGGCACATGATTTGTATTATATCCACTATGTGGGTGTGTAATCTAGGTTATTGAATGCATGATGATGTATAAAGTTATAAACTTGATGTTCAATCGCTTGTAGATTATTTTATAATTTTTTTACATGAAAATATGATGAAAATGACCTATTAGAGCAAGATAACTTCCATGCATGTGGTTAGGAATCTATAACATGGATTGAAATATGCTAAATGATTATCTATGTGATTTGCATGAGATATTAGTGATGTGTAATCATGAAATTAGCCTACATGGATAAATATATATTTATCAAAAAATAAATAAATTGGGGAAATGCATGAATATGAACATGAGGTTACTTGGTTATGTGTTTGCATGTCATAAGTCAATTGATTATGAGTTATACGAGTGTACAAGTCCAAATTCTCCTACGTCGGTGGAAATGACAAGACTTTGTGCGATTGCCCCCGTCAATCGTACATCGTATAGACAGGATAATGTCGTAAGTCATTGTGATGCGTTATGTTTATCATAGTACAATGTGTTGTATTTGTGATACGTGTTAGGATAAGTGTAGAAAACCTAAATTCAATCACCAATGTTTATTCGAGTCCTCTTGTCTGGTGTCCGCGCGTTGTCGGGATGGTTGGTCAACACAATGAACACTCACACTGTTATGTGTGATAGGTGAAGTCTAATAAGATTCACTACTATCCTTTGGTTGGTTATTGGAAATACTAAATTGCACCCTAAGGTGAGTTCATACCCCACTTTTTAACTGTTTACGCTTTAGGGGGAGAAGACATATGGTAACTGTTTTATAACTTAACTTGATGATTTATACCAACACTTGATAAACCATAGCTGAAACATTTTCCGAAAGTCCTTCCACAAGGTGAACCATGAATAATTATTAACGGAGAATTATAAGGTAGATCTACTGGGCCTGACAAGCCCTACTCGATCTCCAGGGGCGGGGCGGGTATTATATTGTCTCTAGCTTGGTCATTACTCGCAAACAGTATGACAGGAAGGCACACTAGCTATCAGTATTAGTGTCACGAATCCTATGGTGTTATAAAAATATTATGGGCTAGCTACCCACGGGTATAAATATCAACTTGCTTTTCCACGGTGGACCCCCTACTTGGGTTATGCCTCGATTGGGGTAACTGGTTAATGAACTGTTTTGATAAATGTTATTTATCTGCTTAAACTCATGAACTCACCAACCTAGCATTGAAACTTTTTAGTATGTTCTTCTCACCCCTGCACCCACGCTCACGGTGTTTATGTGGGTGGTCTTCGGGTGGGGTGTGACAAGTTAGATCAACTTAATATGCAAGATTGTGGGTTTGAATATTTGTGCAAGTCGGTACATATTTGATATCTTAATGAAAACGAATCATCCCAGATCATACATCTGGTACAGATTCCTTTAGGCAATGGATTATGGATTATTCTTCGATAAGAATGTCAGGTTCCATTCAAATCCATTTCCTTCAAGAACGCTCACATTTTCTGATTAAGGCAATAATGTGTTGGTCAGAAGAATGTTCACATGTATCTGATTAAGGCAACGACTTGTTGGTCATATAATGTGATATCTATATTGTCATACTTAAATTTATCCAAGTTAAGCGTTATATAATACTTCATGTTCCGTCATAGTCCAATACACAAAGGAATCACTTCCTTTCTCTT
Source organism: Deinandra increscens subsp. villosa (assembly GCA_039602395.1). Taxonomy (NCBI): domain Eukaryota; kingdom Viridiplantae; phylum Streptophyta; class Magnoliopsida; order Asterales; family Asteraceae; genus Deinandra; species Deinandra increscens. The sequence goes on along the minus strand of JBCNJP010000012.1, from coordinate 67,977,772 downwards.
AGATGGAACATTAATCCTATAGGATTCTTAGAATTATATTTCATGGTCAAGTATAGTTAGTGGCAAAAATTGTTTCTTGGTACTAGACTTGAGCAAGTAAGTTATGGATTAAAAGACTTATCTGGTTAGTTAGGGTAATTTTGCAAAAAGGGTTCCTATGTTAAAGCTTCAATTTCTTGATGCTCAATTCCTGGATTCAAGAGCTAATAAGTTAACTTATCAAGAACTTTGAATTGCATATGCAACTAGTTTGCTCATGACATTTCGACTATAGGAATATATTAAGGTCTAGGTATTTATTAATCATCAATCATCCAACTATTAATCAAGGCTGATGATCCTAACTTCTTTGAGCAAATGCTTGATCCAAATCAAGTAATTTTATGCTCAATTTAGAAGTTGTATAAATACAAGCATTTTAGTTAGATATAATTCATTGTCTATTAGCTTGTTGATACTCTTCATGAGAAGATGTAGAATTTAATGAGCTATTAATCAGTTAAATGATTATTAGACAATCATGATCACATCTAGCAATTGTGAGGATCACATATCCTTAGACGCTCATGATGTGTTCACGATTATGTGAATCATATACATCAAGCTATGTGCTATGTTGTTTTGAACCCATAATCAAAAGACTAATTGAGAAAGCAAGCTCAAACGTCAAACGATTATTCATATGATGCATATACTAATGTCAAACAAAGTAACATGCAAACCAGGTTCAAAACGGGAAATCAAATATAATATGTGTAAGCGAAGCTACACATAAGTATTTCGAGGAATTAGTGAAAAATGAAACATAAAGCTAAATATATTCAGAAGAACTCTCGTCATTCTTTCGAGCCTTAACTTTGGCAAGATACTCAGGGAAGTTCCTTTTTAGTGTCCCATCTTGTTGCACTCGAAGCACTGGCGCTCATCAGGTGGCGCCGATGATTTACGAGGCTTGTTGCCCTTGGCACCAGAATCATTGGTGGCATTAACTTTACCCTTTCACTTACTAGAATGCTTCTTCTCACATTCAGGGTTCTTAACACCAGTTGACTTGGCCGCTAAGACTATGGAAGTCATGTTGGAGGCGATGTTGATCTGAGAAGTTTTCAACATCCCATGAAGCTCCAAAACTGATTTCAACATCCCATGTTGAAGTCAGTCGTCATTTCCTTAGGAATTGGATAGTCGAGCTTCTCCAGTCAATCAATGCACAACTTCATCTTGATCGCATGAGGGCTGACAGGAGCGTCTTTAGCCATATTATAGGCTATGAGTCGAATGACGATCTCATAGCGCTCCTGATGGTCTTGTGTCTTAAACATGCCCTTCAACTCCTCAATCATCTGAAATGCACTCAAGTCTTCCATGTTATTCTGAAGTTCAGAAGGCGTGGTGGCCAACATGAGGCAGGATACTTGGGTATCTCTTACCAGTCGGTCGTGTGTGGCACGAGTGGCATAAGTATTATTTATGGCTCTTCTAGTACCTCTTCCTCCAACACATGGAGTTTGTTAGTCATCTTGAGCACAATCTTCAGATTATGGTACCAATCAAGGAAATGGGTGTTACTAAGTTTCTCCTTCTTAAGGATAGACTTGAGTTGGAAGGTGTCGATATTTGCATTATTAGCAGCCATCTGAAACATTTAGACAATTTTATTTTAGTATTTTCGATGTTAAGCCTAAATTCATTATGGTAAGTTTTAACTGAATAAAGGATGGGATTCCATTTAACTTAATTACTAAAGGCATTTGTAGCATGCAATCAATAGTAATTAAATAAATAGACAAATAACGATTGTCACTTGTGAGGACTAGTCACAATACCCGTTTATGAGGCCGCAATAACATCAAATGTTTTATGCGATACGTTTAGCCTTATCTATGCCCACTTTATTTACAAACATTCATGTTACGGTGCTAAAGGCTCCAATAACACAATTTCTTGCAACTAAAGGAATAGTTATCCGAGGTGGCCACATGTACAAATGCGGTGCTGAAGGCTCCAATAGTTGTACCTTAGAATACACCCTACGTGCCAGGTACGGTGCTGAAGGCTCCAATACTCATGTGTCGGTAAATGCAGTCTAAGTTGACCTGGGATGACATTAACTATTAATTTTTGACTTACCAAATAGGGTTATTTAATCAACTTTTAGTTGGTGATCATTAATCGCAAACCCTATCATCGCTCGGGATAGTCCAATTAGATAACCTAATTAAATGACTACGTTGTCATGAAGCATTCATAACCAAACAAAGCAAACACGTCTTTTAGAGTTTATAAATTTCATAAATCTCAAAAACTCTATAATTGGTTATATATCTTTATTGAGTTAGAATACCTTATTTTAAAACTAATTTATCTTTCGATTTTTAAATCCTTTTCAACTCATTTTAAAACAATCTTTATGTGTTTTAGTTGGTTAGGAAATTAAGCAACACACAACATACACAAGTATGCGGCCTTATTAGTGCTTCGGTATTGCTAGAGCCTCTTAGCAATACCGAATAAGGTCTAGGGACAAAACAAACTAAAATAGTCTTCCTCGAGCATCTTGTTGTCCTCATTGGCTCCCAGTGGCTTCAAGACTCTTCTTGAACTTGATTGGTCTTCTGGTCTTCGGGTTGCGAACTTTTCATTTGGGAGACCTACCAAATTTGGAAATTTTCTAATTCTAGAAACCTGCCAAATTTGGAAGGTGCCAGATTTGGGAAGTTACCATTTTTGGAAAGCTTCCAAATCAGGAAATTTCAGGAAACTTTCCGAATTTCAAAGCAAATTTTCTAAATTTGAAAATTTCCAAATCAGAAAAGGAAACTGCAAAAATTGAAGACATTTCCAAATTTGGAAACACGAACAAAAACAGCAAACTTTCCATAATTGGAAACTCGCTAAATTAGGAAAGTTCCAAAATGGAAACCCTAACCGAAATAGGACTTGCCAAAATTGGAAAGTTACTAAATCTAGAAAGTTGCTAAATTTGGGAACACGTCTGAATTAGAGACTTGCGAAAATTGAGAACTTGGTATTTCAGAAAAGTTCTCAAAATAGAAATACATTTAAAAAAATAAATAAACTTAAATCTATTTATTAAAACTTTAAACCCAAAAATAATGGGCTAACCGAAACCCTAATCTATTACATAATGGGCTAAAACATGGGCCAAAACCAAAAAGAAAATACAAATCAATCATACACGCAATTTCAATAAATTAGGTCGGGCCGAATACACGTAAATAGATAAAACAATCGAACAATTATATTGCATAGTTTTGGTGGATCTAAATCGACCAAAATATATATATTTATGCAATTAATGAAATTAATATAATTATTAATTTATTCGCAACTTTTGGGTTTTACCCCAAGTTTGCGAATTTACCGATACTAGAATACGACTGGTCTAGATTTGTGTGTGGTATTCGATACCACTGTTGGGATTTGCCACTGGTATTCGAGCCACAGGTAGTAATTTTAATTTTTCATTAAAACCCATTTTACTAATTTTATTACTGGATACATTTATATATAATTTAATTTCACTAATTAAATCAGAGTTGCGGAAGCGTAAATATATATCAAATATATATAATTGAATCAAACGTGGAAAACCAAGTGACAAATTAAACAGCAGAATCCAGTCACCAACACACAAACACTATATATATATATATATATATATATATATATATAGGGGATGGATATAATGAAAACCTCTTTGAGTTGGAAAAACCGTGGAAACTACCACAAAACGAATTTTTTTTCTTTAAAATTTTTGTAGTGATTATATGCGTTAATACAAGCCCTATGGTGAAAAAAAATCAAAAAAACGCCTAGTAGTTTTTTTTTAAAATTTCCGAAATCTGACGTTACGTCATGTTACATATGTAACATTTACCTGTTACATATGTAAAATGCCTTGTTACATATGTAACAAAATCTGTAAATAATTTTTTTTTTAAAAATCTCTAGGCGCTTTTTTATTATTTTTTCACCAAAACCATCAAAAATGAATGTAGAATCTATAAAAAATACATCTAAAAAATAACAAATTTTGAACGTCTTTGTTGGCCGGTTAACTTCTTTTTGTAAAAAAATCGATTCTTAAATATTTTTTTAAAAAAATTTACTCGGCGTTTTTTTTTATTTTTTTTTTCATAAAGGGTGTTTTTTTAAGTTAGAGAGTCACCATAAAAAAATCGGAACAAAAAACAAATTTTTTAGCTTAGTTTTCACGGTTTTTCCAACTCGGAGAGTTTTTCATTTTATCTATATATATATATATATATATATATATATATATAGAGAGAGAGAGAGAGAGAGAGAGAGAGAAAGGATAATATGAAAACCATGTTGAGTTTGGAAAACCATGAAAACCCATTTGTGTCCCTTGATTAACTCCATCTAAGGGTTCTTAATTTATTAGACTATTTTCCTTTTTTATATATTCTTAATAACATATAATAAACATACTATCCCTTTATTTAAAATGAATAAGGGTATTTTAGGTATGGATTTTTCCACTCTAGTAACCTACTTTCTGCTTTTTGCATGCACAATCCCATCCTATCATATCACCACCTTATTCAACATATCTTTCTTTTCCTTTTTGAATTTGAATCTTAAAATCTAATTCCATTTTTTTTATTCTCAATCTCCATGTAGAATCATCTCAACAAACTGAAGCCCCATTCAACACTTAAAATTTTTACAACTGAAGCCCCATTGCAATTATCTCGCTTCTTCTTCTTCATCGACATCACAACAGTTTCTTGTCTTCTTCCGAGTTTATCCATGGCGAATCTGCGATTTTATGTTATTTTTTATCAAACTCAGTTGCTACAAGTTTTAAATAATCATACAAAGCTAAGGCAACAACAATTTTTGAGTTTCGTTAACGTTTGAGTTGTTTTCTGTTTTTCCGGTCATCTTCTTCGTCGATCTGAATATTTGGCCCTGTAAAACGACTCCAAAACATATCAACAATGGTGCTATAATTGTTCTCCTAGTCAAGACGAATCCAAGGCAACTTTCGGAATTAATTTTCGTTGTGTTTTGATCAAGTTATAGCAGTTTGAATTTTTGAAAACTCGCCAGAAAATAGTATTTGGCCGGAATTGCATATTTTGGCCGAAAAAAGTTATTGAGCAGCTGTGTTTGGTAGTTCGGGGCAGTTAAAGATCATGGAAGATAGTGTTATTGAGGAGCTTCGAGCACTTGGAGCACGTAAGTGTTAAAGATCATGGAAGATAGTGTTATATATAATTTTTTTTTTCAAACACATTCTTTTTCAAATTGTGGGAGTTTGATGAGACCAAAATGTTGGTTTCCAGAACATTTTATTAAAAAAAGAAAAGAAAAAGAAATTTCTCTATCGTAGTTTAATACATGTAAGTGTTTGAATCTCTCTACAGAGATAGCATATAATATAGATGGTCCTACAAATGGATGGGATTGTGCTCGATACATCGTTTCCCAAAATCCTTACAGCTTTGCAGCTTGGAATTGCTACTATAAAATTATGTTAAGGTACATACTTTTACTTCATTAAAATTATGTTAAGGTACATACTTTTACTTGTGTTTAAATATGTAAGTATTGGTTTACATATGTAACTTACAGTTTTACATATTTTTAAGTCTTGGTTTAAATATGTAGCTCTTGGTTTACATATGTAACTCACTGTTTTACATATTTTAAATATTGGTTTTACATATGTAACTATTGGCTTACATATGTAAGTCTTTGGGTTGAGATTACATATCTAAGTATTGGTTTACATATGTAACTTGCTGTCTACATTTTAAAGTCTTTGTTTAAATATGTAGCTCTTGGTTTACATATGTAACTCACTGTTTTATATATTTTAAGTGTTGGTTTTACATATGTAACTATTGGCTTACATATGTAAGTTTTTGGATTTTATATGTAACACTTCTAGTACACAACATAATAACGCGACGAAGATCTAATAAGATTTCATAAACGAATATTTGTTTCAAAACACAACCGTAAATATAATTTTGTTGAATACATAACTCTTGGTTTACAGATGTAACTCACTTTTTACATATTTTAAGTGTTGATCTACATATGTAAGTCTTTGTTTCAAAACACAATTGTAAATTTAATTGTGTTAAATATGTAACTCTTGGTTTACATATGTAACTCACTGTTTACATATTTTTAAGTGTTGGTTTACATATGTAATTACTGGTTTACATATGCAAGTCTTGGGTTTTATATGTATCACTTCTATAATAAACATCGTGAATTTTCTTTTCGTAAGTGAATGAATTTTGCGTCAAACATAAAGATTATTATCAAGATCTAAAGCACATTTACGTAACTCTTGGTTTACATATGTAACTCATCTTTTTCATAAATTAAGTGTGGGTTTACATATGTAAGTCCTGGTATACATATGTAAGTCTTTGTTTCAAAACACAATTGTAAATTTAATTATGTTAAATATGTAACTCTTGGTATACATATGTAACTCACTGTTTACATATTTTAAATGATGGTTTACATATGTAGCTTCTGGTTTACATATGCAAGTCTTGCGTTTCATATGTAACACTTCTATAATAAACATCAGCAACTGATGGATTTGTTTTCTTTTCATAGGTGAATGAATTTTGCGTCAAAGATGAAGCTCATTATCAAGACCTGAAACATAATTAGGGTTTTATATATATTTTTGTTAGGTTGTTGTTTTTTTTGTTAGCTAGTTTATTCTTTGGATATTTTTTTAGAGATCCCGGTTCGTAATAAACATTTTGTAACGTTTATTGTTGATTGTAATTGTTTGTTTATAAGTTAATTAAATTATTTTGTTTTACTTTTGGTTATGCATATCCTGATGAATTTACATATGTAAAACGCAGTGAAAAATTTTGTTAGATATTTAACAAAGTTACATATGTAACAAATTATGCATTGGTAATTGAAAAAGTAAGAGAGAGAAAGTGTGGCAGATGTGGCGGAATCTTACAAAAAGTGTTCAAATGGTGAAATGACTTAATTGCCCTTCAAGTTGTAGATAAGAAAACCAACGTGGATTAATGAGAGCCATGTACTTGGTTTTCATAGTTTTTCTAAGTGGGAATGGTTTTTCATATATCCATGCCCTATATATATATATATATATATATATATATATATATATATATATATATGTAACACCCGAGTTGATATTTAACTTATAGACGTTTAAACGTTAATGATATGTTTGGTCCCAGAAAAAGCTTTTACAAAATAAGTGGTGCATAAGTGTCAGTTACCCAAATTCAGACTACCAATTAACATTCTTGACTAACTATTTCAAATCGACGACCACATTTACAAAAGAGCAAATCTTATTTAGGTAAAACACTAAGTTCTTCGTCGAGCGTTCGGTTCTTGAGCTTCCATAGGACATCCATTTATGCCGGCCGCTTTCCTGCGTTTCCCCAACACCATTAGATATTGTATAACAAAATGGGGTTAATTGGGATACATTAAAATGCACAAAACAACAAAAATCAAAGTTGGGAGGGGAGGGTCCACCGTAAGCTACGGTGCTACCGTAAGCTACGGTGGCCCTGGCTACCTTACGGTGGCTGGATGCTGGCCCACGGTGACAATTTTGTGCCTGTGGCCACCGTAAGCTACGGTGGTCACCGTAAGCTACGGTGGCTACAGGTCAAGTGGCCCTTTTTCATGCATTTTTAAGCCATAATCACACACGGGCAACCTTGATTCACCCGTAGGGCCTGCAACCATTCAAAGTTAATTACCGAACCATATTCACAGCTTATGAGGTGCCACCATGCCCCGAGGGCATGGTTCACACATCGGATTTTTATCCAACTTCCACCCGTTTGACCCGTTTGTCTTGTCATACAACGTTATAATCCAAGTGATATGCCAAAGCCAAACTTAACCAATGGCGACCTGTCCAAAACATGTATCCCTACACACTTTGCTAAATGTTATGATTTACATTATAGGAACCATTGTAGTCATCAACGGTGCTTTGTACCCACGCTTGTGATTCCATTGAACCCGTTGGTCACAACACCACTTGATGGACTCATCAAGGCCCTTATAACACTTTTAAATCTCGGTTAGCCTTCACCATTATTATATAAGGTTATCATGAATCATAACACGTAAGGCGTAAGAACACGTTACCTCGAGAGTTTGAGCTTCCACTACCTCCGGCGTGGGTTAGATGATCACCACCTTCTCCTTGGTTGCCTATTTAGTCCACACACAAGTTAGGACCCTTACATTATAACCAATTGACCATGTTTTTATGGTATACATGACATTACATATTCAACTACTATTTAGCATGCTATCAAGTTTCATTAACAAGACTTCTCATGCACAAAACACATTAGACACTTAGGAAGTTTATCAATTTACCCAATACATCAACATTTACATTTCCAATGGATCAAGCAAAACACACAATGTATCACTTGCATATGAACATCAAATTTAGTAAGTACACTACCTATGATCAATTAAGCATGAATCACAACAATTTTGTTGTCTAGTCATATGTAGGTGTCATCTAGGCATTTCATCGAGCACTTGGTGTGCATTCCTATTTACATACCCCAAATTCATTCACATGAACTCCCTATCAACCCAATTGCAAGGTTTAGGTGAATACACCCCTAACCTATCAGAGTTTCATCAAATAGCAACAATATCAAGTTCCAATCTTCATGGTTGAGGTCAAATTCAAGGCCATTCCAAGTGTTTAGCAACATGCAAGTTTCAAGTAGGTAAATTGGTGACTACTAGACCAATTACTAGGCTATTTGGTTTTCTAAACAACATACAACATTCCTAACACCGTAGGATCATGAATCAACACTAATTTCACAGATTTGGGGGTCAAATTTTCGACCCACTACATGCAGCCATGGGAGAGCTTACCTACAAGCTTCCACTAAGTGGGTGAGGCTTGAAAATCCTTCCAATACTTGAGATTTAGGGTCAATTTCGCAGCTTGGGGCTTGATTTTGCAGAATTTGGGAGATGGAAGGAATGGAGAGGAGTTGGGTGGAGGTGCAGATCGCATTCTGCGATCTCCCCCTTCCTCCTCTCTATTTTGTTTAGCCAATTTTCCATATTTACACATCAGGCCCCTCTAGTTTTAGATTTGGTTTATTTTCCAACTAAACCTCACTATTACACAATTAACCCCCAAGGTATTCTACATGGAAATATACTAATCATGCTAGATCACAATTTGGCCACGTAACACAATATTATCTAACGTTAACGGAATATTCACATAATTAAAATTCGGGATGTTACAACTCCACCCCCCTTAAAGGAGTTTCGTCCCCGAAACAAAATTTACGTACCGAATAGGTGAGGATAGTATAGTCGTATGTCTTCCTCCAGCTCCCAAGTTAGGTCCGAGCCCTTCCGGTGCTCCCACTTGACCAACACTTGGCTCAATTCCTTGTTTCTCAACTTTTTCACCTTGTGATCCAAGATCGCGATAGGTGTTTCCACATAATTTAATTTGTCATCGATTACTAAATCTTCTAGTGGCACGTACGCACTTTCATCGGCTAGGCACTTTCGCAAGTAGGACACATGGAAGGTATTGTGTATGGCACTCAACTCCTCCGGCAACTCGAGTTGATATGCCACTTCTCCCACTCTAGCCAATATCCTAAACGGTCCGATGAACCTAGGACTCAACTTTCCCCGTTTACGGAATCGTATAATGCCCTTCCACGGGGATACCTTCAACATCACAAAGTCACCCTCTTGGAACTCAATGGGTCTCCTTCTTTTGTCGGCATACGATTTTTGCCTATCTTGAGCCGCCTTAAGCCTTGCCCTTATCATATCGATCTTTCGGGATGTTAGATCGACCACATCCTTGCTTGCAAGCTCTCGTTGACCCACTTCACCCCAACACACGGGTGTTCTACATTTCCTACCATAAAGCATCTCATACGGGGGCATCCCAATGCTAGCATGGTAGCTATTATTGTATGAAAACTCCACGAGAGGAAGGTGACGATCCCAACTTCCGCCAAAATCGATTACACATGCTCTAAGCATGTCTTCAAGAGTTTGGATCGTCCTCTCGCTTTGCCCATCCGTTTGCGGATGGTATGCCGTGCTTAACAACAATCTTGTGCCCATTTTGGTTTGGAAGTCCCTCCAAAACTGGGAGGTAAATCGGGTGTCCCGATCCGACACAATAGACACCGGTATACCGTGTCGGGACACTATCTCCTTCACATAAACATCAGCCATCTTCTCCGAAGTGTAGGTCTCGCATATAGGTATGAAATGGGCACTTTTCGTTAGTCTATCCACCACTACCCAAATCGCGTCGTGACCCCTAACCGTTTTTGGCAATTTGGTTAGCAAATCCATGGTTATATGCTCCCATTTCCACTCTGGGATGTCCAACGGTTGCAATTTCCCGTATGGTTTCTGATGCTCGGCCTTAACCTGCATACAAGTTAGGCACTTACTCACGTATTTGACTATATCCCGCTTCATGCCGGGCCACCAATAGTCACGTTTCAAGTCATGATACATCTTGGTGGTTCCAGGATGTACCGAATACCGGGACTTATGGGCCGCATCTAGAAGAAGTAGTTTTACATTGCAAGTGTTAGGAACCCAAATTCGACCGAATCGAGTCCTAATTCCACTACTCTCTTCTACCAAGTTTTTCACTTGGCCCACAATTCTTTCTTTCTTCAGATTTCCCCCTTTGATAGCTTCAGTTTGTGCTTCTTTGATCTTGGTGATCAGATCCGAAGTCACCACCATTTTCATTGACCGTACCTTGATTGGGGCATAATCCCCTTTTCGACTCAAGGCATCAGCTACCACATTAGCCTTTCCGGGATGGTAATGGATTTCACAATCGTAGTCCGTTATCGTTTCCAACCACCTCCTTTGCCTCATGTTTAACTCCTTCTGTTCGAAGAAGTACTTAAGGCTTTTATGATCCGTGTAAATAGTGCATTTTACACCATAAAGGTAATGCCTCCATATCTTCAATGCGAAAATCACGGCCGCAAGTTCCAAGTCGTGGGTGGGGTAGTTCGACTCATGTTTCTTCAACTGTCTAGAAGCATACTCTATTACTCTGCCCCGTTGCATTAAAACACAACCGAGACCCTTCAGTGATGCATCAGAGTATACCACCAAGTCATCGGTGCCCTCCAGAAGGGTTAAGACCGGTGCTTGGGTCAACTCTCGTTTAAGGCTCTGGAAGGCCTCTTCTTGCTCATTTCCCCACGCAAACTTAGCATCCTTTTTAGTTAATTTCGTCATTGGGAGCGCCATCCTCGAGAAGTTCTGAATGAACCGTCGGTAGTAGCCTGCTAAGCCGAGGAAACTTCGGACCTCGGTCGGGTTCCTCGGACGTTCCCAACTTGTTATCGCTTCTATTTTAGCCGGGTCTACCATGATCCCCTCGGCTCCAATGACATGGCCCAAGAATTGAACTTCTTGCAACCAAAATGCACATTTGGAGAATTTCGCATATAACTTCTCCATTCTCAACTTCTCGAGTACTTCTCGCAAGTGTTCGGCATGTTCCGCTTCACTTCGAGAGTAAATCAGTATGTCGTCTATAAATACGATCACCGACCTATCCAGCATGGGCCGACACACGCGGTTCATGAGGTCCATGAAAGCCGCAGGCGCATTGGTGAGCCCAAAGGACATCACCGTGAACTCGTAATGCCCGTACCTTGTTCTGAAGGCGGTTTTGGGGATATCTTCTTCCTTCACCTTCAATTGGTGATACCCCGATCTTAGATCGATCTTTGAAAACCATTTTGCCCCTTGCAATTGGTCGAATAAGTCGTCGATCCGAGGCAATGGATATCGGTTCTTCACCGTGAGCTTGTTTAACTCACGGTAGTCTATACACAAGCGCATACTCCCGTCTTTCTTCTTCACGAACAATACCGGGGCTCCCCAAGGTGAGACACTTGAGCGGATAAACCCCTTGTCTAAGAGTTCTTGGAGTTGCACCATCAACTCTTGCAACTCGGATGGTGCAAGACGATACGGTGCCTTGGCCACCGGTTTAGCCCCGGGTACCAAGTCAATCCGAAATTCCACCTCTCGGTCGGGGGGTATTCCCGGTAGATCATCCGGGAACACATCTTTGTACTCGCACACCACCGGTATATCATCCATAGATGGACCTTGTTCACGGCTATCGGTGACTACAGCAAGATATGCCTTGCATCCTTGTAGTAAATACTTCCTCGCTTTATGAAATGAGCATAATTCTGGGAGATCTCGTGTCTCGCCATAGATAGTGACTTGGTTCCCGCTTGGTGAGGTGATTTCTATAGCCTTTCGATCGCATATCACCTTTGCATGATTACGGGACAACCAATCCATGCCCACCACCACCTTGAATTCTCTCATCGCCATGGGAATGAGGTCAATTGGGTAATCCTCGTTGGCGATAGAGATTTTGCACTCCCGACATACATCATAAACAAGTATAGATTTATCATTAGCAACTTCTACCTCTAAGGGTACACGCAATTTGTTAATTATAAAAGAAGGGTGCTTGGCAAAATCATAGGACACAAAGGACCTATTAGCACCAGTATCAAACAATGTATGTGCAGGTATTGAATTAACTAAAAATGTACCTGCCACAACATTCGGATCGGCTTTGGCCTCTTCGGCCGTCAATTGGAAGGCTCTTGCAGGAGCCTTTTGGGATTCAACTTTCACCCCCGGCCTAGCCCCCTCACTCCTGGGCTTTGGGCATTCAGACTTTCTATGTCCCGTTTGGTAGCAGTTGAAACACCGTATAACTTCTGAAGGGCAGTTTGAGACACCGTGTCCCTTCTTCCCACAATTTAGGCATGGGCGGTCCTTGAACAAGCATTCGCCCGAGTGGCCTTTGTTGCAAATCTTACATTTTGAGCTACCACCCTTAGAGTCTTTCTTCTTGGGTGATTCCCCCACTTTCTGCTTCTTTGGGGGATTAGGATTTCCGCCCCTTGAACTGGCCCTTTCCAAGGCTTCTTTCTTCTTCAAGTCAAGTTCCCGTGCCCGGGCAGCATTGATCATTTCCTCAACGGATTTGAATCCGCCGAGGGGCACAAATTCTTTGATGTTCTGCTTCAGCATGTTACGGTAGAAGAACATCCTCGTCTCTTCATTGGGTAAAACATCCCCACAGAATTTGACTCGGTCGAGGTACTCCCCCGTTATTTCATCCACCGACTGATGTTCCCCTTGTTCCAGCTTGAGGAATTCATGTTTCAGTTCATTCACTTTGGACGGTGGGCAGTGGTGTTCGGTGAACAAACCCTTGAATTCTTCCCACGTCATAGCATTAACCAACACCTCCCCCTTTTCTTGACATTTTGCATCCCACCAATCCTTTGCCCGGTCTGCGAGTAAGCCCGTGGCAAAGATCACCTTGTCCTCCGGTTCACAACGAACCCTTCGGAACACAGATTCAACATTTATAATCCAACGGTGGCACGCTATCGGATCGACTTCTCCAATATATTGAGGAGGGTGGCAAGCAACAAAGTCCTTAAACGAGCATCTCCTCTTGGACTTTCCTTTCTCCCCTTGATTGAGGAGAGCAGCTTTCAATTCATCAAAGTTTTCATTCATGGTTTTGAGTAGGTCCACTTGCATAGTGTGGACATAGTCGGGGAGAGCCGCGTTAATTGCAGTCCCCACTTCCTCGGCAATTTGGGCCCTCAGTTCAGCCCTTCTTTGCTCTTCCGCGAGAGCTTCAGCGTTTGGATCAGCCATTTATCTACATATATAGAGATAACAACATGTTAGCTCTGCATTTCAAGTTCCCTTTGCCTATAGCAAGGTTTATGTGATTAATTGGACAATTTCCAATCAACCTGACAGATTTATACGAGGTCCCTTGCCTTAGCATTAACCCGTTTCTATCCGTCCATGACATTTAACGCGATTCACGGTTCTAGTGTTTAACACTCTTCCGTGATTCCCAATATAATGGTCGTAACCTTTTTGGTAACCGACCTCAATTTGGCAAACAAATTTCAAATTCTTATCCTACCAATGCTAAGGATAACGAAATACAAAATTCAACTAACCTGGATTCCCGTTCAAGCTCAAACCGAACGCTTAACCCGTATCTCGAGCTCGAGGTTTGAGTTCAAGCACTTCCGGTGTACTTGAATCCCTCAAACCACGGCTCTGATACCAACTTGTAACACCCGAGTTGATATTTAACTTATAGACGTTTAAACGTTAATGATATGTTTGGTCCCAGAAAAAGCTTTTACAAAATAAGTGGTGCATAAGTGTCAGTTACCCAAATTCAGACTACCAATTAACATTCTTGACTAACTATTTCAAATCGACGACCACATTTACAAAAGAGCAAATCTTATTTAGGTAAAACACTAAGTTCTTCGTCGAGCGTTCGGTTCTTGAGCTTCCATAGGACATCCATTTATGCCGGCCGCTTTCCTGCGTTTCCCCAACACCATTAGATATTGTATAACAAAATGGGGTTAATTGGGATACATTAAAATGCACAAAACAACAAAAATCAAAGTTGGGAGGGGAGGGTCCACCGTAAGCTACGGTGCTACCGTAAGCTACGGTGGCCCTGGCTACCTTACGGTGGCTGGATGCTGGCCCACGGTGACAATTTTGTGCCTGTGGCCACCGTAAGCTACGGTGGTCACCGTAAGCTACGGTGGCTACAGGTCAAGTGGCCCTTTTTCATGCATTTTTAAGCCATAATCACACACGGGCAACCTTGATTCACCCGTAGGGCCTGCAACCATTCAAAGTTAATTACCGAACCATATTCACAGCTTATGAGGTGCCACCATGCCCCGAGGGCATGGTTCACACATCGGATTTTTATCCAACTTCCACCCGTTTGACCCGTTTGTCTTGTCATACAACGTTATAATCCAAGTGATATGCCAAAGCCAAACTTAACCAATGGCGACCTGTCCAAAACATGTATCCCTACACACTTTGCTAAATGTTATGATTTACATTATAGGAACCATTGTAGTCATCAACGGTGCTTTGTACCCACGCTTGTGATTCCATTGAACCCGTTGGTCACAACACCACTTGATGGACTCATCAAGGCCCTTATAACACTTTTAAATCTCGGTTAGCCTTCACCATTATTATATAAGGTTATCATGAATCATAACACGTAAGGCGTAAGAACACGTTACCTCGAGAGTTTGAGCTTCCACTACCTCCGGCGTGGGTTAGATGATCACCACCTTCTCCTTGGTTGCCTATTTAGTCCACACACAAGTTAGGACCCTTACATTATAACCAATTGACCATGTTTTTATGGTATACATGACATTACATATTCAACTACTATTTAGCATGCTATCAAGTTTCATTAACAAGACTTCTCATGCACAAAACACATTACACACTTAGGAAGTTTATCAATTTACCCATTACATCAACATTTACATTTCCAATGGATCAAGCAAAACACACAATGTATCACTTGCATATGAACATCAAATTTAGTAAGTACACTACCTATGATCAATTAAGCATGAATCACAACAATTTTGTTGTCTAGTCATATGTAGGTGTCATCTAGGCATTTCATCGAGCACTTGGTGTGCATTCCTATTTACATACCCCAAATTCATTCACATGAACTCCCTATCAACCCAATTGCAAGGTTTAGGTGAATACACCCCTAACCTATCAGAGTTTCATCAAATAGCAACAATATCAAGTTCCAATCTTCATGGTTGAGGTCAAATTCAAGGCCATTCCAAGTGTTTAGCCACATGCAAGTTTCAAGTAGGTAAATTGGTGACTACTAGACCAATTACTAGGCTATTTGGTTTTCTAAACAACATACAACATTCCTAACACCGTAGGATCATGAATCAACACTAATTTCACAGATTTGGGGGTCAAATTTTCGACCCACTACATGCAGCCATGGGAGAGCTTACCTACAAGCTTCCACTAAGTGGGTGAGGCTTGAAAATCCTTCCAATACTTGAGATTTAGGGTCAATTTCGCAGCTTGGGGCTTGATTTTGCAGAATTTGGGAGATGGAAGGAATGGAGAGGAGTTGGGTGGAGGTGCAGATCGCATTCTGCGATCTCCCCCTTCCTCCTCTCTATTTTGTTTAGCCAATTTTCCATATTTACACATCAGGCCCCTCTAGTTTTAGATTTTGTTTATTTTCCAACTAAACCTCACTATTACACAATTAACCCCCAAGGTATTCTACATGGAAATATACTAATCATGCTAGATCACAATTTGGCCACGTAACACAATATTATCTAACGTTAACGGAATATTCACATAATTAAAATTCGGGATGTTACAATATATATATATATATATATATATATATAGGAGGATCAAATGTGAACAACCCTTAGCGTGCGAACGGTGCGAACATGCCTTAATATTCATTTCTTGGTCCTACAATGAAAATTCAGCACTGGTATATTATCAAAAATGGTGCTGATGCATGTATGTAATTATAATAAATAGAGTGTAACACAATAATTTGTGTTTTTTCAATTGTGCTGGTATAAAAAAGTTGTGCTGGTATATGTATTTACAAAAGAAAAGTAAAAAAAAGTCAAGGAATAGATCGAGAAACTATATTCGTACATGTATACATCTACCCAACACCATTTATGATAATATACCAGCATTAAATCTGCATCGATTGATCAATAAATGGATTTTAAGGCGTGTTCGCACATTTGCATTTTAAGGAGTGTTCGCACGGGAACTAACCCATATATATATATATATATATATATATATATATATATATATATAGGGAGAGAATCATTTGAAAACCATTTTAATTTGAGAACTAAAAAGAACTAATTGGAGCCACAAGTTAATTTACATGTATCCCCCCTCCCATGAATTGTAATGGTCCCCCCCTGAAATTTATGGCTGAGATTTAGTTTTCAAAAGTTTTCAAAAGAAAAAATCTCAAATGAACCTAACCCTATATATATATATATATATATATATATATATATATATAGGGAGAAGATCATTTGAGAACTAATTGGGTTTGAGAACTAAAAAGAACTAATATTAGCCACTAGTTTATATATATGGAAACCCCCCCCCCCCCCCCATGAATTTGAATGCTCCCCCCTTAAAAATTAGTGGCCCAAATTGGTTCTCAAAAGTTCTCAAAAGAAAAAGTTCTCATTTGAACCTAACCCTATATATATATATATATATATATATATATATATATATATATATAGTCGAGTTATCCTACATCCAGCAGAAACGCTACATCCATTGCGGATTCATCTGGGGCGTCCATCAAGATCATCCAACAGCCAGGGTCTATGGTGTTTCCGCCTTTGGTGTTTTCGGTGGGGGAAAAACACCATAGGCGGAAACACCATAGATCCTGGCTGTTGGATGATCTTGATGGACGCCCCAGATGAATCCGCAATGTATGTAGCGTTTTTGCTGGATGTATTTTACCCTAAACCTATATATATATATATATATATATATATATATATATATATATATATAGGGTTAGGTTCAAATGAGAACTTTTGAGAACTAAATCTCAACCACAAATTTCAGGGGGGGGGGGGGGGGGGGGGGGGGGGGACCACTACAATTCATGGGAGGGGGGATACATGTAAATAAACTTGTGGCTCAAATTAGTTCTTTTTAGTTCTCAAATGATCATCTTCCTATATATATATATTATATATATTATATATATTATATATATATAATATATATATATAATATATATATATAATATATATATATATAATATATATATATATATATACTAGTGGGGTACCCGCGCTTTTCGGCGGACGACAGTTTATAGCATGTTATTTGTCTTTTGTTCGCACGTTCAGGGGTGATGACAATTTACAACGTGATATTCGATCTGTTAGCGCATGCGGCGCCGACAAATTTTAATGTGGTACATGCGCGCTTGACGACAACGAAAATTTACAAGACTCATAACATTGGGTGCAATCTGCGCATTACGACGATGACGAACTACAATCGTGTATGATAAGATCGTGACACATATCAATCGTGATTTACCAGGTGTATTCTTTATAGATGGTCAAATAAATAATAATGATTTAATTTGGTATGAAAACAATTCTCCTCGCAAACAATTCCAAATAAATTGTTTACTAAAATCCATAATACTTTATTTTTATTTTTACCCATTCTTTTTAACTAATTATTATTTGTATTAAGCCAGTAGGCATTTTTAATAAAGTATTTATAACTTAAAAACATACTATAATATATTGTGGTTCTTAAGTAGACGTTTTTAATAAAATATTTATAACTTAAATACATGCTATAATATAATGTCGTTCCTATGCAGGAATATAAATTATATAATGTGGTTCCTAAACTATGTCATAATGGTAGCAACTCATATTATTATCACCTTGACATTTCTATACCATTTTTAGTACTTTTTTTTTTTAATTTTTACAAGAAATCGAATCCCTTTTAATTTAACTATGTTTCTATCTTTGTATATCTTTAAAAGGAAATAGAAAAAGTTAATCCCTCACCATCCAATGTTATGACAACTTTTACCTTTGGACATTCTCATTTTAACCGAATATATATTATATCTAGTTATACATAACTAAGTGTATATGTATCATAAAAGTACATAAATAGTTCAACTAATTATGAAGAAAGAAAATGATCCCCACTCGAGAAAGGGGCTCGAACACTTCAAACACTAAGCGGGTATTAGTATTTGAATAGATTAATATTTTTATTTATTTATATATAATCTTGTTTTTAAGGTTCCCAACGCCTTCAGTTATCTTTGTAAAAATTGGAGTTTGATTGAGATCACCTATAACATACAGCAATGAAGGTCTCAGATAGAAGAGCTTATAGAAACACTGGTGAATGAATATTATCAAAGGGCAGGAAGAATTCTTAGATGTTGTGTCTTCTGCACAACGGGTATGAGATAAATAAAGAAAGTCTATATTGTTTCGTACCCCCTCTTATGCTTATAACCTTAAAATTATAATAAATATCTTATAAGAACTATAATAAATATATGTATATATTTACACATATATATGCATTGTCAAAGAAGGTATGTATAGCTTCTAACATATAAAGATGCTTGTTTTCAAATAGTTAAATAACCAATCAGTATATAACAAATTTCAACGAGCTGCTTGTGTAAATAAAACCCAATATCACACATTAGTTACTACTAAATTGTGATAGAAAAAAGTGTGAAGTGTTACAAACAAAAACCAATAAAGAAGAAAAATCTCAAATAAGGAAATGATAGTGCTAATGCTATATTGACCATAAAAACATCTCTAATGGAAACATAAAACAAAAGTTCACCTTCTTATCTTTATCACTAAGAGTTCACAAATCAATACGGATTTGGGATACATGTAAAGTGAATAGTGACGAAGATAAAGTGGCAGAATTCTTTATAAAACAAACAACATCCTCTCCTTTAACCTCATGTACCTATGAATCAGAAAAGCATATATTAATAACTACAAAACATGTAAGGATGTGAAGGACGTTTATAGGCTTAAGATACTCCATGTGATATTTGGTTCTACCTTACCTCCAACCACACAGAAGTTATTTCACTTCCCGTGAACAAATATTGGCCAATAAATATAGTGTCACCGGTTTTAACAGCCTACAAAGAGTAAATTAGTTTGAGACTTCAGTGCAAGAGGTGACCATCCCCTGCTCTCATGAGTTGGGGTTAAAATTAAATCAGTGGCGTAATTGCTTTTTAGAAACATGTATGAAGCATAAGATAGCTTATTTAAAGCCATTTCCAATGAGTCCAATAATAATATGACATGCAAAAGATAAAAAACTGAGTTAGCATCTGAGCGTAATAACATGACCACACAATGAGACGCTCGTTCATTGAGTTTAGAGATCCCTGCTAAAAATGTATAATATGATTTTTCTGAAATGGAGACATCACAAGACAAATTTGTGACTAAGTAAAGGACCATTAGCTCCTAAGTTGTATGGATTTTATCAAAAGTATAAAGAAATACTTAAGTAATAAATTAGAACTTGATACAATCTTAGTCATTTTTAATGGAAAAAAGTATGAACTGCGGTGAAGTTTGGACTTAGTAATACAAATATAAAAAGAATATAAACAAAATTGCTACAAGATATGGGTGAATTCTTATTTTTCTTTTAAAGCATTAGTTTTGACATTTCATTAGTTAAGAATTAGCAATTACAATTACCTCTCTGTTGTCAACTTGAGCAGGGAAAGAGATCTATCAAGAACTCTCTAATTCTTTCTCTGGTGTAAACTTATTCCGGGAAGGAAATTAAAAATGGTTATTATTTGGAATGAATGTTGATATTGGTTCCTGATCATCATGTGAAGTATCGAGTACAAGACAAGATGGTGCAAGATTGGTTCTGGCAGAACCCTAGGCGAACTCTAGGTTCCGACTAGGCGAACCTTGTCCGAACCTGAGGTTCGGACAGTCGGGTTTTGGCTAGTATAAATAGTTGTCTTGTGTTGTTTTCAATAAGCTTCTTGGTCATATCTTGTATTTAACTCTGTGGTGTTTCTCTGTGGTCTAATATAAATCTTTTAAAAGATTTTGATGTTTGATCAGAACCAAAATCAGTATAAACTGGCGTACTCGGCTTAGACCAAGACGACTTATGAGTTGATTTGATTGTTAGAGACCATAGTTCATCAAAAAATTGACCTTTGTTATCCACATATTTAGCAATGTTGTGGATATATGCAGTCGTTGGACAATCAGCAGCAAAATGTCCCAGTTGTCGACATGCATAACAAAGTCTTTCTCGAAAAATATTTGAAAAATTCATTGAATTTTGAATACCATATGAATGTTCAGAATCAAAGTTATCAAAGAAATCATCATAGGAATCATACCTAGGAGATGGACTCCTTGAAGATGATGACCTTCCAGAATAATAAGAATTTTTCTTCGGAGGAGGTGATTTCTTTGGAACTTTAAGCTTTGTAACATGTTGAACGTTCACTGGTTTCTTTGCTTGAACCGGTGCTTCCTTTACTTCATAACCCAAGCCTTTGTGCTTGAAACCTGGTGTTTTTGAAGAACTTGAAGAAGAACCAGAAGCTTCTCTCCCCTTAGCTTCTCTAGTGAATTTAGCTTTGATGTCTTTCAGTTTATTCTTCTCAACCAGAACTTTGTCTTCTTCAGTTGCAGATGAAGTACTTGAATCAATTTTATTAAAACTTGTTTATGTTCTAGAAAAATAGACTTTGAGCTAAACTTCGGAGCTTCACCCAAAGACTTTTCCTTTTTCTTAGACTTTGACTTCTTCTTCTTGGATGCAGTGGCAAACTTTGAATAATCATGAAATTCGTCTTTAGGATCAAACGGAGCAGACGTAACCTCAGATAAATCCACCGGTTGAGGAACCATGTGAATATCATCCTTCTTAGAAGTACCCTAACTCCTATCCTGCTTGTATAAGAAATTCAGCAATGTTGGTGACAAATTGCAATTATTCACTTGCCTTTGTAACTCCAAAATTTCCAATTTCAATTCAGATATTTTCTGTTGAGCAGCAAACACTTCTTTTTGTGACTCGATGAAATTTGCATTGAGATCATCATATTCATACGTTTACAACTTTCGGATCTCACATTCAGCAAACAATTCTTCAAGAACACTTTTTCTTTTCTTCTTGTAAATCTCAATATCTTTTGTCAATTTTCATCTTGAAGAATAGAAATTTTGTTTTGTAATTTCTCAATTGTAGCAGTAGATTCAATCACAAGAGCATTAGCTTTTTCATACTTTTGTTGAACTGAATAACTCTTTTCAAACAAATTTTCAAAATCTTGTGCTGCATCTAAAGCTTCAGCTTTTGCTTTTTCACATTCTTCTAACAACTTACTCTTTTCTTTCAAAACGTCCTCATGAACATGGAACAATTCATAATATTTCTTCTAAAATTCTTCCAAATCTTTCTTGAGGACTACAATTTCTCCAGACAATAATTCAGAATCTTTCACAAGAGTTGCATTCTTCTTTCCTAATTTTACACAATCAAGACATTTTAAACTCTCAACCTTTTGACTTTCAACCATCTTAACTGGAACTTCATCAAGCAAAGATATTTGGGAACTTGAATCAGAAGTAGTTAAGACATCATCATCAACATGACGAGCTGTTAAAGTAATAGTAAATGGAGCATTTTTCATTTTTGCTGCAGAATCTGCATTCCAGGCAAATTCATCTGGATGCCAAAACACCTCTGATAGTTTTTCATCAAAAGAAACAGATTTTTCTTCAACCTTGGGAGCTTCATTTGGTGAATGTATAACCAAATGAGCATGTTGACCAGATTTCAATTTATGTTCAGTGGAACTTGGACATTCTCGTGCAAAATGTCCATAAAAAGAACACTTATAACACTTAACTTTTGACTTGTCCAATCCAATTTTTCCATCCTGATTCAATCTTTTCTTGCCAGTTCTAATGAAAAATTTCTTTGTTCTTCGAACTAACATAGCATACTGCCAGTTCAAATCCATTTCTTCCAAATGATCATAATCAATTTGATCTTAATCTTCATTTGTCAATTCAACATTACTCACAGAACTAGTGATAACCCCAAAATATGAAAATACTAATGCAGACATTAAAGCATTATAATCATCGGTAGTTTGAGCAGACAAAGCATTCTGAGTCGAAGAAACCGGAACATGATTAGTACAACCAACAGTAAAACTAGGAGTTTCAGATTTACCTGCAATAAATGTTGTAGGAGGTGTGGAACTAAGAGTATTAGATTTCCGAGCATTCATGGTAGAATCATTATCACCAAAATACACAGCAGGATTTTGAATTTGTGTAGGAAGTGACTTGTTAACCATTAACTCCATATCCATCGCTTGAATTCTTTGAATTAGATCATTAAAAGATAATCCCGGATAATTTTTATTATGAGTGATCATCATCACATAATTCTCCCATTTCTCAGGTAATGCTTCCAAAATATTTTCTTTCATATCAGTTTCTTCCTTTGTAAGGCTTACCAAACGCATTTCACTCATTAAGTGAGCAAATCTTGCAATCAGATTTGGAATTGATTGGTTTTGATAATGCTTGAAACTATCAAATTCCTTCTTCAAAACCTTCTGACGACTTTTCTTATATTGGTCATTGCCTTCACATCTCTTTTCCAATGCATCTCATAAACTCTTTGAAGTGTAGTTACCCGAAAATTGATGTAGTAACTTGTTCTGATTTCATTATTATAGTTCATCATAGTTTGCATCGTTGCTTGAACTGAATTTTGAATAGCCGCAAACGCTTGAAACTTGGACATTTTGTAAAATTCTGGTTATTGTTCACCCCGAACCTGTCACGAACCTAAACTGTTTTGCCGAACTTCGTCCGAACCCTATCCGAATTGAAACGGAAATGCCGAATCCTTGTCGAACTTAAGCTTCGAAAATAAACAAACCTTCACCGAACCTTCGCCGAACTATGTACGAACCCTAACTTCGGAAACAACGAACGTCGGCCGAACCTTATCCGAACCTCAACTTCGTAAGCAAACTGTCAGAACCCTATCCGAACCTGGAGTTCGGAGCGGATACAATTCAGTTACGTCGAACCTCAGAAGAACTCGAACACTCTCGACTCCATTTTCACGATTTTCAGTGTTTTTAGACGAACTTTTGAACAGGAACTCAGATAAACTCCATAGAAATGAGTTAGAAGAAGATTATTTAAGGAAAAATACACTCGAGATGATCAAATGAACTCAAAAACTTGAAGAATTTTCAAAAACCCACTTTTTGACTCAAAACTCTGAAAAACAGTGATTTCCGATCAGTAGAATGAACCAAATGCTCTGATAACACTTGAAAATGCGTGAGCGTGTGATCGTCTACTCAATCGTATCGAAATCAATGTTAAACAAGGATGACACGAGATGTAAATACAATGGATTTGTATTAGACCACAGAGAAACACCACAGATTTCACATACAAGATATGACCAAGAAGCTTACTAAAAACAACACAAGACAACTATTTATACTAGCCAAAACCCGACTGTCCGAACCTCAGGTTCGGAAAAGGTTTGCCTGGTCCGAACCTAGAGTTCGCCTAGGGTTCGGCCAGAACCAATCTTGCACCATCTTGTCTTGTACTCGATACTGCACATGCCGAGGGGGAGTTTGTTGATACTTGGTTCCTGATCGTTATGTGAAGTATCGAGTACAAGATAAGATGGTGCAAGATTGGTTCTGGCCGAACCCTAAGCGAACTCTAGGTTCGGACCAGGCGAACCTTGTCCGAACCTGAGGTTTGGACAGTCGGGGTTTGGCTAGTATAAATAGTTGTCTTGTGTTGTTTTCAGTAAGCTTCTTGGTCATTTCTTGTATGTGAATTCTGTGGTGTTTCTCTGTGGTCTAATACAAATCCTTTGTATTTATATCTCGTGTCATCCTTCTTTAATATTGATTTCGATACGATTGAGTAGACGATCATATGCTCACGCATTTTCAGTGAACATGATTTAGAAATAATAATGTGCTCAGTGCTCGCCATGTGTAAGACAATACACGTATTTACAACTCGATAAACCACAAATTCTTGAGGTACCAATGCTCGAATCTGCATAAAAGAACACAAGTCCAGAACACCTTTGATGTATTCAATTAGAACCTCAACTCCTTAAAAAACCTTATCTTTTATTAGCCTTATTTATGTGTGGAAATTAGGAGAGGTTTTAATAAGATTTCAAGTTTTATTGTCACACCCTGGAAACGGCAAAATGGAGGCGTGTGACTGTTTGGCATCATGGTCATCGTTATGAATGAACGACCTCTAAATGAACATTTAGAAAAGTCATTGTCTTTGAAACATAAGTCTTAAATATCTTATTTAAAACATTTAGATAGGGGCAGCGGAAAATAGTAGTGGTGATTCCAAGTTTAATTTTCAAAAGGCATAGTTTTGAGATTTAAAAACGTAACAACCCTAGGGTGTAACGCAACGAAATCTCCAAAAGACATGCATGAATATGCTGCTGGCAGACCATGAAAAGACAAGCAGGATCCTTGACTGATGTTCACTGAAATGCATCACTAATTACTTGAGAATTCAAGAATTTTAAGTCAACAGAATTGTTGGTGAGCTCACAGGTTTAATGTCACATGAAAATGTTTGAAACAATGTTTGAAATGTTTGGCTGTCATGATATTATATAGTTGATGCTGAGGTTGTAAAGATTGAACATGAACCTTGAATTCAAAAACTAACTGATTACCCACTCTTGGTTCCTATCCCAAGTACACCGAATGACCAGAATAACTACATGTACCCATTGACTATAACCATGGAGTCAGGACTGGAGAGACCAAGTCAGGGCAGGGTCGTCAACCCAAATAGATCTATTCACAAGCTATCGTTTCGATGAACTAATTAAATTCAATAAATAGAGGGAATTTAACATGAATCAACATGAATACACAGATTGGGATAGTATGAAAAGAACATGCAGTCAATACGTGTTACAACTATCAATAATATCAGACAAAAATGAATTTGAATTGGCATTCATTGAATTCTCCCCCATAGTTTAGAAAATAGAAAAAGTAAAAGGGGCAGTGAAAACTCACATGAAATGATGTTGGACTGACATATATGAATTGAAATGAAGCAGCTTAGCAAGCGTCTAGAATATGATATTAAGACACTTAGGGTTGGCTATATTGGGTAAGTGAATATGTCACCCAATGTTCAAGGTCAAGTCTTAACAGAAATTACCCGATGATATTGATGGAAATCTTGAATTATTATTTGTTGGCAAATAAATAATATAAAGTTATGAAACTAATTATTTATTTGAATAAATAAATAATATTTGGTTTTTCGTGTATAGAAAATATTATATTGAATAATATATTTATTTTCACTAAATGACATGAAAAATATAAATATTTATTGTTATTAAATATTTATAAGGTTTTGAACCCCTAAAAATTATAAATAAATTATTTCGTTTAAGGTTCGAACATGCTTTTTCTACCGCGTGCCAATACACGGTATTAGTCACGTTCTTATGAAAAATCACTTGACACGTAAATTTCTATTTATTTTAATGAAATAATGATTCCATAAATAAGAATTTATATTTTGTAAATTCTGAACGTTGGTTTGTCCGGTAGTGAGCTGGTTTCACCGATTTGACCGTTATGACTCGTTTTATGATGTTTTGAGTTTCCTAAACACTTAGGAAATGCTTATGGACCTGTTTTGATGTGGTTTATGGTTTTACATTGCCAAGTGTGATAGTAGAAGTTTAATTTGCAAAAATTGGCATTTTCGCGTTACCGAAACTCACAGTTTTTGTCCAGTTTGCTTCTAAAACCTTATTTTCCATTTTTGAACTTCATAAAACATTTTTATGTATGAAAATGGTTAATTTTAAGGTTCTAGACAAGAACCATATGTAAATCACATACACGGACCTTACTAATGCATGATCGTAATCGGATTCGGAACACACGAGGTAAATAATGATTTGTTGATTGATCACAAGCTCGATTACAGAGAGAGAGAAAATACAGAGAGTAATACACTGTTGAAACACACAGTTAAGCACTCCAACCCTCACAACTCTTCTCTAACACACGAGCTAAAAGTATTTATGCTAGTCTGCCCGGCATACCAATTAACCAGCGTACCAGATGGTCCGTGGCTGCGTACCATCTGGTCCGCCATTAGTACGCTAGGGATAGAAAATACAAAACGATCAATACAATAGACAAAACACCTAGACCTAGCACTAGACATCATAACATGTTCTGACAAACTCCCCCTTGTCTTGTGCTAGTCTTCAGAAGCTTTTGTCTCCATCTTCTTCCAATACTGTCTTCGATTATTTCCAGCATGAATCCCGAAAGCAAAACATACTTTAATCACTCTTTGAAACTGCAAGGCTTGCGCAGCATTCTCAGCCTTATACAAAATGTTGTTGTGATAGAGCTTTTCGATATCAGCTTTTGATAGATTGATCAACCACATTGGAACAAAGATTCTAACCACCTTGTTTTATTTTTTAACCACAATCACTGCTTCTCCAGTACATTCGTCATAGTACTACCATCTCAAAGTCTTGATAAAATCTTGCTCAAGCTTCTTCAATGGTATTTTCTTTAATTGAATAGGCTTCTTGTATTTCAATACCACAACAGCTTTCCCAGTTTTTGGATTAACATCTGTCGGATGCTCTGTATACTTTGCCCTCTGAGGAGTTAGAAATCTAAACCATCATTGACATTCTTCTAACAACTTGTTCTTGAAAAATTCTGCCAACTGATTACCTTCATAGTTCAGAAATGGTTTTCTCGATAAATCTCGAACATCACAAACAGGCAAAGTGTTGAATCTTGTTGCATTCTTCAAGTACATAATTCCAAACTCTTTCCTTATCGCATAACACTTGAGTTCTGAATCGAACATCCAACTAATTATGTTCCCAGTAGCTTCACCTTTGTTTTCAAAGAATTTCTTCTGATCAACATCATTTTTAGGTTTCACTACCGGCATCTTCTTGGCTCTTTGAGTCTTCAACCATTCATCAAATAACATTTTCTTTTCCTGTTCCTCTGACAGATTATCAGACTCAGTTGTTTCAGTTGGTTTCTCTGATTCTTTCTTCTTCATCTCCTTCTCTACTTCTTCTTCTTCATCTCTACCAAAGAAATTGAATCCTCCAGATTGATCGTTATCAGAGAAATTTCCATAAACTTTCGGATCATCTGGATATTCTTCAGCAGTCATGTCTTCAACATCTAAATGTTCCTCTTCAAAACCAATGTCATCATCAGAATATTCTTCCTTGTATGGCTCAGCGAAGGGAACTTAGTCCACATTATCCACATTTAGAGCAAAAATGGCAGCAAGTTGCTCTTTCGAATATGGATTAATAAACTCCCCTTCTTCCAACTCTACCCTGGTAATCAGAGTCACATCATAAACATTCTTTCCTGACGACTCCCCCTGAGATGCAACAGATATTCCAGCTGCACCCGCACCAGAACCATCTCCACCAACACCTCCTTCAGGGTCATCATTATCATTCAAGTATTTTGATATATCATCCTCTTCTCGACAAATTTCTTCAGGATTTGGTCTCCTCTCCCCCTGAGCAGGTAAAGCTTTTAACAAACGATTTGCTCCTTTGCGCTTCTGATAAAAAGGTAACTTACCAACTGCAACCTGATTCATATGTTTGAGAACCAAAACTGAATTTGGATTCTTTGGAAGTAGAGGATACAAATCATCAAGAATAATCTGAATGAATCTAGGATACATCAAGCTCTTCTTTTGCTTTACCAAAATATTCTCCTTCATGTAAGCAAATAACCATCCAGAAAAATTAGAACTTCTGTTCAACACTAAAGCAGAAAAAAATGACAAAAGTTTCATGTCGAACTCTTCATGACCTTTGAGCCTATTTCCAAAACATCGGATTATCACATGCATTAAGTACTTGTATCGTGGTGAAAGATTTGCCTTGACAAACCATGAAGCAGAGATATTACCATCATATTTAATCCTTAGAAGAAGGCCAACCAAATCTGCTTCATTAAAGATAATAGGAAAATTAGAATCATCATTGAAGCGTAACACTCTACGAATGTCTTCCTCTGAAATGACAATGTTTGTCTCATGCACCCTTGACCTGATCACCGGTGGAACACCCGAACAATCAACTTGAGCATTAACCCAGAAAGCATTGAGAGTATCTTTATAAGTCGTGCACTCATGTATGGCTGCATAATGAATTCTTGAACGTCGCATAAACTCTAAAATTCCTTCAAAATGAGATATACACTTGTTTGAAGCACCAAGATATGCACAAATATTATGTTCCTCGTTAGACGGTAATTCAACAGCCATTTCTGAAAAGTCATAAAAATAAATCATGTTAAATTTGCATTTACTAATAAAAAATACCGACGATTGACTCTAATTCGAATTGAAACGCTCAAACATTTAACTTTGATCAAAACCTAGTCAACGTATCAAATCGCGTACCACATTGGTCATGCGGACTAATCTGGTACGGACGTACCAAATAATTTTGACCACATTCCAGATAGTCCAAGGTACCACATGCGGACCACATTCGGCACATACCAAATTTGCGATTTTGACACTCAAATCCGTATTGGTTTAGAAATCGGCCAACGAGGTTTTGATTTACATCAAAAACTGACCAAGAACACGTGTTTAAAATAAATTGAGATAAATGTTAACCCATTTAACCAACCCGGTTCTAGTTTCACGAAAAAACCCAAAACTTTAAACTCAAAAATCAAACGATTGAAACCATTATAATCAGATTCAAGATCACTAGAAGATGCGCAACTGATGTACCTACCTGTAACAACAAAAATCTCGAGCAAAGGTTCGTTATCCGATGAGAAATCAAGAAAAAACAATCTGAGGCGATTTAGGGTTTTTCAGAGAGGTTCGGAGGTGGTATGTGGTAAATGCAGAAAACGTACCAGAATTCCTTTTTAATACCCCAGGCGGTTCGGCCTAGCGTACCATATGGTACGAGGCGTACCACCCACTGAACCAATTTGGAAAGTGCATACCAAATTCAATTTTCAACTTTAACCCCTCAAATTTTCCAGATTTACCAATTTGAACCCGAAAAAAAATCATAATTTTCCAATTTTTCACTTTTTAATGAAGATGAGCTGATGTAAACGTCGATTGTGGTTCTTTCAACAAAAATTCGCCGTTTCTGTATTCAGTTGATAAAAAACATAGCAGAAATAAAATCATTTTGAATTTCATCAATTTTATATCAAAACACACTAAAATCTTTTTGAAGTTTCGAACTTATCCTAAAACACACCAAAAATCTTTTTGGAATTTTCTAAATTGACAAAACAATAGAAATCAGAAATGTAAATTCTATAATTTATGTTTTTGTGAGAAAGATCGCAACATGAGATCATACCAGTGAGATGCACTTAACACATTTCAATTTCAATCTAATCAGCATGCAAGCCAAGTAGTCCACGAATACAACATTTTCATGTTTATTTCAGTTAGATCAAATCAATTTTTACTGCTTTCTGATATGAATTAGTTATATTTATCAAGCGAAGAAATCATGGTACCAACAAATTCAAATAATTGAGAATCTGATTTATGATAGTTTTTTTTATTTTTCTTTTTCTTTTATTCATCAACGAATATTTACAGATATAAGTCGTTCATAGTGTTTCATGCAAAAAGAAAGCAGAACCCTAAACAAACAACAATCAGGTCGGCCTTGTGAGCACGCAGAGAAAGTCCGATTGTTTAGGAAAATAAGAAAGCAAAACAAGTTGAAATTGTATAACTCAACAACAATCAGGTCGGTACTCCCATACACGCAGAGAAAGTCCGATTAGTTATACGAAACACCAAGAAAAATAAAGCAGAACGTCAAACGAACAATGATCAGGTCGATCTTTTGATACGCAGAGAAAGTCCGATCCTTTGACAAAATAATGAAAATCAAACAAGTTTAAATCTTTCAAAAGAACGCATGCGTACACTAGAACACTTATTTATTCTATTTTTGCATTTTTCATTTTTTATCAAGATTACCCAACCACAAGAATCATGTTACACCACAGATTTCAAGCAAGCGTTATGTTTATATCATACTGGCAAGTATCAGATATTGATTGACACATTCAATGAAACACACAAGAACCTACAGCCTTTCAATCTATTTTATCCATGGTCAGTAACATTCACCGATGTACTATCATTTCTCACGAGGTTGGATCACATTTCTCAATTTTGATTTCTCCATTTTTTTATGCTTTTTAATTTTGAATACGAGAAATCACACTATTTTTGTATTTTTCATAATTCCCCCCCCCCCCCCCCCTAAAAAGCAAAAAGAAACAGAAAAACATAACAGAAGTGAAAAAATGATCAACTGAACCAAGTTACGTGGCATTCAATCGAGTAATCCCATTGATTTGCAATAAAAATTTAAAGCAAGTTTTATCAAAAGCTCTAGTGAACAAATCAGCTCGTTGAAAATCCGTATGAATGTTCTGCAAATCAGTTAGTTTCTTCTCATAGCAATCACGGATAAAATGATATCTTATGTCAATGTGCTTTGTTTTGGAATGCTGAACAGGATTTTTCGTGATTGAAATAGCAGCCAAGTTATCAATGTAAACTGGAGTAGTTAGAAAATTCAAACCGTAGTCGCGTAACTGCTGTTGTATCCACAGAATGTGTGAACAACAACTGGAAGCAGCCATATACTCCACCTCCGTAGTAGACGTTGCAACCGAAGTTTGCTTCTTGCATTGCCAAGACACAAGTCTTTCTCCCAATAACTGACATCCGGCAGTAGTCGACTTGAAATTGATTTTACAGCCGCCATAATCCGAGTTAGAATAAGCTGATAACTTGAACTTATTATCATTGGGGTACCAGATACCAAGATCCGGATTACCCTTCAAATAAGCAAATATCCTCTTTACTGCTACCAGATGTGAAGCCTTAGGAGCTGCCTAATACCTAGCACATAAGCACACAACAAACATAATATCACGACGAGATGCAGTTAAATACATGAGGGAACCAATCATAGCCCTAAACAATGTCGGATCAACATTGTCACCAGATTCATCTGGTTTGAGACCATGTGAAACCTGAATAGGTGTACTTAGAATCCGGACATCTCTAATTTTGAAACGATCCAAAATATCAGACACATATTTTGTTTGGTGCAAAAATATGCCTTTGGCAGATTGTTGGACTTGAAGACCCAGAAAGAAATCCATTTCCCCCATAGAGCTCATCTCGAACTTTGTTTGCATGACCCGCTCAAATTCTTTGCATAAGCTGTCACTAGTGCTTCCAAAGATAATGTCATCCACATAAACTTGGACAAGCAGCAAATCCTTCGTGAACTTCTTTGAAAACAGTGTACAATCCACTTTGCCATGTTGAAACCCGTTGTCAAGCAAGTGTGTAGATAATGTCTCATACCAAGCCCGTGGAGCCTGATGAAGACCGTATAAAGCTTTATCTAACTTGTACACTCCTTCAGGAAACTCCGGATCATAAAAACTAGGCGGTTGCTTCACTTATACTTCTTCACGAATCCTCCCATTCAGAAAAGCACTCTTGACGTCCATCTGATAAACCTTGAATCCATGATGAGCCGCGAAAACTAGAAATATCCTGATAGCTTCAATTCTAGCTACAGGAGCATAGACTTCATTAAAATCAATGCCTTCAATCTGAGAGAAAACTTGAACCACTAACCACGCCTTGTTTCTGATGATGATACCGCGATCGTCCTTCTTACATTTGAAAACCCATTTTGTTCCACAAGGTTCTTTAGAATTAGCGGGTAAATCCACGAGATGCCAAACGCCCAATTTTTGAAATTGCTGTAACTCTTCCTTCATCGCTTCGACACAAGAAGCATCTTCCAACGTTTGAGCAACATTGATAGGCTCAACTTGAGACAGAAAACAAGAATGAAACACTTCATTCTCAACATCGGAATCCCTAATTTCAACAATTAACGCATCAACAGAAGCAACCAATTGATGTCGAGTGCGCACCCCAGAATTAGGATCTCCAATTATATTCTCTTGAGGATGTATGTTATGAATCCGAAGCGTAGACGAATCAGGAACCTCAATGTTGTTTGCAAGATTATTTAAAGTTTCATGCATCCTCTGAGCTTGAAAGATCACCAATAGGTAAAGAAACCGGCACTGAAGAACTTGTACTTGGTAAGCTAACTGGACCATCAACCGATGTTGATTCAGCTTCATGAAACGTACTCTCATCATCATCAGACGAACTCATTGTTTCTAAGTTAGAAACATTCTGACTAGATGATGTAGCATTAGAAACACTTGGAAGCTTTGGGACCCATGAAGCAGGAGTAAGTATTGCATGTACCATAGCAACACCTAGAAGTTCTTCAGCAAGCTCATCAACAGACTCATTGTGTGCAGCCGAGAAAGAATCAAATAAGGTCTTGTAATCAAAAGTAGGAATATCAACAGATTTGGTTGTCAGAAAAGTGTGTCTTTGACAATCCATATTCAAATGATTCTCAATTGTCTTAGAAGAAGGAAAATAAACCCGTTTCATTGGATACTGATACCCAACAAAGATGCCTTCAACAACTTTGGCTTCAAACTTCCCACCTTCCTTGAGTACCGTGTATAAACACCCAAAAGGCTCTAAAAATGCAAATTCGGCTTACGACCTTTAAGTAATTGATAACATGTCTTGTTGAATCTTCTGATAATCAAAACACGATTGAGCACATGACATGTAGTGTGAACTGCTTCAGACCAAATTTAACCGGTAAATGTAACATCCCACATTGGTGGGGAGGGGAACTAAGCATGCCTTTATAAGGGTGTGGATACCTCCCCCACCAAGACGCGTTTTAAATCCGTGAGGGGCGGATGCCTGAGGGCATGCCGGCTGCCAAAGCGGACAATATCTTGGTGCGACGGGCCTGGGCTGTTACAGATGGTATCAGAGCCGGTCGTCGGCCTCTGTGCCAGCGAGGACGCTGGTCCCCTAAGGGGGAGGATTGTAACATCCCACATTGGTGGGGAGGGGAACTAAGCATGCCTTTATAAGGGTGTGGATACCTCCCCCACCAAGACGCGTTTTAAATCCGTGAGGGGCGGATGCCTGAGGGCATGCCGGCTGCCAAAGCGGACAATATCTTGGTGCGACGGGCCTGGGCTGTTACAGTAAATGTGCATCAGACAGCATAGTTCTTACCGTCTCAATCAATGTTCGATTCTTTCTTTCAGCAACTCCATTCTGTTGAGGAGTGTACGGCGCACTGAATTCTTGTACAACTCCAAGAGAACCACAAAAAGCTGTCATTTTAACATTCTTAAATTCAGTACAATTGTCAGTACGAATGCGACAGATTTTGTATTTATACATTGATTCAAACTTGGATAACAATTTCTGAATTGTATATGGAGTTTCATCCTTTGAATGTAGCGACACCACCCATGAGAAACGAGAAAATCATCCGTTATCACCAAACAATGGAAACTTCCGTCAACACTTCGAACATTCATCGGACCAAAGAGATCCATATGAAGCAGCTCTAACGGAGTTACAATCGAATTAAGTCGTTTGGATGGATGAGATTTCTTCAGTTGTTTACCTTTCTTACTGGAAACACACACATCATTGATTGAAAACCGATTCTTTGAAACGCCCTCTACCAGATTATGATTGACCAAGTAGTTCATCTTCCGGTAGTTGATGTGTCCCATGCAATGATGCCAAAATTTTGATTCTCTTTCTGTAGCCTTTGAGATAAAACAAGTAGCAGATACAGCAGACGAAGTCTGATTCATGTTTAACACATATAAATCATGAAATCTAGGTGCACGCATCACAATCCAATCTTCAGGGATTTGAATTCCGGGTTTCAGAATCAAGCATTCTGAACTTGTGAAAGCAGCAGTATACTGCTTATCACAAATTTGTGATACACTCGACAAGTTGTGTTGCAGCTCTTGCACAAATTGGACTTTATCAAAAGAAATCTTCTCGTTACCCATCTTTCCTTCACCGATAATTTTTCCACCTTTATGGCCAGCAAAAGTAACGTTCCCGCCTTGAATTGGTTTGATGTCTGAAAGAAAGGAAATATTACCCGTTATGTGCATGGATGCTCCACTATCAACTACCCAGAAGTTGTTGACAGCTGGCTTGCGAGCACCCTGCACATTTTAGCAAATAATTAGTGAGAATCTGGACCTAAGCTTTCAGCTTTAGGTCGACCGGTGTCTTCAGAAAAATCTTTAGTGGCTTTTGAGGATAATTTAAGCAGCCACTTTTGCCTTTATGCTGGGATAGATGAATCAGTAGCAGAGTCACCCGAGGATGAACTTCCAAAAGATTTTTGATTTTTGAAAAAATTTTCTCGTTTGAAAAACTGTTTTGTTACCACCTTTTCATCTATCTCCTTTGGCTTAGAAACGAAATCAGATTGATCGTTACTAACAGCGGAAGCTCGTTTCTTTGCCAAAATCAGACATCTATTTCTGAGATGACCTTGTTGATACAATGATAACACCGCCTACGATCAACAAAGACCCTAGGAAGACTATTTCCTGAATTAGTCGAGGTATTATCATCAGACATTTGCTTAACAACTCTCCTTAGTGCTTTAGCATTAAATATTTGAGATTTATGCTTTGGAAGAGATTTAAGCCTAGGAGTAACATACCCAAATTGGTTATAAAAACCATAGTCATCAACTCCACATTGATCAGCATACCCTTTTGGTTTGATCCTTTGGGCTTTGTTTTGTTCAAATTTACCAAAATCATCATAGAAATCATAATCATCACAAAAACCATAAGATTTGTAATCAAAATCATTTGTTTTAACAGAAAACCGACCATCAGAGTTGTAAAACCTCTTTGTAGGATCGTTATAAGTTAGAGTTAAACTTAAACAAAGCCCTTTACTCGCAAATATAATCCTACGGAATGAAAGTTATATTTCACTTTACTTAAGCAATGTTGAGTTCTTGTATAATGTAAAAGCTTGATTTGCAGAATTATAGTAACAACAAAGTATCAAATACTCGGCACTATTTGCATTAACTCGAAGCTACACTATTACAAGTGTGATAACAACTGTGTGTAAACTCAGAGCTAGCTATGCTATATATAGTGCTGATGAGATCAATGACAACCATTGATCTCATGCGAACTAATCTAGACCGTAAACTAAAAAGTCAAATACAAACTACCAAAAGAATGAACATCGGCAATTAGAATATCTTGCGTGTTTGCAGCACCATACTACTTTAGGAGAGCGGCTTGAATCAGATATACAAGCATACAAGAAGCTTTTGCAGGACTTAACTTGTTGAAAAGACATCTCAGGAAAAATCCGGTTGAACTCATTATCTGGTGGATAATCGAGTTTACCCGGAATATTCGCTAAGGGACAAAACTGCTTCTTTCCGCTTGAACTGCCAGTTCCGCTTGAAGTGAGAATTCCGCTTCAACTTCAACTTCAGCCGGAACATAGTAAAATTGGCATTTCAGCCGGAAATCTTCCAAGCGCAATATTCCTTACACTCTTTGGTGTGTATTTGGAAGTTGTTGGTTTTGAAACAGATTTCTGATCGTTTGGAGTGTATGACTTTTGAGTATTCTGATCAATGGGACTCGTTCTAAGTTTTAGCAACGATCCACTTTCCCCACTACCATAACTAGACACACGATTCTCCTCGGAATCAACATAAAACACCTTAGCAACCCGTTTTGGATCAACACAGCATAACGGGAACATCTCATCAGAAAAAATGTGGTAACTACCTTTAAGACAATACATTCTATGTTTCTGAGATGATTCACCAGTTCCCATTTTACCTTTCAATTTCTTATCATTTTTCTGACCTACCTGAGATTTCTTTTGATTGACCTCAGATTTTTCAAAAACTGATCCAAAACCAACACCACTAAACTTGACAGACTTTGGAGGAGCAACCGGAATTGCATTTACATCCGGTGTGGTTCTGTTGCTAGCTGTTACTAAGTCTTTTTCATAAAAGAGATCTTGGCCTTTAGCAAATTTTTTATTTTCAAAAGTTTTCATTTTCTTCTCAGTTTCTTTTATATTAATGGCTTGCTTCAAAGGTGTCAATTTGACAGAACCAGTTGGTTTGTCACCTACAGAATTACTTGACTCATTTGATTTTGGAGCATCAAGATTTGCCTTAGACACATGTTCTCTATGCTTCTTATTATAAGTGCCTTTGTGTTTGTCAGAATTACCCACCAAGTTCTCAGTGAACTTTGAATAATCAAACACAATTGATGGTTTGGTTTCAGTTTCTGTTGGTTCCAAACCATGCATAATCGGGGGTGGAACTGAATTGCATTTCGATTATTTGAACACCTCTTTTAGAGTTTCATCTTTACAAAGAAAACTTACAAATGAAGCTGAGTTTTTGAAATTCTCAAGTTTTCTTTTAAGATCTAAAATCTCAATGTTTAGTTCAGAAATCGTAGCATTAGCTTCTGCTAATTTCTTCTCACAGAAGATGTAATCTTCAGTTTTGTTGTTTAAGTTAATTTTGGTGCTCAAAGTCGAAGCATGTTCGCTTTTCAGTTTAGCCTTAACGGCCTCCCACCTTTGTTTATACATTTTTGTGTTCTCCTCTGCCAACATGTATTTATCATAATACATAACTTTCTCATCAGAAAGTTCTTTCAATTTATTAGCAGAGGTCATGCAATTTTTGCAAGGTTTATTCAACCTGTATGTCAGCCATAAAGGCTTGTTGGCCTTCTGCAAAGAAGTCTTTACCAGGAAGATCAGGATCATCCTCAACTTTCACACTTCGCTCTTCAGTACACAAAAATGCAGATTCATCAGGAAAATCCGCAGCCCAATCATAACCTTCACCAGTTTGTGAGACCAAAGCTTTAGACTCTGAATTTGACCCATAGCATTTGCATTTGAACTGGATGGATTATAATTGCTACCTGATGCCTTGTTACTTTGAGCAACATACTTCTGGTATAGCTTTGAAGTTTCTTGCTTCTTTGCCTTGTTGCATTTTTTAGCAAAATGACCATAATTCTGACAATTATAGCACCGAACCTTAGACTTATCAAACCCAAGTTTGCCTTCAGGGTTTAGATCTTTACAGCCTGTTCTTTGCATAAAATTTTGCCCCTTCTGACGAGCATAGCCATTGACCAGTTGATACCCATGAGTTCTAAGTCATCAGGGTCGATTTGCTCATAATCTTCATCTGTTAACTCAGCACTAGTCGGTTTTCCTGCTACCACTCCATCATATTAAGAAACCATTGCTGAAAATAGTGCCATAAAATCCTTTGTAGTCTTGGCTGAAAATGCACTCTGATTGGATGGAGGAGCAGAGGAAGATTGATTCAAATAAACTGGATATGTCACTGCAGCTTTATTAGTGTAACTTTCACTTGAAGAACCCCAAGACATACTTGCATGACCACCCGAAGTATTCTCCACATAAAATGCAGTAATCGGTGGATTTGAGCTAGCTTTTGCTTTTGCATGCATGGTTGAAGCATTCTCACCAAAATACACATCGGGATTCGGAACTTGAACTGGTAGAGTTTTAACACGCATCATATCTAATTCCTGAGCTAGCAAATTCCTTGTAAGATCATCATATGAAATGTCATCAAATCCCTTATCATGTGTTAACAGCAGGATATAACCTTCCCATTTTGCTGGTAGAGCATCTAACAGCTTCTCCTTCAATTATCCAGCCTCCTTCTTCACTCCAACAATGTCAAGCTCGCTAACCAAATGTGATAGTCTTGAAATGAGATCATTTATGGTTTCATTTGGAACGTGGCAGAAGTTATAAAATTCCTTCAACAACACCTTTTTCTTGCTTTTCTTGTATTAAGCATTGCCTTCACATATGTGACACAATGCATCCCATGACGCTTTTGATGTTATATGCATTGTAGACTGATGCAAGCCTTTGGTAAAGCCATTGATAAGTTTGAATAAGCTTTCTTTTCCAACTTGAAGGATTCTTTCTCAGCATCATTCATCTTGTTATATGGCTTTACTTGACCAGCAAATTCACCAGTTATAAACTTTGGAACTTGATAACCATCCAGCATTGGAGTCCAAACAGTAACATCCGTCACACCGATATACGATTCATAACGAGTTTTCAAATTATAGAAATCTTCAAATTTCATCAATTTAGGAACTTTGTTTGTGGTTCCTATCTCGTTTTCATAATTCAGTAAAGCTTGAACGGTCGTAGACATTGCTGCAAAAGCATGGAACGGATCCATAATGTTTTTCTCAAAAACTGCTCAGGCGTACCAGAATATCGATCTCCGTACCAAAAACAAACTCAGCGTACCAAATAGTTTCCCGTACCACACTCGGACCAGAATTACAAAGGCGTACCACCGACGGACCACCTGTCTCCCGTACCAAATTTTGATACTGTCACGTACCAATTAAGAAGATTGCCTTCCGGACCAAATGCAGCGTACCAAACTCCAGATGAATATTGTCGTGCGTACCAACGACGTACCACGTGTTCTTGAGCCAGACCAGAAGCGTACCACGAGTAATTCAACTGAATTTGAATCCTTTTTGTTTTTTCCGACGTGAATTCGATCCAGTACTCAGCGAAAACACTCACGAATCATTTTGGACACAAATTTCGTATAGAATGGACGTAAACTGAGAAGAAATGACGATATTTTGACCAAAAGTGTTGTTTCTCTCTCTAGAAACAGAAATTTGATCAGAGATCACAGCAAACGAGCAAACCTGCTCTGATACCACTTGTAAAGTACATACACGGACCTTACTAATGCATGATCGTAATCGGATTCGGAACACACGAGGTAAATAATGATTCGTTGATTAATCACAAGCTCGATTACAGAAAGAGAGAAAATACAGAGAGTAATACACTGTTAAAAACACACATTTAAGCACTCCAACCCTCACAACTCTTCTCTAACACATGAGCTAAAAGTATTTATACTAGTCTGCCCGGTGTACCAATTAACCAGCGTACCAGATGGTCCGTGGCTGCGTACCATCTGGTCTGCCACTGGTACGCTAGGGACAGAACATACAAAACGATCAATACAATAGACAAAACACCTAGACCTAGCACTAAACATCATAACATGTTCTAACACCATAATATGTCCAAAATTTATATTAAATAAGTTAGAAAATTTGAATTTCGGGTCCCGAATATCCCGTTCTTGAACGTGTAACGTTTTGGGTTTAAATGTGACTTTTGAAAACTTGTTGGTAATTTATAAACACACATTTAGTAGGCCTCAAACACATCATAAGATTAGTCATGGTTAATTTTGTTAAAAATCCATATTTTATGATTTTAAATCATAAAATCATTATTTGAAATATATCTTTCTGTGTAGTATCTCTTTTAACAAAATAGCATTTTATTTTCATAAAATGACAACTATTATTTATGTGACAAAAATACCAAACAAGATATTGATTTATGAATTTTTAAGTGGACTTTTGGAAATATATATCATGTCACACATTTTATTATGTCACACTTGTCATAATATATTTACATTGTGAAAATGTACACTATTTTAGTCATGTTACCAAAATATAACTATGCAAGGGAACTCCACCATATGAGAGCACCATCGATGAACGTGTAAGCAGCAAACTTGACCTTGAAGTGGACAGGGTAATTGCTAATACGAAAAACAGATTTGGTCTTTTAAAACCAGTGGATATGACCTACACGGTACCCTTGAAATTGATTGGTTTTAAATTCATGAAGTCCTTGTAAGAACATTCTCGGGCACATGAAATGTCAGACGTAACCTTGAAAATAATTATTGGTAAGCATAATCATGGATTTTCCAACATTGGTTAGGGCGTCTTACCACTGACCTTCACGGCAGCCTCCTATGGTGCGGACGGTTTCGTTTGTAGCTATGGCATTGGCTACTCGCTGGGCGATCGTAGACTCGACTTGATCGACATTTACTAGGGGCGGTGGAGGTGAAGGAAACCGGTTATTGCGAGGGCGTTTGCATCGTCCAGAATGTCTTTCTTAACTCACAAGTGTGAATAAGAAAGTAACTCGGCAATATGTGGCAACATAAAGTCTACATGTCAACAAGCACAACATACATCATAACCACAAGGATCGCATTAGACAACAGTAAAAGAAATACCACTGTAATTAGTATTAGAAAACATCCATCTTGACAATACAACAAGTTTAGTATGAGCATACAAACATTGTTTTCAGAATGCGGGGGCGTAACTCCAATTGTCAAAATTCATAATAGTTTTCATACATTAATTAAGCTAAGAATACGGTAGCATTCTTTGGTAGCATGCTGGAAAAGAAATCGGGTCAAAGGAATGCGCTGGGAAAAAGGGTTGGGCCAAAGGGAAAAGGAAAAGAAGAGAATTTGGACTGGTTGCCCCATTGGGCTTGGTGGGCCGATTCAGGGCTCGGGTCGGGTTGAGGTGAGTCCGGGTTGGTCCAATGAGTCCAATAAATATTTGTTTGGGCTTAAAACGATAAACAAACGTGAATTTGGTATTGACGTGTGTTCATACGATTATATAAATATATATATATAAAAATATGTATAGAATAATCGTCGAGTCTTTGTTTGAATGAACGGATATGAACGAATGAGATATATGTATGTTTTGTGAACGAGTGTTGAAACGAATATTGTTCGTATTGAACGGGAATGAATTTGACACTAGTCTTGATGTATGATGATTGTTATGCATACTTTGAAGGTTTTTGATTGATTGAATGAAATCGTTGTTTGACATGAAATGTAATTTGTTTGAATTTGAGATTGAATCTAAATGAATGTTTAGATTATTTTGATGAAGTGAAAATAAAAGGTTTGAATGAATTGGTAATGAATAAGTTTAACGAATGCAAACTTTTGGTTTATTTAAATGAGTTTGACGTTTGAATAAACGATATGTTTTGTATACGTTACGTCGGAACGAATTATTTTGAAAAGACTATAAAATTAATATTTTATATTTCTTATTATTAAAATCCACAGATATTTTTATGAAATTTCTTGTTATTAAGATTCTAGTTTGAATAAACATTGAACTTTGTGGTTGATTTTCGATACGGGTACAGGTTGTCAAGTCTAGTTTATCTATGTTTGCACGTAGGTTCGTCTAATTTAAATAAATTAAACCTAATATATGGAATTAAACAGATAATTGCACGTATATATAGTATTAATGTTAACCTGGAATTTAATTAGAAGTGCTCAATTGAAATTGAGGTTTAGCATTGTTTTTATACTGTTGACTTTACACAAACTCAAAAAGAAAAAAGAAAAAAGAAAAAAACATTTCCTTTCCTTTCAATGATGTCTAAAATTCATCAACAAACTTTGTCTTTTGACCGATTGCTACCAAAAAAAAAAAATTTAATTCCCCATCATATACAAGTATATGTTTTAAGATTCACATAAACATTTCAGTACATAATTTAATTTCCTTATCACATTATTTGATAACGTAATCAATAATTTATTTGTACTGCTAAAACTTTTGGAGTTCAATTCTTTTTATTTATTAAGATTTGTTTTGATTTTAATAACTTAGTACATTTTTTTTCTTGAGGTTTTTTAAGTATTGTACTAACCTAAGATCACCAAGCCGAGATAGATTTTATGATTAATTTTTACAAACAGAAAAACAGGTGAGCTCAATGATTAAAGTAAGTTCATGCTCAAATTTGAGGTTAGGTTCTGTATTTTTTTTAGAATTCCAAATATTCAAGACCTCATATCTCTCATCTTGTCTTTGTTACATCTCTTTTTCATTTTTCTTTGACTCGTTATTTCCATTTTCCTTTAATCCCTGACCCATACTAACGTTTAATTTTCCATTGTTTTATATCTATACATTTGTATGTAGCAAAATTCAAGTGAATGTTAGACTCTCAAATAAATAAATGACATATATCTTACATGTACGTAGCCTCAACCAAGCTATTAGTTAACATTGAAGTTAAAAGGGTAGAACTATTTTGTATAAAACTTATATCAATTTGAGATCATGGAACACACTTTTGGCAAAAGTTAAAGTGAGTCAATAGCTACTCCATAATTAGCAGAGAACGGAGACATGAATATTGTACCTGAAGATTAAAAGTAGCAGAAAAAGAAGCTAATACCTGCACATAAAAAAAATATCTTTATTTTAAGTGAAGATTTAGAGGTAAGATTGGGTGACTTCAGCCTCGGTTAGCTCATTGTACCAATATTAATTTTAAGTGTCATATATTTTATAATGAGACGCACACTCCCAGTCTTGGCTCCAGGAGGGGTCACGTGTCGGATTTACTCATGAACACATAGTACAACAGAGATAACTAAGCAGCGGAAATTAAAAACTTTTCATTTATATATATATATAACAAGTTACAACAGTAAGGAAGATAGCAACATAATCTATAACTAGATCTTATCTATAGCTATGCCAGTCTACTACCGAGTCTTTTCTGATAGCTTGCCCATCTAATCTGCCCTTGCTCGAGCCCTTC
Organism: Deinandra increscens subsp. villosa; assembly: GCA_039602395.1. Taxonomy (NCBI): domain Eukaryota; kingdom Viridiplantae; phylum Streptophyta; class Magnoliopsida; order Asterales; family Asteraceae; genus Deinandra; species Deinandra increscens. Next base: position 67,934,528 of record JBCNJP010000012.1, on the reverse strand, counting down.
CCTTGCTACTTTAAACATCACCGATACCTGACATACATGCTTTTAAAGGTCAGCTTACGCTGGTGAGTTCTAAGTATTTAAAACTTTTACCTTTCCTTGAAAGGTTACCTTAAACATTTGGGCCTAACGACCCTTTCTTTATAAACGTTTTAACAGGCATAAAACATAACAAGATTATACCAAAACGTTTAACTCATCAGTATTAAAAATCATTTGATACTCTAAAATACCTTGTGCCTCCGGGACCTATCCTCTGTGCAAATAATCATTACGTATAATAAAGTCATACGAAATATTATAAGCAAAACCTCTTTTTACTAAGCATTGTCTATCTCTGGGACTACTTTAGTCCCTTTCGGTTGGCCGTCGCCTCCCGACCTCTTGAGTAACCGTCGTTACTCCAGTGGCTTCATTTCCACTGCTTGGATTGTACAACCCCCCTCTTACCAGACAATCTGTGCTTAGATTAAAACTTCTTTAAAATAACCCCAAAGGTCATTTCCTTTATCCTCAAAAACTCATTTTCCTCTTTTGAAACTCTTCTTTAAAACTTTAACTTCTTTATTACCCGTTCATTATAACCTTCACGAAAAGAGTAATAACAGGTAATAATAACTTTAAAACAGTTATAAGTATTATAACTTTTTCACGTATGTGTATCAACACAAAACAAGTAAAGGCATCTCAAATACTTTTCAAGTAAACAGTTGAATATGTATCATTGCATGTATATCAGCCCAAAAATATTAAAACATTTAAAACATTTAAAAGTGGGCTCATAGAAATCACCTTATTCTCTTAAGCAGTTAGTTCAGAGAAAACATCCGCTATGCCTTCCAATTAAACCTAATCGCGTATTATACGGTGTTAACGCAAGGTTTAATATAATAAACACTTCCTATGTTTATTTTAATACTTCATTATCTTAATAATATTAAATTATTAAGTTCATTCCTTTTAAAAGGTCAAAATGACCAAAATGCCCTTCAGGCCATTATTCTTATCTTTTATTGATAATTATGAAGACACGCATTCCTATAAGTAAACGCTCACTCCGGGATCGCCTAGTGAGGGATGCCATTTCCCAGTTGGGATTTATGCGACACCCTCGCTATGCCAGAAACCCCAGTGTACAGGCGTCTACCCTTCCGGTCCGCGCGAACTTCTAAATATCTGATTAACTCGGTATTTGGAATACTTTATCATTTATCCATTTTAACTTTATATATACTTATTATATATATAAACATAGTTCCATACCAAAAACCAAGTCCTTATACCTTCCGGATTGTTTTATATTAAGTGATCATATTCCGAAACCCTAATTTCATGTTTTTCTTATTTCTTTATCAAAACTCATTTTTATTCAAAACTGACTTAGGGTATTATCCGTTATAACATTTTATAACATGCCTTAAAATTTTAAAGCTTAGTTCATTACCGTTCTCTTGGTTTTGACAGAACAGTGTCTAAAAAACCCTAATTTCAATATTATCACTTTAAATATATATTAACATATTTTAAATATGTTTCGAATATATATAAAACATAAATCTTAATCCGATAATTAATTTATCATTATCGTTATTAAATATATATATTTATATATATATATATATATTTAATATTTAAATATATATTCCTTTAATTAATTTTAATTAAATAAAATCAATTAATAATCATATATATATATATATATTTCTTTTTTTTAATATATATTTAAATCATTTATCTCATTCTATTATGATTTAATATAAATTTTAACTTAATAATATTTGTAATAATAACAAATATTTAACGTGATTACCTCCTTGACGGGTCGTGAAACGAGTCCAAAATAACCGAATAATAACGGTGTCCGATTTGGACAAATAAATAGTCCTTCTCGACTAGTTCCTCGCCACGAGCATTTCCCCGTTGTCGGTTTGTCGTTTGGACCTCGTTACGCCACCGTAACGTCGCCCGAAAGTGAAGATGGGTTTTATTAACGTCACTAGTTCACACCCCGTTTGCCGCCACCGTGGACCACTTTTAACGACCGTCGACCACCGCAACAATCCTTTGTCATCCCGGCAGCTCACTACCGTTGCCGGCACCGCCCGCCGTCAACCGCTCGTCACCGAATCTTAACCGAAAGAGAGGATGGCGGTATCGGGTTTACCGGGTTTAATCGGGTTTTAAATCGAAACAACAACTAGCCACCACCTTGTCGAGTTGCAGTGGTCGAAGATTGGAACACCCTTGTACACCATCGCCGGAGATGCAGTTGTCGGAGGTTAACGGCAGGAGGTCGCCGGGGAAAGCGAGTTGCTGGGTTGCCGGTTAAAACAACGGGAGGGTGCCTGCCGGTTTCGTGGCCCTGTGCTGCTGCCGCAGGGTTCATCGGAGGAGCTGGGTGCTGCGAGGCTTCGCCGGAGAAACGAGAGGAAGGGTTGGTGTTGCTCGCCGCCGTGGGTCACCGGAGAAGGCCGTCGCAAATGAGAGGGAGAAGGGGGTTTGCCGGAGGATCGTCATGTGAGGTCGCCGGCTTCGATTGGGCGGAACGAGGGTGGTCGTGGGTTTGGTCCGCTGCTACTGTCGACGCTTTTTATTGCCGGGGAAAGAAGGAGGAACGATGGGGGGATGGTGGGGCCTGGTTTTGTTGCCGGAAAAGTCGAGAGGGAGAGGCGGAGACCGGTGTCGGCCGGATCTGCTTATCGGCCGGAAAAGAACGTCGGGTTCTCTCTCTTCTATTCTCTTTCTTTTCTTATTTGTCGGGTAAGTGTTTTGTGAATTGTGTTTGAGTGATTGTAATTTGTATGCATTATATGTATGTATTTATACACACTATGAGTTCAAGGATACGATGTACACGTATGATATGAGTATTCAATTAATTTGCTGAATCATACAATTCTTTTGACAGCAAACATTCGAAAGAGTAAGGAACAAGTAGCAATTTCCCGTTATCCCTCTATTAGTCCAGAAAAATTTTCGTGCAAAATCGAGGCGTCGTCGGAGAACGTCGTAAGTAGCTATCATCGAAAGTCGGCTTTCCCATAAAAGTCACCGTCGGCGTAGTCATCGTAGTAGAAATCAGGACGTAGCGTGTAGCATCGTTTCGTTGTCGCTTTCCCCCGGAATAGTGTGCGTATTCGCGTTCGCGTTTCGTATTCGTGTGTGAAAACTTTCCTAAGGTTTTTCCGTTAGACTACCTAGACACGGTCTATATATATCTACATGTATATATCTACATATGAAGTATTTACTTACACAGCAGAGCGAGTATCCCAGGTTGGCACGTAAAAATTTTACTTTGGGAATTGGTTTGTTTCGTTTGTAACTAAGGTTTCAAGTTGCAGTTTCCAAATCGTTTTTCAAAAAGATTCCAGTTCTCTGCAACTTATGGCTCTGATACCAATCTGTCACACCCCCAAATAACCACTAACGGATTTTATACCGTTAAGGGGTGCGAGCAAACCAGGACCATAACCATTAGTTACAAATACTAAACGAATCAGAGTAAAGTCCAAACGTTCATAATAAAAACAGTTTAAAGTTCGCAGCGGAAAATAAACATAAGTATCATAGCACTAGCCACGTGCTTAAATTACAAAACATGAGTTGTTATTAAATTCCCAAGTTTGGGTTTAAAATAAGAAATCTTCGAGTGCCATGCCAACCTCCAGCGGATACTCCTTAGCGATCTGCAAAAGTTTAAACCACGCAAGTGTCAACCTAACGGTTGGTGAGTTCCCGGTGGGCATGACATGCATTGGCCCGGTCTCATAATCGTATTCATCAACCTGTAATAAGTATTAGTTTTACAAACATTGCCAAGTGTTGTATTACCTAATATGCACTAGTTAAGTAAAGTTAAAGCGGTCAACCGATATCGCGGGTAGCTAATCCGTTGTTCCATGCACTAAGGAAGTTTGTACCAAAGCTGACCAATATGGTAGAGGCCGTGCCATTCTGTTTTGCGGACCTATGTCATCGCGGTTTTGCCTCCCCCGTGTCCTCCCGGGATCACGGTCAGATAGGCTGATATTGTACCTCCGTGCACTCCCCGTGCCACGGGGCGGAGTTTGTCAAACTCCAGTAGATATACCCAACATCCCCTCGCTTTACAATTAATGGTACAATTTAGTTGAGGACTTTTAAGTTTCAAGGCATCCTTAGAAATCATGTGATATCATGTGGTTTAGACTTTAACCTACACTAGTCATATTAAAACGGTTTACTTTGGGGTTCTTAAGAATCCCGAAAACATTTTTCAGTTTCATTTTAGAATTAGTTGTTTAAGTATTTCACAAGTGCTTCCCATAAAACACTTCAAGTTCATCAAGTGGGTGCCAAGCATTCCCGGATTCAAGTTCATCAGAGAGGTGCATAGCTCTCATAAGGTTGTCAGCATTGTTTTTCATTAAGTTATTCAGCGTGACCCAACCGGGTTCACGGTAAATGGGTTAGTGACACTCACCTTTGGTTGCACTGCTACACTTGCTAAATAATCCAAGTATTGTTTGCTTATCGAAAACCTATGAACACGTTTAGGTCATAAGTATTAGTTTTGTGTCTACTCATTAACTTATCATCACTATGGCCCATAACATAGCACGTTGGAACTACGACACGACATAACGACACACGACACCGATGGTTGATCATAATCAAGGGTTCATATTCATCAGAAATCAAAGCATGTATCATCATAGCATAATCATGTAAGTCATGGCATAACATTCAAGTAAATTGCACAAGTCTGGATTCTGGTCTCAGTTTCGCTAGCAGCTTCGCTAGGCAGTTT
>JBCNJP010000012.1:67881498-67929239 GCA_039602395.1 Deinandra increscens subsp. villosa | reverse complement strand
ATCAGGTATCACTTTATTAGAGATTGTGCAGAAAAGAACTTGATTAAGTTGTTCAAAGTTCACACTGATCATCAACTAGCTGATTTGTTTACCAAAGCTTTCGATGAGGAAAGATTTTTCTACCTCATCACAGCCATCGGGATGATGAACTTTGATTAACACAAACCTTTTCACAACCTTAATAAAAGAGACCTTTGTGTCTAAGAGCCCGTCTCTTGATACAAAAAGAAAAAGAAAATGAAAATCTTTTGTGTTAATTAGAAACCATTTCAGTTCATAGTCAGTAACTGCTGTTAAACTATGAAAATTAACACAAATTTTCAAAAATCATGTGTTTTAGTTTTCCGCTTCAAGTTCCGGTTCAACCCGTGAGAAAAGTATCTTTGAAAATCTCCGGGTGAACTTCAACCGGTAAAATGCTTTGTAACTTATGTGGCAAAAGTTTTTGACAACAATTCTTCCAAGCGGAAAAATCATCCGCTTGAAGTTCAAATGGAAGAAATTTAGTTTTTAAAATAAAGGAGAAAATTGGGTTCCGCTTGAATTTCCTGGTCAACAAGTCAAAGCTACTTTTCATTTAATTACCCGGAAGGCATAACTTTTTAAGCGGATGCACAATAAATTACCCATTAAGTTTTTAACCATTAAATATCTGAGGTTTCAGTAAATATCCTCCTGGATAATGACATGCTTTAGCGTGTTGTACCGTATAAACCGCTAAGCACAAGTCACATCAGTTACTGAACGGTTGCGTTAAATCCTCTCTCCTCCACGTCACCTACGAAAAAGGTAAAAAGCCCTAGTTTACCGTCATTTCCCCATTTCTTACAAACTCCACTCCCAAATTTCTTTCCAAACTTCTCCATAACTTCCCAAAACTGTCGTTTCTCTCTCGAAACTCAAATAAAAAATGGCTCCCAAGGCGAGCACAAGTGGCAAGAAGCCTTCCAGCGATTCGAAGTTCCCCGTGGAACACAACCTGGTAGCCTATCTCGAAGCACCCAGTAAAACCGACATTTACAACGGCATGATCGAATTCTTGAAGAACTCCCATCTTCATCATGCGCTGACAGTTGAAGTGGTGATTTTTGAAGAAATTATGGAGGAATTTTGGTCCCACGCCAGGGTAATCACAAATAGCAACGGTGGTGAATCAATCGTGTCGACAGTTCAGGGCACGACGGTGGAAATAGATGAAGCCAATGTCAGAAAAGTGATAAAACTGAGTGATGAAAATGAATATGTGGTTGTGGATTCCAAAAAGTACCTGCCACTATTCAGAGATATTAGATATGGTGGTTCAATGCAAAGCAAGGCCATCAAAAAGGGGCAACTGCCATACAACTGGAGGTTCCTGGTCCACACAATTTTGGTGTGTCTCACTCCCAAGAAAGGAGGCTTTGATGAGCTTGCCGCTAAACAGGATTCGGCATTCTATGCGGTGGTAAAGGGTGAGAACTTTAAATTCTCAAAACTTATTTTTCATGCCCTAAAAATGAACACCACACCTGCATATGTTTATCTCTATCCCAGGTTTTAAACTTGCATTCTCTAAGAAGAATACCCTCAAATTAATTTGGGTGGTTCAATTTTGCATCAAAAGCTTCTAAATGAGAAAACTTTTTCTAACTTAGCCTTAAATAAGACAGTATTTCTTGGAGGGGATACAGACCAACCCCTGCCAATTCCAAGGCAGTTTCCCGATGAACCTGCACAAGCTGAGGTTCAAACGGAAACTGTTGCTGCAACTGAGCACCATGCTCAAGATGACAGGACTACAAACCCCATAGTTCCTGATCCCACATATAGAACCACTTCCTCTACTCTAAAAACTTACCATTCCAAAAAGAGGAAGTCCACTACTCATTCTCCCACCACTGCCACTTCCTCATCAGAATCCCCACCTGTCATTTTCAAAAGACAGAGAAATGTGGTTGCTAGGTCTCCTCCACCTATGCCCACCAACCAACCTCTCCACCTATGCCCACCAACCAACCTAAAGCTTCCAGCCCTGCAAAAGGAAAAAAGCCCAAGCGGAAGTTAACCAAACTGGGATTATCTCTTGGGGACGAACCTTCTTTTGAGGGGGAGTCATTAGACAAGGATGTGCAATCCCCATCCGAAAGGTTCTCACCCCTACATCCCTTATCACCCCGAAGTGACAATGTAAACAATTTGGATCCAAATGAGGGTTTTATTAACTCACCAACCTCATTACATGAGAACATTCTAATGGATCTAGACCCTGTTACATTGAGCCCCCACTCTTCACCGTAGGTGAATCTCAGGAGTGATGATGAGATTCATACAGAAAGGGCTGCTGCTGCCCATGTGTCCCCACTGGACCTTGGTGCTAGTAGTAACATCAATAAGACCTAATATGTGGCAATCTTCTCTGAATCAGCACCTACGGGTCCTTCACTGGAACCAAGGGTTGCTGAAACAGAAGAAGGGAATCCCAAGTGCCAAGAAGCCATGGGTTCCAGGGTTGATCAATCTAGGATTGATATCCTGGTTTCCTCCAAGGATACTGGTAAAAGGCCAGTTGAGGACAGCATGACACTACCAGAATTGACGAATTTGTACCAATCTCTCCAACAACATGTTTACTCACTCAATGTCACTGTTGCATCACTGGTTAAACTTGTTCCTATTTGGATTGAAGCTGGACCTTCAAACCCAAACATATCTGAAGCGGCTACTGTCAAATTGGGGGAGAAGCTTATCTCAACACCTGCTATAAGGGAGTTTGAAGAACAAGAAAGAATTCGGGCTGAAGTAAGAGTCACTGCCTGTAGAAGAGCTGGTGCTCAACCTTTCTCAGTTGAAGACAGTTGGGTGAATGTTAAGAGTAGCCAACTGATAGCTATCTCACCATTTGAAGACCCCAACCTCACTGAATTGGTTCAATCCTCCATGCTAATTGCTGGTGCTCTACCTGAGCATATAAACATGATCACGAGGCTGCTGAAAGATGCGATATTTCCGGCTGAAAGAGCCTTTCTTCAAACTGAACAGGAAACACAGCCTCCACCAGCAAAGCAACAGCAGAGAATGTTGAAGCAGAAAATGTTGAAGAAAGTACAGGAACTGCAGCTATAGGAACCATAACCGAAGGAGGAGATGAAAATGTGTTAGGAGAATGAGAAGGAACATAGGTAATTGAGTTGAATGATAAAGAACCTGAGGTCACCAAACCACAAGTGGTGACTGAAGTTCAACTTGAGGTTCAACCTGAAGTTGAAGCTGAGTTTCAACCGGAAGTCCAAACTGAAACACAGGTCGAGGTAATTGAAATAGATAAAAATGCACCTGACCCTATGTTTGGTAGGAACCACTCAATCTTTGGGACTGATTAGTTCCCAGTGATTCAACTGGTTGAACAACCTAGGCATGACACTAAAGATGTTGCTGAAACCCTAGTGGCAATGAGGAGTGAAGAGCCAACTCAACCTGAAAATGTTCCGAGTATTCAATGGGTTGTTCAAACTCCAGAATCAGAGGCTTTAAACAAAATGGTGGAAGATGCCAAGATGGCTGCTGAACATGAAAGGCTTGCAAAAGAGTTTCAAGAGGAGTTGGACTTGTTTTCACAAAATTGGGTTGTTGAGAGCCTGTTTGAAGAAGCTAAGAAAAGGTCATTTGATTGGAGATTGAGGGAATACAACTTGGAAGGTATGACAGAAAATCAAAGGCAAAGGCTGATTGATATAGCCTCAAGGATGCCCACCAAATTGGTGAAGAATGATGAAAATTATGCACTGCTGAAGAAGGTTATGAGGGTTCTGATTATCAGAAATTGGAAATCAGAGGAAGATGTGAATCAAATGAAAGTAAAAGAACTATGCAGCTTGATTGACTCCATCTTCCAAGTGCTCAAAGGAGACAGTGTTGCTATTAACCCAAACCTGGTGTTGCCCCTGCCATCAGAAATCACTTCAGGTATGGCAACTAACATTTATGTTAAACCAGAATTTGTGGATGATGCAGATATCCTACCTCCACCTTCATTCATCTATGAGCCAAACCCCAAACCTACTGCCTTTTCATCAGCATCTCAATCACTTGCTCTCATACCCTGGACCACCCACAATATCCAAGAAAGTAGCCACCAAACTCTCAAACCCAAAGTACCGAACTGATAACTTCACCCCAATCATTCCTTTAAAAAGGAAACCTGATCCTGTCATGGACTTTTTAGATATTTTTTCCACCATCTCCTCCCACTAGCCCAACACCTGAAGCCATTAGACCACCAACTCAAAGATCCCTGCCACCTCTTACTATAAGAGAACCTTCAACCACCATTGCTCCTACCCCTTCTACCAAACCAACTGATGTTCAACCTGGTCTTTCCTCTCCATCATCAAAAGGAAAAGCACCTGATGTGCAAGAATTAGAAAGTGATTCTGATGAAGAGAGGAAGAGGAACAAGAGAAAATTGATGCATGCTTAAAATAAGAAAGATCAAAGTCAAAGAAGAAAAGGGCCACCCAGAAAGAAAAAAAATTGTTGGGTGGACAGCAAATGAAGATTACTTTTATTCCACCTTCAAGCTAGCAGATGGCACATCCAAAGTAGTAAATGCTCATCAGGCTTCTAGACTTCTTTCTGCACTTCAAATGACATATATAATTCTGAAGCTTAGAGAAATTTTAAGCCCAACTAGAGCAGAGCATCTGTTGAAACAATGCTTGAATGTGGAATGCTCTACAGATCACAAGGAGATTCTGATATTGAAGTAGAAGAAGAGCCTGCTAGTGAGATAAAGTTTATTATTTGGGAAGAAGATGAGAAGTTGTTCTATGGGCATAGAGCTGATGTCACCTTCACTGCCCATGAATCCATCTCATTTCAGAATGAATGGAGTGAAAGAGATTGGGAAATTTTCAAACATGTGAAGGTGACCAAAACTAACACGAATGAGCTTTCTCAAAGTTTAGATGCCAGCATCAAGTCCCTGGACAAGTAGGTCAAGGAGAAGAACTTCTGTATAGAGTCAATTTTTAGAAATAGCCTTCGAAGATGGAAAATATATTTGACAGCATCAGCTTAGGGGGAGATTGTAAGGAATATTACTTTGGAGATTTCTGGTTGAAAGCCAATTTTGAGTTGTTCCGGCTGAAGTTGAAGTACTAGCGAAAGTCTCAAGTTCAAGCGGAACAGGCAGTTCAACCGGAAGAAGCAAATGTTGTCCTATAGTGAATATTCCGGGTGAACTCGATTATCCACCAGATAATGAGTTCAACCGGACTTTTCCTGAGAAGTCTTTTTAGTCGTCCAATCCTGCAAAAGCTTCTCGGTTGCTTCCAAATCTATCAAAGCCGCTCTCCTAAAGTAGAATGTTGCTGATCACACGCAAGATATCCCATCCGTCGAAGTTTATTCTTTTGGTAGTTGTATTTGACTTTTTGTTTAACAGTTTAGATTAAATCGTTTGAGATCAATGGTTGTCATTGATCTCATATGCACTATATATAGCTTAGTTAGCTCTTTGTTTACAAATGATTCTTGATCAACTTGTAATAGTGTAACTTTGAGTTAATTCAAATAGTGTCGAGTATTTTATACATCTTGTTACTATCTTCATGCAATCAAACACTTACACTGTACAAGAGAACTAAAATCAGCTTAAGTAAAGTGGAATATAACTTCATTCCACAAGGTTATATTTACAAGTAGAAGGTTTCTTGTTAAGTTATAGTCTAATTAACACCGATCCTACAGAAGTTTGGATCAAAAATCGCATGCGCTGCAGATGTGAAGATTGCTTTCGATTTGTTGCTGCGATGAATACCAGACGGGAAATAAAAGTTGCAAGAAGTATGAACCGAATATGAGACTCTTATATAAAAGGGAATGCGTCTTAATTTTAAGCCGCCATATTTACAAAAATGCCATTTTTATCAATATCTATTATATAGTAGTAATAGTATATATATATATATATAGTTCGACATATATATATATATATATATTATTTAAGATTAAATATATATATATCAAATATATATATATATATATAGGGTAAGGATCCTGTGAAAACTCTATTTTTTGCGAAAACCTAAAAACTAACACTAAAACATTCATAACTTCTACATACGTTAATATTTTTCTATAAAACTTGCACCAAAAATCTTAAAATTCAATTGTCTTTGATTCTGGAAAAGAAAATGATATTTCGAATTTTTTTTTATTAGTGCACATGTGCACCAGTTTCATTAGTACTATACAAAGAGAATTGTCATGCGAAAAAATATTGTTTAAGTTAGAAACATTTAAAAACACTAAAATATTTATAGAACTAGTGATAATTCTACATATGCACTATAACTGTTCGTTATAGTGCACATGTGTAGCATAAAATTTAAAAAAAAATAAAACGTTAAATCTATTTTCATAGTTAAAGATAACACAATTATAAGATTTATAGTGCAATTTCTTTTTTAAAATATTAATGTATACGATACATATAAAGTGTTTTTTATTAGTGCACATGTGTACTAATAAAGAACCACGAAAAGCTAACAAAATTATAATGTATTTGGTTTGATTTTTCTAAAAAAAATATTAACGCGTACTATATGTATGAGTTTTATTATTAGTGCACATGTGCACTAATAAAAAAACGACGAGATGTTAAAGTTTCTTTAAATTTTTTCCAGAATTAAAGAACTCGTAATTTTAAGGTTTTTGGTGTAAATTTTTTTAAAAAAGTATGAACGTATGAAAAATTTATAAGTGTTTTAGTATTAGTTTTTAGGTTTTCGCAAAAAGGTGTGGTTTTTACATGATCCTTACCCTATATATATATATATATATATATATAATTACCTTAGTATATTTATCAGATAAAGTTGTCTTAATCGAATACAACAAGTTTATCTGATTATCATAATCTAAGTTATGACACGATCTAAACCAAAAGTGTTTAGATCTTGAACGGTCGGTTATGTTGGACAACTGTTCGAGACACCGAGGTTCAACGAGACATGTGCTAGGGGTTGGAAAAAACTTACCGAGAGAAAGCAGGTTTCACGAGACGGCGCGGTGGCTGGACAGCATGGGGCGGTGGCGATCGGCTGCGTTCGGTGGTGGCTCAGACGGATAACACACGATGGTGGCGGCGGCCAGCGGCGGAGCTGGTCGGTGCAGCCGAGACCGTTGGCGGCTTGGTGGTGGCCGGCGGTCTCGCAAAGGGAGAATAAAATGGGACCGAAAATATTAGGGTTAGGAGAATTTTTGGAGCAACTGAAATCTGTATTTCTATCTCCTATTTATAACCCCATAAACCAGTTGTGGATAAAGCCCGATTGGTTTATTTAATATTTCTTTGGTCTATCTCCAAGCAATGGTAGATAAATTACAATTGATTTAAATCCCTTGTTTATCCATCCATGTTTTAGAGATAATCTTTAAATAAACTAATTTATTTTAATTACAATGATCTAACCACTATATAAATAAAACTGATTAAATAAACAATTTTTATTTATTCAACTTTTATTTAGTTAGAAATACTAATAATAACAATTATTATTAATATTTCACTGACTAATAATTATTAACAATTTAATAATTAATATTCTGCTATTTTATTATTAACTGTAACACCCCATAATTTCATAGCTATAAATATATATACTAAATACATGTTTATATTATGAATACGTGTAAATATACGTTAGATATGTTGCATTTGTTAGAAATATGTGTTTATTGGCCAATGTGATGAAACGTGCATAATTGAATGCCTAAAACGTCAAGAAAGTGAAATATGAGATGGATATGTGTTTATATGAATAGCATGATGATACATGAATCATTTGATGGATATATACGTGTGAATACGTGTGTTAATAGTTAACGAAAAAGTAAAAGGGCTAAAAGCGTAATTTATGTATAACGTATGCGAGTATTATACGTGTTTATAATTATTATACGCACCCCGAGGCTTATAAATTAGTAAAGATATATCCTAATATGATTCGTGACATAAAATAATAAGTATTGTAAAGTTTGAGGGACTAAAATGCAATTTAGCAATAATAAATGAATAAATATATATATATATATATATATATATATTATCGTATGAATCCTCAGCCCTAGAAACCTTAGAAAATGTTTGAAATATGCCCCATAATATTTTGGTACATAAAATGATTACATGATAGAAGTATAGGGGTAAAATGCATAAAATAAAAGTATGGGGGCTAATAGTGTAAAAAATGAAATTTTGGCCAAAAACCAGTGGCTCGCGTATCGCGAGCCACACCCTGTAGCCCTGCGCGATGCGCGATGGAACAAGATCAGCAGAAAAAAAAAGACAGGTTCGTCTCTAAGCCACGTTAACGAACTTGGGGCTTAAGATTGCAGATCCAAGCGTCGATTTTGACGAATTAGTCACCATAGATCATGTCACAAGCTTAGGACGACCCATTAGCTATAAATAGGGGGCTTAATTCATCACAAAACTCGCCAATACACTGAATTACAACCCAAAAACCCCATTACGAACCTGAAACTCCGTCGGAACAATACGCATCAACGAAGAGGAGTTAAGAGATGAGATTCTGCAGTCACCCCTTATTTGGTATGCTTAACAATAATTCTTTTAGTTTTTTATAATATTGTGTCTAAGTATGGTTTCTAAAATTATGTTAAAGTTATGGTTCTTGAGCTTGTTTTGCTAAAATCGGGTGATCAGGTGGGAATTAGGGTCTGAATTTTTTTTTAATCTTAAAATAATGTGTTTTAAGAAAGCCCTAAGTTTCTTTCAGATTTGGAAAAGGTTTGGTGATGGGTTTGTTAATGGGTCAAAATTAGGGTTTTCGTAACGTTGTTCTGCCCAAATTAAGTAAACGGTGTTGAACTAAGCTTTGATATTTTAAAGTATATTATAAGATGTTATAATGGATAATAGTAGGGTTGAAAAGAAAATGAGTTTTGATAAGGAAACAAGAAATACGTGAAATTAGGGTTTTGAATCATGATTATTTAATATTAAATAATCGAAAGGTATGGGGACTTGAATTTCGGCATGGTAACACGTTTTTATATATATTAAGTATATATGAGTTTAAAATGAATAAATAACAAAGTATTAAAAATACCGAGTTAATCAGATATTAGAAATTCGTACGGACCGAGAGGGTAAGCGCCTTTACACTGGGGTTTCTGGCAAAGTGGGGATGTCGCATAAATCCCAACTGGGACCTGCCATACCTCTCTGGGCAATCTCGGAGTGAGCATTTACATATAGGAATGCACGTCTTCGTATTATCAATAAAAAGATATATTATGCCTATAAGGGCATTTTGGTCATTTTGACCTACAAAAAGGTTAATCTTAATAATTAGATATTATTAAGCTAGTAAAAGATAGAAAGAAATATATGAAGTGTTTATAATGTTAAACCTTGCATTAATGCCATACGATACGCAAATTAGGTTAACCGACTGTCGGAGGTTATGTCTAAGTATAACGAGTAAAGAGATAAGGTGAGTTATGCGAGCCCACTTTTAAATGTTAAAATGTTTTCAGGCTGATTACATACTATATTATGAAAATACATTCAAATTCTTTTATTTGAAAGTTTGCTTATCTTAACTGATAAATTGATCAAATGTTTGAAGTGATACGTGTTATGTTATGAAGATGTTTATGAATGATTACACGTGTTAGTAATGTATATGAAATTATTGTAGATATGTGTTATATTTGCTTTAAAATTAGGTATCCAAATGATAAGGGTTTGTTAATAAACACACAAATGAGTATGCATGATTATATGAGAACATGTGATACATTTGCTATATTATTATGTGGTGGATACGCCGCTGGTACATCCCGTATACAAGCATGTTAGTATAGTTACCCGGTATATCGAAAGTGTGGAGGATATGCAGCTGGTACATCCTGTATACATACACCTAGGTAAATTGGGGGATGTTCATTTGTTGCAGTATATGAGTGCATTATCATGTTTATTAGCACACCTAAGTCATCTGGATATATAACTAGGGGCGGGTAGTAGTACTATGGTGGTAACGAAGATGTTCAATATGATAGAACGTCTTAAGAGTTAAGGTTACGAGAACAGTTGTCAGTACTGAAATTGGGGGCTTCCGGTCAGTTTACGAATGAAGTTACCTGAGCAGTATTTGAAACTAGGTAGACGGGAATAGAACAATTGTCAGTACTGAGTGGAGGGGCTCCGAGAAAGATACCCGATGGAGTGAAGGGTGATGTAGGGATCCACTGCTATGGATGCGCTAGGTGGAGCACTATCCTATCCAATACAATATCTGCAACTAGAAGGTATAGAGGTATATGGAATTCAGGTCATAGGAAGTGGAGGTTATCGTGGTAGATGTTTGTCTAGGGAAACGTGTTTGATTGTAATGTTATGTTATGTATGACTCTCTTATGTGTAATACTTGATAAATGTTTGTAAAAAAGGATTTTGCAGGTCCAAAGGTTTTAACCTCGCGAACAAGGTAAGGTTTTTATAAATGTAGAACTCACCAGCGTAAGCTGACCTTTTCCCAAAAATGTATGTATGTCAGGTGAAGGCGGGACGTCTAGGAGCAAGGGCGGAGCCCTCGTGATAAGAGATTGATCGGTGAAGCTATTAGAGGAGCGGTTGGACGTGTTGGCTTAGTTATAGATAAATAAAGGCAGTTACAGTTAGTAACGTTATAGATAGATTGTAAATTATCTCACTTACTCGGTACTTGGCTTATATATAAATAAATTCTAAATTTTCCACTGCTTATTTCTGTTGTGTCACGTGTTCATGAGTAAATCCGATGCGTGACCCCTCCTGGTGCCAAGTCTAGAAGTGGGCGTCACATTAACAAATTAATACTAATGTGAAATGATTAATTATTATTTATATTAATATATATATATATATATATATATACACTAGCCGTGTGCCCACGCGTTGCGGCGACAACAGTGTATAGCGTGTTATTCGTCTTCTGTTCGCGCGTTGCAGCGGCACAACAAACTACAACGCGGTATTTGTTTATTTGTTCGCTTGTTATGGCGGCACGGCATTTTACATCAAGGTATTCATTTTTTTAGAACTCAAACAAATAACAACAAACACCCAAATTGAAATATATATTGGTCACAAACATAGTAATTTAAAATCAAAATGAGTTGTAAGATAGAAGTCATCAACATAGTTCCAAGATATCAGTAATAACATATTACTTTTTAAATTAAAATCCGAGGGTCAATGAATTCCTAGTACATAGATGAATATGGGGAATATCCACCGGGGTATATATGCAATTTCCCATAATATATATATCAAGTCATAGTAACCCATCACCATTTTATCCACGTATATAGAAACAACCCTGCAAACTATGGATTGAAGCACATCTATTTACTTTCAACTTTGGCAAATTTCTAGTCATTACATGACTGATATGGATTGACATTCCTTTATGATTTGGATGCGATGTTCAAATGTTAGGATATTTTTGGATATTAACAATCCACATATACTATATTGGACAAATTAAAAAAATAAAAACATGAAGTATTGATATCCGGATCCTCAGTTTAGTAAACTTTATGTATAAATTATACAAAAACAAACACAACTTGATTTCCTAGTTTAGAGTCAAAAGTGTTGACCCTATACCAGACTAGTTTCCAAGATGCTATTGTTCTACTTTTTTTAGCCCGGAAACCCGTCTTTTTAGAGTCACCTATCCATTCACCTAGCAAGGCATTATGTAGGAACAAGTTCTGTGTGTGGCCGTTACTGTGCGAATATATTGATTGTATAGGGCTTATTGTATATGGTGATGTCAACATATCAACCAGTGTACCAGTTGGTACGCCGGACCAACTGGTCCGGCGGACCATATGGTACGCCAGCTGGTTAATCTATAAATAGGATTGATATGTTGGTCATCTCCAAGTTTTGTCATTTTCACTGTGTGTTCTTAGAGAGAGAGAGGAGGTTCTGTCCTAACCTCCTCCAGAGCTTAATTGATGTATACTCTCTCGGTATTATAATCATTTGACTATAATTGAATGACAAACTTCCGTCTCTATCATTCTATGATCTGGAAACGATCCATATATGGTTTTACAACTGAAATTTCAAGGTATTGTAATCATTTGACTATAATTTGACAAATTCACATTCGTTTGCAAGTTATTTGTGTCAAGATAAAAACTTCAAGAAGGTGTTTGGAGGAGAAGAATTCAATCAAGTTCCACATCCTGTGATTCAAACTGATGTTCTTGCTGATTTTAGTTCGCCAAATGAAGGTAAAGATTATTCTGAGTTTGTAACTGAAAAATCAGATTTGAAGCCATCCAAGAAATTGAAGAAGGTAGTGGAAAAAGAGGAAAGTCTGATTGGTAAATTCTCATCAATGTTTGTTTCTGGAGGGTTTATTTCAGAAGAGGGAGTTATTTCTGCTGGAAAACAGGTTGGAAAAGATGCAAAGCAGTTGAATGAAGAAAATGTTGCTGCCAAGTTGGTTGAAGCTAACAAACTAAAGGATATTAAAACTTCATTCAATCAAACTGCTAAAGCTGGTTCTTCGAGTTCTCAGGTCGATCTATCAAAATACCAGGTTATAAAAGGTCTGGTTTAGGTAGTGGGAACAAGATATTTAAAAAGAATGTTAAGAAGAACATGCCCAAGAAAGCTCCACAAGAAAAGACAGATACAAATCTTGATCAAATTTATCATTTGGCTCAAGTTTTCATGTCTACAATGGAGAAAGGATTCGGGAGTCAACAATCGAAGAAAGATTTGAAGAAGAAGATTTTCTCAAATTCGTCTCTAGTTGGTCAACGACATTATGGAAGGTCTTCTTCATCTGGTTCAAATCCTACTCCTCAAAGTCCAACATCCAAATGGGTTCACAAGAATCAGTTTCAACCATTTGATGATTTTTATAATTCATTTGATTCTGATAATATGTGCCATACAGTTCAGGACAAACGAACACCGAAACGATCTTATCGTTTGTGCTATCAATGTCGCCGACCAGGCCACATGGCACACGATTGTCCTGAAGCTGCAACAAGAACTTTTTCTGATAAATCTGCCACATTCATTGATGAATCAGGCAGAGTTTTTACTGAGTCCACATCCACATCTTTTAAATCTTCAAAGAAACAATTTTGTAAATATGATTCAAGCATGGATAGTTCATCCACTGGAAGTGACTCATTAAAAACAGAAAAAACAAAAATGTAGTGGTGACCTAAGTTGGTCACCAAGGCTGCCAATGATTTTGTGGAAGACACTGGTCGACCAGAAGCTGTGTGCTTCGGGTCATTTGAGTACTAATCTTTATAACCAGTGTGCAGGTATTCCTAGAAGACCCGTTGGTGATTGCAAAGTTGCTGATGAAGGAGTATTCTGCGTTCTTAACTTAAATTGAATGATTCATTTTTCAAAATTGAAAGTTTTTCTGAAAGCTTAACCTGACAGGTATCAGTATCGATTGGTCTTTGTGTTTTTGTTTTTGTTAAAATGAAAATCCAAAAATAGAGTTTTCATTTTAAGGGGGAGAAAATGAAAAATACAAAAACATCGGAAAATGAAAAATACAAAAACATCGAAAATGAAAAATACAAAAAGAATGAAAAATGAGAAATTGTATCCGACATGATTGGGAAATGATGGTACATTGGCTTACGTGTCTGACTCATGGATAAAATAGATGAAAAAGCCATAAGATCATTGTTTGATGTACTTGGTAGGCTCGGCATTAAATCAGAAAGTATGCAGATGTGATCAACACTAAATACTAATGTTTGACCACGTGGACAACATCTTGATGCATATCTCATGATATATCAAGAAAAGATATGTGAAAAAGAAAATGAGAAGTCACTGTGTATACATGTGTTCATTTTGCAAAGATTTAAACTTGTTTGATTTTATTTATTTTGTCAAACGATCAGACTTTCTTTGCGTATCGAAAGATCGACCTGATTGTTGTTCGTTTGACGTTCTGCTTTATTTTCTTTGGTGTTTCGTATAACTCATCGGACTTTCTCTGCGTGTACGGGAGTACCGACCTGATTGTTGTTGAGTTATACAATTTCAACTTGTTTTATTTTCTTATTTTGTTAAATCCGAGGCCTTATCTGCGTATCGAAAGATCGACCTTAAGGTAGACGATTTAACATTCTTATTTCTTTTTGCATGGAACACAGTTGACTGAATCATGATTACAATCATTATGTGATTAAATCACAAATGAAATCACAAAGTGTGATATAAAAAGCAAAAACATATCTGAGTATGTCTGATAGTGTGGGGTACATTGGTCAATGCAAACCTAATCAATTCAAT
Organism: Deinandra increscens subsp. villosa; assembly: GCA_039602395.1. Classification (NCBI taxonomy): domain Eukaryota; kingdom Viridiplantae; phylum Streptophyta; class Magnoliopsida; order Asterales; family Asteraceae; genus Deinandra; species Deinandra increscens. The sequence goes on along the minus strand of JBCNJP010000012.1, from coordinate 67,914,886 downwards.
AACATATCCAGATGTTATGAGTATGATTGTGCCTGAGTTTAAGATGGACAAATTATACCAGTAATCGACATGACTTATGTGCTGAAATAATTGAAATTGAAGTGTAGTTCAGCATGTCATGACCAATATGATCCCAAGTTGTGATCTTTCTCACAAAAGACAAAAATAGTGTGTGATTCAGTATTTCATATCTGTATTGCATTTATATTTCATATCTGAAAAGTCCAAAAAGATTTTAGGTATGTTTTGATATAAAGTTTCAAAAAATTAAAAAGATTTTGTTTCTTATTTGTTTTCGACCGATCGATACTAGATACGAAATCAAAGCTTCAAATCTATATCTTGGATTCTCGAAGAGAAGTTTTGCGCCAAGATTAAATTAATTTTCAAAGGAAAAAGAAAGCCGCGTTTCTGTCTTCTGAAATTGCAGGTTATCTGAGTGAGACAACTCAAGCATGGTGAAAGGGGGAGTATGTTATATCCTTCACAAGTGGATCTTGAAGTTCAAAGTTTTATTCAAGGATGATCCAGCCATGCAAGCTCTAATTCTGACAAGATTTCAAGTTGTCGATCAGACGCAGAAATGCTAAAGATTGAAGACTGAAGTTTTGTTAGAAAGATAGATAGCTAGATACACTACACGTTAAGGGGGAGTCTGTAGAAGCATATTCCTATGCTAGCGTGTGTCTCGTGTATTGTATCTAATCTAGAGACATCTGTGTGAGTAATATAGTCATTGGCCGTACCCGATGCACCGCCGGACCAGATGGTCCGGGCGGACCAGATGGTCCGCAGGTGGTACGCTGGCCTGTTACTAAGTGACTATAAATAGTTTGTGTTAGAGAGAGTCAAGTAGTTCTGTCATTTTCTACAACTCTTAACTGTGTGTTCTTAAGGTGTTTTCTCTCTCTACTTGTAATCTCTAAGTGAATCAATAAAGCAAAGCTTTATTTACTTTGTGTTCATCTTCATATTACCGAATCATGCAGTAGTAAGATCATCTCGTGGTTCTACACATTCAACGGTAAGTCCCAATCTCTAATGTCATTCCTTCAATATGCACTTCAATAATCAGAACCATACCCTTTCACTAACAACACTTTGCAAATAATTTAAAGGGGCTTGACTTTAAAGTCGAGGGGTTTTTAATAAGAGCTTTTAATAAATGAACAAAGATCATAGAACATTTTGAAACAACATGCGACTATCAGAAGTTCAGAACCAATAAATGAACAAAGAGCATAAAATATTTTGACGTTACCTGGTCAAATACTTAAGTGTGAAACCATCCACTTTTAAAGTTGTCCAGTTGTATCTGTGCTGATGAAATGATTAAAAAATAGTAACACGGATACAAAAATTAGAGCCTTATAGGTGGCACAATGGGTGGGCTAGGTAAAGGGTCAAAAAGAGTTATTTTTAAGGTTGAAGTTGCTAGATGAGGTTTGCCGGAAAATACTTTTTGTTCATGTTCTAGTAGTAACTAATGTATTAACAATGAATTAAATTAAAAAGAAAAAAACTATGCAATAATAATTTAATATTCTATATGAACGAATTTAGGAGGATCTAAGCATTCAAATAGACTTTGGACAACTTTCGTCCAGATTTTTCTATTTGACCCATTTGATATAAAACATAACCTGATGGTCCTAATCCAACCCACTTATAAGTGAATGAGTTGAAAATGTTACCTTTATTGATATTCATAATTCATAAAATTTGGTCATGATGTTGGAAGAGAAACAACATAAATATGAAGACTCACCATGAAATTCTGCATCATGAACTTACAGTCAGCAACCCTCCATAGTAGAAACACAGCTACATTTGTTACAAAAGACCGTAAACACAATAAGAAACTACATCAGTTGTTAGTCTCCTTCTAAATTGTGACACCATCAGTTGTTAGGCTTACACTCCCCTCCCTCCTATATGCAACAATGTTGCTCATTTGAAGATGGTACTTGTAATCCAGCAACCAAATAACTTCAAAATAAATAAATAAAAGTTACATTTAAAGGTGTTAATCCTTCGATTGTTTGCTTATTTGTGTCAAAAAACAAATTCCATGTCAAGACCTATACCAGCTTCTAAGAAAGTCCCAGAGCTAAGTTTATCAGACATGGAATTTACGAAAGTGAACATCCAATGCAAATAATCAGCTGCACAACCATAAAAACAACAAAAAGGAAACGAAAATACCTTTATTTAAGATACAAAAGACCGTAAACACAATAAGAAACTACACCAAAAACATGGAATTTAACAATCTGTGATCAAAATTTGGTAGTAAAAGCTTTGATAGTGAACATAGCCTAACCCAATCCATTGTAATGATCTATAACAAAATCTTACCCATTGTCTACAATGGGATGGATTTTTAGCAACTGTACATAAACAGGCAAACATGTCTTCTTGACTGTGGTTCTAATAGTAGAAAATAGTAAACACACACCTAAAGCGAGTAATTTTTTAGCAGGCAATGGGCCTACCCAGCTCTCAAGTCTCAAACTTGTTGCCTCTGATCTATCATACCCTGTGGATAATATCGTTAGCATTTGTATTGTTGGAAAGATACGATGAATTGAACCATATTTTTCTGTTTAATCTTCAGGAGATGATAAATGAGTTGCTACAGATGGATCTTCTCCCATTGATCGATTAACCAAAATAGAGAAAACCTAATGAATTTTTTGTTTACCTTTTGTTATTTATCGGATAACCAAAATAGACGAGCCAAACATGATCTCATTATTATAAGTACTTCAATTCCTATTTTGATGTCTCAAAACATACATGACCTGCAAATACAAAAAAAAAGTTAGAATTTAAAACCATATTAAAACTTAAATTCCTGTTATGAATCCATTAGCTTTCATCATACTCATTTGGAATTTAAATTCCTGTTATTAAAATTTAAAACCGTATTAAAACTTAAATTCATGTGTGAAAGATTAAGGTTTCAAGCCCTCTACGTACTTGACGCTATAAATTTTGCCTATTTTCATCCATCTTGGAGAACCACCAGTAAAACATATATCTATTTGGATCCGTATCCCAAGTTTATGTTATAAAAAAGATAATGTTTACAGCGAGAAGATCAGGGTTGAGTATTGACCTTTTTACACCTCTAATCTTCTTTGATCTATTCTTCATTTCCTTCAATTGTTTCCTTGACTTCTCAACTTTGGTATCATATCAACTCAAAAAAAAATTAGAGATACAACCATCAAGAGTAAATGCCATATCATACTTATTTTAGAAACAAAACCTCTTATAAAAGGTGGTAATTTACTACCAAATACTGTAAAAGAATACACGAAAAACCATATCACTACATATATATCTTTGATAACTTACCACCAAATACTGCAAAAGATAACTTGAATCCATACAAGAACAAATTAAATTCTATTAAGTTTCAAACGATCAATATTGTTGGTACTTTATATCCCAATAGCACATCAAAATAATCATCATCTAACCCTTAGGTAAACAGATTTGCCTCTTGTACTAACATTCAATTTTTAAAGTACAACCATCTATCAAAGTGACACTGCATCCTCTTGTACTAACATTCAATTTTTGAAATACAACCGTCTATGAAAGTGACACTACATCCATAAAATGACTTTCTTTTCTGAAACAGATTTTCTAGTTTATTTGTTGTTTTTACTGCATAAGAGCTAAGGATAACATAGGTTTAGGAGTAGTTTAGCCAAATAAATAATTAAGAATCATTCTCTGGTGTTGAACTTGATCTGCTGCATAAAGACAAATATGTTGAACTTGAACTCCCTTCATTTGGCCTATCTCTATTTAAGGTTGAGCTGTAACTTGAGTCTGGCCAAGCTGCAGTGCCTCTGATGAATCATCTTCACTACACATATAAACCCACATTAAGAAGCTACTCATCTTCTAAGTTTTACCCAAACTAAGGTTGAGCTGAAAAGTGGGATAAACAAACTATAACCTAAATAGCCGAAAGATGTTGAACGGAAATAAGCCAAAGGATTGACCCTCTGTTACAATCACCACATGTTTGCATTCTAAACCTCATATTATGGCATATTTATATTTAAATATAATTTTAAAAATCAAATAGAAATAAAGATCAATAAAATATAAAAATGAGTCTAAGACTAATAAGAATTGTCCAGAACTCTAGAAGCAATGTATATAGAGTTAGAAATTTAAATACATTTAGAAAATGAGCACGCACTTTACTGTTTGCTGTAAAATAGGTCGCAAGGCTTTATATTTCCCCGATTATTGTTGCTATCAAAAACCTCTTTCCAAGTTATATGATCATTACCTGTCATCTTAAACGTTCAATTGACAATGAGACAAGTTGCGGTTTGATAGCGAGATCTTTCTAATTGAAGCTAAAAGATTTATGTTGTCCCTTTATTTAATGATGACTACACCATTGGCAACATTCTCTAAAGGAGTCAAAAAGGTTTAAAACTCCTGTAAAACATCTTAGGTGTGTTTATGCATGTAAAACTTATCTGTTGTGAAAGCAAAGTCTTAACAATAACACCAGCTTGATCATCTATGTTGCAACCTGCATGAACCAATCTGGGTATATTAGGAAATGCACATAAAAGGTATCTAAGAACTTGTAATGAAACAAATTATTAATGGTTGTGATGTTGTATGATTTGTAATCAAACAAATTACTTGTAATGAAACAAATTAATAAAAGTTTATGATGAAAGTTAAACTCAAGAACGATTGAATTAAGCCTTAATGCATGGTAAAAAGCATGAGATGGTGAGTAAATATGCATACACAAAAGAATGTAAAATTAGATCTCCATACCTTTTTACTTGCAATTAGATCTATATACCTGGGACCCAACATTATCCTTCCCTGCCTCTGTAATAAACTACATATGTCTGTTAACTTTGCATCCTCCCTATCATCATCATATGAGCATAAAAAGATGATCAGTGAATTAGATGTCAAGCAAACATTATAAATGAGCAAAAGGAAAAATGGTGGATATCAAAGAGCAGCATATGTTTATGCTCACCGTAACAATGGGAAGGAACCTGTTGTATTTCAGATGTCAAGTACGCTCGAATGTAGGCGACATTATCAAGATCAAACTCCAATCTGCTGCTTAATCCCCAACCTCAAAAACACAAACAAAGAAACATAAAAATGGAGTTTGCCATCCCAAAATAGAGAATCTGAGCTTGTAATCCATGTATTTATGAACCCTAATCGTTAACCAACTCTAGTTATCATGTGTAATCGGTACAATAAATATATAAACAGAAGAGTACATACTCAGATCGAAGGAGGCGACAATGAATGAGAAGTAAACCTTGAATAGGGAAGAGAGCAAGCTACAATCTGAATTTGAAATTCAAAATTTCTTTCAAGCTCCTACACTAAAATTTGTGTTTGAGGTTGTGCCTTTTTCGATTTGAGATGTATGTAGCACTGTTTTCTCAAGTACTCTTTTCAATTAGGGCAAAATCAGAAAAGCGGGGAGTGATTGCCATGGATTAGCGCCTATGAACCGTCCGATTTGTCTTTGATGTTCAAAGTATGATCAGATTAGGAGTTGTGTAAAAGCTAAAGTGAGAAAGCCATCTGAGATCATACCGGAAGGAGCAAGGAGCGGTCATCGTCTGAATGTCTGGTTTTAGATTTTATAGAGAGAAGAGCGTGATTAGGTCAAAGAAATATAGGAACGCATATGCGGGTCATAACCGGTTTGAGAATTTGGATATAGATGACCCGTCGACAAACCATATTAATTTTGAGAGTCTATGCGTTTAAATAACTTGTACATTTCTTAATTTTTAACTTTCAACACTCTCTCTCTAATATACATATTAAAGTATTATAGATATATAAATAACAATAGGAAATCATTTTTGTTTTCGCAGAACAATGTTTACTAATTAAACGTGTTCGGTTCTCGTTGCCCTTAGTGTAACTCTTACAAGCCACAACCGGGTCGGGTTTTTAGAAATCATCGGGTCTGAACATACAATATCCAACAGAGGCATCATCGATTAAGGATACACGTGGAGGAGGCGCATCAACTGAATGTATCGTTGATTAAGGAAACACATGGAGACATATTCTTAACCAGATCCTACTTTATTAGAAGAGTAAGATTTCCATGTACACTTTTTATGATATTTGTCAAACTAATTATGGCTATAAAACTCTAGATGTGTACCATTTCCTTTTGAAATGTAGTGTCTATTAATGTTGTCATTGCGTACTTGACTTTCAAAAAGTCAATATTTTATATTAATTTCAAAATCTAAATAGATATGATGTACTTTTAGAAGTGTTGCCTTCTAAAAAAGTCTATATTATGGACTCCTAGAAAGTCAACACGCTTGTATAGCATAAATTATTTCCTTCAAAGTTGGTTATTATTAATGTTTTTATTACATATGCATGTTTTCTTGTTTAATGCTAGATAGATAAATGATGGAGCACAGATAAATGTATAGAGCATTACGAAGTATTTCAATGTCTATTGCTACATTAAGGTAACGTTATATTAAGAACTTTTAAAAAGTAACGTTAGAAAAAGCTCGGCGCGAAGTGCGGAAGATCGCAACATCTAGTAAGATACATAATATGTCTAATACTTTTCATAGAGATTCACTTGTGAAATAAAACTATTAGTAATAATATTAAAATTGTTAGAAATAGTAGAAGAAATAAATATAGTAACTTTGATACAAATAAAAGAAGAAACAAATATAATGACAATGTAATTCTATTATGATGAATGTAATACAGGAGTCGCACGGTGTGGGGTTGGCCACGTCACCGTGACCTAGTGCGGGAACACCAGGAAAGTTAGGTGTGGCGTCACAATTTTTTGGTTCTTGCGGTGTGCGGCCACAATAGTAGAAAGGGAGAAGGATTCGACCGTTGGTGTGGGCCACCCCACCACCAACGGCTATTTACCTTCTTTTTTTTATAAAAATATTATTAAAACCATTTGATATAAATATCACCTCTAGTATACAATTTCAAACTATTTTACACCCAACTTTATACCATTTCGCACCAGATTTTATACCATTTCAAGAAAATGTCCTCTTCATCTTCATCCTCCGAGTTTTCAGATGGCGACGTCGCGGCTACATTTTTTGTCGAGGCTATGTTTGTTGCCGCAAAAGTGATTGGGCAAAGTTCCAAGACTGTATCATCCACGAAAGGTGATTAAAAGAGAAAGGGAAGAGGGTCATGATCGTCTAGTGAACCACTATTCCAAGGACAACGCACTCTTAAAGACAAGTGTCATCGTCGATTTCGTATGCATAAATCTCTCTTCTTACGTATTGTTAATAATTTGTCAAACCTGAAGTAATATTTTCGTCTCTTCTTAGGTAGTAGAGGTTTCTTTCATTACAAATATGTGTTCCGCTATAAGACAACTATCTTATGGCATCATATCCGATGTTTTTGACAAATATTTGCATATCGGAGACAAAACTGCACGTGTATGTCTTGAAAAATTTGCAAATATATTCATCGAATATACGGTGAACTATATATGCGCAAGCCAATATGGAGTGATATTATGAACTTATACGAGTTTCATTAAAACTTTAACAGCACCCACAACAGACAAACGAAAAAAATATACAAAAGCTCAAGAGGGGACAAGAAAGGATGTAGAACGAGTGTTTTGCTTGCTCAAGAAGAAATGGAAGATCATTCAAAGTCCAGCACGGTCTTGTAAACTTAATAAAATCACAAACATCATATTTGCTTGCATGATTTTGCATAATATGATAAGGGAGAATAAAGGATTTACAATATGTTAATACGATTCCGAAGATGTTCAAGCCCCGAATGTGGAAACAGCGCAAGAAATCATCAACGTATATGTTTTGGCGATTCGTAATCGTGATACACATGAGGGCCTAAGATCTGATTTAATCGAACATATCGATTGTGTTCGGGGTTACATTCCAAGCGAAGACGAAGATGAAATTGAAGATGAGAGTCAAGACGAAGAATGGTGATTAGTAGTAACAATTATTGTAACTTTCTATTTCTTTTATTGTAATATTTCTTTATTAGTTAATGAAGAATTAATTCTATAACGGCTATATTTTCTAACGGATATATTTTCTCAACAATTATATTCTCTCAACGACTATATTTTCTCAACGGCTATATTATCTAAACTGTATAAATATCAAACTCTGAGATTCATTTCCTCTCATACCCATGTCAAACATAGAAGACATACTCAAACAATTTCACAATATGATTTTAACACCTTCAGAGGATGTGTTTGAAAACTATCCACCTCCTATTTTGATCAAACCTCCGGTAATGGTTGAACCGCCTGTTATGCTTCAACCTCCTGCTATGGTTCAATCTTCGGCTCCAGTTCAATCTCCAGTAAAGCCCCAAGTGGATGATATTTCGGAGGATGAAGCATTTTGAAACTGGGCATTTGATAACTGGTTTCCCAAGAACCCACCGGAAGAGCCACTTAAAGACTATTACAAATTTGACGATGAAGTCCATCTTGAGGACGAAGAAGAACCGGTTGATGAAGAACGACCGGAGGATGAGGCCACGCTTCGTGATGTAGGAGAGGAAGAACTTAGAACATGGTCGTGTTGTGGTGTATATATAGCGTTATTTTGTGACACTTTGTTTAGCATTTGAAGCTTTTAAATTTATGAAACCTGATTTACTAACAACTACTATTTCACCACATTCACGGGCAAGTGCACCCATCATGGGCAGTATAGTAGTGGTAAGTTGGATCGCGGTCGATCAAAGACACAAACGGAAAGGAGGGCTCCTGATACTTCATCGTAGTTGACGTCTAACCTGAGCAATCTTCAAGTGAAGAGGTAAGTAAAAAGTAAAAATAATTAAACTAAACTACATTACACTAAAAAGGTGTGCTTTGGTCTACTCAGTCAAAGATAATATCATTTGGGAGACTTTTCAGTGGTGAAGTTGGTACCCCATGATTATAACCTTGTTTTAAGATTGTTTACCAGCGGAAGATCAACCACCTTTCGGAATCTTCGGAAGATTCACCATCTCCAAGATCAACCGTCTACGAGGAGTACGAACGCCGTGGGAAGGTGTCGCTTATAAACAAACAAAGTGGTATAATGCCACTTACTTACGGTGTCCCTCAAACCGGCAACTTACCGACTTGACACGCCGTCATGAACCAGCAGGGGAACAACCCTGCGTGCCAAATTATGTATTATAAAAATAACCTTTTTAAGGGACTCTGGTCCATTTCATTCGCACCTAGCTCTTCGCATGTGTACTTCCGATGTATCCAGAGCCAAGTTCACAAACACGTACCATCTCGGCTTCCATGAAGTGACAAAATATTACCAACCCTCATTCCCAACCAAATACTTTCAGGCCGCACTTGCGTGGTCAGCTGAGTTTGCTTACATAGACATAAGCACCTCGATCGTATCATGTAGAATGGGGCGTGAGTCACCTTTCAGATCATGCATCGTCCCTCGATCGGGTGTCACAAGTCTGGCCTTTGGGATTTCGACTCCCCAAATTATATCTGATACGAAGAGCATGTTTGGTTCAGAAAATTGCTAATAAACTTTCATCGTTCCTCGACCGGGTGTCACAAGTCCGGCACTGTTTCTTTGTGATAGTTAGTCAAATTTTACCCAATACGCGAGGGATATTTTCTTATAAAACATGTATATTTTAGACTCATCAAACATCCCCACACTTAGACTTTTGCTTGCCCTCAAGCATACTTAGAAAACAGTCGTCGTTCGCCTTTCTGGTTTTGACTTTTTTCCTGTTATAGACCGATTGCCTGGATAAAAACACGTCTCCCAGTTACTTCAACTCGAATCCATTTTTTTTGTTTAATTGAAGTATTTAGGGTGACAGTGGACTTACTACAAAGTTTATATTTATACAACTATGTACACCTCACAATGTGAGATCAGACAAGGTTCATAGGCTTGTGAAGGAATCAATCTGTTACAGATCTCGCAAAGATCCATACTTTCATAATGAGGGCTTACGACTTTTGCGGGTAGGCTAGGGCTAAGGGTTTAGAGGTTTCGTAAAAAAAAGGGGTTAAAGTTGCAAAAGCATCTGATTTCTTAGATAAGTTTTTCTTGAGGTTTTTGGCCAAGGATAGTGAACTAAACTAAGAGCTTTCGCTCTTTTATTTCCAGAAACAAATTTTTTTTAGACAAATAACAAACATACCAGTATAGATGTCTTCACGCATCGGACATATTTCTGCAACAATAGTCTGGATAGATGATATCGTATCCTGATGACAACAGGCCATTTACTTTTGAAAATCTTTTTCATTGAAAATCTTTTGCTATTGCGAAAATAAAGGGGCGTAAAAGTGCGCCAAAAAGGTTTTGATGCTAAAAAGGCTATTTTTGGGGAAAAGGGGTTTATGCAAATAAATTTGCGGGTTAAGAAACAAAAGGTTTAGGCTCAAAGGGGCTAACTAGGGGATTATTTTGATGGGTGGTAAATAAATTTTGGGGGTGAAAAAGAGAAGAAGAGTTTATCCTAGGGGCCTCAATCATATGAAAACATGTTTTCTAACTTTGTTCATCTTGGATTGTATACCCTTACCAAGTTCTAGTTTTAATGACTCACCTGATTTCTCACTATATTTGTGGAGTAAGAGCATTTTAGATATTTACAGGGTTAGGCTCGAACACTCATTAAAATGTGGGAAAAGGGTTTTAAGTACCAGTTGTATAAAAATAAACTTTGGGTTCGGTTTACTGTACCCAAAATAGCTTTAATGTATCCATTAAACTTTAAATGGTTCGAATCTTTTCTGTTTGGAAAAACATTGTTTTTATTCAGATGATTTTGGTCCATAAACAAGTTTTATTGGCTTTTTTAGAAGATAAATTTTGGCTTATTTTTGAAAAAAAAATTCGGGTAGAGAAAAAGTTTAGTGATGCGTATTTCCGGCTAAAGTTGACAATCCCGTCCCCACACTTAAATTGCACATTCTGCTAGCATAAAATAAAAGCAACTGTGTGATATAAATAGTTTAAGGGTAAGAAAATTAATTGTCACCGACTGCACTGTTCAGATATGGACTCTGCCTTTTGAGGTTGCATTGCCTTGGCCGACGCTTCTAGCTCTTGCTCATTTTTTCCTCGGTTGTCTTCTTTTAATTATTACCTACACTACTAATTTAAATTATGAAATACTTGTACTAGAGATCCGGAAAATCTGCATGCGTCTCAGTAGGAATATTTTCTACTGGTCTGAGCTCAGAGTTACACTAGGTAAACCTCGATCTCTAGTACTAGTAACTAAACTACTAGTACTAAAAAAAACTAAATAAACTAAGATAGATATCTAAAAATAAAAGTGATAAGAAAAGGAAGGGGCGGAATTCTGATCGTCCGGGTGATGTGTACTTTGAAGTTCATCATGTTCTTTGTGCTTTTACTTTAGACTTCCATGGTAAGTCACCATGGCGCGTCACGTTTAGTGTACGGGTCTGCTGGCTAGACCAGCAGTCCTGGTCTAGAAGAGTGATAGTGGGGGGGGGGGGGGGGGGACTTCCTCCATTCTTTAGTAGCGAACTCTAGGCCTGACTCCATATTGTCCACCACCTGTAAGGTACTATCCATTTTCTTATCGACGTCGAAAGTTGCTCCATGGTCACCGAACTTGATTATTAGCATGTCACTGCTCATGTCTACCACTGCTTGTGTTGTTGCAAGGAATGGTCTTCCGAGGATAAAGGGGTACCTCCTTGTCCTCTTCCATGTCCAAGATAAGAAAGACTGCAGGATAAACGAACTCTCCTACCCGGACTAAGAGGTTCTTAGCGATACCTGAAGGGTACTTCACTGACCGGTCTGCAAGTTGGATGCTCATCCTGGTGGGAGTGGGTTTACCGAGGTTCAGTTTGTTGAACATGAAGGATGGCATAAGGTTTATGCTGGCCCCCAAGTCCGCAAGTGCATTTGAAACCTCAATATCGCCTACTACACAAGGTAGTGTGAAGCTTCCAGGATCTAGTTGCTTTCGGGGAATGGTGTTTGAGAGAATGGCAGAGCATTCTTCCCCTAGGCTAACAGAGTTAAGTTCCACAATTTTACGCTTGTTAGTCAGGAAGTCTTTCATGTATTTTTTGTACTTCGGCATCTGTGAAAGAACTTCCACAAAAGGTAAGTTAATATGTAGTTGTTTCAGAAGGCTTATGAACCTACCGAACTGTTCCTCATTCTTTGCATTGTTAAGCCTGCTGGGGTAAGGAACCTTTGGACTCTTCATGGCTTCTTCTACAACTACAGGAATAGGTGCTTCAGTTTGTTTTTTAGAAGGTGGGGTTGGTGTTGGTGAGCTCGGAACAGCTTTCTCGGGTCCAACCCTTTGGCTACGGACTGTGATAGCATTGACCATCGCTTTGGGGTTGGTTTTCTGTGCTGCTAGGGAGAGAACCTGGGACTCTTTCACCTACCGTTTTTTGCTATTTGACTGAGTTGCTTCTCGAGTGTCTTGATAGAGGCTTGTTGGTTTCGAAGTTCAGTGTCATTGCTTCTGAACTTCTCCTCCATCTTCCTCCCAGCTTCTGTAAACATCCGGAATATGGATTCTTCAAGGCAAGCAAGTCTGTCAGATGAACTGCTGCCTTGGTAGTTGTTGTTTGGTCGCGGTTGTTGCGAGAAGTTTTGTTGGTTACCTTGTTGTTGACTGTCCCAGTTGTTTCTCAACCCAGAGTTCTGATTGTTCCTCCACTTAGAGTTTTTGTTGTATTGTTGGCGGGGCTGGTTCTGCACAAAGTTGACATCTTCGGGCTTACCATCCACCATACAGCTCCAGTTTACATGTGGGCCTCCACACCCTTCGCACCACGAAGCAACTTTCTGCATATTTGCAAGTCTCTAGCTTCTTGACTTTAGAATTCAAGACTTCAATTTGAGCTTTGAGGGTTGTGGCTTCATCTAGAGAGTGCACACCTGGAGCTTTTGCTTTGGCATTGCGAGAAGTATGCCACTGAAAGCTGGTCTGTGCAATGTCTCCAATTTGTTAGAAGACTTCCTCAGGACTTTCATTCCCTAAAATGCCACAAGAGTTGGAGTCGAGAATCTGGCGGGTTTGTGGATGCAAACCATTGTAGAATATGGAGACTTGCTGCCAGATTACGAGACTATGGTGAGGGCATTTCCTCAAGAGTTCTTTGAAGCGCTCCCATGTGTCATACAACGATTCTCCGTCTTCTTGAGTATAAGAGTTGATTGCAGTTAGGAGTTTGGCTGTCTTGGTAGGTGGAAAATACTTGTAAAGAAACTTTTGAACAAGTTCTTCCCAAGTGGTGATAGAACCATTAGGAGATTGTTCAGCCATGTTCTCGCACAATCTTTGAGTGAGAAAGGAAACACTCGAAGTTGAACGGAGTCATCAAATGCTCCTTTGACTTGAATGTTTCACTAACTTCAAGGAAGTTTGTGATGTGAGAGTGAAGGTCTTCATCGGGAAAACCATAAAAAGTAGCAAAGTTTTGGAGCATCTGCACCAATTGGGGCCGAATCTCAAAGCTGCTAGATTCGACACCGGGAGGAGCAATGGTTGCACCAAAGTTGACTGCATCGAGCCTTAAATAGTCCATGACGGTCTGCTCAAGTGTCACACCCCAACCGACGGCGGAATATGTCAGGGCGAGACGACTGTCCAGATGCACATGACAACTAGTAATAGTTACCAAATACTTAAACATGCCATTTTCATATATAAACAAATATCCATACAATAATTCAAATATAAACATCAAGCATTGATTTAGTGTCTTTATCTAGGTCCGCAATCCTATCGTGATCAGTCAAATAATCCAAGTAGTCATCCTGCAACATGTATAAAATAAAGAGTGTCAACTACAAAAGTAGTTGGTGAGTAATCATAGAGTTATGTATTTGAAAAGTCAATGATTTATGCCATTAAGTATTTATTCATATAATATATTATAAAAAAAACTACAATAAAGAATAAAGACTATCCAAAAGAATAAAGACTATCCAAAAGAATAAAGACTATCCATTCACCACTAAGATACAGATGTTGTGTAACCAAGCCTAGACAATAAGGGAGCAATCACCTATTTGAAGACAGGATTATGTCTCAATATCCTAGGTGGGTTGTCAACCAATAGATTTTTATCTATCATTGTTACCACGGCACGATGGTTAATGGTACACAAAAGACTAAAGACTAACCATCATGATTTAAGATTTACGATTCCCATACTTTAGATATTAGACATAGATACACATAATAAAGAACACACATAATATCATAGAATTGTATCGATTTCGAATAATGAATAAAGATTTAAGATTTTGATATAGGATATACATGTTGCACCCAAAATGAGAAGTGGTTAGTAATACTCACTACTCAAGTCATCACTTGAAGGAATCAACCTTCTAATAATAACAAGAGTTTATATCGCATAACATCCCACAGTAATAAAAGGGGGTATGAGTACTCACTACTCGAATTATCAATCGAAGGAATCACCCTTCTAATGATAACAAGAGTTGATTATCGTATCACAACCCATAGTAATAAAAGAGGAGCTACGAGTACTCACTTGAAGAGCGGATTGAGGATGAATGATAACGCTGAATTTGATATGATAGATCTTGAGATTAGCCTAGTGACATGAATAGGCTAAATAAATATAAAGAATAACGACTAAGGTTTCAGGTATACAGGGTTCTTGAAGGGAGTCTGATGTTGAAGTAAAAAGACTACTTTTAGGATATTTATAATTCAATGATAGTATGAAAACGCGTTTTCCTATAGGTAAATACTCACTCCAGGAATCCCCAGGTAAGTTTGCCAGGTCCAACGAGGGATTTATGCGACATCCTTACCTATGCCAGGAAACCCAGTGTACAGGTGTTTACCCTTCCGGTCCGCGCGAGTTCTAAATAGTTTTATAAAAAATGATATTCATAAAATATAAATTATGAATATTTATAGATTTTGATATATATATATATATACTTTTAAAATAAATAAAATTTAAGTATATATATATTTATGTTTTTTTTTAATAAATATATATATATATATATTTTTATAATATATATAATAATGTTTATAAAACTGTATAGATATATATGTATATATAATCATATAATATCAAATGGTAATTCATGATCTTATATATATATATTTGTTTTTAACAAATATTTGTATTTATCAATTTTACGGATAATATCAAACGTGCTCGAAAAATGATAAAAGTTTAAGGTTTTAATCTTGATATTATATAAAGATATCCCCTAAAGTTTGAAATCCCAACTCATAACCGTTTGTTAAATTTGGGCATTATAACGTCGTATAATACCGTTTTTACTCGAAAAAAATGTTCTCCAATTATGAAATTAACTTAGGGGTTTCTTTAGTAATGTGTTCGTATGAAGATCCCCAAAATTACAGCTCCTAATTCATAACAAATTGTTCTAATTTTAACAAACTAGCTCAATAACCCTAGTTTTTAAGCAAATCTGGAACTTGATTAAAACAACGATATGAACAGAAATTGATAGATGGCTTTTGTTCTACGTACCAAATAGAGGAGGACTGCAGAAAATTAGACCTCGAGAGCTCCTGAGTTGAGAGAATTCGGGCAGTGAAGTTTCGGGTTTGTATATAGGAATTTTGAGAGATAGATTCATGAAATTAAAGACTGATATCGAATGATTGAAGCTGGTATTTATAGTAACAGAGACGAAATGATGTTAGGACACGAGTTCAGGTGACTAATCGACGAAATGGACACTAATCAGATGGTTAAACGAGGCTGCAACACGTAAACAGCCAAGAAACACGTCTGCATATTCTGGGGCGTACCGCCCAGAACTTAGACATTTGGGGCGTACCGCCCTAAAGTGACATTTTGGGGAGTACCGCCCAGAAGTTAGACATTTGGGGCGTACCGCCCAGGAGTGATTTTGGCAGATTTACACTTTTAGCCCCTGAAGTTTCATTTTTGCAGTTTTAGCCCCTGAACTTTGATAAATTGACCATTTTAACCCCAAAAATTATAAAAATTCATTTTTCATTATATTTGAACTTTAGGATTTCAAATATTATATTTTTATAATTTGCGAGATTTCCGATTAACACCGAAATTAGCGTCAAAGATCAGATTTTCTTTATTTCGCATTTTAGCCTCAAACTTTTCGGGAAACCTTACATTTATTTACTCGTGCTTATTATTTCCCACAAGTACTATATATGTTTGGTTTGCTCAAGCTTTCGGGTTTAATGGAAATAAAAATAACTGAAATAGAATTTCGAATTCGGGTCGGGTTTAAATGATTATGGATTGACCGAGTTGTCACATCAAGAGCCATTGAGACTAGCTTGTGGATGAATTTTACAACAGTTTTGGAATGAGGTCAGAGTCTGCTGTGTAGAAATCTTTCTGGTTCAGGGAGTGGTTCTGTTACGTCTGGTTGTTGTATTTTCATACACTACTTGAGCACAAAAAGATAGAAAAGAATCAGTAGTAACCTGTTGGGTCCCTTAAGGGGCTCTTTAGCAATGTTGGCATAATTTGATTTAAACAAGATAAACAAGTTGCGGAAAGTAAATCAAAATGAGAGACAACAATTCATAAAAAGGGTTTTTTATGTATATCTCAAATGTAAATAACGGTTTACACGAGTTTATAGTATAACAATGTATCAACAGAAATAACTTTTCTATGGGGGTAAGTTGTAATTGCTTTGAGAAGATATGGAATTGTATGCTTGTTGTCTTACTTTGTTTGGTGAAGTCAGCTTGCTATTTATAGGAAGATATTGCAAGTTGCAATTGGATAAGGTGGTTGAGGACGATTGAATTTGGAGTGTGTCAGAGTATATAGAGATAAATTGAGTATATTCAATCTATCTCTTTTTCAACTGTCTTCAACTGCTTTCGTGATTAATGCCAAGTTGGTGTTCAATTTGCTTGTTTTTTACACAAAGGCATAATTTGTTCTTCTCATAATCGTTATCTTCTGATAGTCCATAACTCCTTCGGGACTCTTCTTTGAAGACTATTGATGCTTCCCATTAGAAGCCTTCTACAGAAATGAGGATTTCTGTAGAATTTGGTCTGTAAAGAACTACATCGGAAATTCCGGAGTAGTTCTGTATGAATACAGAAATCATACAGAAATCTATAATTCGTACATATTTTCATATCCTTTCTCTTTTGAGGACATATCTTATCTTTTCTTCTAATACTTGATTGTTTTATGTTACATTTCAATTGTGTTCTAACAATCTCCCCTAAGTATTTGAAGAAACTAAACAAAAAAAGAAAGTAAAAGATGCATAGATCATTGGGAAATGAACAAGATGCATGGTACTGCGATTACATTTACATTCTTAGGAGAGATCTTTGGTTACAGAGTCTTCTCTGAATGTGAGTTTCTTGGGAAGAGGACTCCAGCAGGCTCTGTGCAGTTCCTTTTGGAGTATTCTGTGTTTTTTGAGATCTTCTAAGGTCTTGATCATTAATTCCCTTCTTCTTACAGTCTCAGGCTCAGTTTCTTTGTTTTCGTTCGGGAGAAATGAGATAAGTCTAAGAGATGCATTGGAGTAGGCATGACACTGGTTAATTCTGAAGAAGCTTCTCTTGTCACTGTGATTTCTGAAGCAGATCCCTACTTCACCAGTGCTTCGAATTAGTTCGGATCCTTTCCATTGTAGTCCAGAGGGAATGTCTTCTTTTACAGTCTGAATGGCGAGCTTCTTCAGACCAGTGTGCATTGCTAGCTCATAGTCAACTATAGCAAATTTGTTGTATATCTTCTTTCCCGCTTCTCTAAGACGGTGTATTTTCCCTTCTGGTCTTGATGCTTGTTGAGCCATTCGTTAAACAACTTTTTAGGAGGGACAGAATGTGCATCTCACCAAGTTAATCAAGATCATCATCGCTAAAGGTATATCGTTTACGATTGTCTGCAGTGGTGATTATCTTATAGGAATTGTAGTAGTGAGTGAACAGGTTTCCCTTTTGTTGTCTTTCTTTGACTTCATCAAGCTGTAGGATGGTGGCTTCTGAGTACAGCCAGCTTCTTTCAAATGGTGAGTTGTTGATCCTTTCTTCGAAAACATTCTTGCTCATTGGGCTCATTTGAGGTAGTTTTTCTTTTTCTTGAAGGAGCATATCTTCACATCTTCTCTTTTCATGCCATAATTCCTCCTCAATCTTGTTTTCTTTTCCGTAATTGTCCTCATATAAGGATTGAGAGACAATTGATACTTCAGGAGCGTTGAAGGCTTCCCCTAGACTTGTGGTGTTTTCTTTTCCCTTTTCTGATTCTTTTGTGGTTTTTGAGGTGTCTGCAGTGTTAGTTCTGAGAGCAGTACCTGATGAAGGTGGCGCAGGAATTTTAACTGCCCTTTGAGCTGGTTCCCTTGGTGGCGGAGGTGGCATTGATTGCTCAGGTGTGGGACTAGGCTTACATTGATCAGGCTTCTTTTTCTTGGGAGAAGACCTGTGTTCACCGGGGCCTGCTTTTCTTTTTGAACCAGGGGTTGGAGGTGATTCATCGAGGTTGATAACAGGAGGGGTTGATGCTTCCCTTTCTGATGGCTTTCTGAGTAGGAAGAGTGGATTGGCTTCTGTTACTTGTTTGGATAGGCTTTTCATTCTTGTCTCAAGAAGCCTTTGATATGAATTTATCTTTCTCAGGTTTGATCTTTCTTCATATATGTCTTTGTTTAGACAACTGAATTTTTCTTTGATTTCATTGAGCATTTTCTCTCCTTTGACTTCATATGTTTCTATGGTCTTTTGAGCTAGCTCATTCAATCGCTTGATTTGATTTTATGTGGATTCTTGTCTTCCTCCCTTTAGTTGCCATTCTCTTTCTTGTAAGACCTTCAGTTGATCAAAAATCTATTGCAGTTGGAGCTTGCTATTTTTCTTCTTTGCGTTTACCTCATCTTCTAGTTCAGAAATTCTTGAGCTGTTCTTTTCTGACTCTTTTGATAATTCTTCTATTCGTACAGAACTACTACAGAAATTCTGTTGTAGTTCTGTAGTCTGTTGTTTTTGTTCCTTCATAAAGTCGGTGAGCAAAGAAGTGAGGGATTTGGATAGTTCCTCAAAGTCAGATTTTGAGGCAGCTTCTGGGGGTAACCATCCAGAAGGCAACACATGCCTTTCTGTTGAACTGAGTGGTTTCTCTATGAGAGATTCATCAGTACTGCTAACCCACCTAGGTTGAGTGTGTACAGGTCTTCCACATTCCTTGTTGAGTCCGAAGTTGGATTCACCTCCCGTGTTTACAGAGAATCCTGAGACAAAATTTTTGTTTTTCTTTTAGATGATGTCTCATGTGAGCTGGCACTGAACACATCAGTGTTGCTCGTTTCCAAGTTTCCTTGACGTTTTTAGTCTCCACTTGTTGTTACATCATTTTCACTGACCGAATTAGAGAATATATTTTGATGTGTGGCTATGATTGGAATGTCAATGAAGGGTGTGTTGATGGCTTGAGTTTGAAAATTGGTAAAGGCTTCTTGGTAGGATGTTTATGGTGATGATTGTTGGCTCCTGGTCTGATTTGGTGAGGTTTGTTTTAAAGGAGAGTGTTGGCCTGAATTTGAGGACTCATGTGGGTGAGGGTTTGATGTGGTTTCCTTTTTATGGTGTGGTGAGATTCGTGGTTGTGGAGAGTGGTGAGGAGAGGAAGGGTTGTGGTGAGCCATTTCTTCTGATGGTGACGTTGTGGTGTTGCTTGAAATTGGTGATTGATCAGGGTTGGTTTTGAGTTTGTTGGCTTTGGTGAGGTGTTTCTGGAGGACTGAGTTGTTGTATTCTTGCACTACGTCAAAAAGGACCTTTAGCCATTGTTTTTCTGAAAACGGGTAGCCACTGTTTCAAAAAAATGTGGCTAAACGTAACAAACACTAGTTTCAGCCACACATATTTTGTATCCGTGGCCAAATATATATCATTTGGACCCTTTTAGCCACGTATTTTTATTTATGTGACAACAACAATCAGGTGTAGAGGCTTTAGCCACTCTTTTATAAAAACATGTGACATTTATTTGTCACACTTACAAAAGAGTGGCGAAAAACACCAAACGGCCACGGATTTTGTATGATTTTTTATTTATGTGACCCAAACGAATATATATGATACCTTTGGCCACACTTAAATAATATTGTGTGTCGAAATAATCTTCTTCATATTTTAATTTTGTATGACCAAATTATATATATATACAAAAAGCAATTACTCCTCCACACACATAAACAACTGTTCATAACTTTGGACCAATAGAAAAATTACCAAACAAAATAATTATCAGAAAGAAATATAGTGAACCATATCTACCGAATCTTATCCTCATATCTACCAAATCCCAACCCTCCATGTGATTCATTTACCGAGGCTCCTCTCTCTTCTCTTCACATCGGTTGTTGCAACAATCCGTGATTTGTATACTACATCGGAGAAAGGGAAGGGATTGAGAAAAGAAATTCATGGCTGAGATCGGAATTTCGTCTCTGGCTCTGAGCAAATAGCTACTCAGGTAGATCTCTAAACCCTAATGAGGTACTGTACAACGTTCTCCTTATCCAACCATTCATCTGTTTCTATCCAAGAAACTCAACCCTCCCTCTCTATCTATCAAAGATCTCACGTCTCTGACTATTCTTTCGCTTCTTTTAGGGTTGTTTGAAACAAGGCTGACAACGATCGAGATATCGTTGCAAAGGTAGTGGCTGTGAGCAACGGTGGATAGAAGACCGACATCCGGTGACAGTAGCGGTAACATGGGTTAATCGGAATACTACTCTGTTTTATCCTCTATTCTGACTTCTTTTACTTTACCAACGTTAATGATGCCATTCGACCCCTTCTCTGCAGATTTGACCGACGGTGCAGCGGATGAGATGGAGCCGTGGACGGTGGTCTGATCTGGACCGTACTTTCTGGGTCCGCCTCTTTCTTCTTTTCCGTCAAGGGTGTTATGTCAGCCGGTGGTGGCGCGACCGGGTACGGCGGCGAAGGTGTAGCCAGTTGGTTTGTGATGGATCGAGGGATTCATCCGGTGCTGGAGAGCTTGGCAGGGGCTTCTGATCAAAGAATGTTTTGAGGACCGGACCGGCCGGTTGGACCGGGAAACGTTACCGCGCGACGATCCGGTTGACCTTCTTTCAACCGTCTTAAAAATAACCTGCCGGTTCCGGCTACTTTCCGGTTAAACCGGTAAACCGGATCGGTGGTTAGACCGCTAGAAGAGAAGAAGAGAGCGACAGAGAGCAAACGGGACGTCGGACGTCAAGCAACAACAAGTTGGTGTTCATCGGATGTGAAGCAGCGTCAAGTTCACAAGGTGGTCGCCGTCGCCGGTGGAATCTGATTCAAGCGGGCTCCAACTAAAATAAAAGCTCGACGGTGGTAGTGAACTTCCGTTTCCTTGGTGAGTTCCTGTAGATCTTTTGAAGAATCGTGAAGAACCAACCATCTACTGTTACAAGGTCTATACAAAAAGTGAAAAACTGTGTTGCTCTCTGATGTGAAAGAGATTGAAAGCTGCAAGAAGAGTCTACTGTTTAGGTTAAGAAAAATTAAAGTTTCAGTTACCTCCCATGATAAACATTATCTATGACACTTTTAGCTTTTATTCTATTTAATTCTACAACTATACCTTAATAAATTAATCCATCAACAAACGAGATTAGACAGAATGAGGAAGATGATTTGTTAGAAACGATAGAGATTTTTCTAGAAATTTGATGGTATGAATCATGACTCCCAACTCATGAGATGACTCATGAGATGATAAAAGATTAAAAATTTTCTAAGATATATGAAATTTTTTGATTGTTTTAGAGATAAAGCAAATTTTGGTTCCTCATGATTTTGCTATAATATGAATTAAAACTATAAAATACGTTAAAAAAAGGAAAATATATATATATATATATATATATATATACGTATATATATATATATATATATATATATATAATGTTGGGGCTTTATATATAAACTATTAATAAAGTGGCCAAGTGGGAGAATATTATATATTTTGGTTTATAAAAGGTTAGGAGTCCGTAAAAGAAAAGTCAGATTAGGTTTGGAGCGTGAAGACGACCATACCTCTTTTTTGAAAAATAAATGTGTAGTGTACATTTTCAGATTTTCTTCTTTTGTTAATAGAATTTAATTGTAAAAGTTGTTATTTTTGCTATTATTTTGTGTTATTTTTTGTGCTGAAATGTAAATATTTTCTCTAACTCTTACCAAGGGCGTTTGTTTGGATAGTTTAACATGTTTTGAAATGTTATTGGACATTTTTTTGGTTTTTATTTCCATGTATATACGGTTATATACTGCAACGTATGTTACAATATAATTTGATAAGAAATAGTATACGTTTAGAGTTTCATAGTTTGATCACATATGTTTCATACTTTTACGTTTTTTACTCTCTAACTTTTAAACTTTATTTTTTTTAAAGTTTTCTGGTATTCTAATTAGGTAATGAAACTTTTATAGTTTTACGTTTTAAGACAGAGTGTGACTTTATAGTTTCCTACATTGGTCACTTAAATTTCACACTTTTACGTTTTCTCCCTTTTAACTTTTAAACTTTATTTTTTTTTTGTTTTAAGTTTTGTGGCATTTTACTTTGGTCACGAAACTTTTACAATTTTATATTTTCTACCCTTTAAGTTTTCGGCTTTTGTTTTTTTTTGTTTCTTACTTTGACGACCAAAGTTTTATATATTTATGTTTTCTAACCCTAAAGTTTTCTACTTTATTTTTATTAACTTTTGTGTTTTTCTACTTTGCCCACCAATGTTGTATACATTTATGTTTTTACCTCTCAAGTTTTCTACTTTATTTTTATTGTTTTCTATTTTGGTCAGCAATGTTTTACATGTTTACGTTTTTACCCTTTAAGTTTCATAATTTGGTTTTTTTTTTTTGTAAATGATTAAAGTTTTATAATAATATCAACTTAGTTAACTACAGTCTATGTACTAAAAATCAACATACTTTAGTTTTGCTAAGGCAAATAATAAGAATGGCCCGCCACAACGCACGAACGGGTCACAAACTCGTAGTAGTTTTATTAGCCACTTATAAAATATCAATGTTAAAACGTGGCTAAAAAATTTCAGTTCCCGCTTCGTCAATTTTCATTGGAAACAAAGTTCCCTCCATCACATCAGTATGTCTGTCCCTTACCTCCCCCTTTTGACTACCTCTCCTCTATCCACCATCAGTATGTCTATCCCTAAATCGCTATCATCCTCGCAACACCACCAGGAGGAATCTACGGCCCTACCGCTTCTCTCACATGGCGGCTCCCCCTCTTACTTCCGATGGCCACCGAGTCGACGTCGTCAGAGACGATCGCATCTCCCGAATCACCTCAGCCATTCACGTCATTCCAGATTTTCCTAAACCTTGTACGCAAACTAACACTTACGATTGTGTGCGCTTCAATTGTTAATTTTGAGTTAATTGAAGTTTCTTTGTGCTTAGGGATTTTGTTTCAGGATATAACGACGTTATTACTTGAGCCGGTGGCTTTTAAGGACACGATCGATCTGTTTGTTGAGAGGTATAAAGATAAAGAGATCTCGGTGGTTTCTGGTGAAATTTATTCTCGTTTGGTGTTGTTCTAGCACTTTATTCACACTACTTAGAGTCTGTCTATCTGTATAAAAATGCTAACCAGACACCTCGCATCCTCCGTCCTCACAACCCCTTAATCAGTATGTTTAAGGTTGTTGGAGGTGCTTTTATACACACATTAGAAAGGTGCTTTTACCTACATTCCCTGTTAGTGTCTATATCATCTCATCTTCTACTTTGTTTATTAGCTCAGATTCTGCAAGTTTTGCAATCTTCATCTGCCATTTATACATGTTCATAATTTTCAGTTTCCAATTTTTCAATTTAGGCAGGAACAAAGGCCCCAAGGCAGCCATGGCATGACTTGCATTGCAAGATTGAAGGTCATGCTGCTTATGATGTCTTGCTAAACTTTGAACAAAGATGGAGAAAAGCTACAAGACTTAGAGAATTTGCAGGTCTTGTTGTTGATGTATCATTTGTAGATAAATTTTGATTAGAAAGTTCCGGCTTTATTATTTAAACTGAAAACTTATGTATGGACCTTGAATTGTTATTGTTAATATCATTTGGATTTTATGTTTTCTCATGTTTATTATCGTTTTTATTTTACAAAAATAATGAAAATTAAATAACTAATCACAGGAAGTGGCCACACTTGTAGTAATTAATGTGTGACTATATATTAGAATTGGTCACACATATGATAAATTAATGTGACTATATGATAAAAACGGCCACGCTTTTTTTTTTTTAATTTAAATATGTGGCCATTGCTTACCTTTAGTCACTCTTTTCAGATGGAATGCTTGATTTCAGTAACCTATTGCCACTTTTTTTTTTAAATAAGCGCGACCATTGCTACTCTTTAGTCACACTTATAGTAAATTCGTGTGACCGTTGCTACCATTACAACAATCAGTTTGCCACGGTTTTTCAACAATATTTGGCCATTTCTTGCTTTTAGTCACACTTTTTGGATGGAATTCATAATTCCAGCAACCCTTTTGCCATGTTTAGTAAATTCATGTGGTCGTTGCTACCCTTTAGCCACGCTTATAGAAAATTCATGTGGCCGTTGCTACCCTTTAACCAAGCTTATAGAAAATTCATGTGGCCGTTGCTACCTTTTAGCCACACATTTCAGATGAAATGCCTGATTTCAACAAAAATATTGATACATTTAGCCACGTTTTTTAGTTGTTGTAGCCACTAATCTTCAAGTGTGGCCATATGGTACCTATGGTGATGGGACCTTTGGTCACGATTGAAATGAAAAAAAAAACGTGGCCAAAGGGTTTTAGCCACATTTTTTTTTCCAGTGGCTAAAGGGTGTTTTTGACGTAGTGTTGATTAATTATCATACCCCATGGAAAATCACAAAAATGTATGTGTGTACCTGATCTGTAGATGCCTTTGATGTGATACATTTTAGTGATATGGACCTCTTCATTTTCCACGATGCTCACCTTCCTTTGAATCATTTGGGCTAGAAATATGATGTAGGGCACAGATTCTGATTTCTTGCCTTTTGATTTTTCTTTGACTCTTTTCTCTATATCTCTCCAGATCAGTAAGGCCATATCTATTTCTTCATTAAATATAGACTATATAGAATGATGAGAGTGTTTTTGTTGATCTGATCCATGGAGCCCTTTTTGGATGTCATAGTGTGATTAAGCAAATCAATTGTGAATCTCCAGGCGGGCTTCAACTGACTTACTCTGAGGTTTGAAATTTGCCCATTCTCTGGAAAGTTTCCTCCAGTGATTTTAATAACCATTTGCCTCAGAGCTGGATCTTCTGGGTTTGGAGAGAAGGATGTGAAGTTGTCTGGTAACGGGAATATTTCTCTCAGGTCAGATAGTTGAAGTATGATCTCTGTATCTTTATTTACCTATCCTTTCATTTTCCATCTGCCATTTTGATGGTTGCCCAAAACTTCAAGATGGCAGATTTTGGGCATGGTTCGTTGATGGTTAAGGCTGTGGCAAGTTGAGAGGAATTCTTCAGATTTTCTGTGATTAACTGAAGATTTGATGAGTAGGCAGAGGGATTGAGATCGCACGGTTGGTTAATCGTGTCTAGGGTGAAATTGCATCTGGGTGGTGAATCAGATGATGAGGAATCTAGGTTTAGGATTTGAGCAGAGGAGAGTTGAGTTATTTTGCCTTTGGAGTGAGTGTTCATCGCAGGGGTTTCCGGATGAAGACGCCATTTGTGAGATTTCAAGTTTGAGAGGGACGGCATTCCTTTTGTAGGTATCTCCTGATGTCGTTCTTTTTTTCAGGGTTTTCCATAACGGCTATAATCCATTTGAAAGGACGCTTTTATTCTGAACGGTAATAAAAATTACCGTTGGCAGTATATGAATAATTAGCGAATTAATTATCATATTTATTTGATCCAATTTTATTTGTTGTTCAGCTGTTTTGGACAATTGTGACATATTACGGAATTTTCTGCCATATTTCTCATCAAGAGAATGAGATTTTATTTAATCAAGGAATTTATACAGATAATTTGAGGCAAGTACAGATGTCTGCACACGTGCATCTATTTTGTTCTCTGTCGTGAGCAGGAGGTTTGAAAGCTCTGAATTTTGCTTCCATTTGTAGATAAATATATAGATGCAGAGAAGTCTACCTTCCTGTGGATGGGAGAAAATATTCGTTGGAGTCTGGAAGTCCAGAAATGGATAGTCCTCCAAGAGAGATTCCCTTTTGAGATACTACTTTGCTTGTTCTGATCCCTCTTGGTATTGTTTCCCAGTTCAAGGCTTGAAAGATTAATTTTGAGGAGAATCTGGAGTAGAGAATGAATCTTTCATTTGGTCCTTTGCGATTGTTTTGCATGTGTCTCATGAGATATAGAGAGAAATTCATGTTGTGACCTTGGATGAGAGCATGCATGACACATTGAGTGTCCTCATCTGAGAGGTGATGATCAGAGTATTTTGATGAGAAGCACACTTGAATCAGAGAAAAGAAGTATTGCCATAGATGTGGTAGATAACTCTATCGGCTTTACCTTCATATAGATTTCCCTTATATCCCATATCAAGAAGAGTTTTAATCACATCATCTCTGTTGAAGTGACTAGGAGCAGATGGACTGTCTTTGATTTGAAGTGCTTTTCTGATCAGATGTTGATCGAAGACAAACAGTACTCCATAGACATATGTTCTTATCAATTCATAATCTCCATCTTTAACGAAGAGGACATCATTCCTCCAAAATTCTTGAAGGAGAGAGTAATTGATAGGAATGTCAAGAGTTAGAGCATATCCAATGGGACAGTTCTTGAGGAACTTCATCATTTGTTGGTATGACCAGAATCTGTTTTCGCAGGGTGTATATAGCACGAGATTATGAAGGTAAGGAACAGGGAATGTTGTGCTTTCAGGGAGTGGAGGAGAAAGTTCTTTGAAAGACATTGATGAGTTTATCTTCTTTGAGGGATATTTCAGATTTCTTGAAGAAGAAAGATTGTTGTGTGTGAGTTTTTAGTCTTTTGTTCTCCTTTTAAAGACATGGTGAGATGATAGAGTGAACTAATGAATGTGCAGAGGGATTTGACAGCCTATAAATTTATAGGTCATTATTAATGTTTTTGGTTCTTGAGAATTAAGCTTTTTGTTTAAGAAGTCAACTTTTCAGAGGAGTTCCTTAGGAGTACAGGAAGAAAATGACAGGTAGTTATGGAACTAGCTTTTGTGTTTAGGTGAAGTAAATGACACCTTTTTTTTTTTAATTTGCAGTCATGTTTAGCATCCCTAGCTTGCTTAGTAAAAATGAGAATCTCTTCTCATCTAACGGTTTAGTAAAGATATCTGCAAGCTAGAGTTCAGTTGGAACAAAGTACATTTAAATATGTTCTTTTCAACATGATCTTTGATAAAGTGATACATGACGTCGATGTGTTTTGTCCTTGAGTGATGAACAAGATTAGATGTGATGGCAATGGCACTTAATTACAGAAAATTGGTATTCTAAAGAGATTTATCTCATAGTCTTTGAGTTGGGTTTGCATCCATATCACTTGAGAGCATCAGCTGGCGGCAGCAACATATTTAGCTTCAGCAGTTGAAGTTGATACACAGTTTTGTTTCTTGGATGTCCAGCATACTAACTTACCTCCTAGCATTTGACAGCTTCCTGATGTTCTTTTCCTGTCTAGTCTACAACGTGCATGATCAGCATCTGAGTAGGCTGTTAAAGAAAAATCAGTTTCCTTGGGGTACCAGAGACATAGGTCAACTGACCCCTTTAGGTATCTAAAAACTCTCTTGACAGCTAATAAGTGAGACTCCTTGTGTTTACATTGGTATCTAAGAGGTTCTACAAGCTCAAGGGTTCAGATCAATTATTTTCTGATCAAGAATTTCCTCTTCATTGTGTCAATGCACGAAAGATTTCTGAAGTATTTGTCAAAGATGTTGCTTCAACAACTATGAAGAATCAAAATGCAAAATTTTCTTTTGATGGTTCTATCTCTAAAAGCGCAACATCCAAATGGGTTCATGATCACAGACATCAGGTTTATGGTTCTTCCTTTGATCATCTTAGAGATATTCATGTTTGTAAAACTATGCAGACACCTAAAAGGTGGGACAAAGCTGACCGCGTATGCTATATTTGCCGCCATAAAGGGCATATAGCAAAAGATTGTTTCATTCATGCTGATTCAAATCAAAGATCTCAAAAGATTCCAGTTTTTAGTAAACCTGCCAAACCAAAGTTCTTTGATAAACAAGGTAGAGTTTTTGATGAAGTTGAGCCCACATTTTTTATAAAACAAAAACGTTTTGTTCTCATGTTGCAAAAGATTCAAAATGTAAGTTCTTCATCACCATTACTTGTGAATGATTCATCAAAAACTGATTTACCAAAACAACAACAGCACTAGAAACCTAAAGTGGTTTCAAAGCAAAACCAGGACACTGGTCGACCAGAAGTACTTCGCTTCCGGTCTGTTATGAACTAATCAGTTTGACCAGTGTGCAGATACTTCTAGAAGACCAATCGACGATTGCAAAGTTGTTGATGGAGGAGTATCTTGCTTAACTTAAATTTCATGATATATCTTACTAACCTAAAAGTTTTCTGAAAATTTAAACTGCAAGGTATCCGTGTTGGTTGATCAATTTTCTTTCTTTACATTTCGTTTGAGTTTACAAGAGAAAGTTGAAAAAAGCCAAAAATAGAGTCTTGTTTTTATAAAATGAAGAATCTAAAAATAGAATTGTTCATTTTAAGGGGGAGAATTGCATGTAAGGGGGAGAAATTATGAAAATGTATGTTCTGGGAAGAAGATGAATACATGCAAAATATATAGTGAAGGTTAATACATGCAAAATATGTAAAATTTTGAGAAATTGATCATTGGGAAATGATGGTACATTGGCTTACGTATCTGACTCATGTATAGAGTTTTCATTTTAAGGGGGAGAATTGTATGTAAGGGGGAGTAATTGAGAAAATGCATGTTATGGGGAGAAGGTGAATACATGCCAAATATATAATGAAGGAAGGTGAATACATGCAAAATATAAAAATATGAGAAATTGATCATTAGGAAATGATGGTACATTGGCTTACGTATCTGACTCATGGATAAAGTAGATGAAAGATCCATAAGATCATTGTTTGATATGCTTGGTAGACTCGGCAAATCAGAAAGTATTCAGATGTGATATACACTAAATTCTAATGCTTGACCATGTGGATAACATCTTGAAGTGTATTTCATGACAAAAATAGTAAAATAAGTGTGAAAACAAAATGAGAAGTCACTGTGTATACATGTGTTCATTTTGCGAAGATTTAAACTTGTTTGATTTTCTTTATTTTCTCAAACGATCGGACTTTCTCTGCGTATCGAAAGATCGACCCGATTGTTGTTCGTTTGAGGTTCTGCTTTATTTTCTTTGGTGTTTCGTATAATTCATCTGACTTTCTCTGCGTGTCCACAAGACCGACCTGATTGTTGTTGAATTATACATTTCAACTTGTTTTATTTTCTTATTTTGTTAAATCTGATGCCTTATCTGCGTATCGAAAGATCGACCTTAAGGTAGATGATTTAACGTTGTTATTTCTTTTTGCATGGAACACAATTGACAATATCATGAAAATATTATGCTATGTGATAATCATAAGTGTAATCACACAAGAAAAGGAAGTAATCACACAAGAAAAAGAAAATGTCTGAATATGTCTGATAGTGTGGGATACACTGGTCAAAGCAAATCTAATCAATACCTTAACATATCCAGATGTTATGAGTATGATTCTGCCTAAGTTTAAGATGGACAAGTTACACCGAAAATCAGCATGACTTATGTGCTTCAATTAGTTGAAATTGAAATATAGTACAGTGCGTCATGTTCAGTATGATCCTGTATAGTAATTTTTCTCATACCAAAAATAGAGTTTGATTCTGTATTGCAATTTCGTTTCATTTCAGAAAAGTACAAAAAGATTTTTTTGTGTGTTTTAGTATAAGTTTGAAAAATCAAAAAGATTTTAGGTTTGTTTTAATAAATTTTCTAAAAGCCAAAACGATATTGTTTCTGTTTTATTTTCGATCTGACCAACATTGTGATACAAATCAAATTTTCAAGATCATATCTTGGAGTCTCGAAGAGACATTTTGCGCCGAAATTATTTAAATTTTGAACAGGTTGCTAAAGTGAAAGATATCACAACTTCAAGTCTTCTGAAGCTGCTGATAGAGACAGAGATACACCGGACATCGTCAAGTAATCAAGATCAAGCTACTATCAAGTTGAGGAAGAGTTTGTTTGAAGATAGTTTGAACGGATGCATTTGAGGGGGAGTTTGATTGAAGATACAGTTTTGATATGTTGAAAAGCTACTGCACATGACGAGGGGGAGTTTGTTGATACATAATTTGTGCGTCATGTGAAGTATCGAGACAAGACGATGTGAAGTTGAAGACAAAGTCAAGTCTGCCATCCGAACCTCATCCGAACTCCAGTTCGGATCAGGGCGAACTGGTAGTTCGCCCAAGGTTCGGCTAGTCGACTATAAATAGAACTTTGGTCTTTGTAATTCGTAACTGAGAGAGATAGAACTGATCTTAAGTGTGTGTTTACCATGGTGTTTCTCTGAGTCTGTTTCTTTGTGTTTCTGAGTTGTAATTGTTCATTTGATTAATAAAACAACTATTAATTATGTGTTTCTCTTCCTATATAGCTAGATTGAGTAGACGATCCGATGCTCACGAACTTTCGTCTGGCAAGGAAACATGTAGAGACATGATATCAGGTCTACTTGCTATGAGATACAGAAGTGAGCCTATCATTCCTCTATATGTATGTTCATCTACAGTTTTACCATCCTTGTCAGCACACTATTTTTGGGGTAACTTTGGGTTTTTCAGACCTTGGTTGTTTTGAAAATGGTTTCATCACCTTTTTCTGAAAGTTTTGGTAACTTGGAAAGCTGTTGATTTGATTTGAAGATTTTCTTTCAGCTTTGGCAACGCCCCAATGTTGATCAGAGGGTTTATCCTTAAGAGTAACAGTCTTCATTGCCTTAGGTTTCTGCACCATCATCGGCTTAGACTTCACAGACTCCTGAGATGAAACCCTTTGAGTTTTCGGATAATAGGGTTCATAGGGGCGATACAGGCAGTTTCTAGCAATATGACCAGCGATGCCACAATTAAAGCAAGTCTGCTTCTTTAGATAGAAGTCAGACGTGTACCCATTCGTCTTTGGTGGCTGATATGGAGCTGGTTTGCTCTGTGTCTGATTCTTTGGTCCATTTGCTGATCCAAGATTGACTCTTGGCTGGTTCCTCGAAGCCTGTGTCGAACCTGTCTTTACAGTCTTTGCGCTTCCTTGATTCTTTGACGTTGAAGCACCATCCTTACAATTACAACAGCAACTGCATGATCCAACTGAAGAAATGGGAGACACAGCTACTCCCTTGAGTTTTTCATTCTTCACTCCAGCTGTTGGCTTCATACTCGGATGCTTGATGGTGATCTTTGGCTTCTCAACTTTAGCTTCACCGATCACTCCATCAGTTAGTCCCTTGAACTTGGAGGAGAAGGATGGTAATTCATATCCAACATCTGGTTCTTGGTCAAACATAGATCCAGATGTCATAAAGATCTTCCCCTCAGGCCGTGTTGTCAAGATCACCTTTTCCCTTTTGACTTCGTCAACAACTTTCAAGCATGGGGTTTCAATTTTAGGGTATGGTTTCAACTCTACCCCAACATCATCAGACTTAGAATTATGACATCTGTTATACTCCTGGCACTCAGCATCATCTCTTGATACGTCCTCTATTCTCCCTTCACCATATGTCATGTTTGCCTCGTTGTCTATTTCCTCTTGAGTCAATGGTGTAGTTCCAACCAAGACACTATCAATAGGAGGAGCAGCTTCTTTATAATCTGACTTGGTTCGTTCAACTTGATCCTCACTAAGAAGTATTCCTATAATGTCTCTGGGAACTGGTGGAGGAATAATGTTGTTTGCAACTAAGGCCTTATCAGTCTTTTCTGATCCAAATCCAGGTGTGTGTTTCCCAACTTGACCAGTCACAACAGCATGTGACAATTCTTTTCCAGCATCGAGCATTCGCTGATTTCTTTCCTGATTGCAATCAAACTTGACTTGCAGCTCATCAAATTTTTGTTGCAGTTCATTTAGTTTCTGTGTAAGCTCAGATATCTCAATCCTTGCCCGATCATGTAAGATAGTCTTCTCCGTTGCTAGCTTCTGATATTTCTCAATGTCTAGTTTCTGAGCTTTTACCTTCTCCTCATTCTTTTGCCATCTACCCTTAAAAGAACTCCTCTCGCATTTTATCTCAAATAATTCTAACTGATAATTTTTACAAATTCGCCTAAGTCCAGGAATTATACGAGCACAAGTAGGATTGGGGCATATCTCAGTATTGTCAATTTCAGCTTCAAAATCATCCTTGTTCTCAACCGAACTCATTTTCTTTCTTTAGATATGCAGCTTCTTTAAATCTTGAAAAATCTGCAAAAACGGCAAAAGTGGCAAAAACGGCAAAAACACTATTCAAAAATAGTATCAAAAACTTAAAACTGAAAAACGGAGGCCTTCGGAGTGGAATTTGGGGGTCCAAATGAGCTCCCCTGGACGTTAGTCTGGGGTAATTCTGGGGCTTGATGTCACGAACGTCGTGTAAAAATTTGAGCTTCTAACTCCAAACGAGTCAAAAGTTACGCCCGTTTCCGTGAAAGTGTGAAATAGTGACTTTTTGCCGCAAAAGAAGAGTTTCCGATCAAAACCACCTGATTACGATCCAAGAAAACTGATTACGATCGTAATCACAGATTCCGATTACACGTCACACCCGTAAACACTAACCGCCTCAAGTAATCGTAAACACCGATTACGATTTCCGATTACGACTCCGGTAGTCGTAAATGCCTGTTTCCGATTCGAACTAGTCGTAAACACCCTTTTACGATTTTGCAAACTCGTAAACGCCAGTACACGAACAAGTACACTCGTAAACACCTTCTTCAGGGTCGTAAACAAGCAATCTTCAAGCCGAATCCAGAAATTGCAGTCGTAAACCCTCAAATCTCCAAGAACACAGCAGCAGAATCAGTCGTAAACCCCTGAAACCTTCAAATCTTCAACAGAAATCGAATACAAACCCAGCAAAACACTTGAATCTATATCGTGAGATCCTCGAATCTAAGATTCTTGGCTCTGATACCAATT
>JBCNJP010000012.1:67792165-67880998 GCA_039602395.1 Deinandra increscens subsp. villosa | reverse complement strand
GGTCATGGAGTGAACTAGGCATGAAATAGAACATGAAATAATCTCTAGATCATGATTTTATCAAGAAAAGTGAAGATGTAAACTCACTAGATGGAGATGAGGTCCGAAAATGGTGATGATGATGGTTGTTCTTGAGTTCTCTAGCTTCCTAGCACCAGGATTCATCAAGAACATGAGAGTTTACTCAAGAAATTTAGAGAGAGAGAGAGACTTACGGATTCTTAGGGAGATGAGGGAGCAAGAGAGAGTTTTTATTGAGAGTGAAAGTAGCAAGTGAGGCTAGGGTTTATTATTATGTTTAAATATGAAGTGTAAGTGAGAAAAGGGGTGTTTGGAAAGTGTTTATGGGGGTTACGGTTTAGAGAGAAACCGAGAGAGAGAGAGGGACGTGAGAAAGAGATTAGAGAGTGTTTGGGATTGTTAAAAATGATAAAATTCTAGTAGAAATGAGAGGGTAAATAAAAGACTAAGTGTTAGTGTGTGTGTGTGTGATGTGTATGGACCGAAAAGAGAAGGAAATGGACTCGGGTTCGAGCCCTTTGGTGGCCGGCCGAATTCTCTACACAAGGGGGGTTCAAGGGAGCATAAACTTGTAGTGTAGGTGGGTGTATAAGTGGTTTATGGCTGCAACAATAAGAGGGAAAAAGGGAGTTCAAATGGGAGGGAAATGTTTACACATTGGGTAATAGATATGTGTACTATGGTAGACAACTTCCTCCTAAGTTGTCATGGGAAGGTTAGGGGTGTAAGACATGAGGTTGGAGGATGTTTAAAGGTGATGGGATTGGTATCTTGAGATGTCAACTCTTGTACATGTAACTAACAAAGTAAACTAGATAGTAATGGTGGTGGGTTGCTTGATCTCGGCCGAACAAAGAGAAGGGGACGGGGATCGCGGGTTCGATCCCTGGTGGAGACCGGCTCGAGGGAAAGAAAAGAGAAAAGAAAAAGAGAACAGGATCGGGTCGAGAAAGAAGGATAATATTAAGAGGAAACCGGGTTCGAATCGAGTGATTAACGTGACGTAAAAATAATAAAACAATGACTCGGTTTGGAACTAATATACCCGAGGGTTAATAACATTGAAAAATCACGTTGCATGTATATATATATATATATTGCATGCATGTATAATATATTCGTCGTGAACGTTAATAAAGTTTAATAAAATGTTTTGGACGTAAAATAAATCGGTGTTTACGTAGGGAATGGAGCACAAGTCTCGTTTTATTGTCGATGTCTAAACACATTGTTGTTTAACATGAAATTGTTTATTAAAGTTATCTGTGAAATATGAAAATGATAAAATGATAATAGGTCGATCAAAGGTTATGATTAAAATGTACGTTAAATGATAATGGTAATAATGATAAATCCCCGGATGATGGGATCGTGCATGGTGTTTACCACATGGTTTGGTAAATTTAGTAAACGAATCCGGTCAGTCGCTTTATTATTATTGAAGTTCCAACGACCATTTCGTGGAAAGAAGTCATCATGTTCAAGTATTGTTTTCAACATGATTTAAGGTTACGTCAATGCTATATTCCTATTGTAAATGAATGCAAATATGATGAAATTGGCACGTTGCAAGTAAACAGTTACGTAACACAGTTAACACGTAAGTATATATTATCGGTTTAAGTCCTTGGAAACTTACGGGTTGTCACAATTTGTTCCTTTTGTGATTTTGGCTTAGTAAAACCTGAAAAACTACAAAGAAGACAAAAACACTGTTTCTTTGTGATAGTTAGTCAAATTTTACCCAATACGCGAGGAATATTTGCTTATAAAACATGTATATTTTTAGGCACATCAGAACACAAACTAGATCATCCCGATGCTCCCATGGGATGATGATTCAGATTCAGATTTCGATTCCGATTCTGATTTATGGACGCATTTTAGGTTTTAATAACTTATGTTTTTTTATTTTAGAAAATGTAATTTTTTTATTTTAGAAAAAGTAGTTTCTTTTTGGGAAATGTAATTTTTTTAGGGAATGTACTTTTTTTCGAAATCTATTTTAATTTTATTTGTTTTAGATTAATTATTAAATACTTTGGTTTTATTTTAAAACTTATTTGTGTGAATAAGAACGTATTTAAAAAGAAAATGTGGGGTTGAAAAGGTGTAGTTGAGGTATTACTCTTAAAAAGTGTGGGGAGCGTGGGATGATGATGTGACACTGAGTTGACACGAAAATAAATGTGAGATTGAAAAAGTGTGAGATGGGTATTATAATCATCCTTATTGTTGCTAGTTGGATCTCAAGAAGAAAAAAGAAAATATTCCACATGGAGAAGACAAATCTAATTATGTCATCTTTCATTCAACCCCAAATGAAAAAAGAAAAGATCCCTTTTGCAAAAACCCCCCAAAGCGTTTCGAGTTTTGAATGCACATTCGCAGTTTCACACACACATACTCAATCATTCTTCGCCACTTATACATTATCACTGGTTTCTGCCATATCTACACATATGAGACCGTATCGAATTTGCGGACGATGGCACTTTCCGTTCACAATCACCTAAAAGAACGAAAATACCCTTTCAGTGTATTTCTTTTCCTCCTAATCCTCTTTATCACTTTCTTCATCTTAACCATCACTAACTCCCAACCAATACCTCTCTATCAAGATCTGAATGAAATCTAGTGAAGACATAATCAGATATAATACACTGATCAAAGGGCTTCCCTAGATCTTATTTGTGTACATTAAGAAGAAAAGGATGATATTTGAGTCAAAAATCAAGAGTCGGAAGTATAGTTAGAGGAGTGGATCACATAGACAAAAACACGATCGGCCACCACCGGCAGCCACAAGGTCGACCAGCCACTCCCCTTCTCTACCGTTGATGAAAATAGAAACAACCATCTTGTCATCGTTGAATCAGGTTAGAAAAAGAAGTGAGAGAAAGAATCGGAACAGCAGAAACACATGTGCAAGAACACCATTGAATGCAATAAACACGCAATCGTGTAATCAAGTTAACAATAACCGGACCTCCGGCAACGCCGCACACACCGGAGTGAAGAACGTCATCAGAAAACAACTCGAGAGGTGGGCTACGGAGGCAAAGAGGCGGATATTGAAACCCCAGAATGGAAAAATGGGACTCATAAAGAGCATTCACAACTCATTCCCTCTTATCTGTATAATTTAACTAAATTACACTACATTTTTCCTCTCCTTTTTAATTAAATGATATTTTTATATATTTATCATTATTTTTTTCTCTCATTCACTCACAGTCACTTTAAAAACATATTAAAAGGGAAATTTTCTCTGTGCACAACCACTTACAACCAGACCTTAAATTTAAGAGACTACACTCATAAAAATTTAGGGAATGAGTTATGAATGCTCTAAATTGAAAGAGAATGAGTCCAAGAACACTTAGTTGTACACACATGTAAGAAAATGAGTTGTTGATCTTCTATACACACGTAAAACAAAAGACAAAAGTCACATAACTCGCATCGTTGAAGTAGACACGTATGTAGTAAGGTAGAAAGTGGACCACCGCCCATCAACCAATAGAAAAAAAGAATGTGGCATGAATAGTTTAGGGATAGCCTCGAACAAAGGCAATGTAGGTGACGTCCATAACCCGATTTTTCGAGAGCCTGAATTTTTTTAATTATCTTATATATAATTCTGTTACAAATTTTCACAAAACAACTTCTAGATTTATGGCAAAATCCAAATCCTTAGAGCGCAAGCGTCTCGTTTGTGAAAACCAAAAAACTTGGGTTTGATCCTTGTTCTCACCGTTTTTTAGAACTAAATGTTTTTTAGTAAAGTTAATGTAAATAACAAGATTTGAACATGTGACCTTAACATATATGAAGAGATTAAGGTGATGTTTGGGTAACCATTAGAAATCAACTTATTAACTTATTGGCTTTTCAAAAAGTCAATAAGCTAAAAACATTGTTTGGATAGAGGAAAAGCACTTTTTAAAATAACTTTTGAGGGCATAAAAAAGAGATTTTCAAAAGCACCAAAAACTTGGTGTTTCAAAACTCCATTTGGCTTTTAGATAACAAAATTACCATACTACCTCATAATAACCTATGACCTACCTAATTGATATATAAAGAATGTATTTTTTTTATACATATAAGTTACTTTTCACAACACAAAAGATAATCCAAACATTTTAAAAAAAACTCATTTTTAAAAAGTAATAAGCCAATAAACACTTTTACTCAAAAGTGCTTTTGAACTCAAATACGCACTCCCAAAAATACCCTAAGGAGGAAGTAACTGCCAATTGAACTAAGACGAAATGTTGCTAAATTGAAGACTACAAATTATATGTAATAATATATATAGATGCATTAAAAATATAAAAGCCAAAATTATATTGTATGTTACGTGACCCTTTTAATCACAAAGATTAAATAATTTTATATCAAATAATAAATATATTACTAAAACTAAGTCGGCTCTCTCGAGAGGCCCAAAAAAAATCTTGTTCAGGACCCCGAAAGTTTTTGAGGTTCTCAGGAACTGGCCCTGAAATAGTTCTATGTCGGTGAACAGCACAGTCTCTTAATTTGTTATATTATATAACTAGTTTTTAACCCCGTGCATCGCACAGCTGAGATTTTAAAAAAATATGTATCGCACAACTGAGGCTTAAACGAATTAATAATGGTAATAGAGTACAGAAACTGTAATTAAATTATGGAACTTGTATAAAATAGAAAACAGTTAGAGTAAAAAGATAATAACATCTACAATTTATAAATTAAATTTGAAATCAAATAAATAGAAATATGTATTATGCTCTTTAACCAAGTTTTTGAGACCCGTGTATGACACGGACTCGGGTTTAAAAATAATTGTAGGGATAGTTAATTTTTAATTTTGACTGTACTTTAGTAATTAAATAATTCGTTAGTAAATAATTTAGGTGACAATAATAAAAAGTCGGATATATATATATATATATATATATATATATACATATATATATATATATATATATCCAAAAGAGTAAATTACGGATTTCGTCTCTGTGGTTTGCCGAAATTTTACATATCGTCCTAACTTTTAAAAAATTATGGATTTCGTCCCCAACGTTTGCCAAACGTTATGCATATAGTCCCTGACCCCAATGGGCGTTAAAAAATCTTGTTAAGTGAATGTTAATAGACCATTATACCCTTGTTAATAGACAAAAAATATATATAATAAACTAAAAACCAACTTCTGTCTGTCCCACATAAATAAAATTATGTATAATGTTATTTAACCTTTTGAGACCCGTGTGTTACACGAACTCGGGTTTAAAAATAATTGTAGGGATAGTTAATTTTAATTTAGACTCTAATTTAGTAATTAAATAATTGGTTATTAAATAATTTAGGAGACAATAATAAAAAGTCGGATATATATTTTATTCATTGTTATGGAAATATAAAAAGTAAAAATAAGAGGGGATAATTTGGGAGGAAAATAATTGTGAGGTGGAATTTGATGATGACATGTGTCCCTTTTTTTAAATAATTGATTAATTATGATGTGATTATCCCTACAATAAATATATTTTATTTATTGTCATGGTAATACAAAAAAATTAAAAATAAGAGGGGTTAATTTGGGAGGGAAAATAATTATGAGGTGGAATATGGTGATGCCACGTGTCTCAGAAATTTTCTTTTATATAATAGTATGATGATATGATGATGATGATGATGATGATGATATATATAAATGTCTCTCTTACTTAACTCTAATTATAACTCTCACGATACAATACAATAATTTCTTTGTTTAATTTGATATGAGAGCTAGAGCTCTTGTAAACTCTAATTAGGATCTAGATGATCTTTATAACCGATGTGATGATCAGATAAGATGGACCTGCAAACTCTATAGTTTCTCGATGATGAAGACTCTGGCATGGAACACAAGAGTCTTCAAGTACCTTGAGAAGCAAGAACAAGTTAGGAGATTGCTAGTTGAACAAGGATATGGGGACTAACCAAATATCAATTTCAGTTTTAAGGCAATCGAAAGAGACATCATACTTGCTGCGAAGCGTTAAACACATTTGACTACTGACTGACCGAGTCCTATTTTTTCCTATTACTTCTATATGCATTTATTTACTACTCAGCACTTTAGAATTTCGCAATGTTCATGGGTAGATGAAACCGCATAGGTTGCAAGAAAGAAAAGAAACAAACACGCTGGCAGTTCTGAGATTGTGTTTCAAGTTTCAACTTCAGTTTAATATTTTGATTTTGTTTTTTGTAGACAGGTATTTTATTCCTTATGTGATATTTCCAAGGCACATACCACATATCTTTAAGCTAAAAAATTTAATGGTTTAAAGTCATCCGTGCAATGTGCGGGTACAGATACTAGTTAGTTAATACTCGTAACCGAGGATTATCAATTAAATGTGATTCCCAAAATAAGCCAACCTTTTTGGTTTTATTGAAGCAAACATAAATTTTCATATGTCTCGAGTATGTGCATGAAGCTCTTTGTCCTTTTGGAAGATACTCATTTCTTCTTCTTCGATTCGCACGGTTGCTTCAATACCATCTCCAGACGGAGTATCCATGAGAACAAGAAAACTTGTAGCCGAGTGTCCCATTCTTAACATTACTCGTGCAGGTTCTCCCCAGCCAAAATCCACTTGGTAAAAAGGAAACCTACACACGCTTGAAATTACGTAAGTTTGAATTTGCTCATCCATCATCATCAGCCAAGTGTCCATACACTTGTTGCATGTTTCTTCTTCATCCTTTACTTGTTGAAGCTCCATTCTTTCTTTCCTCAGACGGGTAATCACCTCATTCAGCTCTATTTGACCTGAATGCCTGACCATCTCAACTACCGCTGCATAAAAGTTTCCTGGAGCTAATTCAGGGAAATCTGCATTAGTTTTTCCTCTCAAGTTCACCACTTGAACCAAGTTTGATGGTTGTAAGGAACCTGATTTTGTTATGGTTGCACCCACTACACATTTAAATAACAAAGATGTCAATGACTCAACCCGGGTAGGGTTCACCGGACTTGTACCCATGGCGTTAATCTTATTCTTCAACTCCTTCAGCTTTGAATTAGGGAACACAAATTTCTTTATTGCATATTTAACTACTTTGGGTGTTTCCACCACCGAGGGTTCAGGAATCTTAAAGTTACCCATGGAGGGAGAAAAGAAAGTAGGATTTATTGGTGATCCTCCACGTGTAATGGTGGCCCAGTGGTTGACGAAGTTGACCGTCGTGAATGCATCAGCGACCTTGTGTGATACAGCCACAGCCACCGCAACTCCACCACAAGTGAAATGACTCAGCTGGACAGCGATCATATCAGTGCTAGTTTTGTCAGCCGCACAACCTAGAGCATTAGGAACGAGTTGGTCAAAGGTTTCGTCTTGATCTTCCTTGAGAATGAAGTCATCTATTCGGCTATCGATAGACGCTTCGAGAAACTCAACTCCTTCATCGTTACAGTCGATGTGAGTTGCACCAGGTGCAAGAAGCCTACCTGCAAAAGGATAATATGATGTTAAAGACTGTGATAACGACTTCTTTAGGATGTTGATATCGCCATTAGTGTAGTTTTGGTAGAAGAAAACCCATGGCATGTGAATGCACGGAGAAAGGTGATCAATCGGTGAAAGAATACGAGTTTTGAGGTGAAGAGGTGTTGAAGAAGACGGTTTAATGGTTTCTTTAGATACGATGGTGTGAAGGTTTCTAATCCTCCCAAATCTTTGGAGGTTGGCCATGATCCTGTTCATCTTTAGTTAAATGACAAGATTGCATGCAACGATGATACAAAGGTTGAACTATGTAAAGTAGTGATGCCTATATACAAAATCGGCGATGGATATTTATTGGTTAACTGGAGCCGGTTTGTTAAATTAGTAGTTCTTAATTTATCTCAAATAATTTGGGTTCTCCTTAATTATTCTATATATTATTTATGAGGTCAACTTTGAAAACGCGTGTGTATGTACTTGGTTTGACTTTTTATGTAAGTGGGTATATAAAAACAATTCATGAACTTATTGTCACGTAATTTGGCCATAAATAACACCTAATGGCTTACCTAGTGGTAAAGTTTAGCTTATTTTAGTGGCAAGTGTATGACCCTTTACAATAAGGTCTGGTGTACAAGTCCACTTGTAATAAAAATAAAAAAAACAGAGTTTATAAGTTGGGCCAGAGATTTTCTCACGAGTGGTGAGTTTTCTCCTGATAGAGATTGAAGATGATCGGGTGGTGATGTAATGTCTCCGTCGGTGATCCAAACTTGACTAACTTGTCCAATAAATTGTAATTAGCTTTCTTACATTCTGTTATAATATTATGTGATATTATTTACGTATACATATATATTATTTACGATAAGAAAATAACCTTTTGATGTAATATATATATATATATATATATAGGAAAATGATCATTTGAGAACCAATTGT
This sequence comes from Deinandra increscens subsp. villosa, assembly GCA_039602395.1. Lineage (NCBI taxonomy): Eukaryota > Viridiplantae > Streptophyta > Magnoliopsida > Asterales > Asteraceae > Deinandra > Deinandra increscens. Next base: position 67,872,536 of record JBCNJP010000012.1, on the reverse strand, counting down.
CTTTTAGAACTTTTGAGAACCATTATGAGCCACTAGTTTATATATATGAAAAATCCCCTCATGAATTAAAGTGGTCCCCACCTAAAATTAGTGGTTGAGATTTGGTTCTCAAAAGTTCTCAAAACAAAAGGTTCTCATTTGAACCTAACCATTATATCTTAACTATATAATAAACAAAAAGTTTTGTCCTACCTTAATTAGTAAAAAGGGACACGTGTCATCACCATAAAATTTTAGATTAAGTCCGTTAAAGTAAATAATTATAAACTATAAAGTAATAGAATTGTTTGAAACTTTTAATCTGTAATTTAGTAAACTATATTATATATTTAATTTAGTATTTAAGTAAGTGGTTTTAAATAACTTATCATAATATTTAATTAAACTATTATTATGAATAAAGTATTATAAGTATTATATTAATGTATTAAAGTATATTCAATAAAATATATTATTTTAATAAAATATAATATATATAAACAATAAAACTATTGTCTTGAATAAAATATTAATTAACCTTAATATTTAAATTTAGTATTTGGATAATTACCAACTTTAATTTAAAATTTTATATTTTAATAATTACTTATTGGATAATTACTTATTAAAAGTTTAAATTAAATAAATCCTAATATGGAAATTTAGTATTTAGATAAATATTTATTAAAATTTAGATTTAATCCAAAATTTTGTGGTGATGACAAGTGTCATTTTTTACTAATTAAAGTAGGACCAAACTTTTTGTTTATTATATAGTTTAGATTTAGATTTAGATTAGATTAGATTTAGATGTTCATGTTAAACTTGCTTACTTACCATCTAATCTGAATGACATTTTTTCCTTTATTTTATAAAATCAGATATACCACTGCCAAGTTTGACCTTATTTACATAATACCACTACCAGCAACCCCTCCATAGTAATTTCATTTAATTTAATTTTGAACACCCAAAGTTCTAGTCTCATTGATCAAACAGCACATATATCATACAAGCAAAACCTACCCTACTCTACTTCTTAGCTAGCTCTCTTCTCTTGAGAAGAAATTTCAGTGAGAAAATCCCAAGAACAAAAGTTTGCCAAAACCACCCTCTCGAATTTTCTGGATCCACTCTCTTAGCTAATCTCCAGGCATATATAGATTCACCAACGTGCATTGCTACCGCCCAAATAGCCAACACCCTCAATGCCCACATGGACCGCAGAACCATCAGGCATGCGCTTCTAAGCAGCGGCACAGGGAAGGCTGCAGCACTGATCACTGCCAACATTCCAAACACGCAGAAAAACCATTCGTATATTGTCGGCCCATCCAAACTCTTATGTTTCCTCTCCTGGAAGAATGATATGGTGGCAGCCATTCCCTGTTGAGGGCTCGTTATTGGGGTGTACCCCAACTCTTGTTTTGCCTTCAGGTAATTGAAATAATGGGTCACGCCAACCTACAGAAAAAAAAAAAATTAGTGATACTTTAACGTATCAATGAATAAAAAAAACAATAACCCATGGTGTATGTAAACCTTGTAAACTTCAGCAGGAAGCAATAATGGTTGAGGAAGCCAGTGAGTGTTCAACCAAGGATACATGAGGGTGTAGATAACAGAAAATGTTTTTCCCACTAAAAGAGCTGTCCCCACAGGTAATGACAACTTCGGTATATCATATTCCAGACTTTTAAGCAATGGACGGATGAATTCAAACGTGTTCACAGGATAGCCTGTTGATCAAAATGTATCATTCTTCTAAAAATATACTTCTTCCTAGTAATTGTTCGATTTCAATTTTGTGATTCTGAAACTTTTAAAAGATAATTCATCCTCTGCCGCTCATAGTTGTAAATACAAGATTATTCCGTATGATCCACAATATCTACTTTTGTAAGGTAACCAAGGCCAATATAAAACACTATCTCCCTACTTCATTCCGATGAAAGGGCATTTTAGATATTAGGCTCATAATCAATCATACCTGAATTAATATATGTGTAGCATCAACAGTTGCAAATCTTATTGGCAAGACAGCTATTAGACTATTCAAAATAACTCTTCTAAATCAAAGATTCCCAGAAATAGGTTTGCTCCCATCCCAAAAGGAAATTACTATAATAGCAACTCTTAATCGTTATATCTGCTAGCCGAGAATGAACAGAGACGGTGCAAAAGAGAAAAAACCTTTGCATTTTATGTTGAAATTATCCGGTTAATTAAGATATGTGCCTACATGCTAATATTTTATTACTTTAAATCATGTGCTATTCTGTAGCTCCCATCTATAATTCTAGGGGTAATAAGTGGGAGTGTGGGACCCATGAAATTAACAGCTCTACAGAAGGTATTGAACAACTTAGTCGCAAAAGATATGTTTAAGCAGCAAATGAACATTACCATCTGATATAAAGTATGGCTGGCCAGCAGCAATAGGCAGTTTTCCTCTTCCAGGAATGTCATCCAAAAGTCCCATACTAGCCAGAATTAATGCCAGAACCAAGTTATCTATATAAACCCAGTCACTTTTCACATTTGGTTCACCAATTTTGAATGGAAGCAGTCCTAATTTGGCAAGGTTGATAATCCTAGGTAAGTGTCTTTCTTCACCAGGCCCATAAATAGCAGCCGGACGAATTGCACATGTATATAAACATTCCCCATTTTTGTTCCTACAAAAACAGTACCAAGAAACTATCAACTTCAAAACCAACTACAGTAAGCTACACAACCACCACTCAAAATAAATACTATCAGTTAAATAGTTAATTTGCATCAGCTTGGACTCTACATAAAAGTCAAACCATATATTCCATCCCACGAAAGCAAATGTTTCCTTTTTAAGATGTCAGAAAATAGTAGAATATATTCTATCAGCATTACAAGTAACTTGATGATACTGATTTGGATCACAGGTTCACTATATTTATTTTTTTTCTTATTTATAGGGTGTTTTGAAAATTGTGAAAAATTTAAAAATCTTTATTACATTATAGGCCAACTCAAACATGGGACGGATGGAATAGAGTAGAGGTGGCAAAATCGGCGGATCCCACCGTCTAGATAGAAGCTCAAATGGGTGATTTTTTGCAGTTCAGTTGACCAAAAATGCTTTTTGTCCAAACTCTTTATGGGTGATTTCTTACTTTATTACATGTTGCTACTTTACTTTTCTCACCACCTTATGTATCATTAGTTAATTGCATGTTTGTTGCTTTGATTCTCTTCAGTCACATTTATTCCATGGATTGCTATATTGTACACATAAAAAAAATGGAGCCAAGAGTCTCGTAGGGTATAACCTCTCTAACCTCCTATAGGTTAGAGGAAAGATTTGTCCCTAGACCCAACTAATAGCCCTATTATGAGTGGATTTTACAAGGTATGTTTGCTTGTGTTTATTGTGTAAATTATTAACACAAACTTATTACTTCAACAATAAACCAAAAAATGTTAATTAAATGACTAAGGTTTAATGCATTAAAATTTGCTTTGGGTCACTTTTGCCCCGTTTCCTTTAAGCTATTTTTTATATTTTACCCATTTGACCAATTAGACATATAACATATCCAAAATAGACCCATTTATAAGTAAGGTCAAAATTGCCACCTCTAAGAAAAGGTATTGAACAATGACTATAGTATACATACTTGGAAGGACGGCCATTGCTTTTTAGAACCAGTTGCTCAGCAATAGATTTGCTGCGGCTGTATGGATCAACATGGTTGTCCAAAGGGACATAAGGCATCTTTTCATTTCCGTTAACAATTTCATTTCCAGCAAAAACAACATTGGATGTACTTGCATATACTAGTCTTCTAACACCATGCTCATGGCAAGCTTCCAACACATGGCAGGTTCCATTTATATTCACATCGTCTACTCGACCATATTGAAGCATTTCTTTGCCAGACATGCCAAATGAAGCCAAGTGGAAAACACAATCTACACCACGGAATGCCTTCTCCACATCTTTTCTATTGATGATGTCCCCTGAAACCATTAATTTACACAAGGATAGTTGACAATTTAAGAAAACCTATTAGAAATTCAACTTGATATATGATATCACAAAAGACAATTGCAGATGCCATTAACTGAAGCTATCAACTGTCAAAAGAATACACCGATGAATGGCATTTGGTACATGCTATCAGGGACGAAGCCTAAAAACGAAAACTATGGTTGGCCAAAGGAAATTTTGTCTGCGTGTTTGTGTTTAGTATTGGTGATTTGCTATCCGGCTGAGAGAAACCCTAGTGTACACACTAAAGAAAAGAATATATAGACTAAAGCAAGTACCAAGATAATGGTGATGTTTGATAACTTTATGTAAAGGAATGAGATCATTATTGTTTGAAAAAGTTTATTCATCTTGATGTCATTTGTTGATGAGATCAACATCATCTTTCTTGCGGTAGGAAAAAAAGTTTGAAGATGAACCAATCTCAAACTAATCCCTTAATCCTCGTATAAGGGAAGGGAAGGGAATGAAAGGGCGGGGCGGAGGTACCTTTAAGACATCGGACTCCATTTTTGAGAAGATGATCGGACCAGGGAGAAGTTGATCTAAGATCAAAAGCACGAACAAGATGCGCGCCTCTACGAATTAGCTCCAAACACAGTGCTGAACCTACAAACCCCAATCCACCTGTAACCACGAATGCCTTTCCCTCTATACCCTCGTTCTCGCTCAAATGCATCTCTCTCTCTCTCTCTCTCTCTGCTCTCTTTGATGATTGATGAAGAACACAGATCTATCTGTAAACCGGAGGAAAATGATGACTTCAATCACAACTTACTTGAGATGTATGTGACTTTGACTCCCTCCCCTGTTTTTTAACCAAACTGTGACTGATGCTGCTCCGGAACTTTTGAGGAGTTGTTTGATAATTACTAACCGGGTAGAGGTGAGTAAGAAATTGTGGTTGAAACTTGGGTGTTAGGTAAGAGGTGATTGAGTAAGAAACTCTGATTAAAATTTGGATGTTTGATAGTAGCTGACTGATAAGAGCTAAGGATGGGGGGCAATGTCATGATTCTTGGCAACGTCTCGGCAATCCACTCCCCCCTCTTCGGCATAGCTCGGCATCGGTAAAGTGTATGGATTTCCGGCATGTTTATGCCGAGCATCGGCGAGAAACATGTGTGTGTTTGGGTGGTCCCCACTTCACAAAACTACCCAATTTTACCTAAACATCATTCTACAACCATACCCACCACCAAAACATCAGATTTTACATATTTTTCTCTCTCCTGTTGGTACCACATGATTGGTCGGTTTTATGATTCAATTTTTTCCTTAAACAACCATACCCCCCACCTAACTGAGTAATGAATATAGCTATTTGTTATGTATTAAAAACATTTTAAAACATATAAATTATTTGTAATGAATTAAGAATAAAAAAAACTTACAAATATTTATGTTTTTAATCCTCTAATTTAAACCAAAATAATAAAATATAAATTAATATTTATTATAAACCATAATAATAAAATCAAATATATTCGAATCTTAATATTTAAATCGATTTCTTATTAAAAAAAACAAGAGTGTTGAAACTTCAATATATAGGTACTACCTTTCTTCATAATTTTTCAACTTCAATATATAGGTACTACCTTTCTTCATAATTTTTCGATGTGTGAGAGAGAAACGTGGTAGGAAGATAGCACAAGCAGATAAATATGCATACCACATGATTTTTCAAGGGCTTATTCGGTCAGAGATCTTTCAAGGCCTTATTCGGTCAGCCACATCTTACTCGGCCAGTTTCTAATTTATAGACTGTCAAACGCCCTGACCACTTACCTAATAAGTGGTCAACTCTTACCGGACCGAGTAAGAGTTTATCAATTTAATACCCATTATTGTGTTACGCGGACTGAGCCCTGAGGTTTTAAAAAATCTTTCTAACAAAAGCAATAATAATATACTGAAACTTAAAAGACCATTAAACAATGAAAATTGAATCAAACATGTAACTTGTCAAAATGGAGAAATATATATTTAAAATAAAATAAAAAGTGTTTAAAAGTTACAAATTTAAATAAAACATTTAACATCTCATTTGTCACACTTGATAAGACGACGTGCAATTGCTATCCATGACTAAAAATACGATTACTAGAATACAAACCAATTTTTAAAAGTAAATGCTTTTGACTTTTATTAATTGTTTCAAAACGTATCATAATAGAAAATTGTCTTCTTTAAAATTTAAAAACAACTAAATATTAAATAAAAACCAAAATAAATACATCATATTGTTTTGTTACTAGTGGTCGGCTAGCGCGCGTTGTCGTGCGTAGGTTCCAAAATAATGCGCTTGCATAAAAGAAGTACGACCAATTGTCGTTATGCTCGTGGTAATATGCAGCGTAAAAATGACAATAAATTGTTAGCGTAATATATGATTAGAATGTAATGTGGATTGAAATGGGCGAATAGAAATTGGCACCAAGCTTTGACTTTTTAAAAGTCAACATTGTGACTTGTATAAACCATAGTACAATGCCATTGAAAAGTATAACACTTTTACATCTATAAACATCTTCACTTGTATAAAGCAACTATGAAAACATCTAGCAATCAAAAGCACATACCAAAAGAAGATAACAGCATATTACGATACTAATAGAATTAATCGAACCCAACCGGAACATCACCTTTCAATCTATTGAGCAAGCAAAAACATGCAGAACCTTTGAATTTAGGTACCAAACCATCCCAAATGAGCATCACACGAATCACCTAGTTTCTGCCATAGTGCCATCAGCATATATATATACGAATAATGATTGAGAAAATTTAAAGTTGGAGCTATAAAGAGAGAGGGAAGAAACACAACACCTGTCTTCATGAAGACAGTGGCGAAGCTTGAGAATATTAAGTGGGGGGTCGAGATCTAAATTTTTTTTTCACAACTATAATGGGGAGTCGAAACCGGAGTATATCGAAATTTTCTACACGAAAACTATATACCCCTACATCGCAAAAAAAAATTCGGGGGGTCGGGCGCCCCCTCCCGCCCCTTAGAAGCTGCGCCATTGCATGAAGATGATGATGCTCAAGAACTATTTTTTACAACTCATGATCCAAGGCCGTACAACTAAACTACAAGGAGATTTCTGTAAAAAGAATCAAAGAAAACGAATTTCAAAAATAAAATAACATTATACAGGTTCATGTTTATATACATAATAACCCATTTAACTCATTGCCCAACATAAACTCATTATATTGGTTCATGTATATGAACATAAACTCATTGCCCTTCGCCAAAAATAATCTAACATTATATTTTTATGTATAAAAAAATCAAAGAAATTTACCATTTGGCTCGAGCAGTTATATTAAGGGCAAACAACTTGGGAACATCTTTTTAACTCCTGCAGTTGACCACAATCATCTTTAAAAAAATGTTTATAAACCAATTATCAAAAGAAATTTACCATTTGGTTTATAAAGGAAAGTTTATAAATGTCACACCCCCAATTTCCACTAACGGAGTATAACCGTGTAGGGGTATGATCCAGACTAGGACCCAAGTCTTTAGTTACAACCAAGCCATAAAAGGGATTTAACATAAGATAAAGCATGATTTACAAAACAAAGATTAGTTAACAGTTCAGCGAAAGCAGTTAAGTGATTACAAGTTTGATATTACAAAAATAGCAAGTTCAAGTGTTTTGAATTATAGATTGCCCAAAAATATGCATAAAGGTGTACTGCCACCGCCGTGTCATCCATGATCCTCCTAGCGACCTGAAAAGCACTCAACAATCAAGTGTCAGCCAAGGCTGGTGAGTTCACTAAGGCAGTCTACATAACACTATGTAGACCAACAATGCATACGAAAAGTAAAAGATCAATTCGTAAATAAGTTATACAAGTTGCAAGTAATATCCATATCAATAGGTAGTTAGCATATGCTTATGTTCACCTGAACGTTCAAAACCAAAGCTGATAATGTATCACAGGCATAACCTATGTAAGTTTTGTCTTCCCCGTGTCTTCCCCGATCACGGTAGTCCTAGGCTAACATTGGTCTCAGTCTGACCGCCAGACAGGAGGGTGCATCCCGTGCACCGCTGAGCGGGGGTGTCAATCCCCAGTAGTACTACTCAACATTACCTCGCTATTCTATATTAATGGCCCGATAAAGTAAGGACTTTTGATATTAAAAGCAATTCAGCGAGACATGTGATATATAGTGGATAACTACTTAAGTAAAGAAATACCTTTACCGTGTTGTTGCCATCCTTCACCGGATGCAACTATAATAGTAAGTGAAACTCACCTTAGGGTGCACAGGTACGCGGCACTTGGTTCTACAGGTTGGTCAATATCGACCTAATCGGGTAAATACGGTCTAACCGGATTAGAGGTTGTCGCGAGGACGAATATAGGGTATAAACAATCAAGCATGTTTCATACAATCATACAAGTCATAACATGCACACACAAGTCTCAATTTAGGAGAGAAACATGAATTCACCTTACAAGTCAAAACATGTACCAAAAAGTGAAACTTCAAGCATAAGTTTAGTGACATACCCAAATTACTCATTTCTTGGAGTTAACCCCTAAATTTTTATAGGCATATACTACATATCATTTAAGAAATGTTTCAAAAATAATCAAGTCAATATGTTAAGTATGAGAAAGTTACGCGCGTCGAAAATTGGCATTTTCAGCTTTTTGCAAAATGGTCAATGTGAGTTTAAATTTTGCATAACTTGTTCAAAACCTAAAGTTTATGCATCAAACCTTCCAGATCTTACTTTTATTATATAAACCTCATTTCCAATTTACAAACCCTTCATAAAAGCAAGATTATCATGCTCAACCAAAAAGCAAAGTCTACTTTTCACAGAAAGATACAGCTTTGCACACCTAACTTGCAGCAGTAGTTTGGATGACCAAACGGATGTCTTAGAAAGCGTGCGAGTAGCCCAATCGAAGCTAAGACATAATAATTTACTATGGAAAAAGAATCAACTGATTCCGAGTAATATTGGACAAGTTATGACCTCTGCAAGTTGGCCTAAAAATCTGGCCGAATCTGTCCACAATTGATAGTTTGCAAAAGTTTCGGTTTTCTTATTTTGAACAACAATTTGGTCATCCAACACCTACTAACATAATTATAACCATTTAAACATGTAATTTATGTCCCTAACATGTTCATACCAAAATCATAACAAAATCCCAACATAGGAACTAGCATACAAGCACACATGCCCAAATTCCATATCCAAACACCCTTCTATCATCAAGAACATGTATGGCAGATTTTTAAGTTCAATTTCCAGATTTAAAATCATCCTAAAATATGCCCCAAATCATGAGTTAACATAACTTAACCTAAATCATGGTTCGTGAACATCATAACACTCCATCGAGCCTACCATGCACATCAAGCAATGATCTTATGGACTTTTTCATCTACTCTATCCATGAGTCAGATACGTATGCCAATGTACCATCATTTCCCAATGATCAATTTCTCACAATTTTATATTTTGCATGAATTCACATTCCTTCCTTATATATTGTGCATGTATTCACCTTCTCCCCATAACATGCTTTTTCTCACTTACTCCCCCTTACTTACAATTCTCCCCCTTAAAATGAAAACTCTACTTTTTGGATTTTCATTTTACACAAAAACAAAACTCTATTTTTTGGTTTTTGAGAAAAACATGTAAACAAAGAAAAGTGATCAATCAACATGGATATTTTGCAGTTTTAGAATTCAGAGAATTTGCAGATTAGAAAGATATAGCATGAAATTTAAATTAAGCAGAATACTCCTCCATCAACCACTTTGCAATCGTCGATAGGTCTTCTAGAAGTACCTGCACACTAGGCAAACTTATTAGTTCACAAATGACCCGAAGCGAGTTGCTTCTGGTCGACCAGTGTCCTGATTTTGCTCAGAAACCACCTTAGGTTTTCCATTGTTGTGATATTGGTAATTCAGTTTTTGATGGAGTTATCACAGGTATCTGTGATGATGAACCTACATGTTGAACCTTTTGAAATAGTGGAATAAAATGTTTTTGTTTTTGAACGAATGTAGGTTCAACTTCATCAAAAACTCTGCCTTGTTCATCAAAGAACATATGTTTAGCAGAACTACCAAAAACTGGTTTCTTGTGAAACCTTTGAGGTGAATCTGCAGGCAGTGGACAATCCTTTGCCATATGCCCTGTTCGGCGACAAATATAACAGATACGCTTTGTTTTATCCCACTTTTGATGTACCTACGAAGAATTACACACATGAATATCTCGAACATGATCAGAGTGAGATTCATATACCTGGTTCCTGTGATCATGAACCCATTTGGAAGTTGGGCTTTGAGATTGAGAACTATCAGAAGTGACTTGAGCTTTCACAAAAACTTCAGAAATTTTCCGAGCATCAACACAATGAAGAGGAAACTCTTTGTCTGAGAAAAGCTTATCAGAACCTTTGAGCTTGTAGAATCTCTCAGGTTGAACTTTGTCTGCTTTAAACATTTCCTTCTTCACTTGCTTCATCTTAAGTTTCTTCAAGTTTTGTGATTCAGATGCTGGAACCTCCTCAGCTATAGCTTTCTTCTCTTGAAAACCCAAATCAAACTTCTTTCCAGAAATCTTATCCTCAGATGTAGAATGTCCATTCTTTGCTAAACAAGAAAATTCAGCTTTCACTTCAGTCACATTCTTCTGATCATAGAAGATCTTCTCATTAAATTCAGGCTGAGACCTAATCTTGTCACTTGAAGTAGCTGACTTTTCATTATCAGCAAAAGATGAATCAAATACAAACTTTGGAGCAGGAGGAATCTCAGATTTCTTGCCTTTCTTCTTCTTATTCTTCTTGTTTTTCTTCTTATCAACAACTTTTTCTTCTTCAGCAGTAGATGATGAAACCTTTGAATAATCAAATTCGTCAACTTATTCCTTCACTTCTTTGAAAGCTTCTTTGATATGAGCAGGGGGTGATGCAGTTTTATCAAACATCTTTTCAAAATTAGCATCATTAGCTAAGAAGCTTGTAAAGACTTGAGAATTTGAAACATTGTTAAGCAATCGATTAGCATCTAGAACTTGAATTTTGAGATCAGAAATTTGTTGTTGAGCTTCTGCGAATTCTTTTTCTTTAGCAATCAATCGCTTTGCAACTTTGTGAGTTTAAAATTTTTGCATGGGAAGATTATCAAGTCCTTCATGTAACTCTTTCTTCAATTTATCTTCATTTCTCTTTTGAATTTCTAAATTCGTAGCTTGAACCTTGTTAACACTGATCAATTCCCGCTTCTCATCCAACAACTTTTCCATATCAACTTGATATGCTTCAATTTTAACAGCAGATTCCTCAACACTTTTTGTAAGCAAATCAAGCTTGATTTTAGACTTATCAAACAAATTCTGAAAATCAGTATCAGTATCCTCAGCTTCATCCTTCCATTTCTTTACTTCAATCACCAACTCTTCTCTTTCTTCACATAATTTTGCTTTTGCAGATTCAACATCCTTTTTGTCCTGTTTAGAAATCTCTAAAATTTCATTTAACATTTGTATCTCAGTAGTCAAACACTCATTCTTCAATGCCAACTCATTTTCATGTTCTTTAGAAATCTTCAACTCTGAATTAACCAAGAGTAACTTCCTCAGAAAGTGTTTGAATTTTGTGCAACAATAAAGCATTTTCTTTCATTAAACTCTCCAAATTATCTGCAGATTCATAGGAACTTGGACTTGAACTGGTGTCTGAACTAGTATCTGAACAAAAATCATCTGATTGAACATGAGTAACAATCAAAGCTGGTGAATCATATCCAAACTGTTGACCCCAATCATATACACCATCATGTTGAACTGTTAAAGCAGTTGTTTTGTTTGCGTTACTAGACGATGGTTGTGTAATTCCAGGCTTGCTTGATAAAGGAAAACCAGACTTCTGTTGACAATCTTTAGCAAAATGTCCAAGCTTTGAACACTTGTAACACTTGAGTTTTGATTTATCAAAACCCAATTTCTCATTAAAATCAGAAATATTTCTTCCATGTTTCTTGAAAAAATCTTTTTGATCTTTGACCTAGCATAGCAAATTGCCAAGACAAATCTATTTCATCTAGCTGCTCGGCATCCAGTGCATCAAGATCATCCCTTGTTAGTTGTGCATCACCAACATTCTTAATCATCAAACCAAAAGATGATGATATTAAAGTAGAAATCATTTTGACATGATTATCTGTTGATTCAGCCGAAAAAGCATTCTGACTTGAAGAATTTGGAATTGTAAAACTACAACCTCGTGATGAATTATTATCATAATTGCCCGAAGCTCCAGCCATAAAATCAACACTTGGTGCAGAACTCAGATTTGATTTGGATTTAGCATTAATGCTTGCAGTATTCTCACCATGATACAACTTAGGATGTTGTACAGTAGCTGTTGACTTTTTGGAATTCAACATTTCCATTTCCCGAGCATGAAGTTTTCCAGTAAGCTCGTCAAATGTCAAAGCAGAATAATCCTTATCATGAGTAAGAAGCAAAACATAATTTTCCCATTTTCAGGCAACGCTTCCATAATCTTTTCCTTCAAATCAGCATCCGTTTTATCAATTCGAACAACCTTTAACTCACTAATTAGATGAGAAAATCGAGAAACTAGAGCAGTAATGTTTTCATTGTCATAATGTTGAAAATTGTCAAATTCCTTATTCAACACTTTCTTCCGACTTTTCTTGTAATCATCATTACCTTCACACCTAGCTGATAGAGCATCCCACAATTGCTTAGACTTCTTGCAAGTGCTAAATTGATGAAGCAACTCAGTGGGTAATGCCATTGTAAGATAACCGAAAGCCTTTTGTTCTAGCTCATATGATTTTCTTTCAGCATTGTCAAAGGTATGAACTTCTTTAAAATCTCCCGCATCAGTCGGATGTTGATAAAGTGTCTTGATTGGAATCCACAAATCGATATCATTCGTACTTATATAAGCCGAAAATCGTTGCTTCCAATTATGATAATCTTCCAACTTCAACAATTTTGGAACTTTCTGACTTGTTCCGATTTCATTATCAAAGTTCAGCATAGTTTGCATAGCACTTTGCATCGCAGAAAACACGTGAAATTCCGATATCATAAAGAAATTGAATTCTAATAACCGAACTTGCTCCGAACCAATTACTGAGCTCCGAACCTCCTCTGAATGTCGTCCGAACCTATCACTGACCTCCGAGCCTTCTCCGAACCTAACTCTAAAGTCCGAACTCCTTAATTACTCTGATCTAGCACCGAACTACCTCCGAACTTTGACCGAACATAAATGAACTCTGAACTTTGACCGAAAGCTGACCGAACACGTTTCGAACTCGAGCCTCGGAGCAGTTGCTCCGAACCTGAGCTGGAAAATCCGAATATTGAATACATTTTTCAAAAACACTCGAAAAATGACTGATTTTGATGAAACTTGTTACTGTGGATCAGGAAAACTGATAGAAAACGGCTTAAGAGCAGATTTGACACCAAAAGCTCGATAGAATTTGATGAACAACACAAAAACAAACTCGAGAATCACTAAAACGCTTCAAAAATCCGAAAATAGCAACCACAGATCAGTAGAGTGAACCAGAAAGCTCTGATACCACTTGAAAATGCGTGAGCATCGGATCGTCTACTCGATCTAACTAAACGGACATCGAAACGTAATTAATCGATTGTTTTATTGATCAACGAAGAACAATTACAATCAGTAAAACACTCAGAAATGACACAGAGAAAACACTCTTAGAAACGCACACTAAAGAAATCTCACATGCTCAGAACCCCTATTACAATGTCCAAACTTCTATATATACCCAGCTGGCAGAGCCTCGTCCGAACCTCAGGTTCGGCCAGTCCGAACTCCAGGTCCGGACCTAGTTCGGCCAAGCATACTTTGGCATGAACTTGAACATTGCTTGATACTTCACACGACGCACATATCAGGTATCAACATATTCAGTAATAGAACAGGATGAACTAGAGTTCTTCAGGATGAACCGGATAAACAAGAGTTCTTCAGGATGAACTATATATACTATAAATAACCAAAGTTGTTATTTCTGTTCGTAGTTTATTGGATATTCCCATGTATTTAAACCCATTATCTAGTGAATTAAAATCATTCTGGTTGAATACAATTCTTTATACACTAATATTTAGTCACACAACCTAATATATATATGTAGAAGACAATAACCGGATCAACTAGAATTCTCCAGGAAGAAGAGTCAAAAGACACATCGGATGCATAACACATAAACAATTAATTACATATATAATCCAAAAGATGTGATATCAGTTAATTAATTACAAATATATATAATAACAAAACAACATAAACTTATTGGTTATATACACACCTTATTATTAAAATATTAATGTTTTCATCCGGATTGAGGGAACTAGAATTCATTAGGGAGAAGATTTCATCAGGACTGAGAGAAGATGAACAGAAACGGATGAAAATACATTATATTAAATTAAAAATCAATTCATTACATATAGTTAATTAGTAATCCCAAAACAATTTTCAAACCAGAACAATTACTCTTAATTAATCCGGAACCCTAAAAAGGTTAATCATTTCCCACACCAGTAGAAGCTTGAAATCTTCTCCGGTTTCATGTAAGTAGTGTTCGAACGCAATGAACAACAGGTCTTCTTTGGTTTGGTTCTCATCTTCATTCTCTTTGCATATCCTGTTGAGTATTTTGATTTTCTGGTCCATGTCTAGCCATTTCGATCTTACGACGCTTGTGTCACGGTACCGCTCACGGTACTCCTCGTAACGCTTCATAGCATTATGAAACTTTATGTTGACATCCAGCCAAAAGAGAATCGTATCTTCGTCATTAGAATCACTTAATTGATCGGTAAACATCGACTTAATTAATTAATATATATAAAAATGAATAACTGATCAAATAATCAAATGATTGGTATAAAGAAAAATTAAGAAACGTACTAAGTAAGGGAGGGTTTGTGGGCAAGACATAGTCCCTATACTTTACGTCCAACCAAGCTCGGTACAACCCTAGTTCTTCCTGCTGGGTCCATTCTTCTGCCATCTTGGAAGAGTATTATAAATTGGATGGGGAGAACGAAGAGTGTGTGAAAGTGGTGGTCTAATTTAATGGTTAATTGATTAACTTGTTTATATAGCGTGGTCGAGGGTTTTGAAATTTAAAAACAAACAACGGAAAAGTGAAATTAGCCGTTACTAGTTACATCACTTGTTTGGGTTTTTAAAATTTCAAAAATAAACGGTAAAAAAGTAACGCAAAAAGGATTCGAACAAGGAACATGGTATGTTAATCTAAAGCGCTTCTACCACCTGAGCAGCACCCTGAGTTAGAAGCTGCTTTTCATTATAATTTATTTAAATATGATTCTAGCTTGGCCCGCTAAATTCTAAAAGAGGCGGGATAAATTAATGAGAGAATTCAATTGAAAATTTCACATATCACTTTCGATTTCCCCAATTACCCGCTCCCCATTTCTCCATTGCTCATTAATCGACGGAATTTTCCCTCCGTCATATTACTTCTCAAATAAACAGGTTCATAGTAAAGATTATTGAAAAGGGTTTTCAGTATTAGCAAAACAAACGTTTTTAATAATCTTTGTTGTTGTATCTGTTAGCAAAACAAACATGGATAAGTCTTGGATGCTAACCAGTAGGACCACGAAATCATATGCCGATGGAGTTAAATCATTCTTGAAGTTTGAAGTTACAAGTTTGAAAAAGACGGAAATTCCATGTCCCTGTGTTAATTGTCTAAACCATTACTCTTATCATGTTGATGATGTAGAGTATCATTTGTTTTTAAGGGGATTCGATCTGGCTTATACAACGTGGACTAAACACGGAGAGGAACACGAGCCCGCAGGAGATGATCTTCACAAGGAATCATCTTTTGATTCCGGATTGCCATTCGATGCATCCGAAACGATAGAAATGGTCAGGGCTACTGAAGAAAATTTCACTGAGGACCATGAGAAGTTTCAAGAATGACTCATGGATGCTGAGAAGCCCCTGTATGAAGGATGCCATACCTTCACAAAGTTATCTGCCTTGGCTCAACTACTGAACTTAAAGACTAAGCATGGATGATCAGATAAGTTTTTTTAATGAACTTTTAGTTTTGCTGAAACAGATGCTACCTGAAGGTAATGAGATTGTGAAAAATACATATGAGGCCAAGAAGATTTTGAAGTCAATGGGTGCAGGGTACACCAAGATACATGTGTGTATCAATGATTGTATTCTCTACAGGAAGGAGAACAAGGACCTAACTGTATGTCCAACTTGTGGTGAGTCCAGGTGGAAGGTGGATGAGAGGACTAAGAAACTATACGACAATACTCCAGCAAAGGTAATGTGGTATTTCCCCATCATTCCAAGATTGAAACGACTGTTTCAAGTGAAAACCACAGCGGAAGATCTGAGATGGCATGCCACCAGTTCCAAAATACCTGGTGTGTTACGACACCCATCCGATTCACCGGCATGGAAAGCCATAGATGACAGATATCCCGAAATCGCTGACGATCCCAGCAGTCTTCGTCTTGGCATTTCAACTGATGGGGTCGACGTGAATAAAGGCAACAGAAATCACAGTGTGTGGCCGGTTCTATCTGTCATTTACAGCCTTCCACGATGGTTGTGTATGAAAAGAAAGTTCATCATGCTTTCGTTATTAATAATGGGAGTGCCTGGAAACGATATTGATGTGTTTTTGGAACCATTAATTGATGACTTAGAGCTGTTATTTGAGGCAGGTGTGGAAACATATGATGCGTATGCGCAAGAACAGTTTACTATGCGTGCAGTTGTTTTATGGACGATTAATGATTACCCTGCACTTGGTACACTTTGTGGTTGCCCGTACAGTGGATTCCATGGTTGTGTGGTATGTCGGGAAGAAACTAAATGCATTAGGCTTCCTTTCTCAGCCAAGCAGTGTTATGCTGGTCACAGAAGATATCTTCCATATACGCATGCCTTCCGAAAGCAAAGAGAGGCCTTCGATGGTAAACAAGAGTTGAAAGATGCTGCAGTTCCTATGACCGGGGAACAGATATACAACAAAGTTCAACATATCAATAACAAATGGGGAAAGGGATTAAGGTGTACTGATTCAGAAATCCCAAGGACCTCAACCGGAAGAGGAGGGAAGATTGATAAGAGAAAAAGAAATAACAAAGAGAAGCCACCATATTGGAAGAAATTCAATATATGGTTTCGAAGACTTAGATATTGGAGGCATAATAGTGTCCAACATTGCATTGATTTCATGCATATTGAAAAGAATGTGGCTGAGAGTCTTGTTGGAACTCTGCTCAACCTTCCAGGAAAGACAAAGGATGGACTGAATGCTAGAAAGGATATGAACTTTTTAGGGTTAAGACCAGAGTCGCAGCTTAA
Organism: Deinandra increscens subsp. villosa; assembly: GCA_039602395.1. NCBI lineage: Eukaryota > Viridiplantae > Streptophyta > Magnoliopsida > Asterales > Asteraceae > Deinandra > Deinandra increscens. The sequence goes on along the minus strand of JBCNJP010000012.1, from coordinate 67,855,066 downwards.
ACAGAACAAGAACAACATAGTACTTCCTACAGCATGTTACACGTTACAAAAAGATGAAAAGGAAAAGTTTTGTGACACGTTGTATAACTTGAAGGTTCCACAAGGCTATTGTTCTAACTTTTCTAGTTTGGTTAGTCTAAAGGACAAGAAACTTATGGGGCTCAAGTCACATGACTATCATATGCTGATGCAACAGTTTCTGCCAATTGCAATTCGGTCAGTCATGCCTGAACCGACAAGATATGTTATTATCAGGCTCTGTTTTTTTTTCAAATCAATATGCAGCAAAGAGATCAACGTCGAAGAACTAGATGAATTGCAAACAGATCTTTGTTTCACACTATGCCTGCTTGAGAAATATTTCCCGCCATCATTTTTTGATGTTATGCTTCATTTGACGGTGCACCTTACTAGGGAGGTAAAATTATGTGGCCCAATATGCTTTCGATGGATGTATCCATTTGAAAGGTGTATGAAGGTAATTAAGGGCCACGTGAGAAACAAAACTTATCCAGAAGGGTGCATTGCTGAGGAGAACATTGTAGAAGAAAAGATTGAGTTTCTCAGCGAATACCAAAAAAAACATCACAACTATTGGTGTTCCAACTAAAAAGCATAGCAGTGCGGATGGAAGTCCTGGGTCAGCTGGTAGATCAGTTTAAGTCTCTCCAGAGCTCCTATCGAAAGCGCATTTATTTGTGTTGCTAAATACGCCTGAAATTGAGCATTATATCGAGTAAGTAATTTAGATTATTAACCTTTTTTGATCTGTTTAATTAACTATAAACTTTTATAGATAACTTCAATTCATGTAATTGTAGAGAACACATGAAATTTTTGGAAAAGGAACATCCTGGTAGTAGACTAAATGAGCTGACTAAGAAGCAGAGCACAACATTTGGTAAATGGTTACGCAACAAGGTCAGCTAAATTTGCTTATTGTTTTAATTCCGGATGAACTGTAACTTTCCTGAACAACTGACCTGAGTTGTCCGGAACAACTCTATTTTCTATCCGGATGAACTATAACCTTCCCGGTGAACTGAAACTATTTTCTTATAGTTTTAATTCCGGATGAAATGTAACTTTCCGGAACAACTGACCTGAGTTGTCCGGAACAACTCTATTTTCTATCCGGATGAACTATAACCTTCCTGTTAACTGAAACTATTTTCTTATAGTTTTAATTCCGGATGAACTGTAACTTTCCGGAACAACTGACCTGAGTTGTCCGGAACAGCTTTATTTTATTTTTGGAAGAACTATAACCTTCCTATTCCTAATGAGCTCTCCTGATGAACCTACTATGAATTTCAGGTTGAAAAGGAGATGGCGGAGTCCCCAGAAACTATATCATAGACTGTTAGGTGGATTTCACATGGTCCGCACAGAAGCGTGGGGAAATATGAAGTATATGACATCAATGGCTATTCATTTCGTACAAGATCTCGAGACGGTAGGGTTTACCAGAACAGCGGGGTTGGTGTAGAGGTAAATGACATGCACATCTCTAACGAGGTATTAACCTATGGACAAAAACTTTACTATGGGGTTTTAAAAGAGATATGGCTACTAGATTACCATATTAAAAGCATCCCTCTATTTATGTGCGACTGGGTTGAGAATACACAGGGGGTCAAAAAAGATAGTCTTGGTTACACTTTGGTCAACCTTAAAAGACTAGGTCACAAGGAGGACTCGCTCATTTTCGCGTCACAAGCACAACCGTTGTTTTACGTCAAAGACCAACTGGATAAAAAACTGCATATTGTCTTTATGACACCTCCCAGAAATTACAGAGATTATTATGAAGACGATGTCAACGAAGAATTTAGTACGGTAGTTTTTCCTCACAACGATAATGTATTGCCACCCATAGATACATGTGACAATGTTTACCATAGAGTTGACTGTACTGGAATGATATTACATAAAACCGATTAATTGATCATTGTAATGTTTTTTAATCTTAGCAAATTACAGTATCAACAATATTTGGTTTTTTTTCTTTATGTATTCTGGAATATTATGGATCTTAATTTTGAGTCAAGTGTTTCCTTTTTTTTATTGTGCCTGCAGGTCTCCTCTCTTTGACCAAACCAGAGTCAATAAAAGTCAAAAATAAACAAACAAAATCAACTGCTGCTTTAACAAACACAATTACATACATAATCCAAAGGGTATGATTCCATTAATACATTGATCTATAAAATTACAACTGAAAAACTACTAACTTAAAAGGGAGAAGAAGCGGCTGAAGAAAAATCCCTCTTTGCTTTCTCACATGCACTTGCTTCTGATCAAGTGAAAAGAGAGAACAAGTCCCTCTTTGCTTTCTCACATGCACTTGCTTCTGATCAACTGAAAATGGTGAAGAAGTGGCTGAAGAAATATCGGGTTCATGGGGCCAAAAGGGAGAGAAGCACCTGAAGAATACAAGTGCTGCAAACCTCAACATGTGCCCTTACTGCTGATTGTTATAAAATTACACAATAACTTAAAATCTGCTCTCCGTAAAGCATGTGTATGAACCATTAGAGACTCCTCGTCTCCATGGTTTCCACAATAACTTAAAATCTGCTCGCAGGAGATACAGAGTGCAATCTTTCCCTGCACAAGAAAAAATTACCAAATCTGAGACGAAAATTTCAATCAAATTTCAGTGGTGAAGATGATAACTTACCGTTTTCCACATACGGATGACCCAATTCCACATTTTTTTATGGCGATGAAGGACGAAAAACAGAGAGAGAAAGAGTGGGAGAAAAGGGTCATGGTGGAGATGATGATGAAAACTGATACAGAGATAATTAAGTATATATCGATACTCGAGGGGCGTGGTAGATGGAGATTTGAAAGATAAAGTAAATGAAAAAGTAAATGAAATAGTAATGATTACAAGCGCCGTCCACTGTTGGTATTCTTTTAGCCACCTAAAATTAATATACCGTGACCATTTGTCATAATTTGTCACGCAACCAATGTTTAATATGAGTGGCCATATCACAAGATAATCAAACATGATAAACATATATAACCATCATATATTCAATCATAACTACTAATATCATAACTAAATAAACATATAAAATATTGTTCTTAATTTGTTCATAATTAAACATAAACATCCATTAATTAATAATCCAGATCACTGCAATCTTCGGATATGTATGATCCTGAACTTGCATCGTCATTATCATGATCATCATGATCATCTTCTTCATCTTCTTCATCTTCTTCGGATTCAAATTCATGGAATTTTGTATCAAGGACACGGAATAATTTCGTTGCCTCAACAAAGTAGGCAAAACAATCAGGAATCTTCTGCGCATGGAGTTGCCTCAGGATGTTCTCATCGTTGTGTTTAATCACAGATTTGTGGGACTTGAAGGATCTTCTTCTCCTGTTACTGTAAACCAAAAAAATACGGTTATTCTTCACATACCAGTAATTAAGGGAGCGTTGATTATCGGCCATTTGATACCAGAATTGGTGTAAACGAATTGGTGTAGAGAATTTGAGATCAAGAAAGGGATGGCGGTAAAGGAAAATAACAATGATGATGATATATAGGGTAGCAGATTTTAACCCGCTCGAATTGGTAAAATTAAAAAAACGCATTGTTTTAGAGGTAAACAAATCGTCTCTTTTTCGCCACGCGTTTAATATTTTACCGTGACCATAATATTGATTTTTGTCACTCACAACCTACCATTTAGTCACGGTTAATATATGTGGCCATAGGTAATAGATTTTTGTCACTCACAACCTACTATTTAGTCACACAGCCTAATAACAGTGGCCATATGTACTAGCTTTTAGTTACATAACTAAGTAAAAAGCGTGGCCATTGCTCACATTTAGCCACACATAATATATACTTAATAGTTTTGTTTTCTTTTAATTTACTAAGTAATAAAATCTACTCTTCCGTCACATAACATTATTTAAGCGTGGCCATACATTCCTTTTTGGTCACACAAATAAAAAATCATAAAAATTCCGTGGCCGTTTGGTGCATTTCGCCACTCTTTTTTAAGTGTGACAAATAAGTGCCACATGTTTTTGTAAAACAGTGGCCAAAGCCACTGCACCTGATTGTTGTTGTCACATAAACAAAAAAATACATGGCTAAAAGGGTCCAAAGGCTATATATTTGGCCACGGGTACAAAATATGTGTGGCTAAAACTAGTGTTTCTTACCTTTGGCCACGTTTTTTTCAAAACAGTGGCTATGCGTTATAAAAAAAACCGTGGTCAAAGCCACTTTTTTACATAGTGTGCCTTGAAGCTGATGTTTTTCATGGATCATACCAGACTTATCTTTGACTGAGGAACCCTTTTCAGCTTCCGTTACTCGACGCTCTAGACGATTGCCAGTATATTTGACCACATAAACTCACATCCAGTCATGAAATGTGTGACACCCATCACTTTAATTTTAGATTAAAAATGATAATCTAGAATTTATTAAGGCTTATTTAGAATTAATTATAATTATGTGGATTATTTGAACATTATAATATTAGATAAAGTCTCGTAACTGTGAACTGACTAACGAAATGAATAAAATATTTTGTTTGGTTTTAAATTATAAATGTATATGAGTTAGAGCCTTTAGAAAAGGTTTTACATTCGGTTGGTGATAAATTGGAGAAAATTACACAAATAATGAATTTGAACCGTGTAAAAATGTCACTACTTTTGGTCTCCGACCAAGTATGACGAAACTAAAAAATAGTCATACGGTTCTGAGCGTAATTTAAAATTATGAATTTTGATATAGTGGTTTGAATTTATTGGACTCGGAAAAATACCCGTAAAACACGACATACACTGTATATTAACTAGAAGTTTATAAACAAAAAATTTGAAAGAGTATGTGTATATATGTGTGTGTCGTATATATATATATATATATATATATATATATATATATATATATAAATATATGTGTACATAGTGTGTTTGACTAGTAATGAATTAATGAGATTAGATGCATGAAAGTAGGTTATTATTACCACAAATACATTACACTTACCTACACATGCAACATAAAAAATAAAAAAAAAACTCTCCTCTCTCCCTCTATATCTCGGCCGAACCCCCCCCCCCCCTCTCACTTCACTTCACAACTTTCTTCTCTCTAAACAAAACACACACATCTCTCATCCATCTCAAGATCTCTTGAAGATCCAAGGGAATTTTTGAGCAACTCTCTACTAAGAATCAAGAATCCAAGCTCAAGGTATTAAGTCTCTACCATCTAAACCAACTTTCATCTCAAAACCCACCTTCTAAACTCTTGATTTTCTAAAGAAAACCCTTTCAAAATCAAAAGTAAACATAAAAATGGTGGAATGAGATGAATCAAAGCAAGAAAACACAAGATTTGTGTGAAAAACACACACACACAAATTTCATGAATGTGTGTGTGAGTGTGTGTTAGTGTGTGTTGAGCTTAGGGTTAGGGTTTGATCATCTAAAAACCCACATGCATGTTAAATCTAAGCTTTAAACATGAGTTTTGTGAAAGATTAAATGGATGTTCAAAGATGAAACACAAAATTCTTGAAGGAAATCTTAAACTAGTAACATGGATGATACATGCATGAACAAAATCTATGATTTTATGTGATTATGTGTGTTTATGATTATGTCTTGCTAAGTATTTGATCTTTGAATGATGTTGATGATGTGAATATACATGAAATAAGGGTATGAAACCCTTGGATTTTAAATAAAAATCCAAAAATTATATATATATATATATATATATATATATATATATATATACTTGTATTTGGAACAAAAAGGTTAAATAAAATCAATATTTAGTGTTACAATTGTAGTAAACCCGCCTCATAGTCGTCAATGACGCCTACACGGTCGGTAACGATTGTCACTAGGATAAACCCCGTGACTATTTCTCATAGTAATTCCGCCTATAATGGTCGGTAATGAGAAAACACGAGCGGTACACAATTAATATGTAATATATGAATAATTGATATATAAATGTGTAGCTTTTATATAAAATAAATAAAGATTATAAAAATCCATTTGAAGTCAGAATATTTATGAGAAAAAGTAACAAAATCTAGTAATAAAAACTTGGAGTAAATGAATGGGAATAAAGTAATGATTAGAATTAGACTTTTAGAAGCTTTAAATGCATTAAATGGGTAGAAAATGTAAAAATATGACAAAAATCCGAAAAATTAAGTTTGGACAGTAGTAAAAGGTTATTAATCAGTAGATATGAGTTAGAAAATTTTTCTAAAATTTTTGGAATTTATTTAATAATTAAAATGGAATTTATATGCTTAAAATGGCTAAAAATGCTCAAAAATAGAATAAATTGGAGAAATAAAATGGAAAAATTTGAGAACTTATTTTGGACAGTAAGTAACAAATACAAGTGAGAATAATTGAAAACTTAGGTGAAAATGGCACCCGAACCCTTAGAACGGTGAAAATTATGCATTAAAAAGTATAAAAATTAGTAAAATAAGGTATAGAATAGGATAACATTTGAGATCAGTGGATTAAAGGTTTGAAACAGGTTAATAATGTATAGGAAACATATAGAAATATGTTGAAAGTGAAAACTTAAGTATTGGAGAAAATTTGGATAAAAACCGTAGCCGAAAAGCCGTAAAAACGGGTAATTTAGCATAAAATGAAGAAAATTTTGAAATTAAATGTTATAATATTTGGAATAATTTTAATTACGTTTAATAGTTTATAATGAGCCTTAGGATAAAATTTCATAAGTTAAGGTTAGATTCTTTTGCTTTAATTGTTGGAATTAGTCGAATAAGGGCAAAATCGTCATTTTGTCCAAATAGTTTGCAAATTCAGAATTTGCCACATTAGTTAAGTAGAATTGCATAAACTAATTTGACATTAATGGAAATAGGACCAAGGCATTTGAAATTACACAATTAGAAGCACAAATCGCACGAGAAGGCAAAGGTGAGTTTACTAACTTAAAGCCCCAATTTTGAATTGATGCATTTTTGTTAAATGTTTTGGGCTTATTATTAATGTCGAATATGCATTTTGAAATGAATGATTGATTGAGAATATTATGGGTACGAAATTATTCGTGAGTGTCGGCGCACCGCTCATAACAAGATGAGCTAGGCCTATAATGAATTTGGAATTTGGATAATTTAGAACAATGCCTTCTAGATCATTAAAGTAGCGTGAGATGTATTGGTAGATCTACTGGGGTTGACCACCCGCTCTCACTGATCAGTCGCTCTGGTTGTGAAACATGGTGAGAAATACGATCGAACATGGGTCTAGTTTTGATTTAGAGCTTGCGTTTAATTTGTACATCGTAAACCTAGCTAGTTTACGAACCAGATATATTCTCCATTTGGATCCACTCTTTGATTCTAGAATCGAATGAAAGAGATTAAATGATAAAGTGGGAACTAAATATTTTTGTTAGTGGACTCACCAACCTAGTGTTGACTTTGTGGTTTAATCTATTTTTCAGGTAACTAATGGGGTGTATGGAGATATGGATTTGGTGGTACGAAGACGACTACGTGACGTGCTATCGAGTCTATTTTATGTTTTAGTTGTGGTGGAATGTAATAAGGACCTAATCATGGGATGATAGTTTCATCCCAAATCTTTTGTAAAACACTTTAGGGGATAATTAGTATATCCCAATTTTGTAAAAGAAAGTGTTTTTAATAAAAATTACGTTCCGCTTAACACGGCTAAAAGCATGGGTTAAATTGATTTACTACCACGTAAGTCTTCCGCTATATATTTTAAAATTTTGGGGTGTTACAAAATGCTTGATTATGGTACAATATTACCATCATGTTTAATCGTCCCCACGCCCAATTGTTCATAGCAAAACCTACCCAGCCTCAGAGTTTATTGAGGATTCAAAAACCCCCAACTTGAGGAACCATGCAACACTGTTATGACTACCACTTATTTCGTTAATCATCAGTTAGTGATCAGGTCGGCTGCATAAGCACGCAAAGAAGACCAAACTGAATAATTATTTTATTATCTTTTCTTTTTCTTTTCATTTTTCTTTTTCTTTTCTGTGGTGTTGTCATAACAGCAGAAACATGGCGTGTGAGAGAGTGAATACTAGGTAATTACCACTCTCAACCCATTTTTGCTGGGACTCAGTTTTTTAAACCATGTAAACTAGGATGGAAAACTAAACATATATTGAATTTAAGTTTACTGCACTTAAATTGATGATCATAGTTTTGGGTTAAGCTTACCGACATATCATCTTTGAGCAATCTTTCACTTCAGCTTTATACATGTCAGTCTCCGATTGTCTTGGACATTTATATCACTTCCTACCAACTCAAGACAGACACAAAGACTTCATAAAAACCTCAAACAGATTTTCAGATTTTCTGAAACTATAACATTTCTTCCCCTGTTTTTATGAGGCTTTTGAGATATAAACACCTTTTTTTTAATTGAATAAACCAAAAGAAGTTGAAAATCATACCAAAGCAAAATAAAAACAAAACTATGTACAAACAGCTTTGATCAGATCATTCCTCGAAGGCAATCATCTTCAGGCCTTCAACACACATTTCAAAATTTTGACGAGGAAGGGGTTTTGTGAAAATGTCAGAAAAATTTTGATCGGAGTTTACCTTTTCGAGCTGAATCAACTTCCTATCATAGCAATCACGAATGAAATGTACCTTGATATCTATGTGCTTTGTTTTGGAATGTTGAACAGGATGCTTGACAATTTGCAGAGCAGCAGCATTATCACAAAAAATTGAAGTATTAAGGAATTCCATACCGTAGTCAGTGAGCTGATTCTGAATCCACACTACCTACGAGCATCCAGCTGAAGCTGCCACATATTCAGCTTCTGCAGTTGACTTGGAAACGGTATGCTGCTTCTTTCTCTGCCATGAAATGAGTCTGTCTCCCAAATATTGACACCCACCGGTTGTAGATTTCCTGTCAAGATCACTACCTCCATAATCACTGTCAGTAAATGCAAACAATTGAAAATCAGTATTCTTAGGGTACCAAAGCCCAAGCCGAGGCCTACCTCTTAGATACCTAAAAATACGTTTGACAGCAGTTAAGTGAGAGAGTTTAGGATTAGCCTGGTAACGTGCACACACACACACACACACACACTGCATGCATGATATCTGGCCTGCTTGCTGTCAAATACATGAGTGATCCGATCATTGAAACGATACATGAATTCACTCACTGATTCCCCATCTACATCTGCTGTTAGTAGAGGCCGGGATGCCATGGGAGTAGAGATGGGCTTGGAGTCCTGCATCTTATACTTTTCCAGAATTACATTCATATATTTTGCTTGATGAATGAGAATCCCAGATTCATCTTGTTTAACTTGTAATGCCAAGAAAAAGTTCATCTCCCCTTGATCACTCATCTCAAATTTCTGTCTCATGATATCTTCAAATTCGGTGCATAACTCTTCATTTGTTGACCCGTAGATGATGTCATCCACATAAACTTGCACCATAATGATATCCTCTTTCACCTTCTTTCTGAACAAGGTTTGATCAACCACTCCCCTTGTATAACCATTTTCCACCAAATGCTTTGATAGAGTCTCATACCACGTGCGTGGAGCTTGATGCAAACCATATAGAGCTTTATCCAGAAGATACACGTGATCTGGATGTTCCTCATCCACAAACCCTGGCGGTTGAGCCACATAGACCTCTTTATTCATTTCAGCATAAAGAAAAGTTATCTTTACATCCATCTGATGCACAGTGAAGTTGAGATATGTTGCTACAGCAAGGAATATTCGAATTGCTTCCAATCTAGCCACTGGTGCATACACCTCATCATAATCAATCCCGTAAACCTGTTTATGACCTTGAACAATCAACCTGGCTTTGTTCCTCACAATTACACCAGTATCATCTTTCTTGTTCTTATACAACCATCTTGTGGGTATTACCTTCTTATTTTCTGGTCTTTTCACTAGATGCCACACTCCCAGTTTTGAAAATTGATTCAATTCATTGTGCATAGCCTCCATCCAACTCGGATCTTTAAGTGCTACCATTACATTTGGAGGCTCTATCTGGGAGATGAAACATGAGAACATGCAAAAATTGATGTCACCCATGCGGCTTCTAGTAGTGACACCTGCTGACACTGGTCCGACCACAATGCTAAGAGGATGATCTCTGTTGATTCCTGTGGCTTGAACATCTGGTACTGAAACAAAGACAGGCAGGTTAGTATCATTAATATTATCATTCATACCTGGGTTTCTGTCTCCTTCTGATCATCATGAGTTCCTGAAGATTCTGGAACATCCGCATTATCATCCTTAGGAGCTGCTGCTGATACATTATCACTAACATTTTCCACAGATGGCCTTGCTTGAGGAGGTGGAGCAATAATGTCTTCTTCTTCTCCCAGACTAGGAAACATATTTGAGAAATTGAAACCTTCAAACAAAGACCCATAATCAAAGATCCAGTCTGGCCCATTTCCAGCATCAGTAGTATTGTCTTCCAACCAGTCAACATTGAATGCCTCAATTATCACTTTGGTGGTTTTGTTGTAGACTCGATAAGCACTATTTACCGAATACCCAACAAAGTAGCATTCATCAGCCTTTGCTTCGAATTTCCCCACATCAGATTGAATTAGAACTGTGCAAGGACATCCAAATGTCTTAAAGTACCCCACCTCTGGTTTTACTCCATAAATAATCTCATAAGGCGTCTTCTCATGCCGCTTGTTTAAAAGTACCCGATTTTACACATAACAAGCAGTGTTGACTGCTTCGGCCCAAAAGAAAATTGGCAATCTTGCTTCACACAGCATAGTTCTTGCAGCTTCAATGAGTGTTATGTTTCTTCTTTCAGCAACACCATTCTGTTGAGGTGTGTACGGTGCACTGTATTGCCTTTCTATACCATTCTCTTCACAGAACATATTCAATTCAGCATTCTTAAACTCTGTTCCGTTGTCTGATCTTATTGCCTTCACTTTCTTGCTCATCTGATTCTCTATGAGAGTAACAAACTGTTTCACAAGTGCTGGAGTTTCATGCTTGTTTGACAAAAAGAAAACCCAAGTAAACCGAGAGAAGTCATCCACTATCACCAGACAATATGAGAACTTGTTGATACTTTGCACTTGCATTGGACCGAAGAGATCCATATGAAGTAGTTGCAGCACTGAAGAAATAGAGTTTGTCATTTTAGAACGATGTGGTAACTTGTGCTGCTTCTCCTTAGCACATACAACACACTTCTCAACTGACGTGACGTCCTTGATAGGGAGGTTTCTAACATGCTCTCCCTTTGCCAGTTTGGTCAGATTCTTCATGTTGGCATGTCCCAGACGACGATGCCATAACAATGCCAGATTTTCATTTTGCTTTGAAATAAGACAGGCCACATCAGATGGCGGAGGATTACCCATGTTAAGAAGATAAGAATTTCCTCGTCTTGCTGTACGCATCAAGACACACTCCTCAGGAATCTTGACTCCAGGCTTGAGAATAATACATTCCTTGTTATTGAACAAAACAAAATATTCTCTATCACAAATCTGCGAAACACTGAGCAGGCTATGTGACAATTCCTCCACATAATGCACATCAGAGAACGTCAAACTGCCATTTTTCACCACACCTTTCTTGCTGATCTTGCCACCTACTCCACCAGCAAAAGAAACACCTCCTCCTTTAAAATCTTGAACCTCTTCCAGAAGTGATAAGTCTCCGGTCATATGTCGGGAGCAACCACTATCAACGTACCAGAGATTGTTGACAGTTCTTCTTGGTTGTCCCTACATGAATCAAAGATCAGTTAGAGTCGGGTACCCAGGCCATAACAGATCTGGGCACACCCTTGGAGTCAATGTAGTTGACTAATTTAAGGGACATTCCTGATTTTGATTCAGTTACACTCAAACCCTGAGCGTTGACTTTTGGTTTCCAAAAAGTGTGTTTCTGTGGTTTTGACACATTGGTTGAATTCTTTACAGTTGCAGGTTTATTCTGTGGAGATGTGACCTTTTTACCTGCAGGTTCCTTGACAGGTGTCCACTCAAGTTTCAATTTTGTTTGAAAAACTTGTTTTGTTTGAGAAACATCTTTTGATTTAGAAACCTGTTTCTTAACCTTTGTTTTACCTTTAGGTTGAGAAATCCTTTTTGTTTTAGGTACCTGTTTTTCAACAAGTTCAGGTTTCATCTTATCTTTTCTTTGGTAAACTCCTTTAGGTTTGTAAGTTGGTTTTGGAGTTTTGGCCACATTCCAGTTTTCGTCAACAGGCTTTGTCACTGAGTTTTAGTGTTTAAAACCTTAGACTGTTGTGTCTTCATTGGTTTTGAACTCTGCTTCCCCTGAGACAAAGCTTGTTGTTTCTGATTTTATTTCCACCTGTCATCATTTTCTGCAACATACTAGTCCGTGGGTTTTGCAGATAGTATGGTTGATAAGGTCTATTCAAACAATTTGCAGCGAAATGCCCTGGTTTTCCACAATGGAAACAATTCATAAGTCTAGGCCTATTCACATGACTACAAACATACGAACGTCTTGGGTATAATGACTTTCATTCAGGCTTATCATCCCATCTGTGTATGAAATGTTTTGTAACTTTTTCAAGTTGCGTGATTAGACAAAACTGTTCTGATTTTGATTTGTTCGTTCTGTTAAAAGTAGACACAACCTGGGGATAAGGAACAAATTCCTTGGGTTTAGACTCACGACCAGCTTTAGTATTGGGCACACGAATTTTAAAACCATTAACTACTTCATTAGAATTAGAAACATGTTTTCATGACATAGACAACATCAATTGTTTTGACTTGGACGCATTAAGTTCAGACACAAATGCCATAACATCGTCCTTAGGTAAATCAGAAATTAAACTACTAGACTCATGACACTCTTTGACTCTCAAGCATTCGACATCCTTCCCAAAAACATCTTTGATCCTTACTTCATTTGCACATGATTCAAAAACTTCAGAAGAACTAACATTATCGTTTAATGATTCCTGGGATGGACCCGGTTCACAAGTGAATGTCACCGATTTATTCTGATTACCCAAACCATAGGTCATATGTTTCTCATTTTCTAACTCCTTTTCAGTCATGGGTTTCACACCGACCAACACACTATCTATGGGAGGTCCTGCTTCATGCATTTCTGATTCAGATCTATCTACCCGATCCTCCTCATAGATCATACCTATTATATCTCTAGACAAAGGTTGTGGAACACCATTCTTATTTTTCTCAGATGAGCTAATTCCTATTCCTCCTTTATCCTTACCAAATCGAACATCAGTTAGGCAGGTGGACAAAGCCTTACCGGCTTGGAGCATTCTTTTGTTTCTCATCTGATTCATATCTAATTTCACTTGCATCTCATCGTTCTGATGTTTAAGTTCATCTACCTGCTTCCTAAGCTCAGCTATTTCTAACTTAGCATTGTCATACAGGACAGACTTCTGAGAGGCAAGAGTTTGGTATTTCTCTATATCTAGTTTCTGGGCTTTGACTTTCTCCTCACTCTTTTCCCATCTACCCTTAAACGAACTTCTAGAACATTGCATATCAAATAATTCTATCTCGCTATTCTTCCAACGTTGTCTAAGGCCAGGAATTAAACGTGCACAAGTGGGATTAGTAAATACCTTTGTGTTGTCGACCTCGACTGCAAATGCTTCCTTGTCTTCAACCAGGTTCTCTTCCTCATCTCCTGACTTCTCCTCAGTGACCACAAACGCATGCTCCTCATCAGAATCATTCTCCATCTTAGCAATCATAGCACGAGTTAGACTGAGTTCCTTTATCTGCGAAGCCCATTGATATTCCCCACAATCCTGCACAACCAAAGCCTTTGTCTCTGCCTTTCCCTTACCATCTCCAGCTTTCTTCTCTTCTGGTTTCTCCTTCTTTGGCTTGGTGCATTCCCTTGCAAAATGCCCGTACTCATCACAGTTGAAGCATCTGAGCTTGCTCTTATCAAAACCCATCCTTATCTTATCCTGATCCTTCCACACATTCCTCCCAATTGTTGCCATAAACTTCTTGGCGCGGAAAACTGCCATTGCCATTTGCCAGGAAACATGAAGCATTTCCACATCTTCAGGATTAATCTGGTTTAGTTCACCTGACAACATCTCAATAGGTACCAATGTTCCAGCAATAAGGGCATGATAACTATTCATGAATCCCATTCAAAGAGCAAAGTTAGGATCATTTGTAGCATTTGCCTCATCAGGGTTGACCGTTCCACTAGAATTAGCTTGGGATCGAGCCACGAACGCAGTTGACTTTGTGTTTGAAATTGAATCATTTGCAGACGAACTTCCAGCCTGTTTTGTTCCTACTTCTTCAGATAAGAGAGCCTGATTCAGTTTTCCTGCCATACTAAGTGAACTTAGATGATTCAGCTCTCTCTGTTTATCATCAATCAACTTTGACTTCAATTTGTTAATTAGCTCATCCACAGATAACTCATCAAGCTTGTTGTTGTCTTTGATTATTGAAATGTTGGTATTCCAGGACTTGGGTAAACTGTTCAAGAGTTTCAGATTTTTATCCTCGAGTCCGGGTTCAACGTCGTAGCTTGACATTTCAGCAATTAAGGACACAAATCTTTGAACTTGAGCTTCAAAGGACGCTTCTTGAATGTGATTGAACAAGTTGAACTTCTGCTTCAGCATCTGTTTGCGGCTTGCCTTGATATCGAGATTTCCTTCATATGCCACCACCAGAGCATCCCAGAGTTTCTTTGCAGTCTTGTATTTTTTAAACCCTTGAGCAATCTCAGGAGTCAATGCCATTGTCATAATAGCATATGCTCTCTCGTCCTTGTTACATTTTTCCCAATCCTCATCCGAGTATTGTGCTTCAGTTTTCACCACCCCAACTTTTCCCGCTTCAGTATGAGTAGGAATGAATGGCCCATTGACAACTGATCTCCAAAGTCTCAAGTCAACACTTTTCAAATAATTTTGAAATATGTATTTCCATTCAAGGAAGTTGTCAGCAGATGTGAGTCTGGGAGGACGGGTAGTTGATCCAATCTCAAAGTCCAGTTTTTGATACATACTAGGTTCAAAGTCCATGACGAAAGCTTAGGAAAACTTAAGAAAAAAAAAGTCCAAATGAGTTTCCGATTGTAAACAACAGTTTACGATATTGATAGCCTTGCAGATCGTAAACACAGTCGCAAACACCTCCGGGTCGTAAACTCGGTCGTGAACCTAATTCCGATCGTAATATCTGTCGCAAACACCTCCGGGTCGTAAACAGAATCGTAATCTCAATTCCGATCGTAATCTCAGTCGCAAACACTTCCGGGTCGTAAACGAAGTCGTAAACACCTAAAAACTCGATCTTGAACTCGTAAACACCATTTTTTTCAATCGTAAACGCTCAAAGTTCGAATCTTGAAGTCGTAAACACCAAATGACAGGTCGTAAACACAAAACTGATGAAGAACACTGATCGTAAACACCAGCAGATCTCGTAAACACCAAGAACATCCCAGAAAACTCAGAAAAACCTCCACTTTTTCAGCCAAACACTCGAATCTAATATCGTGGAACCTCGAATCAGATGATTCTTTGCTCTGATACCAATTGTTGGTCCCGAAACAACAATCGCTCACGATATCTTTATCACAAACAAGTGAGGAAACCTTGTTTGTGGCTGATTCGACAAGAAGATGATGAAATAGACTTGATATGAGATGAAGACAAAGCCAAACAATCAAATCTTGAATGAAAACCAATCAATCTTCTATTGAAATGAGTTCACGATCGGGAATACAAAGAGCAACCAGAAAATCGTAATCAAAAGCTAGCCCTAATCATGAACTACTTGGGTATTTATACTACCCATACAAAAACCCTAGTTAGAATCATAAACCCAACAAGCAAACCGGTTCATGAAGCCCAATCGCAAACACCTTAAGCCCACACAATCCAAGCCCACATATCTAATGTTCATGCCTCACAATGTATAGCCCAACACAATCCCGTGATGAAGTACATGGAGATTTCTTCTCACTTCCACTCGGGGATTGTCGGTTGTTGCAGTAATCCTGGTGGCCTTCGGTGTTCTGCTTTGACCTTCGAGCATGTTAAACACTTACTGACATACTTAGCAATATCAGCCTTCATATTGGGCCACCAATAGAGTCCTCTCAGATATTGGTACATTTTGTCTGAACCGGGATGGACCGAGTACCGAGACTTGTGAGCCTCGTTGTTAGAACATAATGTAATTGTAACATAAAACAGTCAAATCTTGATAAAACAAAAAGAACTTTCCGTGTAATTTACTCTTAGAAAAAAGAAAAAAAGAAAAAAGAAGGTGAAGTCACCGTATCATTTCAAATTCAAACAAGGCGTTAAAAACTCAAAATTTACTTAAATGACGTAATCTGAAATCTTGGTAAATCAAAAAGAACTTTCTGTGTAATTTACTCTTAGAAAAAAGAAAAAAGAAAAAAGAAAAAAGAAAAAAGAATGTGAAGTCACCGTATCATTTCAAATTCAAACAAGGTGTTAAAAACTCAAAATTGCGGAACCCAACGGCCAAAAAGGTGAAGAAATCCCCAATTTTTCAAATACCTCAGATCCCTCCGTCACAACCTCGCTGGCTGATTTCTTTCTAGGTCAGATACTTTCTTGGTTTCTCCTCGCGATTCGCAGTAATTCCCGCTCTTTACTCGTCGTCTCTTTGTCGTATCTCAATTTTGTTTTTGAATCGGTTGCAGATGCGAAGCAGGTGAAACAATGGTAGTTGTTAAGGTACCTTCGGTAAACCCTAATTGATTTTGCTACCGTATTTACCGTACCGATTGGATTCATGTTTTGTTTCGTAAATCAAGGGGTTAAGCACATTCAAGCGCAGAGTTTCAGGCGACCGGGTGACGATGAAGAGCGGTATTTAAGTTTTCTCTCATCACAACTTGTTTCTTTTAAGTGTATTCAGTCTGTGTTATACTTATTACTTCTCAAAATTGTTTCAACAAACAGGTGGAGTCAGAAGTTTAAGGGTGTATACAGAAGAGGATAAGGTTAAGACTAATGATTCAGATCATGTTGCCTGTAAAACTAAGTAAGTTTTAATTCGGTATTGCTTTTGTTTATAGGGTTTTCCGTTGGTAGGTTGGTAGTGCATTTCTTTTGCTGACACTTTGTGTGTGGAGTAGCTAAAAGATATGGAAAATAAGTTGTTCTGATTCTTTGTTTCTTTTTATATCATGATACTTAAACTGTAGTCTCACAGATAGGGTAGTTAATGCTTTTAAATTTTTATTCTTGCGTTCATTTATTTTTATCATGTTAACTTTGGTTGTTTAAGGATTACAAGTAGAAAATGTTATCTAGAATTGATGAATAGTATTTTATAAATATGGGTGCCTCGTGCCTTGGCTTCTAGGACCCTAAGCGCCTCATAGTGCTTTACTCCTTTTAAAATCCAATTGTGATCTAATATTTAGTGTTTGTGTCGATGCATTACGCATATACATACTGTACTTATTTTGAGAATATATCTTCAGGTGTTTTCTGTATTGTAAAAACACGCACTAGGGCATAACTAGCACTAGTGGTGTTAAATATCCTCCTTAGGCAAAGTGAAATGTTGGAAGTCAAAACTGAAGAAAGCAAGTGGTGCAATCTGAAATGAAAATAGTGGAATATAATTAAGAATAGAGTTGTGTTTATAGATAGGTTGTCACTCACTCATTTTCAGTGAAGAAACTTATAATCATTAATCTAAAGGGACAACCGGTCCACATGTTACATATTACGATGCAATGAAACAGGCATGCCACTGTTAAACGTGGACGATGCAATGAAACACACATGCCATTTTTAAAAGAGGACAATATTAAAGATGAATGGATGGAATCCTTTGATAAGTTGTTCAAATGGTCGTAATTGGGGAATATTTGAGAAATGAGAACTTGATGGTTGTTTTATTGACATAAAGTGAAGGTTTATTCGTAGCAGGAGTTGTTTTTTCTTCTTTGTATGTATTCATGAGTTGATTATAGTATTCTTGAGGATGCATGCTGATTCTTGTAACAAATGACTATATTGAACCTATTTTCTTTTTGTAGAAGGAAATCTATTCCAGTCAAAGCTGAAGCCGGTCAGATAAATGCCAATAGTCAGAAGGTTAACTGCCTTCATTCTTACAAAGCTTGTATACATAGTGCTAAATGAGGAATGTAGTCTTTTAACTCAATACATTATTTGGAAAATTCACTCCCATGTTTTTTTTTGTAATGATCATGAAGGATGCCCTCAACAAGTTGGGCAATATTAAGGGGAAAAACATCAGATCTGGTAAACATCATGCAGTATTTACTTTCAATATATTAAGATTTCTTATTCATACTAATACAACTTTTCACAAATTTATGAGTCACAGCGCAAACTAATGTTGGAAGAAGAGTATTGGCGGACATCAGCAATTCCCGCGGTAAATTTCAAAAGAATGATACTTTTGATGTCTCTAAACCTGGGTGAGTGATATTGAGCTTCTTTCCATCTGAAAACGGGTTATTTAATTATCCAGTTTGTGCTATCCTAAATCCCTTTCTGCAGATTAAAAATGATGGGTCTGACAATTTACCTTCCTTGTACTAACTTTAACAAATTCACTTGGTCTAAAACATTTCAGGAAAAGTAAAATGGAAAGGATGACGTACTCACAAAGGTAGCAAACCACTATTCCTGTTATTATTTTACTAATTTTGTACTTTAGTCTCTTGAAAAGTTCTGATAACGCTCATTAATCTATTGAAAAAAGTGCATAAATTTAACATTCAGTATCATTTTTGCAGGTCCTCTGTTTCATCAAGCAAGGATCTCAAGGTCTTCAATGGTAATCCAAAGACAAGACCACAGGGTCAAAAACCCGTTGTTGATGTAACAAGGTAATGATATTTAATTGATTTATTTTTTTGGTTCTTTTTTACTCAATCTGTTATTGTGAATGTTGGTGGTCTTGATCTTTTTTTATTGTTTATTTACAAAGTTTGCAAGGATTTATTTCCTTCCACAAAGGGTTTTTCTTTTCTTTTTTTTTCTTTTTCTTTTCATAGTTTCCGATATGTTTTACTTTACTTTGCCAATGTATTTGCTTTGATAGTTCCCTTTTTTTTTGACAGGAAATCTTTACCAGTTCTAAAGCTTGCTGGCAAGGCGGATAAATGTGATATCAAGAAAGTATGATTATGTCCTGTTATATTCTGCATTATATTTTCAAACTCATTTACGAGTGCTCAAAATCTTTCACTTGAAGGTCTTGAAAAGTAATTCGAAGACAAGGGTACATGGCCAAGAAGTTGTGGGTGATGTAACAAGGTAATGGTAGCTAATGTGCTATCTTTTTTTTTTTTTGCCACTTAGGTTGTAGCCTAGTGGTAAGGGGCAAAGCCTCTTTGGTGGAGACCAAGGTTCAACCTTGGCATTGGTGATATTTGGTGAAAAAAAAATTGCTGTTAAAAATAAAGGTGCTGTCGGTTTTAAGTTCATATGTTGCACAATGTGTTATAGTGATTGGTGATCATTATCTTTATTTTTTGTTTAATTAGGAAATTCGCAAGGAGTTATTGCCCACCACTAAGGTCTCTATTTTCACAATTTCTATTTATATTTCACATTACTATGCCAATTTTTTATTTATTTAATGGTTCCATTTGTTTTTTAAAGGAAATCTCTACCGGTTCTAAAGCATGCTGACAAGGTGGATAAATGCAATGTCAAGAAATTATGATTCTGCCTTGTTATATTCTGCAATTTATATCCACATAATTTTTTTTTTAATTTATTTTTTTGTTTTTTTATACAAATGCTCATTATATTTATTACTTGTAGGGAAATTTGGACAATAGAGTAAAGACCAAGGAAAAATATGGGTTCTCTGGTGAGTCACTTTTGGTTCTGACACATGAACCTATTTAATTTTTTATAATACTATCATAGCTAACTCTATAACTATTTCTTCAATTTTTGATTTTCAGTTAAACCAAAAGTTGGCACGGCAGTTATACCGCAAGTAAGCAGTTCCCGATGGAAGAATAGAGTTAGTGATGGATCTATAAAAATGTGAGTGTGCTGCAGTTTTTACTTTTTAGTAACTAGTTTGAAGATATATATTAGTTACTCTTCACTAGGTTGTGATTTTATTTTTAATCTGTTGGTAGGGAGTCAGATCATCAACCAATGGTGAACAAACAGAGATTGTCTAGGGTGTCAATGAAGGTATATTGAGATACATCTTAATTGTAAGCCAGTTATCTTTATAAATGTTCTGATAATTAAAAAAATATCCCACCAGCCATCCATAAAAACAGCTGTTGGTATTCCTAGAGCTCCAAGGGTATCAAGAAACACTTCTGTTTTTACCAAATCGACATCTGCAACTTCTGTTTTATCCAATAAGAATGATGAAACATCAAGATCTGAATCTATTTCTTGTGAGCAACTTGTGCAAGATGTTACATTAGATGCAAGTACATCAAAACTCACTACTAAAGGGAAACCTGGTCGCCGAAAATCCTACACATCTTTGCTAATTGAAAGAACAAAGGTTGGTATAATTTGATTTTTTTTTAAATTTCTTTAGTGTGTATATTTTTTATGCAAGTTGTTTCCATGCATTCTCGGTGCAGCTTCTAAAGGATAAAGGCAGTGTCAAGAAGGAGCAGATCCTGCCGAACATTTATGATGATGACAATGAACTTGAAGTTGCTGAGTATGTTGATGAGATCTATCAGCATTATTGGGTTACAGAAGTGAGTTTATCATACTTTATTTCTTTTTTGTTATGTTTATGTGCATCTTATTTTCCTGCAATGAAATTGAATGTTGAGCCATCAGAACTTGCGTCTGTCATATGCACATGCAGAAGATAACAGATTTATAAATATTTTATAAACAGATTTTAACAGGCTTTCGGTTTCCATAAAATTATGAAATTGATCCTGAGTTTCAGTTTTGCTATTGATTAGAAGTGGCAAATGAACAGGTTAGGTGGGTTGGGTAAGGTTTGAGTCAGCCTGAAACTTTTTTTTTCTATGAATTTATTGGAACTATAATTAGCTTTAATTTTCTCTTGTTTCAATAAATAATCTTAGTTTTGAAGAATAGAAGGCTTTATGTATTAAGGTTTCATTTTGGACGACATTAGACCTGTTACCTTTTTAGCTACGTTTTTTTTTGTCACTTCTACTTGTGTCCCGTTTCCTTTTTAGTTAGTTTTTGTCACTTCACCTTTTTGACCTGCTGCTAATGATTGAATGCAGGCACAAAATCAGTCGCTGAAAAACTATATGGAGATCCAGACGGATATCACTCCTCAAATGCGGGGCATTATAATTAACTGGCTCATAGAAGTACTTTCAGTTTATTCTTCTTTTTGGTTATGCTGATGTGAAACTTAGAACTATTGTTTCTTCTTTAGGTTTCTAATCTGCGTATGTTGGTTGCTGCAGGTACATTTGAAATTTGATTTGATGCAAGAGACACTTTACCTGATGGTCACACTTTTGGACTATTACTTGTCCACTGTCGCTATTAAGAAAAATGAAATGCAATTAGTTGGTCTCACGTCACTCTTACTAGCTTCAAAGTACGAGGACTTTTGGCATCCAAAGGTAAACATTGTCCTACTAAGTATTGGTGCATAGGCTTCTATAGTTTCTAATAATGTGGGGGTATTAGGTGTGAATTAAAAGAGGTAATTTTTAGTGAGTTGGAACGGGTCAAACGTGAGTTGGAACGGGTCAAACCATAAACCTATGCTCTACATAAGATATGATTATAAAACTATATTACTAGAACAACAATAAAGTGTTAGAATAAAGTCTTTGTTTTTAATTCATGTCTATACCTTTTTTTTAATACTTACCAGGTCATGGAATTGATTAGTATCTCAGCAGAGACATACACAAGAGATCAGATGCTTGGAATGGTATTTTTTTCTCATTTTTACATCGATCTATTTAATTTTAGGAAATCTATTTGTTATTTATCCTTAAATAAATTAAATAATTCACCTTAAATGTGAACAAAATTCGATAAGATGTCATCTCTATGTTTAACAACATTTAATTCTAAATTTTTAAAATTTCTTAATCATCAGGAGACGACGATTTTAACAAAGCTAGGCTATCGTCTTAATATGCCTACGCCTTATGTTTTCATGCTGAGATTTCTTAAAGCTGCACAGGGAGGCAAAAAGGTAGTTTTTCGGTTTTTGCTTATAAACATATTTGAAATCAAGGAAATACTAACAACTATTAAATCATTGTATTCCAGTTTGAAAACCTAGCATTTTTTCTCATTGAGCTATGCTTGGTGGAATATGATGCTTTACGTTACAAGCCATCATTGCTATGTGCATCAGCTATTTACATTGCTAGATGTACCCTACGATTGGCCCCTGCATGGACCCCACTTTTAAGCAAGCATTCTCACTATGAAGAATTTCAGATGAGGTGCACTTTTGAGATCTAGTTTCTCTGTGTATTTAGTTTTTACAGTATTTTTGTTAGGCCTGATCTTACTAATTAATACCTTAATATAGGGACTGTGCCGACATGATTTTGGGGCTTCATCAAGCTTCAAGAAACGCGGTTTTGAGAGTCACCTATGACAAATTCACAAGCGTTGATAAATGCAAAGTTTCACTAATCAAACCTCTTGACAAACTTCCACCTCTATAGTCTTGTAACCAAAATAAAACGGTAACATCATTTTGTTTTGGTACCAACACTACTTAGTGGCAATGTGAGATCACACTCTTTTACACATAGTGATCTCAAACTTTTGCTTGTCATCATCCTTGTATCAAATATATACCCTGATGCTGCTATCTGACTTGAGTATTAACAGCTCTATCTTTGATTCTGTGGTGCATTTTTTGTTTTTGTTTATGTCCAATAGAGATAGGAAGTTTTCGTTGTCTAGCGCCAATTGGGTAGACAACCCTTTGTTGTATCTGTAATTGTTGTTTTGTCTTGTTTAGCTAAGTTTTTCTAGCTAGCAAGTTGTGTTTTTTTATATATCTTTGCCGTTCAAAAAAAAAAAAAAAACAGCTCTATGATCTCGCTTTTTTGTTAGTCGATGTCTTCTCTGTAAATTTGAGTGTTATCAACCTATACATAAACAGACGCAAAAGAGTTTGTAGGAACTCTGAGATTACATATATAAGTATATAGTGTTCACCTACATCTAACTTTGTTTTATAAACTGAAATAAAAGTATATAAATTATAAATTATATATATATGTTTATTTTAACTAACACCAATCAGTCGCCCCTACCTCGAATGCTAGTAATTTGTTACGTTAACTGACGCATCAAGCAAACTGGTATTCACCATGCGTGTTAATCACTATTTTCTCTCTAATGTTAGCTACTTTTTTAAGTCTCTGTTTTTTCTTTACAACCCATCAAAGATATTATATATATAACAATGACAATTGATACAACCCATCAAAGATATTATATATATAACAATAAAAATTGATAGGTGAATAGTAAACTTTTTGTTTCTCATAGTTTGGTCACGTGACTTTAGTGCTTTGATGCTTTCTACCCCTAAACTTTTACAATTTGTTTTTTTAATGAAATAGTAAACTTTAGGTTTTTATTGTTCGGCCACATATGTTTCATACTTTTATGTTTTCTACTCTCTAACTTTTAAAGTTTTTTTTGTTTTGTTTTAAGTTTTGTTGTCTTCTACTTTGGTCACGAAACTTTTAACTTTTCTACTTTCGTTTTTAGTATACTTTTATATTTTATACTTTTATCACGAGACTTTTAAACTTCTACGTTTTATACCTTTTAACTTTTTAACTTCAATTTTTTATTCGACTAATTTCATTTTTTAGTATACTTTATAGTTTCTAAGTTTGACGATGACTTTTTTTTATAGTTTTATACTTCGTTTGAATTTTTTTTTGTTTTAAGTTTTGTTGTCTTCTACTATGCCCACGAAACTTTTAACTTTTTATTTTCGTTTTTAGTATACTTTTATATTTTATACTTTTACCACAAGACTTTTAGACTTTTGCGTTTTATACCCCTTAACTTTTTAACTCTCTAACTTTTAAAGTTTTTTTTTTGTTTTAAGTTTTGTTGTCTTCTACTTTGACCATGAAACTTTTAACTTTTCTACTTTCGTTTTTAGTATACTTTTTTTAGTTTTATACTTTCATCACGAGACTTTTAGACTTTTACGTTTTATACACCTTAACTTTTTAACTTTCGTTGAGCATGCAAATTCACCGCCGCGCACTACAAGACTCTTAGACTTTTACGTTTTATACCACTTAACTTTTTAACTTTCGTTATAGTTTTATACTTTCACCACAAGACTTTTAGACTTTTACGTTTTATACCACTTAATTTTTTGATTTTCGTTCAGTATATACAAATTCAACCCCGTAGCAACGCGTGGGGTGGTAACCATCTCGTTTTATTGAACTGCAAAGATATTTTTTAATAGAAAGAGTTAGCAGAAGCTAGCAAAACATATACAAGGAAAATAAAAACAAACAAACAACCAAGAAGCAAGTAAGAAACAAGAAATAAACCCAACTCCGCCTTTCTATCTCATGTTTTACTCTACTTTTTGTCCAAAGACGTGAGAGGGTCTTTATTTCCCGAAGAAGTTGCACTCAGGGGCGGAACTAGAAAAGTTTTTGAGGAGGTCCACAATTTTTTTGTACGGTGTCACTTTTTTAGATATTTCAGTTTCATAAAAACATACATAAAGAAATTTGTCTGAAACTCACTGTGTGTTACCCCTCATTTATTCTCCTCACTAAAATTAATAAATAAAAAAATGGGAAAAAAGTATGTTACCCCATTTATATAACGGTAAATCTAATGAAAAAAAAGGTGGGAAAGAAATTAATGAAAAAAAAAGTGAGAAAAATCAAAACCAGCTAGAATTGAACTCGAGCCTTTTCCAAATAAGGCGAATGTTGTTACCACCAAGCTAGTGGATTGATTTGTTTATATTTTACTAAAGTATTTATTTAATATCTTCTCATCACAAAAAAAAAACTAATTTAAAAACCGCTCATATAATTTCCACTTTAGGTACAAAGTTGAGGGGGTCCCCGGGGACCCTCTAGGCCTATTATAGGTCCGCCCCTGGTTGCACTGCTGTAGTCGTCTTGTTTCATAAATCAAATCATTACGTGGTCTCCAAATGCACCAACAAGCAGAGAGTATGATGGCATAGATAAGTTTTTTTTATTTCTTTCTTTGTTGCCATGAGTTGAGATATGAAAGGTAGTAAGGTCTTTCGTTTCAAACGCAAAGATGGGTAAGGTTTCTAACCAAGATGAAATTAGTGATCAAAGTTCATGTGTTCGTTGGTAGTCGGTGAAAAGATGGTCATGAGTTTCAATTGCTTTCGAGCAAAAGGAGCATAGCTTTTTGACGTGGCTGGAATGGAAGTCATCTTCAAGAGATGTGACATCGATAGGGTTAATGTTCCAGTCAAGTATTTTCCACCTTAATTATTGACTTCTAGGGACCGAAGAACCTAAAGACATTGGAATAACAACTTGTGCATTGTTCCTGTTTGTATGAATGGCACAAATGACTTTTCTCCACAACCCGTTTGTGTCTTTAGAGTATCTCCAATGCCCTTTTGAGAGGAGTGACAGGTTAGCGGCATGAAGGGAGCCTATGCCGAGACCGCCTTGATCTTTAGGAGTGATTACTTGATTCCAATTTACCTTGTGTATCTTTCTAGTATCCTTGCTACCACCCCACAGAAACCGGTTGCAGATCTTCTCAAGCTTTTCAATGATGTTTTTGGAGCTCTATACAAGGAAAAATAGTATAGTGGAAGGGTTGAGAGGACATATTTGATCAAGGTGATTCTTCCCCCGATGGAAAGTGTTTTGCTTTTCCATAAAACTTTAACAATTGGGCCTACTCCTTGCTATATTCATTCTTCCTCTAATTGGTAGCCCTAAATATTTGATAGGAAGGTTTTCTTTAGTGCATCCAATTAAACCTGCCAAGTCTACTACATCTTGTGGGGAGACGCCTAGCAAATTGCTTTAGGATAGATTGACTTTGAGTTCTGAAACAAGATAAAACAACATAAGATACGCAATAGGTTGATGACGTTGGCTCTGGAACGTTGGCAAAGAAATTAAGCGTCATCTGCAAAGAATAGACGAAACATAGTGGGGCCCCCATTGGGAATGTAAAACCGTGAAACAGATCTTACTAGTGGTTTACTTGATCATATACGAGAGAACAAGATGTAAATATAAAGTTTGTTTTACTGAAATCAACAAGACTCAATTACAAACTCTCTAATCAGCTCAAACAGAGAAACATACTCAAAACACATAGTTAAGATCTGGTGCTCTCAAAGTTCTCTCTCAATCGTTACTGAAATACAAAGAACAAAGTCTATTTATATGCATGTAGATCTGCCCGAACTGGAGCTCACCCGAAGTGGCACTTCGTGTCACTTCGGGAAGTCACGAACTGTGACTTCGGGTCCCAGTTCGTGTGACTTCGGGTAACAACCATTTTGCATCTTCGTCATGTTTAGATACTTCACACGACGAAATGATTATGCGCTAACAAACTCCCCCTCGACGTGTGCAGTATCTGGTCATCCATAAAAACTGTATCTTCAATCAAACTCCCCCTCAACTTGACGGTTAGCCTGATCTTGAATACTTGACGATGCAGAGTCTGTTTCATCCTTATCAATAGCTTCAGAAGACTTGAAGTTGTGATGATCTCTTTTCTTTCAACCTGGCGAACATAAATAATCTTGGTGCAAAATGTCTCTTCGAGACTCCAAGATATTGATTTTGAAAATTGTTTTTCGTATCTTGTGTCAATCAATCGAAAACAAACAAGAAATAATTTTTTTTGGCTTTTACAAAGTTTATGCTAAAAAACACAAAAAATCTTTTTGATTTTTCTAGAAAGAAAAATAAAATGCAATACAGAATCAGACTCTATTTTTGATTTAGCGAGAAAGATCACGACGCGAGATCATATCAGACATAACGCATCTAGCACATTTCAATTTTGGCCTTAATCATCATGCAAGCCAAGATAATCGCAAATACAACATTTATGTTTATTTCAGCACGAACCAATCATATTTATCGTTTTCAGATATGTTTAAGGTAATATTATCATGCACTGATAACTCGGTCCTACACTCTATCAGAAATACCGGCAAATCATCATGTTTATCATATAGAATCAACTTTTATTAGAGATATAAGCATCCTTGATGAGTCATGCAAAAATAAAGCAGAATCTCAAATACCTAGCAATCAGGTCGGTCTTGTGGACACACAGAGAAAGCCCAAGTATTTTAGAAAATAAGAAAGCAAAACAAGTTGAAGTTGTATGATTCAACAATGATCAGGTCGATCTTTGGTATACGCAGAAAAAGTCCGATGAATTATACGAAACACCAAGAAAAATAAAGCAGAACCTCAAACGAACAACAATTAGGTCGATCTTTCGATACTCAAAGAATGTCCGATCGTTTGAGCAAATAAAGAAAATCAAACAAGTTTAAATCTTTGCAAAATGAACACATGTATACATCATGATATCTCTTATTCTATTTTTTTTCAGAATCATCACACAACATTCATCAAGAAGCAAATAACCAAAGATCATCATGCAAACTTTATGTTTATATCTTACTTGCAGATATCATATTAGTCATGCACATTCACAGATTATGCAAGTACCTACAACCTTTAGACTTAATCTATCCATGACAGATAACGTATAAGCTAATGTATTATCATTTCTCGCTTTTGTTGGATCAATTTATTATTTTATATATTTTCTAATTTCTCCCCCTAAAATTCAACAAACTCTATTTTTTGAATTTTCTAAATTTTTCTCCCCCTAAAAATATGAATGAAGGAAAATGAATAACAAAAATGAAAATGATTGATCAACACTTGATACATTTTTGAAAATGATATTTTTGAAAATCAGTTTTTCAAAGATAGGAACGATGCATTTTAACTTAAATCAACCACAAGTATCTCACTGGCAACAATTTGACAATCACTGACAGGTCTTCTTGAAATACCTGCATACACTGGAAAATAATAAGTCTTTTAAACCCCGACCCCCCTCCACTGTTATGGTAGGTGGTCCAGTGTCTTCAACAAAATCTGTGTTGGCCGTGGAGACAATTTTCGGTCTCCATTCTTGTTTTGTTTTTAAAATTTCTGGTGAACCATTGTCAACAGATGAGTGACAATCAGAATTACTACTCAACTTTTCTGAATTAAGCTTACTTTTCCAAGAAAAAATAGTGTTGGGCATTGGTTCACTAAAAATAATGCCATCAAGATCAACATACTTTGTATGTTTGGCATTTGATGATGAATTGTTAGTAGTCGTAGGACAATTATTTGCATAATGACCCTTCTGACGACAAACATAACAACGTCTATGACTAGTTAGATTGATTGAAATTGGTTTTCCAAACTGATTAATCGAACATTCATCATAAACTCGTGGAAACATAGGTTTGGGTTTCTGTGGTTTCTGAAATTTTTGAAAACATTTTGGAGAATCATAAAAACCAGAATCATCTCCAAAACCACAGAATTTATCTTGACGATAAAACCTATTAGATTTAGCAAACTAAAATGAACCAGAACTTTTTCCGCCTTTTGGTGTTGCATCAGATATGCAAGAGGATTCTTCAGTAGACACCTTATCATTTGAAGATGAAGGAGACATCACCTTCTTCCAAACTTGAGGCTTTTTATCTGATAACACCTTCTGATTCTATTTCTTCTCAGCTTTGAACATCTTCTTGTTGTTATTTTTCATTTGAACAACTTTTTCTTCAAATCCCAAGCCATCAGTCTTTTGCTTAGAATATTCTTTTACAGAATGACCTTATTTAGCAAGTTTCGTGAATTCAGACTTGATTCCTTTCAGATCATTCTTTTTGGAAATCAATGAATCATCTATCACAATCTCTGAAAATTTGGGAACTTTCACTTTTCCTGGATTTCCTTGAAAAATCTTTTCTTTATCAACAAATATAGATTTGGAATCAAAATTAGGAACACTTCTTGAATCAAATCTTTCTTCACCCTTTTTCTTCGTCTAAAACTTTGATTTCTTTGATTTTTCAGCCTTAACAGCATCTCCTGCTGGATAATCTTGCAACCTTTGACTTGAATTGTCATTAGATGTAGTTCTCAAAACAACCACTGGAGCAGGAACTTCATGATTATCAACATCTTTGCTAGATTTGCCATCTCATTCTAGATGATACAAATAATCCTGAAACACACTTGATGTATTGCAATTTGCAAGTTGTCTTTGCAGATCAAACATTTCAATCTTTATATAAAAAAATCCTTGTATTAGCTTCCAGTAACTCCTTGTGAGAAGCAATAAATTATTTAGACAATTGATTATACTTATGCTTTTGAACATACATTCTCTAACATTCATCAGGCACTTCTTTTGTAACCTTTTTCACTTTCTTTTGAAGATCATCAACATCTGCTTTCAAAACTTTATTCTCTCTAACTAATTTAGTCTTTCAGAAATCAAAGTTGCATTTTCAATTGAAAATCTTTTAGCTTTTGCAGCAAGTTCATCACTTTGTACTTGAAGATAACAAAGCTTCTCCTTTGACTTAACAAATAAAGCATCAAAATCTTCATTAACTTCTTTTTCTTTAGCTTTAGCTATATTGCATTCGTCAATCAACATGTACTTCTCTTTCAACCAATCTTCCCTAATTCTAACAAATTCAGAACAATTTGAACATGATGCAGACACATCCTTTTGAATTTCTGCTACCAAACCATCACTGACTTTATTTTTCCATTTGTCCACTTCGTTTTTTTCAAAATAATATTTTCTTCAGTCAACTTTCCCACTTCTTCTCTAACTCCTAAGTCTCATCTTTGTTATCCTTTGCTGACGTTGAATTCCGAGTAAGATGCATATTGTGATATTCACAGATTGTTTTTAGATTGTCCCACAATACTTTTGATTTCCGACAATCCTTAAAATACATAAGTAACTCCAGTGATAATCCCAACTTAATACACTCATATGCCTTCTTTTCATTTTCAAACTGCTTCTTTTCGACATTTGTAAGATGCCTTCTTTAGGTTCTCCATAAGAATCAGTTGGATATACATATAAATCCTTAATTGGAATCCATAAATCCTTATCCACTCCATCAATATATGCCTTAAATCTTGGTGCCCAATGAGAATAATCTTCACATATTAACAATTGTGGCACTTCTTGTCTATGACTAGCAACAAACCTTTCGATCTCTTCCATTTTGAAAACTTGAAATGCAAAAACGGAGGTCTTATGTGACACCCAAAGAAAATGCAGGTAATTTTCCGAACAAACACGAAGATAAATAATTATTTATTTGAACGTATATGCATTCATACATCTAATAGGAGTGTTAGATGGGTCATTGAGTCCATGGATAGTCACATGCGAGTCGAGTCGGTCCTGAACGTTGGGTGACTACTGAAATGAACAAATAAAACTTGTATGAGTGATGTTACATAATATTATGTGACTTGACATATTAAATGGATTACGTTGACATTAATTATTTTCCGGTAATTCTATGTAGCGATAGAACTACGTGATTTAGGAAACGTGGTGTGTTGCTTGCGATACGTGTTAGCCGTCGTCAATCAGAGCAATGTGTTATCTATTATTGAAAAATTTTGGTGCTTGTGTACTATATGTCTTAGCCAAAAAGTTTAAGAGAATTGGAGGGGCTAAGTGTAATATCTAAACTCAAAATTTGAATTCCTAAAAACCCTCTAATCTCTCAAAATCGTCGTCCACTTCCTAGATTCTTCTCACTTTTACTTGAACTTGGTCTCTCTCTCTCACGCACGATAGCAGATCCTCTCCTCTCCTTTTGACAACGGGGTCATCTCAGGGTTCATCTCAAGTGTTTATGCCTAGATCTGAAGGTTATAAGGACTACTCGAACTCATTATAATCTGAGGTAACCCCCTTCTCCTTCTCGGTCCTTCAATTTTGACAACCCTGTGTGTTTCGAGTTCCAACGATTTAATCCTCGTGTCATCGGTTGCCTAATAATTTGTATGTTTGAGAAGAATGAAAACTTCATGTGCCAATTTGTAGATAGAAACCAATTATGCATGTGAGGGCCCAAACCCCAACCCAAAACTATGTACGTATATGAACTGTGATAGTGATTTACGAAATTTAAATCGAATATTTAAATATGTGAAACTCATATACTTGACATGCATGTATGGTGATAGTGTTTATGGATAAAGAATGGAGATAAGTGAACCGACCCACATTCTTGCATTTAATGGTTATAATGACATTTGATATATTATGGATAAATTGGTGACAAAAAAAATCTGAGTTGTGATTATTGTTGATATTAAATAGGATTTATAGCAATTTCATGAGTTTTAGAACTTATATAAATGGTCAAATAAAATTTTAAGTAAACTAAGATGCAACCCGTTTTTCGATAGCTTGCTGTAAAGTTTTTGGGTCAACTTCGGAAAATCATAACTCACTTAATTCTTAACGAAATTGAGTTATTCTTTTTGCAGAATAAACTTTAATGAGTTAACTTTTAATCCCAGGTGGTAGCACTCCAATTCATGGAGGTTTGACCTCCATTCTGCCACCACAATTTCAGTGCGTAGAAAGTCCTATTTTCTGGTACATGGATATGGTTTAATTTATTTGTGCATGTTAGGCCAAGCTTTAAATTGGGACTCTTTCTAGAGTATAACCATTATACATGTATGTTACTGTAAATAAAGTTTTAGAAACCAACTTGGTGTGAAAAGCAATAAACTTGTTAAATCTAGGAAACGTGTTGGTAAATGTGGTTCATGGTGGTGTTATGTTTAGGATCAACATGCTTAAATTAGAAACATTCGCATGAAACTTATATGATTCACTATTAAGCATGTTTAACACGAGGTGTATTATGTATATATGAACTACGTATGTTACTTGATCTATTTGGCCAACTTGGGGCTATGTCGTATGGCTAATAACATGACTTAGGTGCATGCTAGAGTACGTGTAAGACATTTTTGCATGTTTTATTTAATAACTTTCTATGCATGGAAATATACTATTTATGGAAACTTTCCCTAAAATAGAAACCTTCTTTAAGTGGAAGGTGGAGTCAAACAAACAACACAACTGTTAATTGTGTCACCAACGTGTCGTCAGGATCGATTGAGTTAGTCTAAGTGTACATACACTGTTATCTCACACACACTCTCATTTAGGTGATTCTTAGGAATTCATCTCTCTAAGTATCTCCTTGAGAGAGAAAAGCATGCTACAAACAGTTTTGGTAATATAATTGTATAGCTGATCACGTATGTACGAACATAACACATATTTGAAGTCCTTACATTTTCGGGCCGTTAATTTATGAGAAAGCGAGGTTATATTGAGTAGTACTACTTGGTTTGACAAACCCCACTCGCGTTAGTCGCTCTAACTCGACTGGATGTCGAACGGGTGTAACATTAGCCTAGACAGTATCATCACCGTCCGTGTTAGACGATGGTGGAAAGGCATTACAAACACAAACAGTCACGCTTCGGTTGCGAACCACATAGTGATAGCGATTTTGGCCTAGCTAGCTACAAATACAATTATGATTACATTGTTCAAACATTGGTTCAAACATTGATTCTTACATTATGTCTTTGTGAACTCACCAGCCTTTCACTAACCCACATAGCATGTCTTTCACAGGTATCTAGGTCCGGAGCACGATTAGGATGCATGCTTTGCATTGGGTCTACAACACACTTTTAAAACCTCGTTGGTTTATTTTTTTTATTTTATTTGGGTTGAGCGTGTGTTTTGCGCAACATTATTATTACTTTTACTTATGCTTCCGCATTCCTTTAAAACTGTTTTTGCATTGTTTGGTATGACTAATGACTCAGATCCTGGTTTGTCACACGTCTCGCGGTATAAACCCCACATGTGGAAATTTGAGGGTGTGATAGATTGGTATCAGAGCCATTAGTTATAGTGAACTAGGTCTTGCATGTAGGCCAGCTATAGCCTTAGAGTTGCATTAGTCATACACCTACGCACGCACATATTCTTGTTAATCTAGCCTTTCATTTGATATACATATATGTATACATATTACATTACAAACATGTCGACATTCCCTACATCATCCCAAGCGGGTGAGAGACCTGCTAGTCCAGCGAACTTCTAAATTGAAGGACACGACGAGTGAAGCTAATTAACTACACTAACACTCATGAAGGGCAGATTCACGTAACAGGTTCTCGCAGCAGGTGTTGGCCAGGTGGACCGCGAGTTATGGGACATGCTCTATATAACAGGAAGGATCACGAGCTTACTGGAGATGGAGAAGAATCTTCGAGTCCTTACGAGCAGGTTTAGACGTGACATTGACGCAGTTGTCATGAACCACATTCATTCTCACGTAAAGCCAGTGAAGCATTTTTATCGGCACACAACACTGAATAATCAATACCTAACGACAGCACTAGCAATTCATGCCAAAGAGTATGGGCAAGGAGGTTAAGAAACTTGCACTATCAGGAAACTTTCAAGGTTGTGAGACTCTTGCAATCAACGAAACGTTAAGAATAAATGGATTGCTCAGCTATACGGAGATGACAGAAATCGATATTTGGGATGTGTGATTTCACTTAGGCAAAAGAGTCAATCAAGTGACAGGAACATTCAAGGGACCCGCACTCACCTGGTGGAATATCTAGGTATAGAAATTAGGTCCGAACGTGATTAGCATACTACCTTGGAAGGAAAGTCACTACATCACAGAAAGAGGACAAAAGTTTCAAAAATGTTATCCAGAAACTAGAGGACAAGCTATGAAATCTTAGGATGGAAAATTTTGAAAGCGAAACTTATATAACACTATCCCATGAAAGGACTCTTCAGCGTCCTCACACAAAGAAACTGGTTTGCAAGCAATTAGAACTTCGCGTGGCGGGATTGGCCATCAAACTCGGGGCATGGTTTACCTCCAACAAATCCCACTACCGTCCAATAAGCTGCTTGGTTAGCCTGTGGGTTTACTGACCGAGTTGTAGCTCAAAGTACCCTTGCTTGAGGAAGCCTATTAAGAGTACTTTAGAACATAGGCGAAAGGGGGACGACACAAGTGGCAACAATTTTAGAATTGAATTGCATATGCCAACTAAAAACAACAACATAGTAACAAGCTTAGTAACTCAACAAGTAATTTCGTCAGCAAGAAGAACAATCAGGACTAAACAGTTAGGGCCGAGGCGGTTACACTGGAAAGTAACCTAAAGTGTAACGAGTGTAACTTCCATCCACCACACGTGTGACTGACAATGCTACCAGAACTGTGAAAGGATGGGCCACATGGCCAGAGATTACAGGGCTTAAAGTTCAGAACAACCAAATCAAGGTTACTGAGTCCGTCATTGAAGGTATATGGCAAAAAGGAACACTTTAAAAAGAATTGCCATGGAAAAAACGGTTGTGCATTTGTGCTTGGTTCGGGCAACACCAGGAATGATTAAGCGTCACTAACATTTTATAGATGAGGAAATATGTTCAAAACCCTTCAAGGGCTATACAGGCGCTGGAACTAACAAATGGTAAAATTTGGATGAAGACGAGCAAAATTGTCAGGAGATGTAAAGTGGAGCTTGCAGACCTATATGCCGCTCTAAGTGGATCTGATGAAACTGTTGGAATGGACTGGTTGTTCAAATACCGAGTCGAGATTCCTTATCAGGAGAAAACCATATACATTCCTCTCCCTAGTGGAAAAGTTTTATCAGCTCTAGGACATAAAAATGGGTCTATCCTAGGCAACATATCGTATCTAAGGGCATGAAGTGTCTACGGAGGGATCATGTCACTATTTTAGCTTGTGTGAGATGCCAAAGTAAGAAAGGAAGACCGAGGATTCTCTCGTCATTCGTAACTTCCAAGAAATATTCACAAAGACCTACTCGGTCCTCTATCTCATAGTCAGGTCGAATCCCTGATTAACCACGCACCTAGAGCAGTGTCTCTTGCCCGGGCACCATACCAACTCACACCAGACCACTACAGTAGTTATATACCCAGCTTTATGAGTCTCCAGATAAAGGATTTATCAAGTCAAGCTTATCGTCGTGGGGAACCTCAAGCCTTTTGTTAAGAAGAAGGAGGCGACTTTCTGCATGTGCATCGATTTCCACGAAATGAACAATACCGACATCAAGAATTATTTTTATTCTCTACCTCAAATTTATGAGTTATTTGACCAGCTTTAGGGATCGAATTACTATTCTAAGATTTAATGGAGATCTGGATACCATCAATTACCAATTCGGGACGAGGATGTCCCGGAAACTTCGATTAAAAACCGAAGTGGCCATTGCGAGTATTTTTTTCATAACCAGTGGGTTGACCAACGCATCCGAGGTGTTCATGTATTTCATGAACCACATGTGTAAGCCCTACCTTGATTGACTCGACATCGGATTATTAACAATGCATGGGTTACTCCAAAACCCAGGAAGAACATGAAGAGTACCTCTGTCCGAACCTATTGCACTCGAAGAAAAAAAAAGATACATACTATCTCATTTACGGTGGAGGCCATCGAGGATTGGCCAGCTCCAACAACACTAACAGAGACGCATCAGTTTCATTGTTTGAAAACTTACTATCGCCAATAAAAATTTCTATGACTGGCAAACGTACTACATACACTAAGGTGACAACCAGGACGTGATTTTTCAATCGCCGAAGCGGAAGCTTCACAGTGCACTGATTTTATCATATTCAATAGGACCAAAGACTTCATGGCATGTTGAAATACCTTCAATCAAGGTCTCGGTTGTGTGTGGATGAAACGCAAGAATACCATCACCTAAGTCTCACGTCATT
The DNA here is from genome assembly GCA_039602395.1 of Deinandra increscens subsp. villosa. Classification (NCBI taxonomy): domain Eukaryota; kingdom Viridiplantae; phylum Streptophyta; class Magnoliopsida; order Asterales; family Asteraceae; genus Deinandra; species Deinandra increscens. Next base: position 67,819,049 of record JBCNJP010000012.1, on the reverse strand, counting down.
TGAAGATGCACGAGCAGGACAACACCAGCCATGATATGGGATTGGGTGCAATGGTGTCATATCGTTGGGCTGGAGACATTACCTGCATGGTGCCAACATACCGCCCGTCAATGATTACAAGATTTCGGAGAGCATAACGCAAGCGTGGATGCTCAGGTACAATGAGATGGGATAGAACCCTATTGTGTAATGACAATCATGAGCCTTGTTATATCTCTAACTCGTCTACTAGTACGCTTCTAGAATACCAAAGGTATGGTGGGTTAGCTGCGGTACACCCTATATATAAATACTAATGGTGCTTTAAAAGCGGGACTGAGTGTTAGACCAAGAACAAACCCTAGTCATCATTCAGGCAAGGCTAGCGTTGTAGATGATGCCTTGAGTAGAAAGAAAACCCCTAAACTCAGTCAATCTTGAGCATTGCAACCTACTATACACATCGGACTACCAAAACAAACTTAGGACACTCAACTCGAAGTATTAAAAGAAGAAAATCATGCATGCATATCGCTTCAGGGTATGGATAGACAATTAGAAACAAAGGTGGACGAGATTTGGTACTATCAAGAAAGGGTTTGGATCCCTTATTTTGGTAACCATTCGAGCATCCAAGCAGCACCATTCGAGGCACTATACGGGAGCAAGTGCCGATCACCTATCCGCTGGACAAAAGTTGGGGATATCAAACTCACTGGTTGAGAATTGATATTCGTGACATCAGAAAAGATCGTTTAGATCATAAACCGGATGGCAGCGACCAGGGATCGCTAAAAGAGCTATGCAGACCAAAGACGAAACCCACTTGAATTTCAATATATGATACAAAGGGTTCTCCTAGTCCTCTTCAATTTTGAATTTCAAGTTGATGAGAGGGTTCTCGCCTTGGAAAGGTGTCATCCGTTTTGGCGAGCAAGGCAAACTAAACCCACGCTACGTCGGAACATTCAAGATTATTAAACGAATTGGCCTGGTAGCGAATGAACTAAACTTACCGGAAGCATTGTAAGAGGTGCACAATTTGTTCAGCGTATCCAATTTGAAGAAGTGCCTATCAGACGAAAGTCTAGTAGTTCCACTAGATGGGATCCAGGTCGATGAACAATTACGCTTCATCGAGGAACCAACCGAGATTATGGATCGCAAGGTCAAGATGCCCAAACACAACAAGATCCTAATAGTTCAAGTTCGTTGGAACTCGAAACAAGGACCAAAGTTCACATGAAAATGAGAATATCAAATGCAAAAGAAATACGCACAACTAATCTACAAGCAAACAAAGACTCACAAAAGTACAAACTAAATTTCGGGGTGAAATTTCCTTCAACAAGAAGATGATTTAACAACTGGATTTTTTTTCTTTGTGTCTAGCAAACTAGCAATGACCTTAATTTTCAAGAAGAAAATTCCTTCAACAAGAGGATGATGTGACACCCGGCGAAAATGCAGGTAATTTTCCGAACAAACACGAAGATAAGTAATAATTTATTTGAACGTATATGCATTCATACATCTAATAGGAGTGTTAGATGGGTCATTGAGTCCATGGATAGTTACATGCGAGTCGAGTCGGTCCTAAACGTTGGATGACTACTGAAACGAACAAATAAAACTTGTATGAGTGATGTTACAAAATATTATGTGACTTGACATATTAAATGGATTATGTTGACATTAATTATTTTCTGGTAATTCTATGTAGCGATAGAACTACGTGATTTAGGAAACGTGGTGTGTTGCTTGCGATACGTGTTAGCCGTCGTCAACCGAGCAATGTGTTATCTATTATTGAAAAATTTTGGTGCTTGTGTACTATATGTCTTAGACAAAAAGTTTAAGAGAATTGGAGGGGCAAAGTGTAATATCTAAACTCAAAATTTGAATTCCTAAAAACCCTCTAATCTCTCAAAATCATCGACCACTTCCTAGATTCTTCTCACTTTTACTTGAACCTAGTCTCTCTCTCTCTCTCTCTCTCTCTCTCACGCACGATAGCAGATCTTCTCCTCTCCCTTTGATAACGGGTTCATCTCAGGGTTCATCTCAAGTGTTTTTGCCTAGATCCGAAGGTTATAAGGACTACTCGAACTCATTATAATCTGAGGTAACCCCCTTCTCCTTCTCGGTCCTTCAATTTTGATAACCCTTTGTGTTCCGAGTTCCAACGATTTAATCCTCGTGTCATCGGTTCCTAATAATTTGTATGCTTGAGAAGAATGAAAACTTCATGTGCCAATTTGTAGATAGAAACCAGTTATGCATGTGAGGGCCCAAACCCCAACCCAAAACTATGTACGTATATGACCTGTGATAGTGATTTACGAAATTTAAGTCGAATACTCATATATGTGAAACTCATATACTTGACATGCATGTATATGACATGCATGTATATGACATGCATGTATAGTGATAATTTTGGATAAAGAATAGAGATAAGTGAACCGACCCACATTCTTGCATTTAATGGTTATAATGACATTTGATATATTATGGATAAATTGGTTACAAAAAAATTTGAGTTGTGATTATTGTTGATATTAAAGATGATTTATAGCAATTTCATGAGTTTTAGAACTTATATAAATGGTCAAATATTATTTTTAAGTAAACTAAGATGCAACCCGTTTTTCGATAGCTTGCTGTAAAGTTTTTGGGTCAACTTCGGAACATCATAACTCACTTAATTCTTAACGAAATTGAGTTATTCTTTTTGCATAATAAACTTTAATGAGTTAACTTTTAAGCCCAGGTGGTAGCACTCCAATTCATGGAGGTTTCGACCTCCATTCTGCCACCACAATTTCAGTGCGTAGAAAGTCCTATTTTCTGGTACATGGATATGGTTTAATTTATTTGTGCATGTTAGGCCAAACTTTAAATTGGGTCTCTTTCTAGAGTATAACCATTATACATGTATGTTACTGTAAATAAAGTTTTAGAAACCAACTTGGTGTGAAAAGCAATAAACTTGTTAAATCTAGGAAACGTGTTGGTAAATGTGGTTCATGGTGGTGTTATGTTTAGTATCAACATGCTTAAATTAGAAACATTCGCATGAAACTTATATGATTCACTATTAAGCATGTTTAACACGAGGTGTATTATGTATATATGAACTACGTATGTTACTTGAACTATTTGGCCAACTTAGGGCTATGTCGTATGGCTAATAACATGACTTAGGTGCATGCTAGAGTACGTGTAACACATTTTTGCATGTTTTATTTAATAACTTTCTATGCATGGAAATATACTATTTATGGAAACTTTCCCTAAAACAGAAACCTTCTTTAAGTGGAAGGTGGAGTCAAACAAACAACACAATTGTTAATTGTGTCACCAACGTGTCGTCAGGATCGATTGAGTTAGTCTAAGTGTACATACACTGTTATCTCACACGCACTCTCATTTAGGTGATTCTTAGAAAGTCATCTGTTTACGTTTTGGTTTCAAACTCTTGCCGAGCTCCCTAAGGTGAGTTCTCTAACATTTTTCTCTCTAAGTATCTCCTTGAGAGAGAAAAGCATGCTACAAACAGTTTTGGTAATATAATTGTATAGCTGATCACGTATGTACGAACATAACACATATTTGAAGTCCTTACATTTTCGGGCCTGCTAATTTATGAGAAAGCGAGGTTATACTGAGTAGTACTACTTGGTTTGACAACCCCACCCGCGTTAGTCGCTCTAACTCGACTGGATGTCGAACGTGTGTAACATTAGCCTAGACAGTATCATCACCGCCCGTGTTAGACGATGGTAGAAAGTTATTACAAATACAAACAGTCACGCTTCGGTTGCGAACCACATAGTGATAGCGATTTTGGCCTAGCTAGCTACAAATACAATTATGATTACATTGTTCAAACATTGGTACAAACATTGGTTCAAACATTGATTCTTACATTATGTCTTTGTGAACTCATCAGCCTTTGCGCTAACCCACATAGCATGTCTTTCACATGTATCTAGGTCTGGAGCACGATTAGGATGCATGCTTTGCATTGGGTCTACAACACACTTTTAAAACCTCGTTGGTTTATTTTTTTTATTTTATTTAGGTTGAGCGTGTGTTTTGCGCAACATTATTATTACTTTTACTTATGCTTCCGCATTCCTTTAAAACTGTTTTTGCATGATTTGGTATGACTAATGACTCGGATCCTGGTTTGTCACACGTCTCGCGGTATAAACCCCGCATGAGGAAATTTGAGGGTGTGACATCTTAAAAGTGGATTTTGGGTATCAAAATGGAGGGTACTGGACGTAAGGTTAGTAAAAGTGTAGATCTCCCCGAGACGGTCGTTTTGACTGGTATTAGCTCTCGTAACTCTTAACGGAACTTAAGTTACGTCAGTTTTAGTGAACGGATAAAAAAATCACGATCTAAGAATTTTGAGTTGCGAACTGATGCGAACTGGTATGAACTGGCCCAAACTGAGTTTCACCGAAGTGATATTGGTCGGAACTGTGATTCGGTTACAGGAACTAATCCGAACTGGAAACCGAACTGATATATATGCGAAGTCACAATCATACTGAGATCCGAACTGGTCCGAACTGTCACTTCGGTTGAGCAAACTGAAGCGAACTGGTCCGAACTCGCACTTCGGTGCGGTTATTTTCTGAACAGATTGTTCTTCACCCGAACTGAAACGAACTAGAATACTTTTGGACCAAATATTTGCGATTTTTGAAGATTTTGAACAAGATTTGCAGCAGTCAACGAGGTTTTAGCAACATAAATGTTTTGAAAACAAATTGCACACGAAAAGCTCAAAAAATTAACTTGTTTTTTTTATAGAAAAACACTCAGTTTTATCACAAAAACGAAAACGATCAAAGCAAACGCAATAGAGCAACCTGGATTTGCTCTGATACCACTTGTAAAACCGTGAAAAGGATCTTACTAAAGGTTTTCTTGATCGTATACGAGAGAACAAGATGTAAATATAAAGTTTGTTTTATTGAAATCAACGAAACTCAATTACAAACTCTCTAATTAGCTCAAACAGAGAAACACACTCAAAACACATAGTTAAGATCTGGTGCTCTCAAAGTTCTCTCTCAATCGTTACTGAAATACAAAGAACAAAGTCTATTTATATGCATGCAGATCTGCCCGAACTAGAGTTCACCCGAAGTGGCACTTCGTGTCACTTCGGGAAGTCACGAACTGTTGTGCCACTTCGGGAAGTCACGAACTGTGACTTCGGGTCCTAGTTCGTGTCACTTCGGGTAACAGGCCATTTTGCATCTTTGTCTTGTTTAGATACTTCACACGCCGAACTGATTATGCTCTAATAGGGAAGGGTGATGCCATGGAGCAACCCACGTCTGACAACTTTATTCATCATTGAAGAGAGATATTTGGTTTCAATTACAAAAAGTAATGGAGATAACAGGTCTCCCTGTTTTAGTCCTCTAGAACATGTGAACTATCTTGAAGGGCTTCCATTGATAGGGACTGAGACGTGAGAAGCTTTTAGGCAACCTTCGATCTAAGAGCACCAACAGGTGGGAAACTGTAGGGATATGATCACGTATTAATAAGCGTATGTCCGGAAAGTATTTAAGCCTACGGGGTTACACGTCTCGACACTAATGTATTTGTATTAATTAATTAGTTAATTAATATTTATCACGAACATTTAACGAGGAGTCGTTAAAAACTAACGGTTAATTGTTAACAGGGGTGTTAGTTGTAATTAGAGAGAGTTAGAATTAGATTACAATTGAGAGAAGGATTGGGATAAGGCCTTAGGACCGAATTCATGGATGGTCCCCATCCCAATCCCTATCTTGTTTTCCAAGTCTCCAAACACTATAAATAAACCTTATGGGTTTAAGGTTTAGGTGTTGCTTTTATCTGATAAAGTGCAAAACCCTAATCTCTCTCTATTCTCTCTCTAATTTTCGGCAATAAGAAAAGAACCCAAGGGGGGTTCGATTTCTTGAGTGGTTCGACCAAAGCCTACATCAAGAGGAGTTCGTGATTGAGTACTAGCATACGTGCATCGGTGTGTCGTGTGTGCGATCGTAGAGGGATCTGTTTCAAATCCTAGAAGATCTTCTCTTTCGAGCTAAAAAGGTACACGTTGTCTATCCGGTTAGTTAGATTAATTCATAGGAAAATATCCGTTGCGTACTCGTGTTTAAATCGATAAATTGTTATATAACCAAACAGTGGTATCACGAGCCACCTATGATTTTAATTAATTACCGGAAGAAAAACTTGGAACGGGGGTAACCTAATCAAGATTCTAGCTTTTCGATCCACTTAAAATCGTGTTTTACAATTGGAAAAAGGTTTCGCAAATTGGTAAAAACAAAAAACCCTAATCCTGATCGAAAACCGGTTCTGGACCCGTGGCTTGGTTCCCAAAATCGAAAACTGCTTTTCGACCCGTTTTTCGATCGGAAACCCTTGTTTTCCAATCGTAAACCACACTTTTCGATCCAAAAACCTTGTTCTCGATCGTGAAACTGTTTCCGATCGAGTTCAAATCGAAAACTGTTTACGACCCGATTGAAAACCCTAGTTCCGATCGAAAACCCCATTCCGATCAAAAATCCCATTCCGATCGGAAACCCTATCGTGGATCGTAAACCCCATTCCTATCGGAAACCCGATCGAAATCTATATTATGGATCGAAAACCTCGAGCCGAATCGGAAACCCTAATTTTAGGTCTAAAATTCGATTTTTGTGATCTAAAATTAAGAACCCAAGTTTTTGTTATTTGATGATCAACATGTTGTACCTTTAATTTTAAATGTTAAAAGGAAGTAAAAACCATGAAGTTTCATGCAAATCTTTTATGGTTATTACTTATATCAAAGAGCATTAAAATTATGTTAGATAATTAGAAACCCTAAAATCAAGTGATTATTTGTGATAATTGTGACATAATAAAAGGTTTTATTGCAAATTCATTTTATGAAAATCGAAATTTGCTTAAATATCTATTGAAATATGATTTTGTTTATAAAATAAAATTTATGTCCTAAAACTCAAAAGAAACACCGGCTCACCCATTTGAACACACTCTAAGAGAGGTATAAGTCGGGTCGCCATGCTTCCCTAAAGTGGGTAGGTTTTTAATTGCAAAAGTGCAAACCTCACCCCTACGCTTCTTTGTGTGTTGCAAATGGAGCTACCGAGCTCTTTTGATTTGGAAGACAAACTAAGAATTTTTATAAACACATTATGTGGTGAAGATGTGCATGAATCTTCACACATAACATTTTTGATCACACATCAAAATTGTTTTGACCCAAACAAAACTTAAGTCTTTGCCATCCACCTTGAAAAGGACACTTGTGGATGTCATCTTACTCATTGGTACACAGTGGTAAAATGGCATTTACATGGCAAATTCCCACTCATTGGTGCACAATGGTGGACAATTTGTGCGTTCTTAGTTGGACGACTTAAAGCGAGCTAGGCGGTGAGACCCTTGGCCCGTGGCAAAAGATGGGATGAAACATGACTACAAATTACTTGGTGCAAGATTCACAAGTGTTAATTGTAGGTCCCATAAATCTAGGAATTGTACTTGGAGTACAATTATTGATCGTCACTTACCTTTTGAATGCATCATCTCTAGCAGATCAACTGATGAAATGATGGCATGTCAATTGGATCCTAGCCTTAATAAGCTTAATTGTTTAAAAGTGTTTAAACATTGGGTAATTAAATTTATTAAGGAAAAGATTATCGAAAATACTGATTTTTGAACTTAATCTGTTTTGTAGATGGCAACAAACCCTCCTCAAAACAATGTTGGTCATGCTTTTCGTCAAATGTTTGAAAGAGAAAAGCTGAATGGATCTAACTTCAATGACTGGTATCGTCAACTGAGGATCGTCCTTAGAGTTGAACGGAGGACCGATGTCCTTGAAAATCATTGGCCGACCGAGCCAGCTGCTAATGCTACTGAGCAAGAGAAAGCGTTCTACAATGCTGAGTATAGCAGATACGATGAGGTTGCTTGCATGATGATCTCGAGTATGACTCCCGATCTTCAGAAGCAATACGAATTTCATACTGAAAGTGTGTGAGCGTATGGATCTTCTACTTAATCGTAATGAAATCAATGTAAACCGAGATGATACACAAAGAGTAAATACAAATGACTTGTATTAACCACAGAAATAACCACAAAGTACAATCAGATAGTTTGACACGGAAGCTTAGACTGTAAATCTCTACCGAATACAACACATGAAACACATATTTATAGAGCTGAAATACGACCGGCCGAACCTCAGGTTCGGCCACACGTTCGGCCATGTCCGAACTCCAGGTTCGGCCTGAGTTCGGACCTCAGCATCCTTGTGTGAATCCGTCTTGTATTCGATACTTCACATGACGATCAAGAACCATGTATCAACAAACTCCCCCTCGGCATGTGCAGTATCATATTCTCTATCCAAATTTGTATCATGTATCTTCAATCAAACTCTTCCTCTTCTTGATGATGAGTTCCATCTTGAATACGTGATATTGCATCGTGTGTAATCTCTTTATCAACAAACTTCAGAAGACTTGAAGTTGTGATATTCTCTTCCCACTTAGAAACCTGCCAACATAAATAATCTTGGTGCAAAATGTCTCTTTGAGACTCCAAGATAGATTGATTTTGAAAACTTGATTTTGTATTTCGTGTTCATCAATCGAAAACAAATCAAAAACAAAATCTTCTTGGTTTTTTTTTATTTTAGAAATGTTATATCAAAACACACCTAAAATCTTTTTGGTATTTTTTGATAAGAAATGTAAAACAATACCGAAATAGACACTAGTTTTGTCTTTTGTGAGAAAGATCACAACTTGGGATCATATTGGTCATAACATGCTGAACTACATTTCAATTTCGATTATTTAAGCACATAAGCCATGCCGATTGCAGAAATAACTTGTCCAACTTTAAACTCTAGCACAATCATACTCATAACATCTGGATATGTTAAGGTATTGATTAAATTTGCATTGACCAGTGTACCCCACACTATCAGACATACTCAGATATGCTTTTGCTTATCACATTTTGTGATCTCATTTGTGATTTTAATCACACAATGATTGTAACAATGATATAGTCAACTGTGTTCCATGCAAAAAGAAATAAGAATGTTAAATCGTCTACCTTAAGGTCGATCTTTCGATACGCAGATAAGGCCTCGGATTTAACAAAATAAGAAAATAAAACAAGTTGAAGTTGTATAACTCAACAACAATCAGGTCGGTACTCCCGTACACGTAGAGAAAGTCCGATGAGTTATACGAAACACCAAAGAAAATAAAGCAGAACGTCAAACGAACAACGATCAGGTCGGTCTTTCGACACGCAGAGAAAGTCCGATCGTTTGACAAAATAAAGAAAATAAACAAGTTTAAATCTTTGCAAAATGAACATGTAACATCCCACATTGGTGGGGAGGAGAACTAAGCACCGCTTTATAAGGGTGTGGATACCTCCCCTATGAAGACGCGTTTTAAATCCGTGAGGGGCGGATGCTTGAGGGCATGCCGGCTGACAAAGCGGACAATATCTTGGTGCGACGGGTCTGGGCTGTTACAGATGGTATCAGAGCCGGTCGTCGGCCAGTGTGCCAGCGAGGACGCTGGTCCCCTAGGGGGGAGGATTGTAACATCCCACATTGATGGGGAGGAGAACTAAGCACCGCTTTATAAGGGTGTGGATACCTCCCCTATCAAGACGCGTTTTAAATCCGTGAGGGGCGGATGCTTGAGGGCATGCCGGCTGCCAAAGCGGACAATATCTTGGTGCGACGGGTCTGGGCTGTTACAGAACACATGTATACACAGTGACTTCTCATTTTATTTTTCACATATCCTTTTCTTGATATATCATGAGATACGCATCAAGATGTCGTCCACTAGGTCAAGCATCAGATTTAATGTATATCACATTTGTATACTTTCTGATTTGCCGAGCCTACCTTGCACATCGATCAAATGGTCTTATGGCTTTTTCACCCACTTTATCCATGAGTCAGACACTGTCAGCCAATGTACCATCATTTCCCAATCATGTCGGATACAATTATAACATTTAAATTCATCATCTTTTGAATTCTCAGAAGACTTAGGTAATTCTTCTTGAACCAAAGATATACTTGAAGAAGTATCAGATTCTGTTAAAAAACTTTCATCATCAGCATGTTGAACAGTTAAAGCAATTGAAATCGGAGTATTATTCTTTTTAACTTCTGAATCTGCATTCCAGGCAAATCCATCTAGATGCATAAATGTATCTGTCCGATCGGAGTATTATTCTTTTTAACTTCTGAATCTGCATTCCAGGCAAATCCATCTGGATGCATAAATGTATCAGTCCAATCATGAGCAAGAGTAGCAGATTTCTGATCAACCTTTGCAGCTTTATCGGACGGATGAAAAACTAAATGTGCATGCTGACCAGTCTTCAATTTACTTTCTGTAGAACTTGGACATTCTCGAGCAAAGTGACCATAAACTAAACACTTATAACATTTCACCTTAGATTTGTCCAATCGAATCTTTCCTTCCTGATTAAGTCTCTTCTTACCAGTTCTATTGAAAAACTTCTTTGTTCGACGAACCAACATAGCATATTGCCAATTTAGATCCATTTCCTCCAAATGATCATAATCAATCTGATCATAATCTTCATTTGCTAACTCAGCATTACTCACAGAACCAGTAATAACACCAAAGTATGAAGACACTAATGCAGACATCAACGCATTATAATCATCGATAGTTTGAACAGACAATGCACTTTGAGTCGAAGAACTAGGAATTGACACAGTACAACCAGTAGAGGAATAACTTGGAATTTCAGATTTACCTGCCAGAAATGCTGTAGGAGGAGCAGAACTAAGAATATTAGACTTCCCAGCATTCATTGTAGAGTCATTTTCACCATGATACACTACAGGATTCTGAATTTGTGTAGGAAGTGATTTATTCACCATTAATTCCATATCCCGAGCCTGAATTCTTTGAACCAAATCATTGAAAGATAATCCTGAAAAATCTTTATCATGAGTAATCATCATCACATAATTCTCCAATTTTTCAGGCAAAGCTTCCAAGATCTTTTCTTTCATATCAACCTCTTCTTTAGTAAGATTCACCAAACGCATTTCACTCATCAGATGAGCGAATCTTGCAATCAGATTGGGAATCGTTTCATTCTGATAATGCTTAAAACTATCAAACTCTTTCTTCAAAACCTTTTGTCGACTTTTCTTGTATTGGTCATTTCCTTCACATCGTTTTTCCAACGCATCCCATAGACTTTTTGATGTGTAGTTACCAGCAAATTGATGCAGTAACTCTTTAGGCAATGCCATCGTTAACGTACCATACGCCTTTTTCTCAGCTTGATAAGCTTTCTTTTGTTCAGAGGACATTTTTCTTTGAAGAATAGGTTCACCAGTTTCATCTTTAGGGTAAACATATTGCTCAGTGAACGCTAACCACATATCAATGGCATTTGTATCGACAAATGCTTCAAATCGTTTAACCCAACTATGATAATCTTCTAATTTTAGCAATTTGGGAACTTTCTGACTTGTTCCGATTTCATTATCATAATTCATCATTGTTTGCATCGTAGCTTGAACCGAATTTTGAATAGCCGCGAACGCTTGAAAATCGGACATTTTCGAAAAATTAGTTACTGTTCACTCCGAACCTCGTCCGAACTTCCTCCGAGCTGCCTCTGAACTTAGCCCGAACCTGAAAACTCCAAACTCTCTCCGAACCAGACCTTCGGACAAACAAAAACCAAATAACTCCGAACAATCACCGAACTTAGTCCGAACCCAGACCGATCCCTTACCGAACTCTCACCGAACCAATATAGAGACTGAACTCCGTCCGAACCTCAAGTTCGGAGCGGTTATGCCGAACTTGTCCGAACCTCAAACGAGACAGATTTCACTCGACCTCATTTTCTCAATTTTCAACGTTTTTGACTAGAATTTTCGACAGGAATTCAAGCAAACTCGATAGAAACGATCTAGAAACAGATGTTTGATAAAAAGCACACTCGAGACGATCAAACGAACTAAAAAATGATTGACATTTTCGTAAAAAAATATGAATTTGAACTCAAAACTCTGAGAAACACTGATTTCCGACTAGTAGAGCAAACCTAATGCTCTGATACCACTTGAAAGTGCGTGAGCGTATGGATCTTCTACTTAGTCGTAATGAAATCAATTTAAACCGAGATGATACACAAAGAGTAAATACAAATAACTTGTATTAACCACAGAAATAACCACAAAGTACAATCAGATAGAATGACCCGGAAGCTTAGACTGTAAATCTCTACCGAATACAACACATGAAACACATATTTATAGAGCTGAAATACGACCGGCCGAACCTCAGGTTCGGCCACACGTTCGGCCATGTCCGAACTCCAGGTTCGGCCTGAGTTCGGACCTCAACATCCTTGTGTGAATCCGTCTTGTATTCGATACTTCACATGACGATCAAGAACCATGTATCAACACATACACCTTGTGATATGATCAAAGAGCTAAAGAAGATGTATGAAAAACAAGCTGGTGTTGAATTGTTCGACCTAATTGTGGAACTCCACGACTTGAAGCTTGAAATTGGTAAATCGGTCAGTAGTCATGTGCTCAAGATGAAGAGCTACTTTGACAAATTGGAATCGCTCAACTATGGGTATAATCAGGCTGTGGCAGTTGGCGTGATCCTCAAATCTCTTACGAAGGATTATGAGGGTTTTGTGCGCAACTACAACATGCATAGTATGACTAAAACTATACTTGAGCTTCATGCTATGCTTGTCGAGTATGAAAAAACAATTCCTAAGAAGGCCACTGAAACACCCCAAGTTCTTATGATCAAAGGGGGAAAGATCCAAAAGGCTAAACGACCGCAAAAGGCGAAGGGCAAGAATGATGGTAAGGGAAAAGGCAAGGCAATTGCGCTTGTTCCTCAAACCAAGCAAACCCCTCCGGCCGCAAAAGAGCATCCGGCTAAAGACCAGATCTGTCACCATTGTGGTGAAGTTGGACACTGGAAGAGGAACTGTCCTACTTATCTAGCTGAGTTGATGAAGAAGAGAAAGAATACTAGTGGGACTAGTACTTCAGGTATCTTCGCAATTGAATTATTTTCCTTTTCTAAGTGTGATTCATGGGTGTATGACACTGACTGTGGAACTCACATCTGTAATTCGTTACAGGGTCTTACAAAAAGGAGGAAACTAAAGCTTGGAGCTTTGCAGTTGTTCGTGGGAAATGGTTTGCCAGCAGCTGTGGAAGCTATAGGAGAATATCGGTTAATTCTGCCTTCTGGGTTAATTATTGTATTAGACAATTGTCATTATGCACCTTCTATTACTAGAGGTGTAATTTCAGTTTCTTTGTTGAAAAACCAAGGATTTATTAATGCATTTAATAATATCGGTATTTCAGTTTCTAAAAATAATGTTCATTATTTTGATGTTGTTCCTTGTGATGGCATTTATGAAATTGATATGCGTGGTTGTGTTTCAAATAATTCAATGTACAATATTAGCAAACGAGCCAAAACTAATTTGGACTCTACCTATCTTTTGCACTTTCGTTTTGCCCTTGTTGGCAAAAACCGCATTGAAAGACTTCAACGTGAAGAGATCTTACAATCAAATGATGAATCATTTGATAAATGCGTTTCCTGTATTTCAGGAAAGATGACAAGAAAACCCTTTCCGAACAAGCCGCAAAGGGCTAAAGAACTACTTGGACTCATTCATACTGATGTTTGTGGCCCATTTAGACATGTGTCAAGAAAAGGTGCTAGCTACTTCGTGACTTTCACGGATGATTTCAGTCGTTATGGTTATGTTTACTTGCTTAAACATAAACATGAAGTGTTTGAAACATTCAAAGAGTTCAAGAACGAAGTAGAAAATCAACTCGGAAAGACCATAAAGATCCTTCGATCAGATCGTGGTGGAGAATACTTAAGCCAAGAGTTTAAGAATTATCTTAAAGCGTCTGAGAGGAGGAATCGAACCCTACTAGAAATGGTGAGGTCGATGATGAACCTTACAACTCTCCCAATATCATTTTGGGATTTTGCTCTAGAAACCGCTGTACGCGTTCTAAATATGGTTCCAACCAAGAAGGTTGAAAAGACACCGCATCATCTGTGGCATGGAGAAGTCCCTGTGTTGTCTTACTTAAGAGTCTGGGGATGTGAGGCACTTGTGAAGCGTGATACGCCTGACAAACTACAACCCAGGACTACTAAGTGCATCTTCATAGGATACCCAAAGGAAACAATGCGTTACTACTTTCACAATCCTTCAGAAAATACTGTTCGTGTTGCTCGATATGCTGAATTCTTTGAAAAGAATTTTATAGCTCAAGAGAACTGTGGGAGAACTATAGAACTACTAGAAGATGTGTCACCTTCTGAAACAACTAGCAATCATCAACTGGGGGGGGGGGGAATGATCAAAGTGATGAACCTCAAGTCGATGATGTTGCGATCCCACTTCGTAGATCCGAAAGGGTCATACGTAACCCGGATAGATGGATTGGTCTAGTCGAATCCGAGAAAAACGTATCAGGAGATCTCAATGAGCCTCCGAACTTCAAAGCTGCATTATCAGATCCAGAATCTGACAAATGGCTTGAAGCAGCGAACATGGAAATGAAATCCATGAGAGATAATCAAGTTTGGAACTTGGTTGATCTTCCTCCTAACGCGAAGACCGTTGGGAGTAAATGGATCTTCAAGAAGAAGACCGACATGGATGGAAATGTACACACCTATAAAGCTCGTCTCGTGGTGAAAGGTTATACTCAACGTTTTGGCGTTGACTATGATGAGACCTTTTCACCAGTAGCTGACATTAGAGCTATTAGGATTCTCTTAGCCATAGCAGTGTACTATGACTTTGAGATATGGCAAATGGATGTTAAGACTGCCTTCTTAAATGGTTACTTGGATGAAGAAGTCTATATGGATCAACCTGAAGGGTTTATTGATCAGAACATCCCAACCAAGTATGCAAGCTTCAAAGGTCCATTTATGGACTAAAGCAAGCATCGAGGAGTTGGAATAAACGGTTTGATGAAGAAATCAAAAAGTTTGGTTTCATTCAGAATCCCGATGAGCCATGTGTATATCGCAAAGCTAGTGGGAGTAATTTTTTTTTTAATAGTTAAGGATATGTAATTGTATCTTCAAAATAAAGGTTACAACTTAGTCCGACATACAGGGCAAGCGGGCAACAAGCTGCGCCGCAAACCCTTTTTGAATAGCAAAACCTAAGCGGATAAAACCAAGTTTCTTAGCTCTAGGAGTCATTATATGTCCATGCATAACCTTCTGGATCCACCCAAGCGTGTCCGCAGCCTCTGACGCGAGGTGCCCGAACGTGTCAAAAGCAAAGGGGACAAACACATGCTGATTCTCGAGACATGCCTTCTCGTGCTTATCCACCTTGCCCGCAGCCGCCTTAGCAGCAGCCTGCCCCGCCGTGAAAACTCCAGAGCCAAAGCCCACAAGGGGAGAGACCCCAGTCAGATCGATGCAAGCGTGCTTCCCCCTTGACCACCCAAACACCAGGATGTCCGCCGGTCTAAGGGTCGAACGCCCCTCTTTTGGGTCAGTTAAATCCCATGTAGATGACATATTGATTATAGGAAAACACATTCCAATGTTGCAAGATGTAAAATCCCATCTTGGAAAGTGTTTTGCCATGAAAGACTTGGGAGAAGCAGCATTCATTCTTGGAATCAAGATCTATAGAGATAGAACTAAGCGGTTGATTGGACTAAGTCAAAGTGCTTATATTGATAAGATCTTGAAGCGATTCAAGATGGAGAATTCCAAGCGTGGTACAGTACCTATGCAGGAAGGACTTGGTCTATCGGTCAAACAAGGTGCTTCTACACCTGATGAGGTGAAGCGTATGCAAAGAGTTCCTTATGCTTCGGCTGTAGGCTCTATAATGTATGCGGTGAGATGCACTAAACCTGATATAGCGTTTGCGCAAAATATCGTTAGCCGATTTCAACAGAATCCAGGTGAAAGTCACTGGACTGCTGTTAAGACCATTCTCAAGTACCTACGGGCTACTAGAGATTTGTTTTTAGTATATGGGGGAAATCCAGATCAAGAGCTCAAAGTGACCGGATACTGTGATGCTAGATTTCAGACTGATAGAGATGACACGAAGTCTCAGTCTGGGTATGTCTTCGTTCTGAATGGAGGCGCTGTGGATTGGAAAAGCAAGAAACAAACCACAGTTGCTATGTCTGCAACAGAATCTGAGTACATTGCTGCTTCGGAAGCTGCAATGGAGGCAGTCTGGATAAGGAAGTTTATTTGTGGGCTTGACGTGATCCCTACAAGTAACTTGCCTATTGATATGTACTGTGATAATACTGGTGCATTAATCATTGCCAAAGAACCTGGAGTTCAGAAGGGCGCCAGACACTATGCCAGGAGATATCACTATGTTCGTGAGCAGATCGAACTAGGTGAAATCAGATTACTCAAAGTTCACACAGATATTAACTTAGTTGATCCTTTCACGAAAGCTTTGTCGAGGCCGAAGCTTGAAAGGCATGCCGAGGGCATGGGACTTAAATTAGCTAGTTAAATCATGTATGTCTGATGTTCGGTATTTGGATAAGGGATGTTAAACAATTTCTATTTATATAATGAAATAAAGTACTTGATATGTTTGATTTCATTTAATAGTAAATTGTGTCCTATATTTGCATGTTTAATCCTTGAGTACTTGTCAAGTATTCTAAATTGTCCATTGTCAATTAACTATATGGGAATATAGTTAAACTAAGACAAATCTGAGTGATTGGTAATATTCTTGGAATATATAATGGATGGTCCCACCAAACTCACATGATATTCATAGGATGCATATCGGACTACCCCACTAACGAATTGTCACTTTATGGATCGTCGTCATTAAGTGAAATTCGTAAATGGTTGCTTTACTTATCCTTAGACTTGAGATACAAGCAGGTCATGCATGTATGGATTGCACCTACTTGATATAGTTCTAACTATCCTGAATAAGGTAGTACAAAAGGGCTATTTTCAGTAAGTGTAGTGAAGTATGTGACTGGACACGTGTAGTCAAGAGGATTTGTTCCTTCAGCTTAAAAGTTGAAGCAGATACCACTGGGCCCCTCATTGGGACTAATTAAGATGTTTGCATGGCCATGCCCAAATGAAATCCAGATGTGTCTCGATTTGAATTTGGTAATCGTTAATTAGTTATGGAATGAGAAACAGAATCGTTAAAGTATGAAATGACCTTGATCCATATTCATATTTAACAACGGTATCGGTAACAAAGGGATAGTAAATGACTGTACCATTTAAATACACTTTGAGAAACTGTACTTAAATATTTCCGGGAGCATTGGCGTGTTGCTAGACGCTAACCAATGTTATTACCTTTATTACTATGAGCTCAAGTGGGAGCTGTAGGGATATGATCACGTATTAATAAGCGTATGTCCGGAAAGTATTTAAGCCTACGGGGTTACACGTCTCGACACTAATGTATTTGTATTAATTAATTAGTTAATTAATATTTATCACGAACATTTAACGAGGAGTCGTTAAAAACTAACGGTTAATTGTTAACATGGGTGTTAGTTGTAATTAGAGAGAGTTAGAATTGGATTACAATTGAGAGAAGGATTGGGATAAGGCCTTAGGGCCGAATTCGTGGATGGTCCCCATCCCAATCCCTATCTTGTTTTCCAAGTCTCCAAACACTATAAATAAAACTTATGGGTTTAAGGTTTAGGTGTTGCTTTTATCTGATAAAGTGCAAAACCCTAATCTCTCTCTATTCTCTGTCTAATTTTCGGCAATAAGAAAAGAACCCAAGGGGGGTTCGATTTCTTGAGTGGTTCGACCAAAGCCTACATCAAGAGGAGTTCATGATTGAGTACTAGCATACGTGCATCGGTGTGTCGTGTGTGCGATCGTAGAGGGATTTTTTTTAAATCCTAGAAGATCTTCTCTTGCCGAGCTAAAAAGGTACACGTTGTCTACCCGGTTAGTTAGATTAATTCATAGGAAAATATCCGATGCGTACTCGTGTTTAAATCGATAAATTGTTATATAACCCAACAGAAACCCCATCTGAAACATGATTGATGATAAAAACCCCCAGTTAAGGCAATCAAAAGCTTTTTGGATGTTATTTTTGAATAAGATAGCTTCCCTTTTGTCCTTTTTCAATTAGGAAATGATATCATTTACTATGAGGAGCCCGTCTAGGATGTTTCCGCCTGAGATATATGATGATTGAGTGTCTGAGACCACATGATGTATGACCAGTTTTAACCTGTTCGCCAAGCACTTAGGAATGACCTTTTGAAAAACTACGATTAAACCAATTGGCCTGAAATCTTTTGGTTGTTGCGGGCGTTTATTTTAGAGATAAGGGTTAGAAAGGATGAGCAACAAGTGGAGTGAATCTGCCCTGTAACAAAGAAGTTATCAATTACAAGCTTAAGGTCAGAATTCAAGTTTAAGGATGAGCAACAAGTGGCGGAAAACCTTTGCTTCCAATTTTGAAAATCTTCCAACTTTAACAACTTGGGAACGTTCTGACTGGTTCCAATTTCGTTATCAAAGTTCATCAATGTTTGCATCGCATTTTGCATGATGGAAAATGCTTGAAAATTATACATCTTTTCCGAAATATGATACTTAAAAAACTTCAAACTAAAAAACGGAGGTCTTAAAAGTGGGTTTTGGGTATCGAAACAGAGGGTACTAGCCGTAAGGCAGTAAAAGTGTAGATCTCATTGAGACGTTCGTTTTGGCTGGTATTAGCTCCCGTAACTCTTAACGGATCTCAAGTTACGTCAATTTTAGTGAAACCACCCAAAAATCTCGATCTAAGAATTGATTTATCCGAACTGAGCCAAAGTGATCCGAACTTATCCGAATTGAGCCGAAGTAGATCCGAACTGAATTTACAACCACACCCGAACTGATCCGAACCATAAGTGAAGCGAACTTAACCAAACTGAAATGACCTGAACTGGTAAGTATCCGAACTTGTCTGAACTGGAACTTCGTTTAACCGAACTGGACCCAAGTGAACCGAACTGCCACTTTGGTTGACGGTTATTTTTCGACTAAAGATCTTCACCCGAACTAAAACGAACCAGACATGTTTTGTTCAAAAATTTGCGAATTTGGACAGATTTGGATGAGATTTGCAGCAGTAATGGTCAAAATCTAGCAAAACATCTAGCAAAAACACCCCAATTTTTTTAAATAACGACACTTTTTGTTTTAAAAAAATCCAAAAATAGCAACCACAGATCAGTAGAGTGAACTAGAATGCTCTGATACCACTTGTAAATGCGTGAGCGTCGGATCGTCTACTCGATCTAGCTATTTCGGATGAGAAACGTAATTAAATGATTGTTTTATTGATTAACGAAGAACAATTACAATCTAGAATCACTCAGAGAATACACTACAGAAAACACACACTTAACACTCTGACAAATGCTCAATCCCTTTTTTGAATTACAAAGCAAAACGACTATTTATACCCTGTTACACGAACTCACCCGAACTGCAAGTTCGTGTGCTTTCGAACTCATTTGAACTGCTAGTTCGGATGACACTTCGTGTCAGTTCGGAAGTTAGTTCGTGTAATATCAAATTTGCGTCTTCGTCTTGTTCAGATACTTCACACGATGAACCGATCATGCTCTAACATATGAAAGTTTAATTTTTTAAAATTTTGTTTTGCTTCAAATTTAAAGATTTAGAGTGTGCATGTATCATGGTCGTTATTGCTAATGTCTTACTGGTAATAATTGGATTTTGATATGTCCGACTATCGATTACTCAACGTAACCATAAAGGTACGATCCAAGAGTTACACTCTGGACGGGAAACAAGTTATAATATTTAAATATTATATATTTAAATATTCCCGATCATAGAACGAACATTAGGTGAATCATTATTTATCGATGTAATGACTGTGATTTATTGTTTGGAGAAACAATTCAGAGGAAAAAAAATATAATGGTGATCGTTTAAGATGTAAACGAGGATAAAATTGTTAAAGCGCTTGACAATTTAATTAGGGAATATTATTACGTCAAAAGAAGTTTTTGACTAAAAAATAATATAACAAGCGTTATCCTGTAATAACGTAAACGAGAGATTTAATTAATGGAGATAAATTAAATACGGATAAAATAAATATAATTAAAGGCATTATTAATAATTATCCGGAAAAACGTTTAGATAATTAGTTAACTAAAACGTGGTGGTTAATTTAAATATATTAGATATATTGGGTTTGTTTTGAACATATAAACTTTATTGGTATTAACTGTATTTATAGCTAATGTCACGATATTTTCTTTGGGAAAAGGACAGTATTTTGGGGACTGGATTGTAACTTGTATTCCTATAAATACAGGCTAAATCCTAAACCCTAGGAGAAAATAACCCTAAAAGTTTTACCCTAAATCTCCCTGCCCTCTCTCCCTCCTGTGTCGGCCCCACCACCGACACCACCACCGTCCTCTGGCCGCCCGCTGCCTCTCACCACCGTGCTGGCGCCCGCTGCCACCGCAATGTCGCGTCGTCGCCTGCCACCACTTCCTGGCACCGTCGGTCTCCATCTGCCGCTCCGGGTTGCCTCGGGTGTGGACCAATTCGAGGTGTCCCAAGATTTTGATATCCAGGTATTCTCGGTTATCATGTCGGCAACAGGTTCGAGTTGTTCAAGTGTTGGGCAGGTGATCAAGGATTTCTAGCGGATCCGTTTGTCGCATTCAGAGTGTCTCATCTCGGTATCGTCAGGGTCGATCTCTAAACACCCTATGGTTGTATTTTATATTTATCTGAATTATTTGTAACTGGATCACTGGTTGGAATACATAACTCGTTTATGAAAAGTTTTGACTTTATTGCTTCTGCATCTGTTAATTTGACATAATTGTTTTCTGATAAATAACAAATATTTAATACGATTCTATATTAATTCGAAAAAATTAACTTTTGTCCTAAACGAGCCCTTGATTCCCAACAATAAAGGCAGGTAAAAGTTAGAGGTGGGGGTCGGGATCGAGCAGAGATCGCAAGGAACCGAACACCAACTTTTGGGTCGATAATGTTTTGTGTATAGCTATGGTGATATGTTTTTAGGGCATACTATGATGAGAGACGAATATTAGTATGTTAAAGTTACTTTGCAAAACAATACGATGAGCAACTTGTTTTAGTTGGTATAAATGATGAAATTTTCTGGCACGTGTTTTTATCAGCTAAAACAATTGCTAAAAGGGCAAATCAGCTTGCTTGGTGTTATATCAAAGATCATCTCCAAAGTGTTGGCTTCCCTACTCAAGTCGGTCATCACTTCAATAATTTTAGATTCAAAAGCATCCTTCATACAAGGGCGCAACATCCTTGACGGTCCCTTCGTCATCAAAAAAGTAATTTCATGGCTAAGAAGGTCGACATAAAAATCTCAATTGTTCAAGATCGATTTCAAAAAAAGCCTTTGGTAGCGTGAATTGGGACTTCTTAGATGGTGTGTTATCTCAAAAGTGTTTCCCGAAATTATGGCGTGAATGGGTTAGAGGGATTCTCGGGTCAGCTAGAGCATTCGTTCTAGTTAATGGATCACCAAAGTACGAATTCAATTGTCGACGTGGAATCAGACATGGGGATCCCCTATCTCCTTTCATCTTTATAATCACAATGGAAGCTTTCTCATGTTTTATAAGGAAAATGGTCACTAAAGGGGTTTTCGGTGGGATTCACACACCTAGAAATGGGCAGGTTATATCCTACCTAATCTACGTTGATGACGTTTTACTCATTAGGGAGTGGTTTGATAATAGTCTAAATAATGTTGCCTGGGTTATGTGTGGGTTTAGCATGGTCTTTGGATTAAAAATGAACATTAGTTATTCTTGCCTCTTTGGTATTGAATGCTCTCCAGTTAAGGTTGAACAGTTAAACAACTTCATCAGGTGCAAATGGGGGGACCTGCTAATGACTTACTTAGGATTAAAAGTTGGGGCGAATATGAAGCGAACATCAAACTGGACACCTGTGGTGCACATCTTTGAGGCCAGGCTCACCCTTTGGAAAGCGAAATCACTCTATATCGGGGGGGGGGGGGGGGGAGTTGACTCTCCTCAAATCTGTTCCGGATAGCTTACCAACCTATTTTTTTCTCTCTTTATGTTGCCTAGGCAAAGGTCATTGATCAGCTTGAAAAGATCCGTCAGAAATTCTTATGGGGCGAGTGTGAAGATAAAAGGAAAACCCACTGGGTTGCTTGGGACAAGGTGATTTTACCTAAGGCGATTGGTGGTTTAGGGTTAGGAAGCCTAAAGGATATGAATTAAAGTCTTATTTCAAAATCGTGGTGGCGATACAAAAACGAATCAGGCTCTCTATGGAAAAAGGTTATCATGGCTTTACATTCCGAAAGAGGGGACACTCAAGTGCCTGTTAATACATCCAAACCAGGTGCATGGAACAACATGAACAAGGCAATCATGTATTTTGTAAAAACCGGAGTTCAAGTGGGAAGCTTGATGAAAGGAATTGACATCATGTTTTTGGCAAGATTCATGGGCATCCAAAAAACCCTTCAAGCTAATGGTTCATTCTTTATTTCGTTTGGATTCAAATAAAAAAGTGTGTGTGCGGGTAAGGCATTTTTTTGGGTGAGATGTAGGTTAGCTTGCTGTCGTGAGACTGGATTTGAGAACTATTACTTACTCAAGAAAGGATGGAGCCGGAAGAATGTAGTAACCTGCTCTCTGGTTCGTGGTTTGGGAACGGGCAGGACCGATGGCAATGTATGGCGGACGTATCGGGTTCTTCTACTACTAAATCTCTAAGGAAGTTATTAACAACACCCGGGCAACAACATCAACCCTTCAAGTGGAACAGTTGGCTCCCTCTAAAGGTTAACTTGTTTGGATGGCTGGCCGATCTCGACAGGTTACCGACTAGGGAGAACCTCTCAGTTCATGAACATCATATCGCAAAACTGTCCATTATGCAATGAAGTCACATAATCTATGGATCATATCTTCACATTGTGCCTAATTTCAACTTTGGTGTGCTAAATGATTTAAGTAGCTGGTGCAAAGTTCCTCCAATATATGCTTTCTCAACTAGAGATTTATTCTAATTACCATCGTCAATGGTACTAAGACATGTAACAAAAAGGTCATGCACTCACTAATAATATTGGCGTGTTGGACGTAATGAAAAGCTCTTAATGAACGCTATAGTGCTTGAGAGACTATGTAATGAAATAAAATCTAGAGGCGGCTTCTTGTGGTTCAAGACAAGGTCAAGGAGGCAAGAATTGGAGTGGGGCAACTCGTGCAAGAGCCACTATCAATGGAGTAGCTACTTCGGTTTTTTTGTGCAATTCTATTTTATTTGATGGTAGTTTTCTTTGAAGTTTATTCTTTTTGGAGTTTTGGTGCTTGCCATAATATAGCTCATTCACTCATTGCTATTTTGTATTTTCTTTTGGGTGAATAAAATTGGCTACTAAAAAAAATAAATAAAATAAAAACAAAAATAATAGATAAATAAATTTTGATTGAAGAATATATATATAGGGCATGTTTGGATTGTATAAAACTCATGGCTTTTGGAGGCAAAGACAATACCCTCCAAAAGTATAGCAAAAGTGCTTGCTGCTTTTGAAGCTTTTACTCAATCATGAGCATAGAGCTTTACTTTCTCTTGGCTCTCTCGGTTGAAGCCGTCAGCCGTGGATGCATCTAGTAGAGGAGAGGAGAAAGGAAAGCAACTGTTTAACAGACTAGACTGACGGGAGGAAATCGATACGAAACCCTAGTTTCGCATAATCATCAGACCAGCTAGGCAGCTAGCTATTCCTGATTAATTAGGGTTTTCACCAACATGGTCAGTCATCCTTCGCAAACATAATCCTCCTTAACACACACTTTGATGATGTTTGCTTCCTTCTTCACTTTTACTTACTTTGACGCCGTAAATTAGTTCCTGAAGAACGAATGATACATCCTTAACACTTTGATCATTATCAGAGTGATTTTGAATCAATTTCTTTCTCATGATAACTATTTAACTTTAAATCTATGATAGAGGCATTAATGTGATGTGGTCATCTTTCTTTTGCCTGTTAGTGATTATGAAGATAAGTAATTTATTTGCCTTCCACTTGATGACTTGAAACCATATATATTATATGTGATTACAAGAAACCAATTCAATTCATAGATCGTTTTATAATAATGTATCAGTTTCATAAAAGTGTCTCCTTTCTATGCGTACTATCACTGCATTGATGTGGAATTGGTATTCAGTTGAGAACAAGTAAGGACATATGCTTACAGTTTATCAATCTTATTTTTCACTCAAATTTTTATTGTCACTGACAGAACAAACTCGGGAGAGGGAATCGTGACAAGGTCCAACAATTCATCACAATCACCGGAGCCAGGTCATCTACTTTTCTTATTAATTGGTTAACTTTTCATATCGGTTTTCAACCACAGGCACCTTTTAGCATGTTCTATAAAAATCTCTTTTATAGGCTAACACATTCAAGCTTCTTGCCTATTTTCAGCTAAAGTGAATATTAATGTTGTAGATTTTTTATTGCTTGTTTTCCGTTTATTCTCCAATACAGTGAAAAAGTGGCTCTCCAGTCTTTGAAGGCCAGTGATTGGCACCTTGATGGTGCATTTGACATCTTTTACAGCCAGCCTCAAGCTAAATCTTTCACAGACACACGCCATTTAGAGGAATTGTATAACAGATACAAAGGTAATTTAGCATTTGAAAGTTGTTCTGTCCTAACGGTTCTGATTGTTAGATGATCTATATAGAGAATGGTTTTTAGTATATGGTGTGATATTTTGTTTTATAGATCCTTATGCTGATATGATTATGGCTGAAGGCATTAGTACCCTCTGCAATGACCTTCAGGTAACTCCAACATACATTTGCTAGAAATAATTATCATTGAAGTTATGTGGTTTCCACTTTAATGTATATATGCCAATTAGATTCTAGATTGAGGAACAAATGGTAGTTGTACTGATACTTGTTTTCTTTCTCACAGGTGGATCCTCAAGATATCGTTATGGTACGTCAATATGTACTTACAAGCTTTTTTGTTTTTTCTTTTTAAATTCATCTGATACTTTATGTCTATGCAAGGAAAATGATCTTTAACCAACATTTTAGTAATGTTATGTTAGATAAATCCATGTAGTGCAGTATTTACTTGGCTGACATATTTTGCTGTTGCTACTTCAGTTGGTTGTTTCATGGCACATGAAGGCTGCTACCATGTGTGAATTCTCAAAACAGGAATTTGTTGGTGGCTTGCAGTCTTTAGGGTATTTGATTCACACTTCTTTTTTATATATATATATACTGGAACTAATATGTTGTCAAATTCACTTAATCCATTAATCATGTCTCATTACAGGATAGATTCGCTGGAGAAGTTCCATGAACGAATACCATTTATGCGTTCTGAGCTGAAAGATGATCGTATGTATCGTACCTTATGATTTTCTATCACTGGTTTAGAACCTGTACTCGCCCCTCTAAACGATGATTATATTTGGCGTCTAATTGCTAACCCATGCACTTAAACGACTTAAAATCTGTTCAAGAGTCTACACAAGATTACTAAAACTTTTGCATGTTGTGTTATTCTCTTTTTTTAATACTTTACTTGTGTCAGAAAAATTCAAGGAGATCTATATTTTTGCATTCGGCTGGGCAAAAGAAAAGGTACACGTTGTGATTTAACATTACCTACATCACTACTTATTAGTTATTACCTTATACCTTATTTTTCTTGGGAGAATTTGTATGACTGAATGTGTGATGATTTACATACAAACTTGTATGTATTATGTAAATGCATGTATATGAATATCATGCATCTATGCATATTGCATGTTTATGTATTTTTCTACATGTAGGCGCTAGGCCACATATAAATATATATCTGATTACTTATATAAGTAAGCACATATGTCGGTCTACGTGAATCCACAAATACATATAGTTATATATATTCTAATATCCAGAAAGATCTTGAAACACTCTATTTACTGTAATACTCTTACGTAGTCACTTACATCTTTTTACTATTTCAGGGTCAGAAGTCTTTGGCGTTGGATACAGCAATAGGGATGTGGCAGCTGTTGTTTAAAGAAAAACAGTGGCCATTGGTTGATCATTGGTGCCAGTTTTTACAGGTAACCTTAAGATTTTTATTTACTATGAGAATTTTACTTATTTGTCATTATCATTCATTGGGACGCATTAAATGAAATTTTTTTCGTCATTATCTCATTTCAGGCACGCCATAATAAAGCTATCTCTCGAGATACTTGGTCTCAGTTACTGGAATTTGCAAGAGTAAGATCCGAGGCCCCAATTCCTGATTTTTGTGCCTTAAGTTTATGCATACTTGCCTTCATAAATCTTCACCGTATCTGCTTTATTACTTGTGTCTAATCTCTAAGTTCTTATGAATGCCACACACATTACTGTCCATTTATCCAATCTGTAAATTAGAGGTAACAATTTTTTTGGGTCAGGGGGTTGTGTAAGGGCTTTTAGGGGAAAAAAATAAAATTAATTAATGATCATTATGTGAATTATGAAAATTATATATTTTGATAGTACTTCAATCATCAAATAAAATGATTGCATTCAAATACAGTTAGAGGATACTTGATCCTTTCCCTTTTAAGCTAGGTTGGGGGGTTGGATAACAGGTTAATTATATTATCTTG
>JBCNJP010000012.1:67775212-67791665 GCA_039602395.1 Deinandra increscens subsp. villosa | reverse complement strand
TTATTTCTTTTTTTCATGGAACACAGTTGACAATATCATGAAAAATACTATGCTATTGTGAAAAATCACAAGTGTTAGCACACAAAAGGAAAAAGAAAGTCAAACAGAAAATGTCTGAATATGTCTGATAGTGTGGGGTACACTGGTCGAAGCAAATCTAATCAATACCTTAACATATCCAGATGTTATGAGTACGATTCTGCCTGAGTTTAAGATGGACAAATTATACCAGCAATCAGCATGACTTATGTGTTTCAATTATTTGAAATTGAAATGTAGTTCAGTGCGTAATGACCAATATGATCCCATATAGTGATCTTTCTCATACCAAAAATAGTGTTTGATTCTATATTGTGATTTCATTTCATTTCAGAAAAAAACAAAAAGATTTTTGGTGTGTTTTAGCATAACCTTTGAAAAATAAGATTTTAAGTTTGTTTTGATATATTTCTAAAAGTCAAAAAGATTTTGTTTCTGCTTTATTTTCGATCTGATCAACACGTGATACAAATTTCAAATTCAAAAACATATGTTAGAGTCTCGAAGAGACGTTTTGCGCCAAGATTATTTAAATATTGATGCAGGATGCTAAGGTGCAAGTGATCACAACTTCAAGTCTTCTGAAGCTGTTGATAAAGACCAGAGATACACCAGTCATTGTCAAGTATTCAAAATCAAACTACGATCAAGTTGAGGAGGAGTTTGTTCGAAGATTCATTTCATCGGACGAACATATTCTATACTTGAGGGGGAGCTTGGTTGAAGATACAGATTTGATGATGTAGAAGAGTAGAAATACTGCACATGACGAGGGGGAGTTTGTTGATACCTGATATGTGCGTCGTGTGAAGTATCGAGCAAGGAACAAGTTCATGCCAAATTAGGTCTGGCCGAACATGGTCCTAACCTGAAGTTCGGACTGGCCAAACCTGAGGTTCGGACGAAGCTCGGCCAGCTGGGTATAAATAGATGGTTGATCTTTGTAATAGTTACTTCTGAGCAAGTGAGAATTCTGTTGAGTGTGTGTTTTCCAGTGTGTAATCTCTGTGTCATTTCTGAGTGTTTACTGATTGTAATTGTTCTTCGTTGATTAATAAAACAATCGGTTAATTACGTTTCGATGTCCGATTAGCTAGATCGAGTAGACGATCCGATGCTCACGCATTTTCAATATAAATAAATAATAGTTATTTATTTATATAATTGAAACGAAACAAAGTTTAATCGTAAAATTATATACGAGAAAGGTCGGCGAGATATTGTCTAGTCGTTACCGGTTTAACGAACTAGCAATGTCAATGGGTTTAGAGTGATGGACCGCGCAACGGGCTTAGCTTGCCTAAAGACCGTCGAGAATGATTAAAATGAGGGATTAAGGAGAAAAACCCTAATCACAATTTTTGGCCTCCCTCTCCTTTCCCCCTCTTGCGACGTCGTCCCCCTCTCCTCTCTCTCTCTCGTTCGACGCAAACCACCACCACGATACTCGTCGCTCGTCGCCGCTACCATGGTGAAGCGTGATCCAAGATTGATCGCCACCGCGTTGAAGTTAGAGACCATCGCCGCCGCCGTTAGAGCCACTGCCGCAGAGGAGCGGGCCGTTGCCTCTATTGCCGCTGCCGCCGCCATCAAAGCCGCCGTCGCTGCCGCCTCTGTTGCCGCCGCCGACCTATTCGGAGAGGATAACTGCGAGGTGGTTCTCACGTTACCTGCGCCACCGAGGCCCATGTTTGAGCGCTCGCGTGCCGCCACCGTCCAATCCTAGAAAGTTCCAAGTGGCCGACGCTACTTGCTCCACCGCCTCCACGTGTGTTGGACGAGATCGAAGTAACATCGGTTTCGCCGTCATGCACGGCGGAACCCTTTGATTGGAATGCCATGATTCATGGCATGGTGTCGTTACCGCCACCACCGCCGGTTCATGAGATGAACGCGCTCGTGGTGCCTGAGGCCCCGTCCTCACAGTCGGTTGAAGACTTGACTCGCCGGTTCGAGTCGGGCATTACCGTTTACCCTAGCGCCAGTTCGTCGAACCCCGGTGTCTCGAACGATTGTTCGGACTCCGCCAAGGTATATCTAACTCGCTTAGATATTTAATTATTTAATTTTCTGTATTTATGCGTACACGGTGATCAGATCTTGTCTACTTTTTTTACTAAATTCGCGTTGTAAAACTTATTTCCGCTGCGTAATTAATTCTGATTAATTAACCCGTTATTTAGTCGGTAAATAATTTTAAAACGGGCAACCCGGATACCCACTGTAAAACCCAATAGTGGTATCAGAGCCACGATCACCGTGCGTAAATCAGAACCGGTCTTTTCGTAATCGGTGGTTCGCAATTTCGATTAGTTTACAAATTGCGAACGGAATTACTTTTTTTAATTCATGTTTTAATTAATTGTGTGTTACGGCCGACCCCTTTATTTTAATTACATATTTGTATGTTTGGCGTGTTGTTTTTTTTCTCTGATTGACCCAATTGTTGGCCCAATTGTATATTTTATTTGGTTTTTGTGGACCCGCTGTTTTCGGGTTTCAAAATCGTAAAATAGAGCTAGGTTTACTAAGTTGTTAGTAAATTTTAATTTTGTAAAAACCAAGAACCGAAGATCGGACACTCGCCAAAAGGAGTCTGAAGGCTAGTTGGAGCTGAACCGGATCCACGAACGCACCGAGTTGCCTTCCTTGTGGTTGTTCACCTTTAATTGTCATGTCCCTATTGTTCTTGCTAAATGGCTCTAGCAAGACCATGCCATTATGCCGTTAACACATAATTGACCATTCACGACACATAGATATTTTAAATAGGTGATTTAAAATAAAAGTCCTAAGTGGAGATAGGGTTTATCGTTTGTGTCTAACGATCACTAAATATTAAAATTGGTTTTAATATCCCTATCCGGTAAATAAAATTGATAGTTCATGCCGTCCAAAATCAAGTCAAACTTGGAACGTATTGACCGAAGCATCAGTGTTGGAGTATTTCAACACCGCACTTGGTGCCTAGGGTACCTTCCAGGGTGGGGGCATTGGAGTATTTCAACACCGTGCCGGCCACATTGACCATTTGAGATTACTATCGCGTTCTTTATGTATGTTTGTAGTGTTGGAGTATTTCAAAACCGCACTATGAACGTATATAGACAAAGTGGGCATGGATGACGCTAAACGTATCGCAATATATATTCAATTGTATTATGCAGCCTCATAAACGAGAGTCGCGAATGAGATTTCGCGATTAACACCCGTTGTCAGTTTGGTTACACGAGTTTGCTCCCGAGGCTCATTTGGCGGTCTCAAGTAAAATCGTCTAATCGAATTCTCAATTTTCTTATTAAATAAATCTTACCAATGTATATAAGAAAATACCTTACACTGAAAATACTAATTTAAAATTACTTTGCATTATTTCAGAAGGCTAATGAAAACACAGTTCCTCTAAGTTTAATGGTATCTCTCGACCCATTCACTGAGACGAACTTCTTATCATGGCAAACCCTCCTAAGGAACATCTTGATGCTTTTTGGAAAGCTTATGTTCTTGACCGACCCATCCCGAGCATGCCGTCTTACTTGTTAAACGACCACTCGCGAATGGAAATCCAGAAGCACAGTGATGAATCTCGGGAAGTCACTGAGCTTATGTTATCTAGCATGACACCGGATTTTCGGTATAACTTTACCGAAATGGGAAGGTATGAGTTCATGAGAAAACTCAAATATTTATTTGAGTTGAGCCAGAGAGGTGAACGATGTAAGGCACTTCAACATTTTGTGAACTGCCATATGCCGCCTAATTCCTCTGCATATGATCATGTCATGATGATGAAGGGGCATCGCGACAGATTAATCGACCTCGGCTACTCGATTCCTGAAGGGATGGATTTGGATGTAGTCCTCAAATCTTTACCCGAGCACTATCGCATGCATGCGATTAACTGCTCGACTCAGACTTTAGATGAGGTTCTGACATTATTTCCAAATGTCAAGATCAGGACCACACGGACTGTGCTCAGAGTTGCTGATACAGGTATAACCAAGACCAAGAACAAGGTTAAAGAGACTAAGGGAAAGAAACCATGGGCGCCTCCTTCGCAGGAACGCCAATGCTTTGAATGTAACCAAATGGACCACTGGAAACGCAACTGCCCCATCTACCTAGCTAAGATCCAGATGACTAGAAACTCCGGAAAGGGTTCCTCATCAGGTATGTCAATTAATGTTATTGAACTTTTCACTATTTCCTCCAATACATGGTATTTGATACTGGATGTGGTTTCCACATTATTAATGTTTTGCAGGAACCCGAGAAGTGGAAGAAGATAGAGCAAGGAGGCATGAAGCTCATCGTTGGTGATGGAAAAAGAGTCCCGGTCTTGGCTACCGACATATATTCTCTTACATGTCCTACTGGCCTTGTAGTTACTTTAGCTAACTGTTTATATGCTCCTGGATTGTCCAGAAACATTGTATCTGTCTCTTCCCTGTTTGAACAAGGGATTAAATACAAGTTTAATGGAAATTCCATTTTTACCTACTTTAACGATTTCCTTTATTTCGAGGCTAAACCTCGACATGGTATATATGAGATAATTGTTCAAACGCACGATCAACTCTATCATGTTTCTAAACAAAACAAAGTTGATAACGAATATTCGTTATGGCATCATCGACTAGGTCACATAAGCAAGGCTCGCATCAAGAAGCTACAAACTTCGGGGATCCTCGAATCCACTGATGCAGATTCCTTCGACGAATGCGAATCTTGTTTATCTGGTACATTGACCAAGTCACCGTTCACCCATGTTGGTGAACGGGCTGAAGGTTTGTTAGGATTAATACACACTGATGTGTGTGGACCCTTTCGGACTGAAGCAAAAAATTGTGGACGCTACTTCGTGTCTTTCATAGATAACTACAGCAGGTATGCTTATGTCTATCTGATGAAACACAAGCACAAAACTTTTGACAAGTTCAAAGAGTTTCAAAACGAAGTAGAAAATCAACTAAGTCGAACTATTAAAAATACTTCGATCGGATAGAGGTGGCGAGTATCTTAGCAACGAGTCCCTCGACCATCTCAAGGCTTGTGGAATTATCTCACAACCCACTCCTCCCGGTACATCACAGTTGAATGGTGTTAGTGAAAGGAGGAATTGAACCTTGTTGAACATGGTTCGATCGATGATGTGTAGGACTACCTTGTCCCACTCCTTTTCGGGTTATGCTCTCTTAACAGCTGCTCGCTTAATAAATCTAGCACCGACCAAGAAAGTGGATAAGACCCCATATGAGATATGACATAGTTCTTCTCCTAATCTTTCTTACCTTAGGGTATGGGTATGCGAAGCTTACGTCACTAGCGAATCTGATAACAAGCTCAATCCTCGATGTGAAAAGGTGATTTTCATCGGATACTATTGTAATACCGGCTATTACTTTTACCATCTTGATGGAAACTATGTTTTTATCAAAAGGAAGGGTAAGTTCCTTGAGAAAGAGTTTCTCAACAGAGGAACGAATAGTGATCCAGTGGATCTCGAAGAAATTCAAGAAACACAAAACCCTGAGACGGTCGCTGTGTCTGACTGACAAATGGTTGTCGCACTATCAGACCAAAACATAAGCGTTTGAGGAGCGAAAGGACACGCAGGGAACCTGATAGATACCTTGGTCATCTTGAAGCTTCCGTTGTCCTGTTAGTAGCAGATTCTGATGACGAACCTACTAATTACAAAGCTGCTGTGTCAGATCCTAAATATGAAAAATGGCTTGAAGCCATGAACGCAGAGATGCAATCCATGCGTGATAATCGAGTATGGGACTTGATTGAGCTACCCCCCGGTTCTTGGACAGCAGGGAGAAAGTGGATCTTTAAAAGAAAAACCGACATGCATGGAAACATCCAAACCTATAAGGCACGACTTGTTGCGAAGGGTTTCACTCAAACCCTAGGGATTGACTATGAAGAAACCTTCTTACCCGTGGCCATGATCAAATCGATTAGGATATTGCTTTCCATAGCCACATACTATGACTATGGGATATGGAAAATGGATGTCAAAACCGCATTCCTGAACGGACAACTCACTATGGATGTCTACATGGTTCATCCCGATGGTTTTGTCGATCCTAAATATCCAAATAGGGTTTTGTTGACCAGAAAGTCAAGGAGTTTGGTTTTGCTCAAAACGAAGATGAGCCTTGTGTTTACAGAAAGGAAAGTAGGAGCGCTGTATCATTCCTCATCTTGTATGTGGATGATATACTGATCATAGGAGACAACATCCCCATGCTTAACGAGGTTAACAAATGCCTTTCATCTTGTTTCGCTATGAAGGATCTTGGGGAAGCCGCTTTTATTATGGGAATTAAGATTCACAGAGATCGATCGACGCGGCTTCTGGGTCTCAGTCAAAGTACATACATTGACAAGATTATAGCACGGTTCAACATGAGCAACTCCAAGAAAGGAGTCGTCCCTATGACAAATGGTGCTGTCTTGAACAAATCTCAATCTCCTCAAACGGAGAAGGAGATCAACCAAATGGATTCGATCCCATTTGCTTCTGCTATTGGCTTAATTATGTATGCCATGCTCTGCACTCGACCGGATGTCTCGTTTACGTTGAGCCTGACAAGTCGATACCAACAGAGTCCTGGTCTAGCTCACTGGACTGCTGTTAAGAACATCCTGAAATACCTAAGAAACACTAGTGAGATGTTTTTGGTATATGGAGGAAATGATGAGCTCGCTGTAAAGTGTTACACCGACGCTAGTTTTCAGACTGACTGAGATGACTCTCGCTCGCAGTTGTGATATGTATTCACCCTCAATGGAGGTGCTGTTTTGTGGTGTAGTTCCAAACAGCCAGTAGTGGCTGATTCCACTACTGAATCTGAATACATAGCTGCCTCAGAAGCTACCAAGGAAGCACTATGCATGAAGAAGTTCATCACCGATCTCGATATGGTTCCAAGCGTCAAGCAACCAATCGAGATGATGTGCGATAACACATGCGCTAATGCTCAAGCCAAAGAGCCAAGGTCTCATAAGAAGGCCAAGCACATTCTGAGGAAATTTCACTACATAAGATAAGTAGTTGAAAGAAATGAAATAAAGATATGCAAAGTAGACACAAAGCAAAACTTAGCTGATCCCTTTATGAAGCCCATGACTCACGAGACTCATGATCGTTACAGAGAAGCGATAGGGCTTAGATTAGCTAAAGACATGTTTTGATTTAGTATTTGGGTGTATGAACATATAAACATATATCTTTACTATTCATATTCCATCGGTAAATGCAATATGAAATTTCATAATTGTGTTTGAAGTTAATATGTTTAATAATCCATGAACAATTGTTGGTATTGTTCTAAATGTCCGTTGTCGATTAGAGATGTGGGAACGACTCTAAACTAAGACTATTCTGATTTTTGAACCTTAAAAGGGTTTAACGTTCAAAATCACAGACCTCATTAGAGAATGACGTTGGACGTAACTCGCATCAAGCAATGCAATCATGGAAGCTTTGCTTGCTTGATTAATGGTATGTTCTAATGTTTCCTTAGACCTGAGACGTATACTGGAACTGCGTTTACTGCAGACTGTTCTTTAATTGTAGTCTAACATTGTCGCGTAACTGCCAACAATAGGACTACTTTTGGGAATTGATCTAAAGTTTAGTGGGAGTTATATGCCTCAAGACGGGATTTCGTACTATTGCTTCGGCAATAGGTAGACATAAAGGCGCCCTCGTTGATTCCAAGTGTGAAGTGTGAGGCCTCACCCAAACTTACTGTGTGTTTGATTGGTACAATGTGGATCGGAGAACAAGATTATAATCGATGAATCTAATACATGAGTGTCCATGTCTCATTATTCATCTATGTCTAGAACGGAAAGGAACATATGAAAACGATTAACATAAGTCCTCTATCTGCTTGCCTTACAATCAGATATACTTTGGCTGTCGACTTAAAGTTTCAAAACTTGTTGGTGTAGCCATGCATAGCTAGAGTGCCTCTGACTATAACGCTAAAGTGTCGCGATCTGTCCAAGTGGGAGATTGTTGGATATTAGATGTCCTGACTCGACATTTAACATAACCGACCTGGTTTTGACCCGGAAGAGTTACACCGGAGTCAACGAACTAAATAATTAATTACTTGTTAATTAATTAAATTAAACAGTTAAAATAAATAAATAATAGTTATTTAATTAATTAATTGAAACAAAACAAAGTTTGATCGTAAAATTGTTTACGAGAAAGATCGGTGGGATATTGTCTAGTCGTTACCGGTTTAACGAACTAGCAATGTCGATGGGTTTAGAGTGATGGACCGCGCAATGGGATTAGCTTGCTTAAAGCCCGTCGAATATGATTAAAAGGAGGGATTAGGGAGAAAAACCCTAATCATAATTTTTGGCCTCCCTCTACTTTCCCTCTCTTGTGACGCCGTCCCCCTCTCCCCTTCTCTCTCTCGTTCGACGCAAACCACCACCACCACCACGATACTCGTCGCTCTCCATCGCTACCATGATGAAGCATGATCCAAGATTGATTGCCGCCGCGTTGAAGTTAGAGACCACCACCTCCACCGCTAGAGCCGCCGCCGCGGAGGAGCAGGTCGCCGCCTCTGTTGCCGCCGCCTCCAAGGCCACCGTCGCTGCTGACTTATTTGACGAGGACCACCGCGAGGTGGTTCTCGCGTTACCTGCGCCACCGAGGCCCATGTTTGAGCCCTCGCATGCCGCCACCGTCCAATCCGGTGAAAGTTCCAAGTGGCTGGCGCCACTCTATGCCACCGCCGTTGCGCCACTTACTCTGCCAGCTCCACGTGTGTCGGTCGAGATCGAAGTAACACTGCCACCACCACCGGTTCATGAGATGAACGCGCCCGTGTTGCCTGAGGCCCCATCTTCATAGTTGGTTGAAGACTTGACTCGCTGGTTCGAGTCGGGCGTTACCGTTTACCCTAGCGCCAGTTCGTCAAACCTTGGTGTCTTTAATGGTTGTTCGGACTCTACCAAGGTATATCTAACTCGCTTAGATATTTAATTATTTAATTTTTTGTATTTATGCGTACACGGTGATCAGATCCTGTCTACGGTTTTACTAAATTCGCGTTGTAAAACTTATTTCCGCTGCGTATTTAATTCTGATTAATTAACCCGTTATTTAGTCGGTAAATAAATTAAAATGTGCAACCCGGATACCCACTGTAAAACCCAACACGAAGGACTGTTACCCGCTTCCAAAGATCGATTTGAAAGTGGATGCGCTTACGGGTTACAGATTAAAGTGTTTTCTTGCTGCATATAAAGGTTATCACCAGAGTAGAATGGCGGAATAAGATGAGGATAAAACCAGTTTTATCACTAATGAAGGGTTGTTTTGCTATAAAAAGATGCCCTTTGGGGTCAAAAATGCAGGAGTAATGTACCAAGGCTGATGGATAAGACTTTCCAAGTGCAAGTGGGTCGGAATTCGAAGGCATATATGGACGATGTGGTGATTAAAAGAAAATTATAGGAGGAAATGATTCAAGATATTGCTGAAACTTTTGATAGGTTGAAAAGTATTAACATGAAATTGAACCCCAAGAAGTGTTCATTCATAATGGAAGAGGGAAAATTTCTTGGTGTTCTCGTCAACAAAGATGGGATACTAGCACATCCAAGGAAGGTGGAAGCAGTTTTGAAAATGGAGCCTCCTAAATCAGTCAATGAAGTGCAAATGCTCAATGGAAGACTGGTGGCACTACATCGTGTTCTATCTAAGGCAGTAGAGAGAACGATTTCGCTCATGACAGTATTGAAGGAGAGTCTAAAGAGTAATTTTTTTGGACCAAAGAGGCGAATGATGCCTTTGAAGAGTTGAAGCAATTTTTAACTACACTTCCCACATTGACAACACTGGTGGTTGGTGAGCAGTTGGTGCTATATGTAGCAGTAACTACAAATGCTATAAGTGTAGATTTTTTGGTTAAAAGAAATAAGAAGTAAATACCGATTTACTATGTTAGAAAGGTATTAAAAGATTTTGAAACCAAGTATCCAATTGTTGAGAAAGTAGTTTTGGCGCTTGTTCAGGCTACGAGGAGAGGTTAAGGAGGTAATTTCAAGCACATCCAGTTGCGGTCCTGTCTTCTTTTCCAATTTAAAGCATCTTGAGGAAGCCCGAAATTTTAGGAAGGTTAGTTAAATGGGCAATCGATTTGGGGCCATTTGATATCGATTTTACACCACGAGTTTCATTCTAGGGGCAAGTGTTGGCTGATTTTTTGGCGGAAGTGCCAAGCGGACCTGCTGTGCATGCAGTTACGATTAAAGAACCGTGGGTGTTGCATAGTGATGGATCATCAAACTCTGATGGATCAGGAGCAGGTTTGGTATATTTATAGTGATTATTTAATTTTACTAAAATTTCTTGTACTTAATTTCTTTGGTTGCAGTTTCAATTTGAAAAGTTTGGAAGGGGACGAGCTTACATATGCAATACGTTTTGGGTTTCAAAGCTCGAACAATGAGTCAGAATATGAATCACTTCTAGCAGGATTGCGGCTAGATAAGAAGATGGGAGCTCAGAAATTGGTTGCATATGTTGATTCCTTACTGGTAGTAAGGCAGATAGCTGGAACCTATGTAGCAAAGGGAAAATATATGATGCTACACTTAGAGCAAGTTCAAACCTTGATGAAAGACTATGAAAAATGTGAAATATTGCACATATCAAGAAGCCAAAATCATAAAGCAGATGCATTAAGTAAACTAGCTTCTGTTGCTTTTGAACACTTGGCAATGGAGATATGAGTGGAGCTATTAGAATCACCAACTGCAACTCTCAAAGCAGTACTTGATGGTGGATTTTTCGAATTGGATGGATGAATTTACGGATGGATTCATAGGCTTGTTGGTCTGTGTTTTTTTTGGAAGGTATAACCTCTCGAAGTGTTATTCGAGGATCCCGCCATTGCATGATTGGGGGAAGACATGTGTTGTTGAGAAAGCAAAACTGTTCTTTCCAATGACGGTTTGAGGAAGATTTTTTGGTACACAGTGGGGTGATATCCCTTCTCTTTTCAAAGGTATACCAGTCACCAGACATTGTTAGGCGATAGAATGCATGCAAAAGGATCAGTTAGGGGGTCATTTTGAGTGCACGACAGGTTAGTTCAAAATGATTAAGGATAGCCAAAGCAGGGGGGTTGCATTGTGAAAAGTGAATCTCAAAAAAGTTTAGGGCTTCAAACAGAAAACGGGTAAATGGAATCCTGTAGTTTGATAGTCGAATTGAATCCAGGTAAAGTCCAAATTTTCCATCTGGGAATGGATTAATGGGTTTATTATCGACGCCAAGAACAGGATTCAAATTTTTAGGGATATGAATTTCTTTTACAAAAGCATCTAAATCTTCTTGAGTAATTTTCGGAAAAGAAATGGGTAGGTTGTGTTTCGAGGAAGGTTTTTTGCGGGCTTCCATAAGAACGGAATGAAAGAAGAGAACATAAGGAGGAAAACTGACCTGGGAGGTTGGTTCGTGAAGAAGATGATGCTAGAACGTTGAAATCAAGTTGCAGGTTTTTTGGGGGAGTAAATGGGTTTATAAATAGGCTGATAATAATGGTTTTGTTCAAGGGTAAATATGGAAAGGTAAAGCATTTAAGTTTTTAAAATTTGAAAGGACTTTTATCAATAACTGATTGATGTGATGGGTAACAGAATCATTACGTGGATTTGACACGCGCAGTTGATGAAGCGTTTATGTGTCGGATGTGTGGGAGACTCTTTGAATTCAATATAAGTCTATTAATATCAGTTTTTCACTTAATAGAATTGGGGGACTTGATGAAGTAAAGGATGATCTGGATGTGTTATACACATCCAATCATTTACTTCCAAGTCCTTCGGATATGTTTCTGGTGGAAGTGCTTTACAGGATATAGGCAGATGCTATGATACAGATGCGAGGCTAAGGGATCAAGACCGAGGCATATAAATACCCGAAGAATTGTATAGTTTAGGGGTCAAATGTCATTTGTAATTTCTATATTGCACTTGCATCTGTATACATTCTCTCTCTAGAAAATAAATGAAATCTAACATTCCTACTTGAATCATCTTATTTCTCCATTAATATTCTCTATCTGATTTGGCGGAAATTATCCACGGGGATAACTTGCTTTTTCAATGTCCAAGTGCGAGA
Source organism: Deinandra increscens subsp. villosa (assembly GCA_039602395.1). NCBI lineage: Eukaryota > Viridiplantae > Streptophyta > Magnoliopsida > Asterales > Asteraceae > Deinandra > Deinandra increscens. The sequence continues at coordinate 67,779,451 of JBCNJP010000012.1, read as the reverse complement.
TGAAAGCTTGATGGACCGGTTAGGAACTACTTGCAACATGGTAAATTACCGCAAGACAAGGAACAAGCCAGGCAGATCCGAGTCAAATCGTTGTAGTACCAGATGCAAGATGGGATGTTATACAAAAGGAGTTTCTTGGGGCCTATATTAAGGTTCTTGACGTCCAAAGAACCTGATCGTGTAGTTCATGAAGTACATGACGGAGTTTGCGGTATTCATGCTGGCACAAAAATGGTCATGACAAAAACCATGAGTTTGGGCTACTATTGGCGTGGTATGTATACAAGTACATTAGAAGAACTGCGGAACTGTGAAGAGTTCCAGAAACATTCACCAGTCAGTTTATGTGCAAAGAATGAATTGATCCAAGTTACTTCTGTGTGGCCGTTTCAGAAATGGGGTATGGACATCGTGGGTCCATTCCCTGTTGCAGCTAGAGGTGTAAAATTTCTCTTAGTCGCAATTGATTATTTAGGAAAAGGATAGAAGCAAAGCCATTAGCGATCATTTTCGGCAAGAAGGTGAAAAAATTTATATGGGAACATACTGTGTGTAGATTCGGTTTGCCGTAATCTATGATAACAGTCAATAATTTACGGGAAATCAATTCAAAGAGTGGTGCGAAGACTTACACATCAACCAGGTGTTTACTTCGGTTGCTCATCCACAAGCAAATGGTCAGGTAGAACGAGCATCTCGTAGCTTGGTTGAGGGCATTAAGATGCGATTGGAAAGAATGGGAGGAAGCTGGATAGACGAGAAGCCACATGTGTTATGGGCTCATCGTACCACGCCAAAAACAAGCAATGGAGAGACTCTATTCAGCCTCACATATGGAATAGAGGCGGTTATTCCAGCTGAAATTGGAATACCAACTCATCGATTGCAAGTGCTTGTGCATAACAACGATGAGGAATTATGGACAAACTTGGATGTATTAGAAGAGAGAAGAGAAATTGCGGCTATAAGGGAGAGTCGGTAAAGAAAGAAATTGCAAAGTATTATAATGCCAAGGTGTATGTATATCAATACAAAGAAGGTGAATATGTGTTTCGGAATAATGAAGTGAGTAAGAAATGGCGCCCAAATGGGAAGGGCCCTATGTGATAAAAAAAGCAAATGGTAATGGTTCTTATCTTCTGCAGCAGTTGGATGGAATAGACTTGCCACGAGCATGGAACAGGGTATATTTGCGAAAGTGTTATATATAAAAGGGTGAACTTTAAGGAAGTGCAAGTAAGAGTGGATGTTTTTTCTCTCTTGAGAATATTGTACTTGTATGATTTGGCAATATCGTTTGAACAATAAAATATTTGCTTGTTTCTAATCTAAAGATTGGGATTAGTGTGAGTATTTTTTTTCCAAGGGGGGGGGGGGGGGTTACTTATATAATAAACAATGTTGAAAGATATGAGGTATGCATGTGTATTTGGAAAGGCACAAGCAGTCAAATTATTTCATCAGTAATAAGATTGTTGTGCATGTGTGGTATTCGCATGTGCAATTGATTATTTCATCAGTAATAAGATGGTTATGCATGTGTTGTATTCGCATGAGCAATTGAGGTTTATTGAAAACCTTGTGTTAAATGAGACTAATACATGAAACTTTTAAAGGTAAGGGTTTAATGAAAAATCTCTAAATGACTCTTTAAAGATTTCCTGGTAGTAAAATGAATCACAGTTTATATTTTCCCTAAATGGGCTAGTATTTCAAAAGGGGTCCATTATAAGGATGAGGTGATCAGGCCAGACACCTTGCTAATAATTTGATATTAGCAAAAGAGGGGAGTGGAGATGGCCAATTCAACTGAGGGATGAATCTAAAACACCCAGTTAAACTCCCCGAAGGTCCTAGGATTTGCTAAAATGACATTGTTATGAAGTAAACTTGTAGGTTTTATCATTTGAAAATGATAAAATCATAGAGAAAATGCAAGTGATCAATTCCACAAATATTTGATAGATAATTTGTGAAGTGACTTAAGTATCTTAAATATTGCTTCATTGATGTTAAGACTTTTATAAGATGGACACATCTTACAAAGGGAAAACGCATGTGAAGCTTTATTTGGAAAATTATAAATAAATACTTTGTGATGATTCATCATAACACTTGTGAAAGGAAATTTTAATGTTTCCTAGAGAGATAATGTGATTACCTAAAAAATAATTAGATGATTAAGGATCTGGTGAAGAGATACTACAAAGAATATGCCATGTGCTTAAGATGAAATATAACATTTTGCCGCTTGCAAATGCAAATGTGGCAAGAGTGTTGCAAGTATGAAGTATGATGAGGAAAGGGACAAGTACAATCCCAACCAAAATAATGAAATATCAGATCAGAACAACTACTTAACAAGGTTTGGCCATCCAAGCAAATGTTAAAGATACAGGTAGTAGCATCATATGTGATTTCTTGGTCAAACAAATTCAAAAGCAACAAAAGAGTTTTTAAGGGAAAAGTAAATTGTTAGGTGCCACAACATAAGTGGACTTTTAATAAACCATTGGGTATCATGAAATCGTCACAAATTTTGCTTACCAATCCGTGGGTTGGAGGCTTGAGCTATCTTTAGAATTTCTTTGATAATTTCCGGGTCTGCAACATCCAGATTCTATAGCTGGTTGATGCAGTCAAAAGAAATTCCTTTTAGAGCTTCCAAAGCACTTACAAGTTTGTCTTTTGCTGCGGGGTCAAACTAGGGAATAGTAGATGCGTTAGTAGTTCCTTTACTGGCATGGTGCAAGCCACAGTAGATACCTTTGTTAAAACCACATGCGTTAGCAGCTGAGTTCACTTTAAGAACCGTCAGAATAATCTTAGCGTGCACACGCTTGGCGAGAAAGTATACTCCTTTGGCAAGTTGCCATTTCCCTCTGTCCCTTAGCTCTTCCATATCCGCCTGTAAGATATCTTTCTCTTTCACAAGCAGCCGTTCTTTATCAGTTGTAGCTGCATTGTCTTTGCAAAGGTCTGCAATGCTTGCTTCCAGAGTTTTAATGGTTTCCTTCATGGATTCAACTTCTAAAAACAAGGAAATGTGGAATGAAAGTAACACAAATGAGTAAATTTAGAAATGTTAAGTGAAAAGTGAATGTGTGAAGGAGTGGTTTGAATAACCTTCTTTTGAATTTTTAAAGGCCACTTCCAATGCAATCTCGTCTTTTTTAAACTGGGCAAATTGATTTTCTACCATCTGGTTCTTTTCCGTTGCTTATCACTTAAGAAAAATCTCATTTTCTTGAGACATCTTCAAAGCCTATTCAGCCTTATTCTGAAGAGAAGTCAATCTTCTGTTCTTTAGCTTCATAGTCTCAATTTCGCCTTCAATTTGTGAAATCTTCACCTCACTTCCCCTAGAGGAACTTGCCATCTTCAAAATTGAATTTAACTTTTGTAGCTCTTCAACTTTTGCTTATGCTATAACCCATCTTCCCTATAAGTTGGCTAACAGACTATGGCTTTTAGCTTGAGCAACCATAACATCTCTCATGAAGAGTGTCCTGTGCGCATACTATATCCTTGGAGGTGTGACCAAAGAGAACTAACTTCTTTGCGATGAGTGGATTAAAGTAGCTTTTGCAATTTTGATGTCCTAGTTAGGAATAAATGTAGATACAGCATCGAGAGTACGATGATTTTTGGTAATGCTTGTCCTGTGGGACACTAAATCAATCTCTCTCTTTAACCACTCAGAGGTGGGCACGACAAATGAAGGTAATTCCCTTTTAGAGGATGAAGCAAAAACATTTAAAAAAGTTTGGGATTGATGAGGATAGGTCAAATCCAGAAGCGTTCAGAGTCGGAAGTGCATTAGTCAGATCTGCTAGTGGAAACTGAAGGGGGTCACTAGCAAGTGTCGATGGACGGAGATCACATGGAAGTGCTACAGATGCAGTTCTGGGGCAACGAGGCGCAAGTGTTTTAATGAACAGATGCGGTCTAAAGACTCTATAAATAGGCCTTCATGGGTTCATAATAGGGGATTCCAGATTTTACCCTTTTAACTAGGTGTTTTGCCTAGATCACTTGTAATTTTCTCTTTCACTTGTAAACTTGATTCAATTAATGAAATATGATATGATCTCACTCTTTCTTCTCCTATTCCATTAATCTCCCTCTAGTCCCTGAAGCACCGAATCTTGCCTCTACGGTGGGATTTTTTGTTTCATCAATTGGCGCCATCAGTGGGATTTTTATGTTTCATTTTTAGTTTCATGAGGATATCTGATG
>JBCNJP010000012.1:67605704-67774712 GCA_039602395.1 Deinandra increscens subsp. villosa | reverse complement strand
CCAAGTAGAAAGAGCAAATCGAAGTCTTGTTGAAGGTATAAAAATGAGACTGGAAAAATATGGGGGTAGTTGGGTCGATGAATTGCCACATGTCTTGTGGGCGCATCGGACCATGCCTAAAACTAGCAATGGTGAAACACCATTCAGTCTTGTATATGGAACTGAAGCTGTCATTCCGGCTGAAATCGGAATACCCAGTCATCGTTTGCAAGTACAAGTGACGGATAATGATGAAGAATTAAGAACCAATCTGGATCTTTTGGAAGAGCGAAGAGAAATCACGGCTATACGTGAAAGCAGATACAAAAAAGAAATGGCAAAATATTATAACGCCAAAGTTAAGACCCAACAGTATAAGGAAGGAGAATATGTGCTAAGAAGCAATGAAGTGAGCAGAGCACTTCCGCTTGGAAAAATGTCTCCCAAATGGGAGGGACCTTATATAATCAAAAAAGCGATCGGAAATGGTTCTTACATGCTCCAGCAGCTTGATGGAACTGAACTAGTGCGAGCTTGGAATGGAGTTCATCTTCGCAAATGTTATATGTGAAGTCGCAAATGCAAAATTTTAGATGAAAAGTTAGAAAATGTCGATCTTTATGTTCTTGTTTCTGCATTTATGATCTTGTAATAAGTTTGATAAGGAATAAGATACTTTTGCTTCTAGTACTTACAAAGATCTATGAAGATACTTATTTCATTTTATATGAAAAGATTATACAAATGCTTGATCATTCTTATGCAAAATACTAAGTATGAATGTTTGCTTAAAAATGCTGTGTAAATAAACACATGCATATGCTACACAAGTGATCTCTTCGAATAATACAAGATTCACATGCGATATGATTTACATTTTATGACATGGTTCATGAGTCATTAGCGGGTGCATTGTAAAAAAAAAGTATCACATACCAATACTTTAATGCAGTATCGCTGTTATCTCTTTATTTGTAAAGGGTAACACAAGACAAAGTGAAAATGCTTTTCTTGTCCTCAACTGTCTCACTAGTAATTAAAAGAGTGCATGTTGGGAAGAGGTGATCAAGCCGGACACCTTGTTAGCACATTGGTTGCTAACAAAAGCCCAAAGGAGAGATGGCCAAACTTAAGTGGATAAAGGTATGCTATGATGATTAACAAAAGATCCAACTTAAGCTCTCCGAGGGTCACAAGTGCTGCTGAATAATTAATATTATGAAGTGGTCTTGTGAGTTGATCATTCAAAGAAAAAAGATCAACTGAGCCTTACCAAAAGATGTAAGGACTTCATATACCACAAGTAAAAGATTTGTATTCGAAATAAAAAATACTTAACTTAAAAAGTGGTATTGACATCATGTTGTTAAAACCCTTTGAAGGTGGACGCATCTGATAGGGGGGAAACACATGTGGCAGCCTTCTTTAAAAAGTTAATGATTTTATTAGAATCTTATCAAAGTACTTGTGAAGGAGAACTCAGGAAGTTGCTCAAAAACTTGTAAGAAAATATTTCACAAGGTTGTGAAAGATAATGTGAAGAATCGAATGATAAGGTATATAAACGATTCGAAGCATAAAAGGTTGTGTATGATCATTTTGCAACTGCAAGTGCAAACAATAATACACTTCGTTCACAAATGATGTATCGCAAATATAATCAAATATGACTCATATCCTATGAACCATAAGAAGATAAAATATCCAAACTCAAGAAAGAAAGCAGATAAGCAAACATGCATATGCATCATCATATATGCTAATATAATCGAAACTGCATACAGTTGCAGTTCCGATAACATCCATAAGAGTACTAGAAAGTGTCAAGTGCAGGACCAAAAGTAAATTGTTTAATGCCACAGCATAAGTGGACTTTGGGAAACGATTAGATTGTTTAACAGAAGATCATGATGAATAAAAAGATCAATTACCGGTGGGATCAGAAGCATCTGCCTTTGAAGACGAAGGAGCATCAGCCTTTGGGGGAGCAGGACCTTTCGGTAGCGAAATAGGTTTCAGCATGTCCCTCATTACTTCTATGTCATCCAGGCTCAACTTCGAAACTTCATCAATGGAATTGAACGTCATTGATTTTAAGGCATCTAGCTGCTTCAACAACTTCTCACTGGCTTTCTGATCAAATTCTTTGAAGGACAAGAAGTTGGCTTCACCCTTCACAGCATGTGCTAATCCGCATTTGATCCCTTCATTGTAGCCCATGGCATTAGCAGCAGAGTTAACTTTAAGGGTCATGGGGATCATTTCAGAATGCACACGCTTGGCTACCAAATCAAAGCCTTCTTCAATCAACCATTTGCTTCTTTCCTTCACAGATGCTAGTTCCTTCTGCATTTGCTCCCTTTCTTCGGTCAATGCTTTAACAGTCTCAGCAAGGGCAGCATTTTCTTTACGGAATGAAGGCGCAGATGTTAATAATGATAAAAAAAAGTATGCAAGTGCAAATGGGAAATTACGAAAATAAAGGGATACAAGTTATACCTTTGTTGACAGATTCGATTTTTGCATCACATTGAGAAGTGATCTCTAGCATGGTGGTGGTTTGATCATCAAAAATTTTCTTATGATCTAGGAACTGGCTCTTGAAAGCCATCGCATCATCTTGTGCCTGCTTGAGATCCCTTTTCGCTTCTTGCTCAAGTGACATTAGCTTTCGATTCTTGGTCGTAAGAAGCTCGATCTTTGCATGCAAATCATTGATTTTCACCTGATCGCTGATGGAACTAAAACAAGCCTTATGTGCCAACAACTTCTTGGTTAACTCCTCCACTCTCGCTTCAGCAATAATCCACCGGCCATACATATCCGCTACTAAGCTTTGCTGCTTCGCTTGTGCAAGCATGAATTCATTTGAAAAGGCCTCATTGGGGATTTGTTGAAGACTGAAAATATCAGTGGGAGTACTTCCGAGAAGGGCGATCTTCTTTGCAATTGGACTCTCGGTGCAAGTGTCACCATTCTTAACTTCCCATTGGGGGAAAAAGGCTGCATTCACATCAACGGAATCGAAACTTCGACCGGTATTGCTTCTAAGAGTTATCAAATCTATTTCTTTCTTCAACCATTCAGAGGTGGGAATAGCAAATGTGACAACCGTCAGATTTCCGTCAACTTTTTCCGTTAGTTCCGCTAGTGCCGTTAGTAAACCCGAGACCCGTTAGTTGAATGATTATATGTTTGTTCATGTTTATTTGCTAATTGATGCTAGTAACTTGTTTCGTGAACTCGTTTCGTAACTCTATGTGTTAATTGAAAAATTTTACGTTTTCGGGTAAAACCGGACTTCGCGCGAAATTTAAATTTTTATGTGTAAACGTTAAATTTATGTAACCCGACAAAATCTTACATGTTAAATAAGTTAAAAATACATAGAAACATTTTTAGAATTTTTACTTTACAACTTTTTAGTTAAAAACCCACTTAAATGAGTTTTTATGCTTAAGGTGTTAAAATAAAAACTTGAGGGACCAAATATGTAAATATACCTTAAGAGAAATCTGCCCCAAAACTCTCCCCCATCTCATTTTCACGTATCATCATCTTCATCCTCCTCTCCCTCTCTTTCTCACGGCTCAAAACACCCACACACATACACATTCGAAATTGGTGAAATCAAGCTTCAAGGAGGTGAATTCAAGTAACTACAAGGCTCAAGAACACTCAAGGAAACATCCTCTTCACTTCATCTCCTCCATACTCGCGATTTCTTTCTCAAACTTGTAAGCCCTAGATTCTCAAATTCGAAAATTGTTGGTTGCATGTGTGTTTACTAGTGTTTGGGTGCTAAATGAAGTGTTGTTATGCTCATAATTTATGTTCTAGGTTAGATTATGTAAACTATTGATTTAGGACAGATTTGTGATGGGTTTAAATCTGGAAATCGAGGGTTAAAATGTGTTCTTGGTGTTCTAAATGATTGGTGGGTGTTTGGTTATGAGTTTTGGATGCAAGGTGCTTAATTGCTAGCTACATGATGAGATTTTGCTATGGATTTAGTATGATCATGTTAGGACCATAAATCTCGTGTTATTATGATTATAATTGTGTTAATGTATGTTGGATAGCCATATGATAGCATAAAAATTGAAATGCTAGATTTTTGCAAACTTGGAATTTCTAACAGCTTTGACCAGAATTTTGGGTCAACTTGCAGCAGCCATAACTTACTCATTTTTGCTCGAAACTGATTGATTCTTTTTCCCTAGTAAAGTAGGATGTCTTAGCTTTATAACGGCTACTCGCACACTTCCTAAAACCTCCGTTTGGTCATCCAAAACACTGCTGCAAGTTAGGTGTGCAGTGCTGTATTTTTATGTGAAAAGTATACTTTACATTTTGGTCGGGCATGATAACCTTGTCTTAATGAGGGGTTTGTTAAATGAAAATGAGTTTTATATAATAAAAGTAAGATCTGGAAGGTTTCATGTTCAAACTCTAAGTTTTGAATGAGTTATGCAAATTTTAAACCTACTTTGACTATTTTGCAAAAAGCTAAAATTTCCAACTTCCGACGCGTATAACTTTCTCAATACTTATCCGATTGAGTTGATTCTTTTTGCAACATTCCCTAAATATTGAGTTGTTATTGCCTACCAAATTTTAGGAGTTAACTCCAAGAAATGAGCAATTTAGCTATGTCACCAAATGGTGTGTTAATGTTTGACAAAGGTGATTTTTAGCCAACTTCCGATGTGCATAACTTCTTCGTTTCTCAAGGTTTTTACTTGATTCTTTTTGCAACGAATCCTAATTGTTATGTAGTATATGCGTGTAAAATTTAAGAATCTAATTTCAAGTATTGTAGATTTTAGCTATGCCACTAGTTAAGTGCTTGAGGTTTGACTTTCTGGGTCAACTTTGACTTAAATTGCAATTTCTTGATTTTCTCCCAATTTGGGGCTTGTATGTGCATTGTGTGACTTATATGATCGCATGAAACATGTTTAGGTGCTTATGTGCTAATTTCGTCCTGGCGACACTTTCTAATTTCATTAGGCCATATTTATCCGAATAGGTTGACTTTGACCAACCTGTTGAACCAAGTGCTGAGTACTAGTGCACCCTAAGGTGAGTTTCACTTACTATTATTGTTATATCCGGTTTAGGATGATAACGCACAGATAGTTGCATCCGGTAAAGGATGGCAACCCGACGGTAAAGGTACTTCTTTACTTGAGTAATTTTCCGACAAAATATCATATGTTGCACTGAATTGCTTTCATTAAAAAGTCCTTACATTCGGGCCGTTAATATACAGTAGCGAGGTAATATTGAGTAGTACTACTGGGGATTGACACCCCCGCTCAGCGGTGCACGGGATGCACCCTCCGACTGGCGGTCGGACTGAGATCAATGTTAGCCTACCCACCGTGATCCGGATGGACACGGGAAGGCAAGGTTCATAGGTATCCCCTATCAAAACATTGTCAGCTTCGGTTACGAACAATTCAGGTGTACATAACTATAGGCTAGCTACCTACGATATGGAATTTTACTGGTCCTATGATTAATGACTGTGTTTTACCTGTCTTTATTCATACATTGGGTCTACATGTGACGTGTAGACCGCTTTAGTGAACTCACCAGCCTTGGCTGACACTTGATTGTTGAATGCTTTTCAGGTTGCTTGGAGGATCATGGATGGCACGGGCGTTGGCAGTACTTGTTCTTTGTAAAACCCTTTTGAAAGTCGTATTTCAGATACTTTAGTAATCACTTTTACTAAACAACAACCTTGTAAACTTTTAATGTTTCCGCTGATTTTTGTGAAATGTAAACTCTGATTTATTTAATGTAATACATGACTGTTTACCCCTTTAACTATGGCTTGGTTGTAACTAAAGACTTGGATCCTGGTCTGGATCACACCCCACACGGTTATACTCCGTTAGTGGAAATTGGGGGTGTGACAGATTGGTATCAGAGCCCTTGGTTACAGCGAACCAGAACATTTTTAGAAGTAAAATTTTCTGGACTGTAACTGTTTTGAAAACTTTGGTTACAACGCTTCCCGAAAGTACTGCTCCGCGTGCCAAAGGTGATCCTCATTTAGAAATTCCTGCCTCGTGTTAGTATAGGAACTTGATTCTTGGTAGAAACTTTTCTTTCCCGAGACTTAGAAATAATTTACTTGATTTTGCATTTCCTCTTAACGATTTGATCCCATTTGTTCTTAAAGATCTGACCTGATTTTTGTTCTTAAAGATCTGACCTGATTTTGTTCTTAAAGATCTGACCTGATTTTGTTCTTAAAGATCTGACCTGATTTTTGTTCTTAAAGATCTGACCTGATTTTTGTTCTTAAAGATCTGACCTGATTTTGTTCTTAAAGATCTGACCTGATTTTGTTCTTAAAGATCTGACCTGATTTTTGTTCTTAAAGATCTGACCTGAATTTGTTCTTAAAGATCTGACCTGATTTGTTCTTAACAACTTGACCTGATTTGTTCTTAACGATTTGCCACTTTTTGAACTTAACGATTTGCATGGGATTGGTCTTAACGATCTGGCTTTCTTTGTGCTTAACGATTTGACTCCTAACAGTGTTCTTAACGATTTGGGTATTTTGCCTTAACGATTTGGTTGAGTTTTTAAGCGTTAACGACTTGCCCCCATTTGCTCTTAACGACTTGGTGGCTCCTCTTAACGATTTAGTAATTGGCCTTAACGATTTGCTACATGCTTTAACAACCAGCAACCTGTTTTAGTGACCTACACGTATAACTTAATGTTTAGCCTCGTATAGGGCAACATTGTATAAAATCAGATGATTTCTCATGGGATGCTTGTGACTGCGTCTGTTACCCAAAAATGTTGACACTCTTTTCCTTGGTCAATTTAGACCTCGCATTATAAATCACATAGTGTTGTGTGATAATTCAACGTGAATGTGACTTTAGTAACATAAATGAAATCAGGCATGTGATGACTAAGTATAATATGAGATTCTCTCAGTATATATATAAACATATGTGTATATAACGGATTCGTGATCGAGTCAGACAATAACTACTCTATATCTTTAAGTAAGTTGGGGGCATTGTAGCCTGCCCTGCCCATACTCCTACTGAACCACTTGCTTACCAAATTGTACCTACGATAAACTTTAAATTAGATGAGCTGTTATTCTCAGAACTTGTCTCCTTGGCAAATCCCAGTCAGTTACCTTTGATTTAATGACCACATTCTTGATACTTACCCCTTGGAAACCACATACTACCCCATCGAACCTGGTAGCTAAAGTAAGAGGAACCAGCGTGACCATACAAGGTAAATTGCCGTTACGGGTGCACACGTAAATGTAATTTGCAGTGTATGGAAGCCCTGGGGAATCCTGCTCGGCAGACCGTCGGTTGTAAGGAATACGACCTTGCATTTTCAAAAATTCCCTAACATCAATTTCTCAAGCTAAAGGGACTCAACCATATGGTTGAGGACATCTAGCAAAGTTCATTTTGCTATCACACTTGTTCTCCTTTCTTCTAGATATAGTATCCAACCTATCAAAATCCTTTAGAAATGCTGGTGCAAATGATAACCCCTGTGAGACATCATATCACTTACATCATTTGGTGACGAGACCTCCCCTCGCTGCGAGCGATCCGTGGTTAAACTTATAACTGATCTTGATTTATCCGCACTCTTAATTCTACTCTTATGAAAGTTACCGCTATAACCACTCTGCAAGCCCTCGCAATTGTACAACGACTTCATAAACTCTAACCTGATGGAAGCCCGGACGTCTTGAATGGGCAATTACGCCTCGAACATTTGAAGCCAACCTCTCGATAGGAACCTCCTATGAAGTTTTTTTTTCCCTTGACTAGTAACCCCCGGTACGTCTGTACGAGTCAACAAATGTTGTTAATAGCCTCGTCACGATCTCACGCACTTTATACCTCACTTCGATTACAGTTTCACTCAACAGAGCAATGTTTGTTACTTCCCGAACCCCGTACGATCTGTTTTAATTTTCAACACCCGATTCATGTGTGAACTTCGCTACCGGTGAACTTTTCCTCTTATTACCTTTTGTGACTTAGTTGGTCCTTAAGCCTTGAGCCATTGTGGCTAGTTACCCTCCTCGATGACATTTCCATGTCCCTTATTTTCAAAGGCTCCCGTACGACCAACAGTGACAACCAGCAATAGGCAGTGTATGCTAGGAAAGTTCCGCAACATCATACATTGATACCCATTGCCCTCATTCCTTCATTTTCTAGAAAAACTTTCATTGGTAACCCTCGGCTTCATAACTGAGTCGAATGATTGACCCGAACTTTTTGAGACACGCGTAAGAAAGTAGATTGACTCCAGATTTGACGAAGACACGTTTGAATTTATCGTATATGCGGCGAGCTACCCGAGGACCACTGAAAGCGACCTAAGTACCCGATATTTTTACATCTTATGCAATGCGGCTTTTTGATACGCAGTAGACCTCGCGAAACCTTAACTACGATTCGTATTTACACTCATTGAAAGCCAGGTAGTATTTGAATTCGTCAGCACTTGGTATTTCGGAAACCCACTCTTATTACACGTTTACACTTTTACTTACTCTTGAGGGCCGACACAAACTGATGTTCTTACCTGAAATTTATCCTACTGTACGGTACGACCATTGACACACTCGCATTTATATCGGTCGACCCAAATCTTTTTCTCCGGATTCGCGTCAATTGTACCGTATGACTCTCTTCGAAAACGTGCAGTTGCAACTACCCTACACTAAATGCCTCGCTCTTCATCCTAAATCTGTATCCCCCTGCTTGATATCATTCATGCTTCTACAAAGAAACTTTCGGTCATTAGAATGTTACCCTTATTTTGGATCTTTACCGGAGGGTAATATGCGTAACGATATATCCCATGTTGACGAACCTCATTTTAAATCTAAACGTGAAAGACTACCTTATCTTTTGAATTCACTTCAGAAACTCGAATTGTATTTGCGTTGCGTCCGCTAAACTCTTGAGAATCCTCACCCCGGGTGAAGACCCCACCGACCGAAAACGTGGAAAAATCTTTTGTCGCAAAATTCAAATTTTTTTTTCCACATGTTGCATGGTTTTAAATCTTGCACTCACATTCAACCCAAAGGCATTGGGATAAGATACCCTATTTTCAAGTACATTATCTAACAAGATTTGTCAAATAGCTAGGAATAGCAAGGAAACTGGTACACCCTCAACGTGCTGGCAGTGTGGTGGGTTAGCTGCGGTACACCCTATACATAAGCACTATCGGCATGTGGAAGGTGGGATTAGTGCTGAACCACATATTTACATTGAAATCATAGACAAAAACCTTATTTTGAGAAACTTCATTCAATGGGACATTGCCCACAATAAAACAAAATCTATGTTATTTCCGTTGTGATTTCCCATGTCCCTCAGGCATAATTTCACTAGAAGGGACATACACAGTTTAATCAAATAAAACTTATTGTTTTCCAACCCTCTAGATTGAGAAGGAACATCCTGAAATAAATTTCCTACTAAGGGTCAAATATAGATTACGACCCAGATGAACAACAACGTTTTAACAACTCAAGTTTTGTATTATAATAGACAAATCACATGTTCCTTGGAGCAACCCCGTGACTTTCCCAGGACCCTTATCAACGCTTACTCGTCCCAGATCCATACTCATCCTGGTTCACCATGGAAATTAGTGAAATATTTCAAATTGGTCCCCTAGTTATTACATTTCTGACATCCCACGACTTGTTGATCTCACGTACGCCTAAATTGTCATCGGCTTGGAGAAGTAGAGCACTTCTTTATGAGATTTCTACGCTTACCCGCTATGCTATTGATACTACGATACTTTGCAGCGTCGTCTGCCTATGCCTTTTCTGCAAACTGTAAGAACCACCCGATCTTAGCCAAATTCAGGGATGCATACCCACTCTCTAGGTACGTTAACGTTCGAACCCTTTTAGCAACACTTCTTGCCTCTACCATGTCATTTGACACAATACCTTCTGTTATCTTATTGGATACTACAGCTGAAGACTACTCGGACATATGGTCACTTCGTCATATTAAACATTTCAATCTCGGATGTGGCGTCGCCGTCACATTTGCTAAAACTAACCATGCGATGCGATTCAACTCACTCGTGGAAACGTTTCTTGTAGGAAATCATTCTTTATACGCTCATGTGAAATGTTCGTTCGATGCTTTTAATCGTGTACCGTCCATCACTCCCTTCGAATTCTCTCGTAACGATCCATGAAACGATTAGCACTTAGGCGAATTTTCGAGACGAAAATCCTTTCAAATTAGGAATGATGTGACAACCAAAAATTTTCTTGTTTTCCATTCTACTTAATCCTAATCGATTGGCCAACGCACCTTTAGCACTACGACAATTTTCGGGACGAAAATTCTTTCAACTTGGGGATGCTGTGACAACCGTCAGATTTCCGTCAACTTTTTCCGTTAGTTCCGCTAGTGCCGTTAGTAAACCCGAGACCCGTTAGTTGAATGATTATATGTTTGTTCATGTTTATTTGCTAATTGATGCTAGTAACTTGTTTCGTGAACTCGTTTCGTAACTCTATGTGTTAATTGAAAAATTTTACGTTTTCGGGTAAAACCGGACTTCGCGCGAAATTTAAATTTTTATGTGTAAACGTTAAATTTATGTAACCCGACAAAATCTTACATGTTAAATAAGTTAAAAATACATAGAAACATTTTTAGAATTTTTACTTTACAACTTTTAGTTAAAAACCCACTTAAATGAGTTTTTATGCTTAAGGTGTTAAAATAAAAACGTTGAGGGACCAAATATGTAAATATACCTTAAGAGAAATCTGCCCCAAAACTCTCCCCCATCTCATTTTCACGTATCATCATCTTCATCCTCCTCTCCCTCTCTTTCTCACGGCTCAAAACACCCACACACATACACATTCGAAATTGGTGAAATCAAGCTTCAAGGAGGTGAATTCAAGTAACTACAAGGCTCAAGAACACTCAAGGAAACATCCTCTTCACTTCATCTCCTCCATCTCGCGATTTCTTTCTCAAACTTGTAAGCCCTAGATTCTCAAATTCGAAAATTGTTGGTTGCATGTGTGTTTACTAGTGTTTGGGTGCTAAATGAAGTGTTGTTATGCTCATAATTTATGTTCTAGGTTAGATTATGTAAACTATTGATTTAGGACAGATTTGTGATGGGTTTAAATCTGGAAATCGAGGGTTAAAATGTGTTCTTGGTGTTCTAAATGATTGGTGGGTGTTTGGTTATGAGTTTTGGATGCAAGGTGCTTAATTGCTAGCTACATGATGAGATTTTGCTATGGATTTAGTATGATCATGTTAGCGACCATAAATCTCGTGTTATTATGATTACAATTGTGTTAATGTATGTTGGATAGCCATATGATATCATAAAAATTGAAATGCTAGACTTTTGCAAACTTGGAATTTCTAACAGCTTTGACCAGAATTTTGGGTCAACTTGCAGCGGCCATAACTTACTCATTTTTGCTCGAAACTGATTGATTCTTTTTCCCTAGTAAAGTAGGATGTCTTAGCTTTACAATCGGCTACTCGCACACTTCCTAAAACCTCCGTTTGGTCATCCGAAACACTGCTGCAAGTTAGGTGTGCAGTGCTGTATTTTTATGTGAAAAGTATACTTTACATTTTGGTCGGGCATGATAACCTTGTCTTAATGAGGGGTTTGTTAAATGAAAATGAGTTTTATATAATAAAAGTAAGATCTGGAAGGTTTCATGTTCAAACTCTAAGTTTTGAATGAGTTATGCAAATTTTAAACCTACTTTGACTATTTTGCAAAAAGCTAAAATTTCCAACTTCCGACGCGTATAACTTTCTCAATACTTATCCGATTGAGTTGATTCTTTTTGCAACATTCCCTAAATATTGAGTTGTTCATTGCCTACCAAATTTTAGGAGTTAACTCCTAGAAATGAGCAATTTAGCTATGTCACCAAATGGTGTGTTAATGTTTGACAAAGGTGATTTTTAGCCATCTTCCGATGTGCATAACTTCTTCGTTTCTCAAGGTTTTTACTTGATTCTTTTTGCAACGACTCCTAATTGATATGTAGTATATGCCTGTAAAATTTAAGAATCTAATTTCAAGTATTGTAGATTTTAGCTATGCCACTAGTTAAGTGCTTGAGGTTTGACTTTCTGGGTCAACTTTGACTTAAATTGCAATTTCTTGATTTTCTCCCAATTTGGGGCTTGTATGTGCATTGTGTGACTTATATGATCGCATGAAACATGTTTAGGTGCTTATGTGCTAATTTCGTCCTGGCGACACTTTCTAATTTCATTAGGCCATATTTATCCGAATAGGTTGACTTTGACCAACCTGTTGAACCAAGTGCTGAGTACTAGTGCACCCTAAGGTGAGTTTCACTTACTATTATTGTTATATCCGGTTTAGGATGATAACGCACAGATAGTTGCATCCGGTAAAGGATGGCAACCCGACGGTAAAGGTACTTCTTTACTTGAGTAATTTTCCGACAAAATATCATATGTTGCACTGAATTGCTTTCATTAAAAAGTCCTTACATTCGGGCCGTTAATATACAGTAGCGAGGTAATATTGAGTAGTACTACTGGGGATTGACACCCCCGCTCAGCGGTGCACGGGATGCACCCTCCGACTGGCGGTCGGACTGAGATCAATGTTAGCCTACCCACCGTGATCCGGATGGACACGGGAAGGCAAGGTTCATAGGTATCCCCTATCAAAACATTGTCAGCTTCGGTTACGAACAATTCAGGTGTACATAACTATAGGCTAGCTACCTACGATATGGAATTTTACTGGTCCTATGATTAATGACTGTGTTTTACCTGTCTTTATTCATACATTGGGTCTACATGTGACGTGTAGACCGCTTTAGTGAACTCACCAGCCTTGGCTGACACTTGATTGTTGAATGCTTTTCAGGTTGCTTGGAGGATCATGGATGGCACGGGCGTTGGCAGTACTTGTTCTTTGTAAAACCCTTTTGAAAGTCGTATTTCAGATACTTTAGTAATCACTTTTACTAAACAACAACCTTGTAAACTTTTAATGTTTCCGCTGATTTTTGTGAAATGTAAACTCTGATTTATTTAATGTAATACATGACTGTTTACCCCTTTAACTATGGCTTGGTTGTAACTAAAGACTTGGATCCTGGTCTGGATCACACCCCACACGGTTATACTCCGTTAGTGGAAATTGGGGGTGTGATAGCAAAACTGGGAGCATCCTTCTGCGAAGAAGAGGCTGCATGAGCTAAATTGGCCAAAGTGATCAAAGAGGTGGTACCTTTCTGCAAAATACTTACATCTGGAAAAACCTGGATCTTGTGACACATCAGGTGAATTCAATAAATAATCATTAATATCAAAATCATCAGTAGGAGGAGGGGTTACCACAACATCAATTGTTGTCTGCACACCCTCTCCCAGTTGATCATTAACTTCAACAATCTCCGTAGAATCGGAAGTGATCTCAGTAGTTTTGGAAGTGTTTACCTTGGAGTCATGGGGGGAAGATTGCAAATTCCAACGAGGAGATTTTCTTTTCGTTACTGCAAGACCACTTGTTTCCTTTGTAACAACTGCTTTTGCGGATCTTTTGATCCTGCTTCCTCCCTTGGGTGGTAATGATGTTTTTGAAGTCACATTAGCATGACCGTCAATGATCTCCTTGTTTTTACCCTTGAGGGTAATCTCACCACTTCCACCAGCATCACTCTTGGTAATCTTCACAGTATCAGCAGCATCACCACTTATAGATTCGGTTTCCTGTATTTTTTCAGAATCAGCAACTTCCGGTTGCACATCCATTTGCGATTCAACTTGGTCAACATGCGTTTCTTCAGGACGGTAGTCCAAGAAAGAGCCGACAGTTTGCCGAAGAAACGGCATAGACCCATCTTCCATAACTTCTGCACTTAGATCAATGTCATCGAAACTTTTCAATTGCATCGCTTCAAAGAGATCCATTTCTGCAAAACAATGAAAAAGAGCTTGTTAAAAAACTGAAAAGATATTTTAAAATCAGGATCGCAAATGATGAGAGGGTAATTCCTTACCCTTCCCATGATTCGTCAGAATCGGCCACAGTTCAGGAGTAAACCAAGCCCTACTCATTCTACAAAGAAGAAGAATGGCTTCTGGAAGTTCTCGAATAGGGCTTGCACAAGACACTAACTTATCAAAGGATTCCTGACTATAATCACCGTCGTTTGGATTTGGGTCATGAACCACATCCTCGACATCTCTCCATTCCATCTGAAGGGGAACACATCGATCATCGATATAAAAGAATTTGGACTTCCAAGAACGAGGGTTTGGTGGCAGATGAGTACTAATTCTCTTAACGGATCTCCTACGTTCAAAGGTGTACCAATCACCAGCCATAGTGATTCTATAAAAAGCCCTAAAAAGATTGACACTTGGGGATACATTGACAGCCCTACAAGTAGCCTCAAAATGGCTTAAACAAGAAAACCCCTGAATATGCATCTGTGAAATGTGGATCATAAAAAACATCAAAACTCTCATAAGAAACTTGGTAAAGGGGAGACGATAGTTCCCAAGCTTGAACATATCAACGTAAACCCCAATTTTACCACCGGGGAAAGGGAAAATTGGAGTTTTCGGCAACGGAAGGGTTGGATTCAGGGAAAGCGGCACATTATAACGCTCGATAACTTCATCTAGGTCGCGAGGCGACATAGATGAAAACGAGATGTGCATATTGTGCTTACTCGAATCATCATCAACTCTAACTGACGGAGATGCCATGAAAAATGCAGTAAAAAGCGAGAAGGAAATCGACTGACCTTTAACTGAAATCTCGACAGAGAATTAGGGCTCGAAGTAGAATAAAGAAAGCGACGGTGATGAGAGAAGTAGAGAATGAAAAATTAGGGGAAAGTATATATTTATATGGGGCAAGAATTTTGGATCAAAATAACTGTTTGAATTTAAAAAATTCAAAACGAAAAACTGAAAACTCTCCCCTCAAATTAATCCCCAACTGACACGTGTACTGGCGGGTACAAAAAGTACTCGAGCACAATTCAACATGCAAGACACGCCTGACAAGTTAGTTATTATATACACTTGCAGGAGCGTTTCTTTACAATAATACTTTTAAATATCCTTATGAGAATGTAACGACTACATTTGCAGAAGCGATCTGTTTTAAAGACAAGTGAAGTCTTATGATCCGTTAGATCTTGCTTCACAAGCATTTCCTATTTTGATCCTTGTAACTTAGTCCTTAGTCATTTCTACAAAACAACATAAGGACTAGGGGGACTTGATGACCAGATCTATGAAATTCTTAGAAATGGGGAAAATTTTTGATCTTTGAAATCTATGATTAGCGCAAAGAGGAAATGTGTGTTACACTCTTTTTTCCTTAGCATCGGTTTTTTCCACAGGGTTTTTCCGAACAAGGTTTTTAATGAGGTAACAAATCTAAAACACAAATGGACCTAATGAAGATGATCGATAAAATCTTCCACACTTATCGGAAGTGCAAAGTACTTTTGATTTCTAGTCCAATAATTATTGCTCGAATAATCAATGGACTAGGGGGACTTGATGAGGATAGGTCAAGGCTAGACATGCAAATGGCCTAACAGCTACATTTCCGATGATAAAGACCTCAAGAGCAAGTGTCGTACAAAGGACAAGTCGGAAGTGGTGCAGTTGCGGATGGACAAGACGCAAGTGCATCCAACCAGCCTGTGCAGATGCGACTCTAGTAGTTCTATAAATAGCTCACTTATTCATCAGTAATGTAACTTTCAGTTCTGGAAAAACCACACATTCACTGTGTGTTTTTCCCAAATTGTACTCACATATAGCAGTTTCAATAAAACAATCAATTCATCTATTATTCTTCATTACATAGCTTGTTCCTAGTTGAATTATAATTTCATATCTACATACGGTGTGATTTTGTGGTTCATCAATATCAATTTGGGATTTTTATGTCATTTCATTAAAGAATGAATTTGGGTATTAAAGTATAATTGTTTGCAAGTGTGTTTCTGAAAGTTTAATCAAGGATAAAGGGGGTTACGGTAGTTCCATATTTTTTTGTGTTGTAAAAGAAGTTGGTGAATGTATGTGTGAAAGATAAATAAAGGAAAAATCTTGATGATCGGGAAGATGTGGTATAGTCGTGAAACTTTCTAAGGCGTGGATGTGTTAAAAGATATTTGCAAGATAGTTGATTGAAAATGATGAATAATATAAGGATGAATAAAAAAGAATACTCTTTTGGGGAAACAAGGATATTTTATGGTTATAAGGATGTGTGGTAACGAAATTCCAAACAAGGTTTGATAAAAAGGAGGTTTTGGTGCATGTATCTTTTTTTTTTCAAAGTAGTTAAGCATGTTCAAATTTTAAATGGTGATTGGTATTATTGCATTGGTTTCTCGTTGAGACTAAAAACGTACAATGTCTTTTGTGGTGATCTTGGAAATGTAGAATGGGATTTTTTTTGATGGTATAAAAAGCAGATGCAGTTCCTGTTGGTTTCTGGAAGTGCTTTATTCAATGGTATAAATAGTAGGGGAAGCTTTGTGGTGTGTTTAGTTGCTTCTATGAAAGTTACGAGTGTTATGGTAATGGTAGAGTATAGAGTAGGTTTTGGTATTGATTCGCATATCTGAGAAATTTAAAAGTTGGTGTAATAATATTTTCGGGGTTGTATTTGGTTTTTGAAGAACTTGCATGAAGAGTTAAGTGGATGTGTCGATTTATGGCTCTTGTAAGTTGGAGCTTTTATGATGATTATGAGGTTTAATGTTAGTGAGTCCAAATGGGGGATGAGCTAGCATATGCATGGGCCATTTCATTTTGAACAGTTGCGATGATTAGAGAAAGTATGCATTCCATTAACATGTGACGTGTGGAAAATATTTTCAAGGGTTTTTGCAGAATGTATCGGTATGTGATTTCTGTTTTGGTACAAGCGGATGCTTTTCAGTTGTAATAAAGGATCGACACATGCTACCTGACATCTGATTGGGAAGGAAGTTAGTAATACGATTCAGTAATGATGGTAAAAGGTCAGGGGTATTGGTTAAAGTATAATGGAAGATTCTCTATTAATAATTTCGTTATCTTGTAAGGATGGGTGAAAGGGAGATTTCTTGTGAAGCTTATGAGGAAGTGTGTATACATGTATATGGTTCATGGGAAAAGTGGCTTCCATATATGGATGATAATGGTAAAAAATAGCTTGTTGGGAGTTCGCTTAGAAGTATGTTGTGATAAGTCAGAAGTGTGGATGATAACAAAATGGATATGGTAGCTTGGTATGGACACTAAATATCTTACAAATTTACTTATGCCGCTTGTGCATGTGCTACATAAGCAGATGTGACCACTCTTAGAAATAGAGGAGGGTCTAAGGAGGAACATACTTTGCCCATAGTTCAAAGTGTTCACTTCCATAAAAAGAAAAAAAAAGGTAGCAATAATGATCTTACTAAGGCTTGTGCATGTGTTGATAAGCATATGCGATCGAGCTATTTTACCAACATAAATGAGTTGTTTATGAATGTGCTACATTGGCATATGCGATGTTTTGTTAGTCAATCGTAATCAATAGTAAACCTTCAAATTGCAAATAACAAAGCATGACTTTGAAATGAAGTATCAATAGTAAAGTTTCCATAGTAAACCTTCAAATGAATCCTAAAGGATGTCATATCAATAATAAAGGTTCCATAGTAAACCTTCAAATGAATCCTAAGGGATGTCATATCATTAAAATGAATCTTAATTCATTCTTTCCCTAAATAGGGTCACAATTAAAAAAGGATCCATTATAAGGATGAGGTGATCAGGCCGGACACCTTGCTAATAATTTGATGTTAACAGAAGCCGGGAGTGGAGATGGCCAAGTTAAGTGAGGGATGAATCTAAATCACCCAGTGAAGCTCCCCGAAGGTCGCAAGTTTTGCTAACATAACATTGTTTATAGAGTGAACTTGTGGGTTTTATTACTTGAAAGTGATAAAATCTGTCATTGCACAAATTCAAGTGACTAATTCCACAAGTGTGTGATGGACAATTTGCAAGTGACGGATTAAGTGCTTCGAGTACTATTTCAGTGATGTTAGGACTTCCATAAGGTGGACGCATCTCATGAAAGGACAACACATATGGGATTTATCTCGAAACTTATACTTGTTTTGTAAAAATTCATTGCATTTCTTGTGAAGAGGGAAGCACAATGTTTTCTAAGACAACATTATTGTCTCAAACATGATTAAATGATTAATGTTTTGTCAGGTGAAAACAACACCATATATTCTATGCATAGAAAATGAAACAAACAGTTTGATTTGCAAATGCATGTTTAACAAAGATTAGCTTATCCAAAGTAATAGCTATTATGTAATATATTCCACTATGCAGGTGGGTGTTAAAAGGGTAACTCCATCATATGCAGTTCCCAAGATAGCATGTTTGATAAAGCAAAAGTGTTCAAGTTAAGGTTTAAGTTATCAATGGGAGATGGAAAGGTTAGAGTTCGTCTTGCAAATGGATGCACCATCACAATTACAACAGTTGCAGATTCAAGAAAGTGAGTTCAACAAAAAATGACATGTAATTCAGGATCAAGTGCATGCGAATAACCACCACAATAGGTCAGAGTGAAAGATAGAAATTTGTTTGTACATTGATATGCAACTCAACCTTTTGTACATGCGAATTTGAAAAGTAAATTTAAAGAGGTACAAGAAAGAAAGTGGAGGTTTATGATCATGATAGCATATGTGGACTTCAAAGGCTAATATCTCAACATCGCTTATGTGAGTAAACTGAAGAGTGGCAAATTCTCTTACATTCTGCTCACTTGGGACTCATGAGTTTAAGACATCTGATTTTTCAGAAATCTTAAGGTAAGTTAGAAACAACAATACTGGGGTAACCCCAACTATTTTATTTGGAAAACCATTATAAACAACATTGTCAGGAGAATAGATCCTTCGGTTATCACAACACTTGGGAAGATTGCAAGGGATTCAATAGAGTTGGAAATGGAAGGTTTGTAATTGTAACTAGTCCATCATTATTTACAAATAACTAATGGACTAGGGGACTTGGTGAGGATATGTTGAAATCGGATGTGTTGGGCTCGGAAGTGCACAAAATAGGATTGATTATGTTCAGGTACATTTGGACCTGGAAGTGCACAAGAAGGAGCTGCTAGTGGATAATCATTACCAGATGCTAAAGAGCAAGGTTCGAGTGAATCTTTGATCAAAAGGGTGGTACATAAATGAATATTTTGACAAAGGTAGTTGAGTTTTAACACTTACACATGCTAAAAGCAAGTTTACATGAATATTGCACAAGCATTTGGGATGTGAAGTGTTAGTCCGATATCATTTTGCAAATAATTATCGGACTAGGGAGACTTGATGATTAGGGAAACTTTTTATAAAAAGTATTGTGAAGTTTTTTTTTGTAGGAAATGAATGTTTCTAAGCATGTTTAGTTATAATCAGATGCATTCAGACCTGGATGAGCATAAGGGAAGGTTGCTAGTGATGTCCATGAGAATCACTTACAGATGCCAAGGTGTGAGGCTTAAGTGGAAGCAGAAGGGCTGTGGTTCTAAGGATGGTTTGAGTTGTCCAAGTTATGGAAGGATACACATAAGTAACATAGAGAGAGATGTTTATTTAGACAGTTTCGACTTTAACGTTTAGAAAACTGGTTCATGGGAGATGATACGCATTGTACTCTTTTTCCCTTAGCCATGGTTTTTTCCTACTAAGTTTTCCTGGAAAGGTTTTTAATGAGGCAACATCTTTAAGTGTATGAAGTTAATGAGAGGATGATCTTGGAAGTGGAAAAGATCTTTACCATATAGTCCATCATTATTGTGCAAATAACTAATGGAATAGGGAGACTTGATGAGGATAGGTCAAATCCAGAAGCGTTCAGAGTCGGAAGTGCATCAGTCGGATCTGCTAGTTGAAACTGAAGGGGGTCACTAGCAAGTGTCGATGGATGACGATCACATGGAAGTGCTACAGATGCAGTTCTGGGGCAGCGAGCACTAGTGTTTTAATGAACGGTCCAAAGAATCTATAAATAGGCCTTCATGGGTTCATAATAGGGGATTATAGATTTTACACCTTTAACTAGGTGTTTTGCCTAGATCACTTGTAATTGTTTCTTTCACTTGTAAACTTTATTCAATCAATGAAATATGACATGATCTCACTCTTTCCTCTCCAATTCTCTTAATCTCCCTCTAGTCCTTGAAGCACCGAATATTACCTCTACGGTGGGATTTTTTGTTTCATCAGGGATGGTGATGAATTTAGTTGTTTCCACAAAATAGTTAAAGGGTTATCTTACTGGTTTCGAAAGATATCAGGTGAGTTGGTAAGATACTCGAAAATATCAAAATATTTGGAAATGAGGGTGTTACCAACGGATCCGCCAGAGTTTTGGATGAAATTTCTTCATCGGAGGAACTGTCAAGGTGCCCTTCTGGAGTACTAGTAGATGAAATGGATTTAGTTCTTGGTGAGGTGTTAACTAAAAGTCTGGGAGACTTGCGCTTCTGTAGGACTACAGGTTTGTCTTGGGAGTTTTTGGCAAATCTTTTACCCTTACCGTTAGGTGGAATGGGTGCTTTGGTGGTAGGAATCACGTCCTTGCTCAAAGAAGCAAGAACGTTGGCACTTGCAGTGTATCTGTTTGATTCTCAACAACAATGGATATTGGAAGAATGGTTGAAGTCGTTGCAATGGGTTTTGCTTTAGCATAAAAGATCTGAGGTTGTTTTTACCTCACTTGTAGAGCCGGTCTCCTCAGGTTGTGCAACTTCCTTCATATGGGACTTGGTGGTTTCGCTTTTGCTTTCTTGAATTTTGGGATCTTCGATGGGCCTAATAGGGTAGGATGCAGAGGTGATTTTCTTAAGAAATTTCTTCACACCGCTCTTAATAGGTTCGGCAGTATATTCAACTTGTTTGAAGCTTTTCAATGACAGGGCTTCCAGAAGATCCATTTCTGAAAAATAAATAAAGAGATCTAATGAGAATTTCATAAGAAAAATAAATCTACAATAGAGGAGGGAAGCTTACTGCAAGGAATGTCTCATTTGGTATTTCCGGTTGAAGTCTTAGTTTTAAAGAAGTTCCAGTTGAACTTGGTTCAAGCGGAAGTCTCAGTCCAAGCAGAAGACGCTATTCAACCAGAAGAAGCACTTTTGTACCAAATGCGAATATTCTGGGTGAATTTCTTTATCCATCAGATAAAGAGTTCAACCGGACTTTTCTTGCAACATCTTTTCAGCTGTCTAATCGATGTTAAAGCATTCTAGTTGCTTCCTTTTGTATCAAAGCCGCTCTCCTATTTTAGAATGTTGTTGATCACACACCATCAAGCCCATCAATCAAAGATTATTCTTTTGGTAGTATAGTTTGACTTTTGTAATCAATGGTCTAGATGATCGTATGGAAATCAATGGCTATCATTGATTTCCCTTAGCACTATATATAGCATAGCCAGTTCTCAAATTTGTACGCATGAATGTATGTAAGACACTGTGTAATATTGTTGAGTTAATGCAAATAGTGTCGAGTAAGTTTTACTTCGTGTGTTACTATCTTTATGCAAACAACTATTATTTACAATTGTTAACCGGTTAAGTAGAGTGGAGATTAACTTAATTCCGCGAGGTTAATCTTACAAGTAAATCTTGTAATTAAACTAAGCGTTTGAATCTCGATCCTACAAGTGGTATCAGAGCTTTGGCTCTCACTTTGAAGACTCTAAGTGCTTCAAAGATTGATATTTACTTGTCAACTCTACTGCTTTTAAGCTTTTCTTTTTCTGAAAACTTTCAAAATGAATGATCTCAGTCTTATTTCTTCAAATGGTAGCATAAAAAAACCACCAATGTTCACTCTTGATGATTTTGACACATGGAAAGCTCCGTATGGAGGGGTTTGTTCGAAGTTTAGACTACCGTATTTGGAAGTCACTAACTGTAGGATCGTTATTAGTTAGAGTTAAACTAAAACAAAGCCCTTTACTTGCAAATATAACCCTGCGGAATTAAAGTTATATTTCACTTTACTTAAGCGATATTTAGTTCTTGTGTATAATGTAAATGCTTGATTTGCAGAAAGATAGTAACAACAAAGTATCAAATACTCGGCACTATTTGCATTAACTCAAAGCTACACTATTACAAGTTGTTCAAGGTGATGTGTACTGAGAGCTAACTATGCTATATATAGTGCTGATGAGATCAATGACAGCCATTGATCTCATGCGATCTAATCTAGACCGTAAACTAAAAAGTCAAATACAAACTACCAAAAGAATAAACATCGGCAATTGGAATATCTTGTGTGTTTGCAGCAACATACTACTTTAGGAGAGCGGCTTGAATCAGATATAGAAGCATACGAGAAGCTTTTGCAGGATTGGACTTGCTGAAAAGACATCTCAGGAAAAGTCCGGTTGAACTCATTATCTGGTGGATAATCGAGTTCACCCGGAATATTCGCTAAAAGACAAAACTACTTCTTTCCGCTTGAACTGCCAGTTCCGCTTGAAGTGAGAATTCCGCTTCAACTTCAACTTCAGCCGGAACATAACAAAATTGGCATTCAGCCGGAAATCTTCCAAGCGCAATATTCCTTACAATCTCCCCCTAAGCTGATGCTGTCAAATTCCAATGTTTATCTTCAAAAATTTACTTGTACCCAAAAATCTTCTTCTCCTTATCCTACTTGTCAGTGGTTCTGATGTTGGCATCAAGGTTTTGAGACAGCTCTTTTGAGTTTGTTTTGGTCACCTTCACATGCTTGAAAGATTCCCAGTCCGTTTCGCTCCATTCTCCTTGAACAGAAATGGACTCATGAACTGTGAAGGTGCCATCGGCTCTGTGAACATAAAAGAGCTTCTCTTCCTCTTCCCAAATGATAAACTTTATTTCACTTGCAGGCTCTCTTCTTCTTCTTCTTCTTCTTCTTCTGCTGAATCATCATCTAAATTGCTTCTGTAGAACACTCCAGTCCAGCACAGTTGGCTCAATGACAAGCCTTAACATGTGCTCAGCTCTTGAAGGACTCAGAATCTCTCTAAGCTTCAGAATGATGTCTGTCATTTGCAGCAAAGTAAGATATGTAGTGGCCTTGTGAACATTTACCACTTGAGTTGTGCCATTTGCCAACTTAAAGGTGAAATCAAAAGAGGCTTCATCTACTGTCCAACCCACAATCTGCTTCTTTCTGGGTGGAGCTTTTCTTTTCTACCTTTGATCTCTTTTGTTCTTGGCATGCACCATTTTCCTTTTTCTTATCATCCTTTCTTCATCAGAATCATTTGCAGATTCTTGCACAATAGGTCTTTTGCCTTTGTCAGATGATGAAGAAGGGCCAGTTTGAGCTTCAGTAGGTTTGGTGATGGTGGTAGAAGGTTCATTGATGGTGAGAGGAGGTAGGGAGGTTTGTGTTGGTGGTTTAATAGCTTCTGGTGTGGGACTTGAAGGTGGAGTAGGTGGGAAAATGTCAGAAAAATCCATGGTAGGTGGAGGCTTCTTCTTGAGGGGAATGATAGGTGTAAAGTTGTCTGTTCTGTATTTGGGGTTGGCAAGCTTGGTGGCTAATTTTTTGGAGATGGAGGGTGGTTTGTAGTGTGTGATGGCAAGTGACTGTAGAATAGATGGAACAGTTGTAGGTATGGGGTTTGGGTTGTAAATGAAGGAGGGTGGAGGTTGTACATCTGCAACATTAGTAGATTCAGGTTTAACATTTACATTTGTACCTGAGATGAGCTCTGAAGGTGAAGGCATCACCAAGTTGGGATTAACAGCAGCTATGTCTCCTTTAAGCTCATAAAAGATAGTGTCAACTAAGCTGCAAAGTTCCCTAACTTGCATCTGAGCTACCTCTTCCTCTGTCTTCAAGTTTCTAACCACAAGAGCCCTTTGTACCTTTTTCAGTAGAATGTAGTTCTCATCATTCTTTGTCAACCTGGTAGGCAATTGAGAGGCGATGGAAATCAACCTCTGCCTATCAGTTTCAGTCACTGCATCCAAATTGTAGTCCTTTAGTCTCCAGTTGAAAGATCTTGTCTTAGCCTCTTCAAGCAAGTTCTCAAACACTCCATTTTGCAGATACAGATCATATTCCTCTTGAAGTTCTTTGGCTAGCCTTTCATCTTCTGCTATCCTTTTGGCATTTTCCACCATTTTCATTATAGCCTCAGCTTCAGGAGTCTGAACCACCTGTTGAATGGTTTTAGGAATATTAGTTTGAACAGGTGTTTCCACTTGAACTGGTTCTGAGTTCCTTAAGGCTATCAAAGTTTCGGCTATGTCTTCTTCTCCTTCACTTCTTTGTTCTTCCGGTTGAGTTTCCGGTTGAAGTTCCGGTTGAACTTCCGGTTGAACATGAATTTGGCCTTCAGTCACCACCTGAGGTTTGGTGACTTCTGGTTCTTTGTCAGCTATTTCCAGCACCTCTGTGCCTTCTCCTTCACCAATCAAGTTTTCGTCTTCTCCTTCAGTCACTGAAGCAACTGCAACAGTTGTAGTGCTCTCTTCAACATCCATGGCTGCCTTGCTAGTGGAGGCAATGTTTCCTACCACTTGATCACTGGCTCTTTCAGCCGGAAAGATAACATCTTTGAGAAGTGTTGTGATCATGTTTATGTGCTCGGGGAGAGCACCGGCAATCAGCATGGTTGACTGTACAAGCTCAGTGAGGTTGGGGTCCTCAAAAGGAGAAATAGCAATCAGTTGACTGCATTTCATGTTCACCCAACTTTCTTCAACATTGAAGGGGTTGACACCAATTCTTTCACAAGCTGTGGCTCTAACTTCCGCTGGTATCCTCTCAACTTCTTCAATTTCAGTTATAACAGGCCTTGAGGGCATCTTCTCTCCCAATTTGACAGTATCAGCTTTATCAGCAATAACAGCTTCATCGGCTTCTCTGATTGGGTTTGAAGGGCCTGCTTCAGTGTTAATAGGATCAGCTTGCACCAAATGAGCAACAGTTGCATTTAAATGATCAACCTGTGCTTGGAGAGAAAGGTACAGTTTCATCAATTCAGGTAGTGTATAACTGTCCTCAACTGGCTTTTTACCAGTATCCTTGGACAAAACCAAGCTATCAATCCTAGATTGATCAGCAGTGGTACCCACGGCTTCTTGGCACCAGGGATTCTCTTCATCTGTTTCAGCAACCCTTGGATCCAATAAAGGACTTCTAGGTGCTGATTCAGAGAAGATTGCCGCAGATCGGGTCTTATTGATGTTACTGCTGATACCAAGATCCAGTGGGGATCCTTGGGCAGCAGTAGCCCTTTCTGCATGAATCTCTTCAGATCTCCCGAGATTCACCTCCGGTGAGGAGTGGGGGTTCAATGCAACAATGTCCTGGTTCATCGGTATGTTCTCCTGTAATGAGGTTGGTGAGTTAATAACACCCTCATTTGAACCAAGAATGGGTGCATTGTCACTCCTAGGTGATAGGGGATGTAGGGGTGAAAAGTGTTCAGATGGGGATTGTGCATCTGCTTCTAATGACTCCCCCTCAAATGAAGGTTCATCCCTAAGAGAAAAGCCCAATTTAACCAGTTTCCGTTTAGGCTTTTTGCCTTGAACGGGGTTAGAAGCTTCGGGTTGGTTGGTGGGACTCGGTGGAGGAGACCTAGTAACCACATTTCTCTGTCTTTTAAAAATGACAGGAGGTGAGGTTGATGATGAGGTGGCAGTGGTAGTGATTGTGGAAGCTTTCCTCTTTTTGGATTGAAAAGTTTTGAGAGTAGAGGAAGCTGGGACAGATGTGTGTTCAGAAGCTATTGGGTTTATAGCTGCTACAGTTTCCGGGTGAACCTCAGCAGTAGCAGGTTCATCTGGAAACTGCCTTGGAATTGGTAAGGGATAGTCAGTGTCCCTTCCAAGAAATGCAGTCTTGTTTAAAGCAAGGTTTGAAAAAGTTTTCTCATTAAGAAGTTTTTGTTGCAAAATTGTACCAAGCCAGACGATTTGGGGGTACTCTTCTTTGAGAATGTATGTTAAAAATCTGGGGTACTGGTAAATATATTCAGAATGGATGTTGGATTTTAGGGCTTGAAAAATCAGTTTGGAAAAATTGAAGTTTTCACCTTTTACCACAGCATAGAAGGCGGAAGCCTGTTCACTTGCAAGCTCATCAAATCCACCCTTCTTTGGAGATAGGCACACCAAAATTGTATGGGCCAAGAACCTCCATTTGTAGGGTAATTTCCCTTTCTTGATAGTTTTGCTTTGCAGGGAACCACCGTATCCAATATCCCTGAACAGTCGAAGATATTTCTGGGAGTCGACTACTTCATATCTACCGTTATCCCTGAATTTCAACAGTTTTCGCACCTTTTCTTCATTAATTTCCACCTCTGTGCCCTGAACCTTCGACACAATCGTTTTACTACCATCTTCGCCTTCGGTAACCCTAGCATGAGACCAAAAGTCCTCCATAACTTCTTCAAATATTTCTGCTTCAACAGTGAGCGCGTGATGAAGGTGAGATCTTTTGATGAAGTCTATCATGCCGTTGTAGATGTCAGTTTTGCTTGGTGGTTCTAGGTACGCCACCAAATTGTGTTCTACAGGGAACTTTGAGTCACCGATGGGCATCTTGCCACTCGCCTTTGATTTTGGAGCCATTGTTGATACAGGTTTTGAGAAGATTGACGGTTAAACGGAGGTTTATCGGAGAGAGTTTGAGAGAATTTGGGAGTAATTGCTGAGTGGGGTTGAGAGAAATGGGGAAAGTGACGGTAAATTAGGGCTTTTTACCTTTTCGGTGATGACGTGGAGGAGAGAGAGTTAAAACAGACGGTTCCATAAATGTGATCCCATAGTCAAGCATTTGATTTTGGATCCAAAGGACTTGGCTGCAACAACTTGAAGCGGCAATATACTCAGCTTCTGCAGTTGAAGTGGAAACACAAGTTTGCTTCTTGCATTGCCAAGAGACAAGTCTTTCACCCAGGAATTGACATCCTCCTGATGTTGATTTCTTATCAATGTCACAACCACCATAATCACTGCCTGTGAATGCTCTGAAAGAGAAGTCAGAGTTCTTGGGATACCACAAACCCAATTTTTGTTGTCCCTTTAGATACTTGAAGATTCTCTTAACAGCTAGCATATGTGACTCCTTTGGTGAGGACTGATATCTAGCACATAAGCAAACACTGAACATGATGTCAGGTCTGCTAGCAGTGAGATACATCAGTGAGCCTATCATTGCTCTGTACAGGTGCACATCCACTGGCTTGCCACTTAAGTCATTGGTTAACTTGTGGGAAGTGGATATAGGAGTTTTTGCACTTGAGCAGGCTTGCATGTCAAATCTTTTCAGCATGTCTTGGATGTACTTTGATTGATTCAAAAAGATTCCATCTGCAGTTTGCTTCACTTGTAGTCCTAAGAAGAATGTTAATTCTCCCATAGAGCTCATCTCAAATTTGGACTGCATCAAAGTTTCAAACTCCTTGCACAAAACAGTGTTAGATGAACCAAAAATAATATCATCTACATAGATTTGTACCATCAACATATCCTTACCAACAGTTTTAACAAAAAGTGTTTTGTCAATGGCCCCTCTCCTGTAGCCATTCTCTAGAAGATAGTTAGAAAGAGTTTCATACCAGGTTCTAGGTGCTTGTTTGAGACCATACAAAGCTTTGATTAGCTTGCACACCTTGTTAGGATGGTGAGGGTCCTCAAAACCAGGAGGTTGGTTGACATATACTTCTTGTTCCAGTAGGCCATACAGGAAGGCACTTTTGACATCCATCTGAAATACTTGGAAGTCTTTGAAGGCAGCATAGGCTAAGAAGATTCTGATAGCTTCCAATCTAGCCACTGGTGCAAACACTTCATCATAATCAATGCCTTCTTCCTGTACATAGCCTTGCACTACCAGTCTTGCTTTGTTCTTGATAACAATTCCCCTGTCATCTTTCTTATTTCTGAATACCCACTTTGTGCCAATTGGTTCTGCTCCATCAGGCAGATCTACCAATTCCCAAACTTTCTGCTTGTTAATCTGAAATAACTCTTCCTGCATTGCCTCGACCCAACTGTTGTCTTCCAAGGCATCTGTTACCTTCTTGGGCACTTCTTGAGACAAAAATGCAGCATGCAAACAAATGTTTGCATTAGCAGATCTACTCCTTGTCAACACAGGTGCTGACACTTCTCCAATAATGTTTCTCACTGGGTGATCTCTGTTGATTCTTCTGTCTAGAAACATAGGGAACTCATGGCTTCTTCCATTTGAGGGTATATTGAGCTGAGGAAGTCTGTAATCAAGCTCAATATCAGCAATTTGTGAAACAGGATTTGAACTTTCAACTGTATTGTGAGAACTGTCTTCTGAAAGGTGGGTCAAATGCTCGAAACTGAATTCATCATTTGAATTTTCAGGTTCAGTTGATCCGGAATCATTGTTCTCAACAGTTTCTGAAATAAAGTTTTCCGGTTGAACTTGAGCCGGAGAAATTTCCGTTTGAACGTCAGCCGGAGAAATTTCCGTTTGAACTTCGACCGGAACAATTTCTTCTTCAATTTGAATTATTTCAGAAGGTTTCTTTCCATTGCCTGGCAAGATAGGTTTGATGCTCATTGAAGAGAAGAAGTTTTGCTTCTCAGTTCCAGCAGTGTTGCTCTTCCAATGTTCATCAGCAGACCTATAAAAGTTATTTTCCTGCACTAAAGATCTCACAGGCTTATCAACAGTTATGTTGAAAGCAGTGGTTAGTGCGTCAATATCAAATAACCAAGTGGGTTGAGACTCAAAATTGTTGGTAGATTTTTCATTAAAAGAGGCATTTATAGTTTCCTCAACAATTTTGGTTCTCTTGTTGTACACTCTGTATGCTTTTGACACACCTGATTATCCAACAAAATATCCCTCATCTGCCTTTTCAGCAAATTTGGGCAATGACTCATTGGTTATTAATATTGTAACAGGACAACCAAATGGCTTAAAGAAATAAATGTTTGGCTTTCTTTTTCTCCAAAGCTCATAAGGTGTCTTGTTTTTTCCTTTGACAATTAAAATCCTGTTTTGGACATAACAGGCAGTGTTCACTGCTTCTACCCAAAATATCACAGGGAGCTTGGAGTCTGCTAACATGGATCTAGCAGCTTCAATCAATGTCCTATTTCTCCTTTCAGCAACACCGTTTTGCTGTGGAGTTCTAGGAGCACTAAATTGTCTCACAATTCCCTTCTCCTCACAAAATGTATTCAAAACATGATTTTTGAATTCTGTGCCATTGTCACATCTGATTGTTTTGACTTTGAGATTTGATTGATTTTCTAAATTAATTACAAGAGTTTTCAGCAATTCAGCAGTTTCATCTTTTGTTTTGAGAAAGAAAACCCAAGTATATCTTGAAAAATCATCAATTATAACAAAACAGTATGACTTTTTCCCTAAACTCATTACTCTAGTTGGACCAAAAAGATCCATGTGCAACAGCTCTAGAGGTTTTGAGATAGAAGATTCAACTTTTGGCTTAAAGGAGGTTCTGTGTTGCTTGCCCTTGAGACATGGCACACAGTTTTCAGAACATGCAAAATGCTTGTTAGGAAGACCCTTAACCAAGCCAAGATTCACAATTCTGCTCATGTTTTTGTAGTTCACATGACCTAACCTTCTATGCCACATATAAGATTCGTGGATACAAAGCAAGCAGTGCCACATGAGGGTGCAGCTACTGACATATCCAAAATGTATAATCCATCTCTCCTGGGTGCCTTAAGCATTATTAGTTCATAAGGAATTTTGACACCAGGTTTGAGGACTACGGCCTCTTTCTCATTAAACATTAAATTCAAATTCTTGTCACACATTTGTGAGACACTAAGCAAGTTGAAATTCAATGTATCAACAAAATTGACTCTGTCAAATTTTATCAGTCCATTTGTCACATCACCTTGTGCTGTGATATGGCCTTTTGTGCTTCCAAAGGCAACTGTACCATCTGCTGATAATGACCAAGTAAACATTCCAAAACCACTTGACAAATATACTAATGCTGATCACAAGTCACTTGAGCCAGACTTCAAGGCCTATTAGACCATGCAAGCAGCACTGCCTAACTCCATACTTGTTGGATTTAAAGTCTACAAAACTGCATTTGACTTGTGGAACGCTCTTAATGAAATGTATAAAGGTACACGTGAGGTTAAGGAAAACAAAAAGGACATTTAACAAAAGTATGAGAACTTTAGCCACAAATCTGGTGAATCTATGACAAACTAGTATCTTCGTTTTGTTTCATTACTTGATTAACTGCAAAGGGCTGATGTCACATTTGAACAGGCTGATGTTACCTGAAAATTTCTAAGGTCACTACCTTCAGTGTGGACTGTTTATACAGTAAGCATAAGAGTGTGAAAAAACCTTAAGAAAATGAAACTGAGTGAACTTCATGGTATCTTATGTGCCTATGAAATGGAGATTAATCTCAAACAAAACACAAGTTTTGAACCAACTCAGCCACAGTCAACAGCTCTCATCACCACTGATTTTCAAAACCAAAAGAATATAACCACCAGTTTTTCAACTCAGTCACCCATAGTCAATTTTCCAGATACATCTAGATGTCAAGAGATGGTTTCATACAACTATGAAAACTCTTAAAATGCTTTTGTAGCAACTGACTCACACTCTAACTTCATTCTTGAAGACTTAGAATGTATAGGTGACGATGATTTGGAAGAAATGGACATTCTTACATAACTTACAATGGTGATTATAAGGGCTCAACGCTTCTATAAGCGTACTAGGAGAATTTACAAAGGAGCCAAGAATGCCCCCATTGGTCTTGACAAAAGCAAGGTCAAATGTTACAACTGTCACCAACTAGGTCATTTTGCAAGAGAATGCGCAAGTCCCAGAAAAGAAAGTCAGTTCCAGAACCAAAGTCAAGCTAAAGGTCAAGGAAGTTATCAGCAAGGCAACAACAACAAGAACAACAACACCCATGGTTCTTCAAGTTCACAACCAACTCAGCCAAAACCAAGCGGAAGTGGAAGCAACAGCAACTCAACTGCAGCTGTAGCTAATCAAATATAATATATTGACTGGGAGGAAGTTATTATGGAGGTTGAGCTAATCAACCATGCCCTTATTAAAAGGAGGAGTCATCATCTGCTTAGGTAAACCCTATCCCTGAGAAAGTGCTAACACACTTATGCTCTCCTGCATGTGTTGAACAAGTGGAAAGATACAAAAATCACAACTCTGAGTTAATTAAAGAAGTTTCAAATCTAAAAGAGTTAAAGGAATGTTTTAGAAAAATTGAAAGCTCATATATTTCAAAAGTCAAAGCTTTAAATGAAGAAATTGAGTAACTAAAATAAACCAACTCAACTTTAGAAACTCAGATTGATGATTTAATTTCCAAGCTGAATGCTTCAAGAAAGGAAACCCAACATGCTAAGGCAGATGTGGGTGCACTTGAAGTAAAGCTAACTGAGCTCAATTCACATGTGATAAATTTCAAAAAGCAAATGAAAAAGCTGAGAAAATTTGGAAATGTGCTATGTATGGAAAAACTGGAATCGGTTACACATCTGTGAAACCACCCAGTGATTACTTACCAGTAATTAAACCAATTTCAGCCCTACAAACTGACAACACTGTTAGTTTAGTTTTTGATGATACTGCTCTAGTAACTGTTATTGAAAAGAAATGTGAATCTACTGAAATTGAAATCACTGATGCAAGCACCTCTTCATCAGTTGATCAATCAAAAGTTTTGAAACCAACTGTTGAAGTTCCTTCACCCATTTTATGAACCCAAAGATTAAAAAATTGGTGCAAAACAAATTGAAAAGGTCAAAACAAGCAAAAACCAAAAGTCTGGTAAAATGGTTTTTAGCCAAGAAACAAGTGAAAAATCCCTTAGATACACTCAATCTTATGAATCTTCAAGAGTTCCTGAGTATATAGTTTGTGGTAAAACTGGTCATTTGGCAGCTGTTTGCTATTACAATCCTTTTAACAAAAATCAATCTTCAAAATCAAAAACTATGAAAAGTCAAAATTTGTCAAAGAAACTAAAAGGAAAAGTCTCACCTGTTAAAAGTCACACGGTTAAGTATTTTGAATCTGATTCAAACAAGGTTCTCATTGGAAATGAAAGAAATGGAAGCTTTTATGTGTTTAAGCAAAACAATTTTCCGGCTGAACTTCAAGCGGAATATTTTTCTGCTCGAACTCAGGTTCAACCGGAAAACAAGAAAAACTTCAGATCATCAACTGCTATGAAGCAAATACCATTTGTTTAATTTAGTGAAAGTTATGAACTGTTTGAAAGCTAAGGAAGAAGAAATCCCTGAAGGGGAAAGGTTAATTTCCTTAACACTTTTCAAACGGAGAAAAACTTTGGTCAAAATGAGTTCTTGTCTAGTTCAAGCGGAAGTTCATCTTTTCCGCTTGAAGGCGAAATTTTTTCAAAAATAGCTTTGCATGTCGAAAGTATGCTGCTTCACCTGAAGGAACTAGGGTTTCTGGTCAAAACAAATTTCCAACGAGTGAATTTGTAAAAACTGAGTCAAACAAGTAAAGAAAGTTTAGAGAATTTAGAAAGAGAAAGGCACTTGAGAGAAAATCAAGAATAGGAAGTGAGAAATTTCATTAGTCAACTCAACCTCAAGATTTAGACTTTGAAAAAGATGAATTGCTCACTGAGCAACCTATTTTGAATACTTTAGTACTTAAAGAGTACAAGTATAACGATGCTTAGGGAAGACCCAAGACCACAAAGGCTTGGGTCCCTTACAAAAACTAATCAATTTTTGATATGTGCAGGTGTAAAATAAAAGTCAAGATCGATTGTGGATTGTTGACAATGGATGCACCAGCCATATGACAGGGAATAAGCATATTTTAGAAAATACAAAAATACACAATGGAGGATCTGTTGCATTTGGAAGCAACAAGGGATACATCTCAGCTCCAGGAGGTGTTACAAATGGTTCGGTAAGCTTTGATAGAGTCAATCTTGTTGGTACTCTAAATTTTAACTTGCTCAGTGTCTCACAAATGTGTGACAAAAACTTAAATATTTTTGTTTAATGAGAGAGAGGCAATCATACTGAAATCTGAAATCAAAATTCATGAGGAAATGATTTTGCTTTGAGCACCCAGGAAAGAAGGTTTCTATGTCTTGGATAGGTTAGTTGCTGCACCCACCAGTGTCACTTCTTGTATTATATCCAAAGCCTCAATTGATGAGTCTGATCTTTGGCATAGAAGGCTAGAACATGCAAACTACAAGAACATGAACAGAATTCTCAATCTCGGTTTAGTTAAGGGTCTTCCTGTTACACAATTTACTTGTTTTGAGCACTGTGTACCTTGCCTCAAGGGTAAGCAACACAAGTCACCCTTCAAGCCAAAAGATGAAAGTTCTATCTCACAACCCGTAGAATTGCTACACGTGGAACCTTTTTAGGCCAACAAGGGTAATGAGTTTGGGAAAAAGGTCATACTGTTTTGTAATAATTGATGATTTTACCATATATACTTGGGTCTTCATCTTAAACACAAAAGATGAAACAATTGAATTGTTAAAAACTCTTGTGATCAAATTGGAAAATCAGTCAAAATTTAAGGTCAAAATAATCAGGTGTGACAATGGCACAGAATTTAAGAACCATGTTTTAAATTCTTTTTGTGAGGAAAAAGGGATAACAAGGCAGTTTAGTGCTCCTAGAACTCCACAATAGAATGGAGTTGTTGAAAGGAGCAATAGAACACTAATTGAAGCTGCTAGGGCAATGTTGGCTGATTGTAAACTTCCTGTGATATTTTGGGCAAAAGCAGTAAACACTGTCTGCTATGTCCAAAACGGGATTTTAATTGTTAAAGGAAAAAACAAAACACCTTATGAACTTTGGAGAAATAGAAAACCAAACATTTAATTCTTTAAATCCTTTGAGTGTCCTGTTACAATTTTGATAACCAATGAGCTATTGCTAAAGTTTGCTGAAAAGGTAGATGATGGATATTTTGTTGGATATTCTGGTGTGTCAAAAGCATACAGGGTATACAACAAGAGAACTAAGGTTGTTGAAGAAACTTTGAATGTTTTTCTTAATGAAAAATCAAAGAACAACTTTACTTCTCAGCCCACTTGGTTATATGATATTGATGCACTAACCACTGCTTTCAACATAACTGTTGAGAAGCCTTTAGTAACTTTGTGTAGAAGCAGGAATTCAAAACCTCAGTTGATGAACATTGGAGGATGAACACAAAGAATTTCTCAATCGATCCTTCATTCTTCTCTTCACTCAGCACCAAGCCTTTAAAGCCAACTATTGTTACCAACTCTACTAAAGTGATCTCAATTGAAGCAGATGCTCTTCAGATTCAAAATCAAGCAGAAGCATCTCCGTCTCAAGTTCAAACGGACCCTGCTTTGACTGAATCTTCGGCTCAAGCTCAATCGAAAAATGGCATTTTAGATTCTTTGGAGAATTGTAACTCTGGATTCACCGAGTCCTCAAATTCAAATGATTTTACATCAAATGAACTCAGTTGTGAACATGGATCCCATGAGTTAATGCCCAATTCTCAAGAGTTAAACATAACACCTGATCCCATCTCAGCCATTGACAATGTTGAGCTTGATATGATACTCCCTCAACTTAACATTCCCAACAATGGAAGAAGCCATGAGATCCCAAAGTTTCAAGATAGAAGAATTAGCAAGTATCATCATTTGGAGAATGTTATTGAAGATGTGTTAGCTCCTGTTCTGACAAGAAGCAAATCTGTTAATGCAAACATCTGCTTGCATGCTGCAATTCTGTCACAAGAAGTTCCTACCAAAGTAACAGAAGCTCTAAAAGATAACAACTGGGTAGAAGCTATGCACGAAGAACTGTTTCAGATCAATAAGAAAAAGGTATGGAAATTTGTTGCTTTGCCAGAAGGGGCAGAACCAATTGGTACCAAATGGGTGTTTAGGAATAAAAAGGATGACATGGGTATAGTAATAAAAAACAAAACAAGGTTAGTGGTTCAAGGGTATGCTCTGTAAGTATGCAAAATGATCTTACTACTGCATGATTCGATCAAATACGATGAACACTGTAAAACCGAGATACGATCTTACTACTGCATGCTTTGATCAATGTAATGAACACGAGATGTAAATAAGAGAATTCTTATTGATCACTTGAAGATACAAAGAAGACTCTCTCTAGTTTCTCTCTCTAGAACACACACACAGAAGGTGTAGAAATGACAGAAGTGTTCAACTGGTTTTTCTGCACATTCTAACACACACCTATTTATAGTTAGTGACAAAACAACCTGCGTACCAAATGGTTCACCATCTAGTACGAGCGTACCATATGGTCCGGCGTACCAGATGGTACGTCACCATTGAACTTGTCACTACAACACACAGACTCACTCTAATCTAGATACAATACACGAGACACATCATAGCATAGGTATATGCTCTAACAAACTCCCCCTTAACGTGTAGTGTATCTATAGTCTAACTGAACTTCAGTCTTCAATCTTCAACATTGCTGCATCCGATCTTCGACTTGAAATCTTGTCAGAAATAGAGCTTGCATGGCTGGATCACTCTTGAATCATCTTTGGACTTCAAGATCCACTTGTGAAAAATATAACAAACTCCCCCTTTCACCATGCTTGAGTCTTGGC
The DNA here is from genome assembly GCA_039602395.1 of Deinandra increscens subsp. villosa. Taxonomy (NCBI): domain Eukaryota; kingdom Viridiplantae; phylum Streptophyta; class Magnoliopsida; order Asterales; family Asteraceae; genus Deinandra; species Deinandra increscens. Next base: position 67,738,939 of record JBCNJP010000012.1, on the reverse strand, counting down.
ACACATAACCTACAATTCCAGAAGACAGAAACGCGGTTTCCTTTTCTTTTGAAAGTTAATTTAATCTTGGCGCAAAATTTCTCTTCGAGAATCCAAGATATAGATTTGAAATTTGATTTCGTATCACATGTCGATCGGTCAAAAACAAAATGAAATAAAATCTTTTTGGCTTTTTGAGAATTTATATCAAAACACACCTAAAATCTTTTTGTAATTTTCAGATATGAAACATAAAATGCAATACAGAATCAGACACTATTTTTGTCTTTTGCAAGAAATATCACAAATTGGGATCATATTGAACATGACATGCTGAACTACACTTCAATTTCAATTACTTCAGCACACAAGTCATGTCGATTAGATTTGCTTTGACCAGTGTACCCCACACTATCAGACATACTCAGATATGTAATTTCTTTTATATCATACTTTGTGATTTCATTTGTGATTTAATCACATAACGATTGCACTCATGCTTTAGTCAACCGTATTCCATGGAAAAAGAAATAAGAACGTTAAATCGTCTACCTTAAGGTCGATCTTTCGATACGCAGATAAGGCCTCGGATTTAACAAAATAAGAAAAGAAAAAAGTTGAAATTGTATAACCCAACAACAATCAGGTCGGTACTCCCGTACACGCAGAGAAAGTCCGATGAGTTATACGAAACACCAAGGAAAATAAAGCAGAACGTCAAACGAACAACAATCAGGTCGATCTTTCGATACGCAGAGAAAGTCCGATCGTTTGACAAAATAAAGAAAATCAAACAAGTTTAAATCTTTTGCAAAATGAACACATGTATACACAGTGACTTCTCATTTTCTTTTTCACACTTCTTTTCACTATCTTGATATATGCTTCAAGATGTTGTCCACTTGGTCATGCATTAGCATTTAGTGAATATCACATCTGAATACTTTCTGATTTAATGTCGAGCCTACCAAGCACATCGAACAATGATCTTATGGCTTTTTCATCTAATTTATCCACGAGTCAGACACGTAAGCCAATGTACCATCATTTCCCAATTATGTCGGATACAATTTCTCAGTTTTCAATGTTTTTGTATTTTCTATTTTTCAATGTTTTTGTATTTTCCTTTCCCCCCCCCCCCCCCCTTAAAATGAAACTCTATTTTTGGATTTTCATTTTAACAAAAACAAAAAGACACTATAGTTTTGGTATTTTCAATTTTCTCCCCCTAAACTACATACGAAATGTAAAAGAAAGAAAATTGACTTTTCGTTTAGCTTTCAGAAAAAATTCAGGTTTTGAAATTTGATATCACTTGTAATGTAAGTTAAATCAGCAGAATACTCCTCCATCCGCAACTTTTCAATCACCGATAGGTCTTCTAGAAGTACCTGCACACTGGTCAAACACGTCAGTTTATAAATGACCCGAAACGAATCGCTTCTGGTCGACCAGTATCTTGGTTTCCTTTCGAAACCACTTTAGGTTTCCAAATTTGTTGTTTTGGTAAATCAGTATCTGATGAACCAGTCACAGTCGATTGTGACGAATAACCTACAATTGGAACAGTTTGAAAACGAGGAATAAATCTTCCTTGAGTTTTGAAAAATGTAGGTTGATGTTCATCAAATACTCTCCCATATTCATCAATGAATCTCTGTTTGGCAGATTTACCAACAATTGGAACCTTTCCTCTTTTTGATGTAGAAGCAGCAGAAACCGGACAATCTTGTGCCATATGCCCTTTTTGTCGGCAATTATAACACAAGCGATTGTTTACATTTCGCCTTTTGGGAATCTGCAAAGCTTCATAAACATCAACATCTCCAAAATGATCATAAAAAGAATCGAATACCTGATAGCAATGATCATGAACCCATTTGGATGTCTGGCTCTTTGGAGTATAATTTGAATCTCCAGAAGAAAACTTAGCAGTTTGTTTCTTCTTGTTCTTTGGAGCATCAGCAGATTTGATAAAAACCTCAGCTATTTTCTGAGAATCCACACAGTGAAGTGGAAATTCCATATCAGAGAATATTTGATCTGAGCCTTTGAGTTTATAAAATCGCTCCGGCTGAACTTTTTCAGCATGAAAAATCTCCTTCTTCACTTGCTTCTTACTGATTTTCTTCAAGTTCTGTTGTTTTTGAACCTGAAAAGTGTCAACTTTAACCTGTTTCTGTTGGAACCCCAAACCTTTATATTTTCCAGACACCTTCTCTCCCGAATCAGATGATTTATGCCCGTTCTTTGCAAGACGAGAAAACTCTGCTTTGACCTTGTTGATATCTTTTGGAGCATCAACTATTGTTTCAGCAATGTCAGTAGTTGAACTTGCAAATTTCTCTTTGTCATCAGAGAAAGAACTAGACATAACCTTTGGAGCTTCAGAATTTTCAGCACTTTTGCCTTTCTTCTCTTTCTTTTCTTCAACTGATTTGGAACCAACAAACTCAAAATACTCACCAGTCTCAACCTTGTCTTTCAAATCATAAATTCCTTCTTTGAGACTTCCTGGTGGTGACACAGTTTTGTTGAACATCTTCTCAAAGTTGTCATCTTTGGCCAAGAAACTTGTAAAAGATTGTGAATTAGTAACATTGTTCAAAAGACGTTTTGAATCAATGACTTCTACTTTCAGATCATAAATCTTTTGTTGAGCTTCAGCCAACTCCTTTTCGGTTGCAATCAGCTTCTTTGCCACTTTATGAGTTTCATACTTTTGCAATCTTAACTCATCTAGTCCAGCCCACAATTCCTTCTGCAGCTTATCTTCATTTCTTTTCTGAATATCTAAATTTGCATTTTGCAACTTGTTCACTCTAACCAACTCCCTCTTCTCATTAAGTAACTTTTCCATATCGAGCTGATAGGATTGAATCTTAATAGCTTGGTCATCAGAAAGTTTAGTAAGAGTATCAAGTCTGGACTTTGATTTGTCAAAAAGATTTTGAAAATCATTTGCTGTATCTACAGCATCATCCTTCCATTTGTTCGCTTCTTGAACTAATGCAGCATTTTTTTCAGATAACTTTGTAACTTTCTGTTCAAAATCCTGTTTAACACTTTGAAATTTTGATTCTTTCTCAACAACCTCTGCTTGGAAATCTGAAAACTTTTCTTTCTGAGAAGAGAATTCCTGAGTTAGATCTTCTAACTTTTGTTGTTCATTTGCCAATTCTTCTATCCTTCTTTTATTTTCCTCAATCAACAACCCATTTTCCTTTATCAATCCTTGAATCTTCTTGTCTTTCTGAGAACAAAACTCACAAACAGATTCATAGCCACTATTTCCAGAACCTCTTATTTCAGATTCAGAATCAGTTACTTCTAGTTCATCATCACTATGAACAACTTGAGCAATCAAAGCACGAAATGCAGACTTATCATTAAGTTCATCAGCAGCCCAATCATAATCTACATACCAGGGTTTTGACTCAGAAGAAATAGCAGTTAAAGCAATTGGTTTTGAATCATCAGAAGTTGGCCCCCAGTTATATTGTTTATCATTTTGAGAAACCAAAGCTGTTGGAGACTTTGATGAAGAAGCATTTGATTTTGAACACTCACGAGTAAAATGACCAAAATTAGAACAGTTGAAGCATTTGACCTTTGATTTATCTATGCCAACCTTGCCATTCGGATTTAGACTTTGAAATCCGGTCTTTTTCTTGAATCTTTTGAATCTTTGGGCTAACATCGCAAGTTGCCAATTAATGTTCATATGTTCAAGGTTATCTGGATCGATCTGATCAAAATCTTCTTCAATCAAATTAGATGTTGTCAAACCACCATTCAGCAATCCATAATATGAAGATAACAAAGCTGAAATTAATGCCAAATGCTCATCCGGTGTTTTTGCTGAAAATGAAGTCTGACTTGAATGATTTGGAATAGTGAAGTTACATCCTCTTGATGAATTTCCAAAATTTCCTGAACCATGACCAGCAACAAAAGCTGTTTGAGGTGGATTTGATGAATCAACACCAAATGATTTAGACTTCGCATTGATACTTGCAGAATTTTGACCATGATACAATTCAGGATTTTGTAATTGAGCAGTTGACTTGTTTGATGTCATCATTTCCATTTCCCTAGCATGAAGCTTTCTAGTTAAATCATGAAATGATAACAGAATATTCTTTGTCATGGGTAAGCAATAACACATAACTTTCCCACTTTTTAGGTAATGCTTCCATCAATTTCTCCTTCAATTCCTCCTCGGTCTTTTCAATTTTAACCACTTTCATCTCACTAATCAGATGTGAAAACCTTGAAACAAGAGCAGAAATATTTTCTTTTTCATATTGTTGAAAGTTTTCAAATTCCTTGTTCAACACTTTTCGTCTACTCTTCTTATATTGGTAATTGCCTTCACATCGAGCTGATAAAGCATCCCATAACTGTTTAGCTTTCTTGCAAGTGCTGAATTGATGCAACAACTCAGTAGGTAAAGCCATGGTAAGATAACCATAAACTTTTTGTTCAAGCTCATAACTTTTTCTTTCATCCTTATCAAAATCTTGAATTTCTTTATACTCTCCATCTTCAGTTGGACGTACATACAACGTTCGAATCGGAATCCACAAATCAATATCATTTGTGCTGATGTATGCAGAAAAACGTTGCTTCCAATTTTGATAATCTTCCAACTTTAACAGCTTAGGAACTTTCTGACTTGTTCCTATTTCATTATCAAAGTTGAGCATAGCTTGTACCGTGCTTTGCATAGCCGCAAACGCTTGAAAATCAGACATTTTTCCATCAAAAACGATACTTCAAAACTTCAAAATAAAAAACGAAGGTGTTAGAATTTGATTTTGAAAATCAACTTTGAACGAACAATGTAGAGTTCGTCGAGACGATCGATTTGAGTACTTATGGCTCTCATAGCGATTTACGATGCAAAAGTTATGACACTTTTAAGAAACTGCCAGCGGACCAGATTTGTACTCAGCGGACCAGATTTGGTACGGCGGACCAAAATGGTACGGCGGACCAGAATTGTACTCAGCGGACCAGATTTGGTACGGCGGACCAAAATGGTACGGCAGACCAAAATGGTACGGCGGACCAGAAAATAACTGCCACGGACCAACTTGAAGAGTGCCTAGCGGACCAACGGCAGACCAGATTTTCATAAGGCGGACCAGAAACGTACCACGCTGATTTTGACGGATATTCGCGAATTTTGACAATTTGGACTTGAATTTGCTTCAGAAAGGTGCGAAAACTCACTAGGAACACTCAGAAATCATTTTTTACCTCGGAAACACTCGGAATTGGAAGAATTTGATGAAAAATGAAGAAAACCCACACTTTCTCACTCTAAAAATCCAAAAATTGATCAAAAACACAGCAGTAGAGCAACCAAATGCTCTGATACCACTTGTAAAACCGAGATACGATCTTACTACTGCATGCTTTGATCAATGTAATGAACACGAGATGTAAAAAAGAGAATTTTTATTGATCACTTGAAGATACAAAGAAGACTTTCTCTAGTTTCTCTCTCTAGAACACACACACAGAAGGTGTAGAAATGACAGAAGTGTTCAACTGGTTTTTCTGCACATTCTAACACACACCTATTTATAGTTAGTGACAAAACAACCTGCGTACCAAATGGTTCACCATCTGGTACGGGCGTACCATATGGTCCGGCGTACCAGATGGTACGTCACCATTGAACTTGTCACTACAACACACAGACTCACTCTAATCTAGATACAATACACGAGACACATCATAGCATAAGTATATGCTCTAACAAACACGATGTAAATACAGCTTTGCTTTATTGATTTCATTAAGAGATGAGTACAAGATCTAGAGAGAGAATACACACTCAGAACACACACAGTTAAGATGACAGAAGTGGTAGAAGTTCTTAACTCTAACCAAGTCAACCTATTTATAGGTGACTTCATTTTGTCCAACGATCCATCTAGCGAACCATTTGGTTCACTGGCCCCGAACCAATGGTTCGGACCATGGTGCGTTGACCCTATGACTCAACATAACGCTCTCACTTAGATACAATACACGAGACACACTATAGCATAGGATTATGCTCTAACAAACTACCCCTTAACGTGTAGTGTATCGATGCTAACTAAACTCCAGTCTTCAATCTTCAACATTACTGCATCCGATCTTCAATTTGAAATTTCTTGTCAGCAATAGAGCTTGCATGGGTGGATCAGAACTTGAACAATCTTTGAACTTCAAGATCCACTTATGAAAGATACTTCAAACTCCCCCTTTCACCATGCTTGAGTCTTGTCACACAGAATATCTTTTTCATTTTTCTAAATTTCTGCTAAAACACGTCTAAAATCTTTTTGGATTTTTCAGATATGAAACATAAATGTAATACAGAAATGAAATACCGAATCACACACTAATTTTTTTTGTCTTTTGTGAGAAAGATCACAACTCGGGATCATATTGAACATAACCAGCTGAACTACACTTCAATTTCAATTACTTCAGCACACAAGTCATGTCGATTGCTAGTATAATTTGTTCATCTTGAACTCAGGCTGAATCATACTCATAACATCTGGATATGTTAAAGTATTGATTAAGTTTGCTTTGACCAGTGTACCCCACACTATCAGACATACTCAACTATGCTTTTATATCACACTTTGTGATTTCACTTGTGATTTAACACATAGTGATTGTATTCATGATCTAGTCAACTGTGTTCCATGCAAAAAGAAATTAGAACGTTAAATCGTCTACCTTAAGGTCGATCTTTCGATATGCAGATAAGGCCTCGAATTTAACAAAATAAGAAAATAAAAGAAGTTGAAGTTGTATAATTCAACAACAATCAGGTCGGTCTTGTGTACAAGCAGAGAAAGTCCCGATAAATTATAAAAAACACCAAAGAAAATAAAGCAGAACCTTAAAGTAACAACTATCAGGCTGAAACTCCCGTATACGCAGAGATAGTCCGATCATTTAAGAAAATAAAGAAAATCAAACAAGTTTAAATCTTTGCAAAAAGAACAAATGTATACACAGTGACTTCTTATTTTCTTTTTCACATATCATTTCAGTATCTTTCACTAGTACAAATATGACATACGGTCACACTTTTCATGTTTCGGCCCTGTGACACTTTTGATTAAAAGTGTGACCGTAGGTCATTTTTAATTTTCCAGACATGTTTTGGTGACATTTTAGATCGTTTTATGTGACCATTGCAAGCCCCATCAGTTAATATGGTCACACTTTTACATTACATGTGTGACAATTACGAGTCACATTTCGAACAATATGACCAAATGTGACTATTAGCGACTATTTTTCTGATAATATGTACGAGTGACTATAGATACGTATATGGTCACATGAAGCAATTGTTTATGCAATTAAATGTGGCTAAATGTAATATATATTGACATGTTAATCATGAGTGTGACAGTAAGTTAAACATATTTTGGTCAAAATAGTTACTGGTGTGACTGTAAGTTACCGTTTATGGTCACATTTCCAATTTGGACTTGTGACTAAAGATAAATCATTGTCACAATAAATGGGCAAACATGTGACTATAAGTATAATATGGTCATTTTTTTATTTTCTTATGTGTGACTAAAAATTAATTGTAAGAAAAATTTATGCTAGTCTAAATTTTATATGGTCACACTTTTAGTTTTGAACGTGTGACTAAAGATAATTCATAGTCATGGTAAATGGGAATATATGTGACTATAAGTATAATTTGGTCACATTTCATTTTATGACAATTTGATGTGTGGCTAAAGATGAATTCTGGTCATGATAAATGAATAAAATATGTGACTATAAGTATAATTTGGTCATATTTCATTTTTTTTACAATTTGATGTGTGACAAAAGATGAATTCTAGTCATGATAAATGGAAGAAAAAAAATTACTATAAGTATAATTTGGTCACATTTCATTTTATGACAATTTGATGTGTGACTAAAGATGAATTATGGTCATGATAAATAAATAAAATATGTGACTATAAGTATAATTTGGTCATATTTCATTGTTTTACAATTTGATGTGTGACAAAAGATGAATTCCAGTCATGATAAATGGAAGAAAAAAAAAACTATAAGTATAATTTGGTTCCATTTCATTTTATGACAATTTAATTTGTGACTAAAGATGAATTATGGTCATGATAAATAATAAAATATGTGACTATAAGTATAATTTGGTCATATTTCGTTCTATGACAATTTGATATGTGACTACAAATAAATTCTAGTCATGATATATGAAAAACAAAAATGTGACTATAAGTAAAATTTGGTCATATTTCATTTTATGACAATTTGATGTGTGACTAAATATGAAATATGGTCATTATAAATGAATAAAATATGTGACTATAAGTATAATTTGGTCGTATTTCGTTCTATGACAATTTGATGTGTGACTAAATATGAATTATGGTCATGATTAATGAATAAAATATGTGACTATAAGTATAATTTGGTCGTATTTCGTTCTATGACAATTTGATGTGTGACTAAAGATGAATTATAGTCATGATAAATGAATAAAATATGTGACTATAAGTATAATTTGGGAATATTTTATTTTATTGGACATGTTAAAAAATATATATATTGTTGCCACTTGAAAGGGTTCGAACTAGCAACCTTTCAAAGAAAATAAAAAGACTAACCCACTGGTCTAGCCCCTGAGAACGTATATTTCAAAAACCAAGTAGTTAACCTGTTCTGGCCACATTATACTTATAGCTTGTAGGTTACGGATTCGAATCCCTGAACCCTATAAAAAAAATTTATGATTTCTTCAATCTGACTTTATAGCCATTATGTAGATAAACTAATTTTTCATGAATTTTTAACCATCCCAAGTTGTTTAATAAAATGTTAAACTAATACTCATATTTTAGCTTTAAATTAATTAATAACTAAAATTTAAAGATTAACATCTAAAAATTAGCAGAGATGTACATATACAAAAAAAGAGATAAGCATAAATCATTCATTCATTAAAATTTAAAATTAGTAGATCATAACATCCATAAGTCCAATACAAAAAAGAAAAAAACTAATAAAAAAACTATCATAAAGCATCAGCCCTTTTCGCGAATTCCTTCTTCTTATCACAGTTCTTCGTGATGGTTGGACCGATTTCCTTCAGCCTAGCTTGCAAAAGCTTGTTTTGTTCTTGGATCATAGTAAGACCATGGACAATTGACGGGCTTTTGAAGTACATGCTGTCACTTACACGAACATGATTTCAATAGAAGATCACTCAATTATTTGTTTTCAAACCCTCATAACTTAGTGAAACCATTATTAATTTATGATGATCAATTCCACAAATATGGTTTCTATTAAATGAAAATTAACTAAAACCTATTCTGGCTAATCTATTACCACTGAATCAATGACTTTGGCTTTAAAATAAACTAACTTTAGTGATGGATTATGCATAAACTCGATGTCTATAGAATAAGAAAATTGGATTATGACGGTTTGTCTATGTGAAGAATACATGCATAAACTAATATGGTGGTGTTGTTATCATACTGACGGTCAATACAATATGAGATTGTTCTAAACTTTTTTTTTTTGGGAGGGGAGGTTTGTAACATTAAGATTCAAGATAAGATTTATATGGGTCATATAGTTGTTCTTGTTGGATTATTGTTCATAGTTTCAATTAAATTCACCAATCTAAATGCTGGAAACTAGGTGAGCAATTGGTAATTTTCAATTTCCTAAACTCTCCCTAGTGAAGTCTGATTGTTTTGTATGCCAAAAGGGTCAACATCAGAAACCAAAAAAAATTGAATTAAAATAAAAATAACAAATCAATGTAAGGGATTTGATAAAAAAAAACCAAAAATTTATTGATAACTAAACATGAATCAAAGTATAAGAACTAGTAAAAAATGAAGAACCTGATAATGGTTAGAAGGATTTAACGATCACAAACCGAGAACTTCGAAGTCTTGAAATCAATAGTGAGAATCACAGTCTTGAAATCGATGGCAATAATAGAAGTCTTGAAATCATGTTCTGAAGATGGAAAAATCACTAATAAGGATTCGTATAACTGGGTCGTTAGAGCTACTCATTAATAAAGTGAATGATTCGATCAGCATAATCAATTGATGCTTGGTAACTGAGTTTAATCGTGAGAACTAACTTGATATCCGTAATGTGGATATGCTATAACAAGTAATTTCAAACCTACGGTGACATTTTTGCAACTTTGGAAACTTCACGAACTGAACCAGAGTCATCAGACTAGACTGAGAACAAATCCAAGCCCAATTAAAGATTTTAAATATAGAGCCTAATCTCCTCTGGAGTCAATATGATAAAAAAAAACCAATTAGAACTTGGAGAACAGCAAACCAAAATGCTCCATAAAGAAGGGTCAATTTTTCAAGATCAAACACACCAAACTATTCAAACCAAATCAAATTTACCCAAAGACAAACTCTTGCTTACAAACAGATCTAGAAGAACTAAGAACACACACTCTTCTCCAAGACTAATACACCAACAAGTTTATCAACTTGATGAACCAGATACAAAGATGAACTAACCGGATTAAACAATTTGACAGAAACCCTAATGGATGAACACTGACAACTCGAGATAGAAAAAATACAAAAAATATAACAGATTTATATATGAAAACACTGAGTCGTTGTTTTTTATATAGCAGCCAAATATATGAAGTCGGGTTAAGCAACCCGCTGTGTATGGATTCCAGCCCAACCAGACACCTCATATCACAAATAGTGAAAAAAAAAACATATCACAATTAGCAAAAAAAAAAAATACAAAACCTAAGACAACAGTTTGAATTAGAGAATCAAGTTAATAATATTAACTAAACTAATTTTAACCCCCCCCCCCCCCCCCCTAATTCAAACTGCAAAAATATCAAACATGTTTAACTTTTAGGCATAACAACTGAAGTAGCTGAACCAATAGCCCATTTGTAAAGATGACAGCCAATTAATTTTTTGATAATACCATTTCAAGTGTTCCATTCATTCGTAAAAAACTTGGTAGCTATTGCAATTGAAATGTTATTGATTTGACACAGCGTAGACTAACAGGAAGAGGAACAAATACCTTTTAGTTCTTTTAGTAGATTTATGAACCACATGACTTCACAGAATGTTGCATACATTTCCTACGCACTGCTTTGGAGGTAGCATGTGAAGCCAATTACTGATTTTCAAGGGACCAGGCTGGTCCAGTAAGACATACCTGACCAAACTAGTAGCTTATCCTTATCTTTGAATACCCTTTTGTGTCCAAACTTGAGCACACTCACAATATATGCAAAATAAAAACAAATAGAGACATTAGAACATATGACACATGAATAACAACAGGATACACCTATTTAAAATTGGGAAAATCACCAAAATGACCAAAGTTGACCAAGAAAATTCAAAAATGACCACCCAGATTTATCCTAACTCAAATGACCCACCCAATAGAAACCAGCCACTTGTCATCTTGTCACCAATCACAATCTGACATGTGTCCTTAACCTGGCAAGTAGGCTAAAGGTGGAACCCACTCTCATCCAATAATCGTTCGACACGTGGACAAAAAGTCAGAATATTAGGCTTGGAACCAGCTTTGTAACCGGACCTCTATAAACCTGCCACGTGTCCTCCAAGTATCCTTGGCTTGAGCCACCACAAGTTTTTTTGGAGCCATGGCTTCCACGAGTCTATTATGGAGCCGAACAAGTTGCTCAATTTTTTATTATATATTTTTGATACATGTTAACATTTGATTGGTTAGTGAGAATTTCTTTTTATGATACTAAAAATCTAACATAAATTTTTTTAATAAAATATAAAAAATAAAAAATTCCTTATTTTTTTTTCTCTATTTGTGGTGTATACTCTTGATATATTTTTGTATCCATTTTCGTTTCTTTATATTTTTAAGCTATTTCAATTACATGATAAATAGGACACAAATTTGTAACAAAGAAAATCATAATGCACTAAAAGACGACTTGATTGATCATATATAAGAACAATTTTCTATTGATAAATAATATGTCGTTTGTTCTTGAGTATGATAAATGTAAAATGATTTTATTACTTTTACAAAAAACTTAGGTGAAAATTCAAATTTTAAATCAGTTGTAGTTACCAACCCCCCCCTACCTCTCCCCTACCTTTAAATTAAATAATGTTTTATAGTTTGCTACAGTGTAGTTACCAACCCCCCTACCTCTCCCCTACCTTTAAATTAAATGTTTCAGAGCAACCCATCTAGAATAACTGCAATTACAGACCAACCCTTCAACTTTTAATCATTTTTTTTTTGATATCTTTACATTTTAAAAGTATTATAAAATATTATCAATTTATGAATTAGATAAAACCATTTCATGAAAGAAGGTTAAATTAATAAGAACAACTATACATATAAAAGTTATTTTTTTATTATAAGAAATTATTTAAAATAAGCTATTTTCTTAGTATCTTCATTTTAATATGATCATATTGTGAGTCTAGAATGCATACCATTTTGGTTATTATAATCGACCCTTATGACCCATGTTAACCAACCCTTTTAACCCGTTTTAATATACATTTTTTACTCGTTTAACCCATATTATATACGGGATAGTTTTTTGCCCCCGCTAAACAAAATTCCAGGATCCGTCAGTGCCTAAATGACTGCCTTCGTAATATGAAAACTAATAATTTGTGCAAGTCTAAAATATATAAGTTACAATGGATATAAGTTTAAAATAAATAAGGTTACTTAACGTAACTAATTAACCTTGCAATCATGACAAAATTGTATTACGTCAACCAAGATACATAATTAATTTCATAATATATAAAATTTATTTCCCAAAGTAATACATAAAAAAGAAAAACCAACTCACAATCAATAAAAATTTAAGATTTTTAACTTCAAGCTTCAATATATTGACATCATCTTCGTAGTTTCGCAGTATTTCAAGAGCTCTTTCAGATACCGGAGGATCAGCCCAACTGACAAATCCACAGTTTGAACCCTAAAAATATAAAGACAAAATAGGTGAAGAATTATATTTTTTTCTTCTTAACAAATGATGAAAACTAAGATACACTTACGGGTCTAGCACAACAATGAAAACGACGTCCTGGATTCGCAGTGGTGGAAGATATACGTATGGCCGTTGCAAACCCACAGTTTTTACAGATCACCATTTTCGTTTACTCTTGACGAAAATGGAGATAGATATTTGCAGATGAGGTAAAGGGGAGTAGGAGGGTACATATGTCTAAAGGGGGGATGAGGTAAAGGGGAGTAGGAGGGGACAAGGAGTAAGTATACTGTTTCTATAAGCCATATAAGCCATGGCTCCAAAAAAACTTGTGGTGGCTCAAGCCAAGGATACTTGGAGGACACGTGGCAGGTTTATAGAGGTCCGGTTACAAAGCTGGTTCCAAGCCTAATATTCTGACTTTTTGTCCACGTGTCGAACGATTATTGGATGAGAGTGGGTTCCACCTTTAGCCTACTTGCCAGGTTAAGGACACATGTCAGATTGTGATTGGTGACAAGATGACAAGTGGCTGGTTTCTATTGGGTGGGTCATTTGAGTTAGGATAAATCTGGGTGGTCATTTTTGAATTTTCTTGGTCAACTTTGGTCATTTTGGTGATTTTCCCTTTAAAATTTGAACTGAACATGTATTTTAACACAACACACAAACAATGAGAAAAAATGACAACTTTGCTTTCCCACATTTGAGCTTCATCAAAGCCAACACTCTAAAATTAGAACAGCCACAAACAGGTCAACAGGTAAAGTTTGACTTCAATACAATTTTATGTTAAAATAAAATTTAGAAGAAAAAACTTCTACACTTTAAAGCAGCTATATTTGCCGGATTCGGAAACTATGCATCTGTTTTTTTCTCAGTTCATCTCATCAGTGGATAGAGATATTTTTGTGATTACACAAGCAGTATACGTACACAATTTATGTGATTGCATTAGATAATTAAAAAAAACTATAAAACTTCACACACCAGGATACACAAGTTTAAGACTTTGCTAGAAACAAAAATGGCAAAACATTTCACATGTGACTTGCAACTTGCCTCTAATCCAAACCTATTTACCTTTTAACTTTCCTGTTTTACCTAAAGATAGATTTCAAGTGTACTTGAAAACAAAAAAAAACGATCATCATTAAGAAGGAGTACCAGATCACTTGGATAAGGCTACTAATCTACATCTCGAAATTTTGGTTGAAGCGTTTCTTCGAGCAGTTAGTGTGCATCTTCAAACTTTTTACTTTTAAACAACATAGCAAAAAATATTGACCCTAAAGCAATACAAAAGGGTTAGAAATTCCCGACTTCATATCTTCATGTCTCAACTGATATTAGAATTAGGAAGTCTAAAATAAACAAACAGAATAACAGAAAATCGGAAGCATGAAATCAACAACAAGACCTTATTAATTTAATGAATTTGTGTTTCGAATGGAACTTCCAGACTAGCAGTGGAGGTAGCGGTGGTGGTGGTTCGTCGTCCACATACTCGGCGGTGGTTCGTCATCCAAATAGTCGGTGGTGGTGGTGGTTTGCTTATCTCAATCTCCTTCTTTAGAACTTTCAGTTGAGAAAAATCAATGGGGGGGAAATGGGGAGATAGTCAATTGGAGGGAAAGATAATCGTGGATAAATTTTTGGAAGGTGATGAAAAATTAGGGGGAAATAGGGAGGGAGAATGAAAGCACGATAAGGGTTGAGTGGAAAATTAGGGGTGGGATCGAATTGAAGTTAAAATTTTAGCGGTTAAGTAGGCTAGAAAAGAGGGAAAACAAAATTTTTAATAGCATGTTCTATTATTGTGGTACTCAAACTATTTAATTTTTATATTATGCATAAAGTATTATTAAAAACTTATATTATATCCATGAAAGTTAAATGTCATTATAAACATGTGTCGTTTTGTAATGGAAGAGTTCGACTAGAAAGATTTGGGAATAACGAAGAAGATGCTTGGTATGGATTTTGTTATGTGCATTAAATTATGAAGGTTTTTGAGATGGATAATAGAAAGATAATGTTAAAACCACTATTACATTTAAGTTATCTTTGAAGGGTTGTTCGATTATATTCAATTAAGTCCTATTATATCCAACTGAGTTGAATTATGTCCAATTGGAGATGATTATGCCGAATTGAGTACGATTATATCCTGTTGGAGTCGATTATGTTCAGTTGAGTTCGATTCTATCCAATTGGGGTTGATTATGCCCAATGGAGTTCGACTATATCCAATTGAGCTTGATTATGCCCAATTGAGCTTGATTACGCCCATTCGACTTCGATATTATGTCTAGTTGACCTTGATTATGTTCAATTAAGTCAGATTATATCCAATTGAGTTCGTTCATTTCCAATTAGAGGTGATTATGCTGAATTAAGTACGATTATATGATGTCGGAGTCGATATGTTGAATTGAGTTTGATTATATCCAATTCGGGTTGATTATGCCAAATGGATTTCGATTATATCCAGTTGAGCTTAACTATGCCTAACTGAGTTTGATTATTCCCAATTGAGTTTAATTATATCCAACTGAGCTTGATTATGTTCAGTTAAGTTCGATTATGTTCAGTTAAGTCCCATTATATCCAATTGAGTTCGATTATGTCAAATTGAGTCGGTTATGCCCAATTGAGTATGATTATATCCAGTTGGAGTAGTTTATGCTCATATGAGTTCGTTTATATCCAATTGGAGTCGATTATGCCCAATGAAGTTCGATTATCTTCAATTGAGCTTGATTATGCCCAATTGGGTTTGATTATGTCCACTGAGCTTGATTATGTTCAATTGAGCTTGATTATGTTTAGTTGAGTTCGATTATGTTCAATTAAATTCGATTATATCTAGCTGAGTTCGATTATCTCCAATTGGAGTCGATTATTCCCAATTGAGTACGGTTATATCCTGTTGGAGTCGATTATATTCAATTGAGTTCGATTATATCCAACTAGAGTTTGATTATGTCTAATTGAGCTCGATTATGTTCAATTGAGATCGATTATATTCAATTAAGTTCGATTATATCCAATTGAGTTCGACTATCTCCAATTGGAGTCGATTATGCCAATTGAGTACGATTATATCCAACTGGAATTTGATTATGTCTGACGTGTGCTGAAGTGTCTATCAAAAATCGGTCAAGTCAAAAAGGGAAAATCCCGAGTGACTAAACACACACGTAGGGCAGTGTACCCATCGTATGCAGAATAGTATCGGTAAATACCCGGATGTCAAATCCAAGGACGCAATGCAGGCTCTCGATATGCGAACTTTGCTAATATTTAACCTAAAATATTTTGAATTTCAGATAAACAAAGAAACAGAATAGCAAGTAACTAGAAACAACTAAAGAACAAAGCAACAGAATCTAGGAATGAAAATCAGTAATGAGACAGATATCACTCGGATAAGAATCCTCTAAGCATGAATTTGACCTCCAATCTGACTAATCAATATGACAACTACCCTGCAAATGATAACTACCAAGGCAACCTAGACTATAGACACATCCTAGTTACCAAGGCAATCCCAAATAAAAGTCCAGGTAGAAAACTGAATGAAACCGCCTAATTGCCTAGTTGCTTCGGTCAAAGCTAACCAAACACACACGAAACAGGGATCACACAAGGAAGGTCTTCCTAAGTAGGCCCTATAACGTGAATAAATCTGAATCAAGACCCTAAGAACTTAGGCAATGCTAAACACGAAATGACAAGTCAAAACCTTACGGTCATAAGCATTCTAACCAACCAATCAATATCTAGCAACCACCTAATGTGCAAAACGAATCGGTCAACTCAATTTCAACACAAATACATACAAGATCAGCCCCAAATCTAAATCATACAATCATGTAGATGGTCATCGGATCATGCATTAACCTAAAACTATAAAAGTCTAAGATTAACAATGAGGAATTTAACAATTTGGTTGAAGTTCTTCAAACCACATCAAATTACCCACATCATATGATTCAAATAGAAGCTAACAATGCATATATGATCATTCAAAGCATCCAATTCAGAATTAATAGGCAATTTCATCAAGTCATAATGAAAAGTCAAACCGAAAAGTCAAAACATGCTTAAAATCATCAAATCCAAGTGATAAAAGGAAATCTAGCCTAACATCATGAATCTAAACATGAAGCAACTCAGATCTGATGTAAACATGAAGCAACTCAGATCTGATTTTGTTCCCCATTGTTTGGTCAATCAAGAATTCTATGTCGTCATACATAAGAATCATCATACTCCAAAAAAAAGAATCATATTAAAACTCCATTAAGACTTTGATGGAGTTTTTTTTTTTTTTTTTTTTTGTGCAAGGCAGTGAATACAAGTTATATTTATTATTATTCTTCTACTTTATTAACTTATTATTTTTATATATTAATTATTTATCTGTAGTTTAAAATTTTAAAGTATCAATTTTATATTAACAGTATTATATTTCTTTTTCATTTCAAATACGAAAATTTTCATATGCTTTTAGACTAAACTTTTATTAAAATAAATCCTAAAAAAACAAAATACCAGTAATTGTGAAAATTCAAAAAACAAACAACTATTATATGGTTGTATTATCCATAAATTATAAATTCCTAATATTTAAAATATTAGTAGAATTTTTAAAATAAATAAACGTTCAATGATATAGCAAAAAAATATATTACTATTATCTAATTTATTTAAAGTAAATAAAAGGAGCTTTTAGGTTTATTTAACAGCGATTTTGCCCCCCCCCCCCACCCCACCCCCCCCCCCCCCCCCCCCATAGTTGAAAACCCCAATTCCCCAAACAACAGAAACCCTTGCGGATCCCCCAAATCTGCGGCTTCCCCACTCAAACCATTTTGTCAATCGAAGAACATCGTCCAATATCGAAATTTTAGAACGCCTTCTAATAGAATCGTCCAAAAATCTTCAGCGTTTGAAGCGTCTACAACTGTTTTTGACGGAGAATCGAAAGGACACTGAGCGGCTTAGGAAGCGTAGTTCATCAGTAGTTCATCAGAACGACAAAAGGCTCGAATCAATGGAGTCTATAACTAAGGCGAAATCGAAGGATCAATCTGCAATGAAAAGTCAAAACCGAATTATCGGTGTCAATGACGACTCTTTTTTTTTTTTTCCAAAGAATATAAGGTATATTACCCTAAATCCGAAATTCCGCATGACCTAACCTGTAATCTGAATCTCTCTCATTTTTTCTTTATGTCGAATTTATGTGTTATTTTTCTTTTCATGTTGAATTTATGTGTTGTTTGTATTATGCAAGTTTGTAGACTTCAACTGATTATTTTCTCTATCTTCGTTTCTGGCTTCTGATAAAGCTCAAGGATGGAGCTGTGATTCTTCAAGTATGGGCACACTCTTTAACTGTAGTCATGCTCGTATGGATTTATTGAATTGTGAAAATAAATTAATTAATTTGGTTATTTTCATTTGAATAATAATGTGAATTTGGGATCTGGTTTTCATACTTGTAGAGAGGGCACAATAACTGGCTGGAGAGCATACCTATGCTCTATGTTTTGATGGTTGTGGGTGGGCTGCTCAAGCACCCACTTATCTGCAATGGTGTATGGTTCCTTTAAACCGCCGCTGGATTTTTTTCTATTTCAGCGGCTACTCCTCTATTGATCCTAACATGCATATGACAATTTAACTCTCTATATTACTGAATAGTTCATCGTGTCTACATGTACTCAAATTTCCAGTATGCTTTAAGTTGTTTATGAAATTAGAATCTTATAGTTGGATCTCTATTAACTTTATGTTGGACACCAGTTAATTAATTGTTTGTGCTGATACTACACACATAATACTACTGGAACATCGGGTTGTCGGTTTTAAATGCTTTTCAAAGCGTCTAGGTCCTGAAAGCCGGGGTGAGAGCTTCATGTCCGCAAGGCAATGCTCTATGTACAACCATATTTATGTACACCTAAAAGTTGTGTCTCTCTTATTTCTTTTACACATCAACTATCTTTAACAAACGTACATAGCTCAGATATTAGCCACCCTTCCACCTGAGGGGCATGTAGTGCAGCTTAATACAATCAGATCTACAACGCAAGTAAGTAATTCTGACTATAAGAGCATTTTAATTGGATAGATAGAAAGCATTTATAACATTTTACATATACTTTACTTCTGATCAGGCAACTTCCAGAACTCCTACCTATGGGTCTCCAATTTAGTTAAGTTCATCGATCACAAATGTGCCGGTAACTCCAGTGGGATCTAATTCACTGCATGATATGATCAAACAGAAAGAATCAGCAGAGGCAGAAGTAACTCAGTAAGTTATTTTGTAAAATTTAAGTTCTTTTACATTAAACCAATAATTTATAATCTTTTATGTGTTAATTATGTAATGTTATATATATGTAGGATGCGGCAAACAAAACCAGAAAAAGAGCCCAGCGAATGCGACTGCTAATAAAATCACATGGAAAGAATCAACGAGGGCTAGAGCCCTAGTAAGTTATTATTTCAAGATTAATTTGTTTAGTTTTGAAATAAAAAATTACTAATTTTTTATGTGTGAATTATGTAATGATAATTAGGAAGCTGCAAAAACAACAAAAAATAAGCTTGAAGCGAAAAAAAAGATGCTTTACCTCATGTGACAAAAACCACACCTTCACCAGAAATCATGCAGGTATGCACTTTGACGAATATGTGTGTTGTAGTTTTTTCTTTTTTTATGTTAATATGACATAAATCATTGCAGACTATCAAGTGTAAATTGGCCTACCCATCCAAGAGGCAAATTGTTGGTTTAGGTACCATTTACTTGTCCAAACAAAGACAATACATTCATGGAGTTCCACTCCAAGATGACTGCTACAGGGTGTCGGTTGATGAAGTGAAAGTTCCGGCATCGTTTATACCATATGAGGTAGATGGGATCAAAACAGTCGAGAAAGCAGTAAACCATATTGTTGCTTGGCCAAAGTGCCTTTACATAGGTGAATCAAATGTAAGTTTCTTTTAATTTATTACCTTGCATATTACATTATATTGTTGTTCAAATTAAACTAGTTTTCATTTATTATTTATTTTATTTTTTTTCGTTTGAATGTTGTTAATGCAGGAACCAGTTATGACTACACCGGATTAACAGAATGGAGATGAAAATGTCAAGGCGCAAAAGATTAAAAGACAGTTTATAACGAGAGATGACATCGCGAAGATGAAGAATGTTACGAAGAAGATTAAGCTGTAGGTTGATCTGGCAATTATGTTTTTTAAAACACGAGAAATTTTATTTGTGGAAAAATTTCAATTTATTTTAATAGTGTATACTAATGTTATTATTTAAACTTTTTGGTCTCATTTTATATTATTGTATTATATGTCACTAAAAATTATACAATTGTCACTTTATATAAACAATTGTGTATCTAAAACACATAAGCAGTCACATAGAATAATAAAACTGTGACTATAGCTGTTTTACCGTCATGTATTGATCATGTATCATATGTGACTATATGGCAAATGTGAAAACTAATATTCTAAACTAATGTGACTAAAGCTATAACAAAGGTGACACTTACTAATTAATGTGACTATAAAATGTTTCCCGTCTTAATTTTATTTGTTTAATGCCACTAAACGGTATGAAATGGTCACTCTATATTAACAATATCTGTTATTATTAACAACATATAGTCACAATTTACGTAATTAATTGTGTCTAAAATACATAAACGGTCACATAGAACCTAAACGTGTGACTAAAAGGGTGTTAGGGTGATGTATTTATGTAACATATGTGACCAAATGAGAATGTAATAACAAAAGGTTAAAAATAATGTGACTAAAGGTTAGCCAAAAATGACACTTACAAATACTTAATGTGATTAGAAAACAATTCTAGTCACATTTATATTTCTCTTATGTGACTAAAAGGTATATAATGGTTACTTTATATTAACAACTAGGTGTTTAATTGTGACCATTTTCCAACCAATAGTCATTTTAAGACATTTTTTGTGTGACTAAAAACGATGAAATAGTTACACTTTAAACTATTGCTACATCAACTTTCATGATATGGTCACTCATAACAAAATTATGTGTCTCGAAAATCTAAACAATAGTCACAGCTAAATATCCAATTGTTATCAAAACGTCACAGTGAACACAAAAACATGTGACCATTTGGGAACATTATGTCACTAAAGATATGTAATGGTTACTTTATATTACCAACCTAGATGTTTAGTTGTGACCATATACCAACCAATAGTCACTTTAAGACATTTTTATGTGACTAAAAACTATGAAATAGTCACACTTCAAACTATTTCTACATCATACGTTTATGAAATAGTCACACATAACAAAATTGTGTGTCTCTAAAACCTAAACAATAGTCACACTAAATTATTAGTTATGTGACCAATTATTAGCAAAACGTCACAGTGAACACGAATATCATGTCACCATTTGGGAACATTTTGTCACTACAAAATAAATAAGTGTTACTAAAAAGGGTTTATGATGACATTATTCAATAAAATCATTGATCCATGCAAGAAAAATCGCTAGTCTATAGTCACACTTTTTATCTACGGTCACATTTTTTCGTATCATACGGTCACTGAAATTCAATGTCACTGTATGTGACATAAAATGGCAAGACTTTTGGTCACGGATGGGACGGAAAAAAAAAGTGTGACTAATCACTTATGGTCACACTTTTCTGGTGTGACCGAAGATCATATTTGTACTAGTGTTTAGATACGCTTCAAGATGTTGTCCACTTGGTCAAGCACTAGTATTTAGTGTATATCACATCTGAATACTTTATGATTTAATGCCGAGCCTACCAAGCACATCGAACAATGATCTTATGGCTTTTTCATATATTTTATCCATGAGCCAGGCACGTAAGCCAATGCACCATCATTTCCCAATTATGTCGGATACAATTTCTCATTTTTCAATTTTTTTGTATTTTTCATGACATATTCTCCCCCTTAAAATGAAAACTCTATTTTTGGATTTTTCATTTTAACAAAAACACAAAAACACTATTTTTGATTTTTCAATTTTTCAATTTTCTCCCCCGTAAAATACATACGAAATGTAAAAGGAAAAAATTGACCAATCGATATTGATACCTTTCAGTTTAAGCTTTCAGAAAAATTTCTACTTTGTAATATGAAGCATTGAATTTAAGTTATGCAGGAAACTCCTCTATCAGCAACTGCTTGAAGCATGAACTTCACAATTAAGGGCAGGTTTTCTTAAAACAACCTACACACTGGACAACACAATTATTTGTTAAATGACCCGAAGCACTCAAATTCTGGTCGGCCATTGTCTTCAGTAAAATCATTTGTAGCTTTGTATACCAACTTAGGTCGCCACTGCATTTTTGATTTTTCAGTTTAAACTGAGTCATCGTCAGGTGATGAACCACCAACACTTGAATCATATTTGAAAAATTGTTTCTTTTGAGATTTGAATTGTGAAGGTGTTGACTCAATAAAAACTCTGCCAGATACATCAATGAAAGTGGCAGATTTATTAGAAAATTATCTCTTAGCCATTTCAGGACAATTTTGTGCCATGTGGCCTTTTCGGCGACAATGATAGCACAAGCGATATGATCGCTTTGGTTTCGTTTTGTCTTGAAATGCATGACACATATCATCAGAATCAAAATTATCATAAAAATCATCAAATGCTTGAAATAGATTAGCATGCACCCATTTTGAAGTAGGACTTCGAGGAGTAGAATTTGATCCAGATGAAGAAAAATCTTTGAATTGTTGACCAGCTTTGGAAGAACTTTCAGAACAATTCTTCTTCTGTTGTTTACCCCCGAATCCTTTCTCCATTGTAGATACTAGAACCCGAGCCAAATGATAAATTTGATCAAGATTGGTATCCTTCTTTTCTTTTGGAACTTTCTTTGGCATATTTTTCTTGTCTTTCATTCCAAATTTCTGATTCTCACTACCCAAACCTAGCCGTTTGTAACCTGGTAGCTTTGACAATTCGACTTGAGAACTAGAAGATCCAACTTGAGCAACTCGAGTAAATGAAGCTTTAATACCCTTTAAATTGTTAGCTTCTACCAACTCAGTAGCAACTTTATCCTCACATAACTTCTTCTCATCTTTCTCAACTATTTTTCCAACAGAAATTGTTTCAGCATCTAATACAGTTCCACCAGACACAAATTTGACAGATGTATGATCACCATTTGTCGTATCTTCCAATTTCTTGTTAGATGACTTTGATTTCTTCTTGTCAGATCTCTCAGTAGTAAATTCAGAATAATCTTGTTTTGCATCAAAAGTTATAACATCAGCAAGAGGATCAGTTTGAATGACTGGATGCGGAATTTGATTGTACTCTTCTCCTGCAAAAACTTTCTTGAGATTCTCATCTTGGCACAAATAACTTGCAAAAGAATGTGAATTTTTCAAATTATGCAATTGCCGATTAAGATCTAAAATCTCAACATTTAAATATGATATTTTCTTTTGTGCTTCACCCAAAGCTTTTTCTAAATCAATTAACTGCTCTGAAACTCTGTTTGACAAAGATTTTTCTCTTCTCATATTATCATGTGCATCATTCACTTCTTGTGTCATCTTTTCCCATTTTTCTTTGTAAATGTCAACATTTATGTTCAACAACTTATTATGTCGAACCAACTCAGCTTTAACTTCAACAAGAATTGTGTTATTATTTTCATAACTCTTTGCTTTTGTAGCAAGCTCATCACAAGTTTCATTGAGAACATTAAGCTTTGTTTTGAATTTCTCAAACAAAGCATCAAAACCGTCTGTTACTTCCTTTGCTTCTTTCTCCCATCTTTCAGCATTCTTGACTAAATCTTCTTTATTAGCAAGCAATGTAGAAATTTGTGTAATCAACTCTGCATTTTCATTCTGTAGTTTCAAAATTTGTTCGTTATCTTCAACACACAACCCTTCAATTCATTTCTGAAGTTATACAAACTCTTCCATCAACATACTCTTTTCTTTATTTAAATTCTCATTTGTCTTGAAAATCTCATCAGAATCTTTACATTTCTTTTTGTATATTTCCAACTCTGCTCCCCTCTTTTTGCTTTCAGCAAACAAGACCTCATTTTCTTTAACCAATTCCCGAATCTTTCTATCCTTTTGTGAACAAAATCAAAAGTAGACTCATTACCACTTACTTCAGAATCAGAATCACTTGATTCAACTTGCACATTTGCCACCAGCGCTATATGTGAATCACCGGTGAAACTAAGTTCAAACATAGTTTCCATTCTAGCATCAATTGCTTGAGAAGTGCAGATAAAAGCATATTCATCCGGAAATTGTTCTGACCAATCAATACCTTCATGAATTTGAGACACTATAGCTTTTGCTTCTGTATTGTGGACATGCTTATCCAAATTAGACTTTTCAGATGATGATTGATTACATTCACAAGCAAAATGTCCGAATTTGGAACATTTAAAACATTTAATCTCTGACTTATCCAATCCAAGTTTCCCTCCTGGAATAGAAGACTTCTTTCCATGTTTCTTCATGAATCTTCTACCTCTTTCAACTGCCATAGAAAATTGCCAATGCAAATCTAATTCATTCAAAGGATCATCATCTAATTGATCTAAGTCGTCTCCAAACAAATCAACTTCACCAATTTTACCAAATTTTGATCCACAAGAAGATGATATGAAAGCAGATATTAGTGCGGCTAAATCTTTAGTTGTTAGAGCAAGAATAGAGTTGTGCGTTGCTTTATCAGGTGTAGTAAAACTACAACCTGAAGAGTAACCAGAATTATCATACTTTCCAGCAAGAAAAGCTGTTGGAGCAGGATTTAAGCTTGGACTAGAATTTGACTTAGTTTTAACATTCACGGTAGCAGAAGTTTCACCAAAGTACAATTCAGGATTCTGCATGGGAGTAGCTGCCGACTTTCTCACAATCATTTCCATTTCACGAGCTTGTAATTTGCTTGTCAATTGACAGAATGTCTAGCTTGAATAATTTGGATCATGTGTTAACAACATAACATAATTTTACCATTTGTTAGGTAAAGCTTCCAGAAATTTCTCTTTCAATTCATCATTCTCCTTTTTCACTTGCACAAGTTCATTTATTAAATGTGAGAATCTTGCAATCAAATATTATATTTTCTAATTCTCAAAATGCCCAAAATTATCAAATTATTTCTTCAAAACTTTCTTTCGGGTCTTTTTATATTGCTCATTACCCTCGCATCTTTCTTTAATAACTTCCTATAATTCCTTAGAAGTTGGAAAATTCTTAAACTGATGCATCAAATCCTTAGGTAATGCCATTGTAAGAAAACTAATAAGTTTTCTTTTCTCTTGCAAAACTCTTCTTTTCATCAGCATCAAAATCACTACTCATTTTTTGCTGTCTAGCACATAACATTAGATACTCATACTCCTTTTCAATTGGTATCCAACAATCAACATCCTGAGAAAATATGTATGATTCAAAATGTTTCTTCCAATTATGATAATCCTCCAATCTGAGCAACTTGGGAACTTTTTGAGTTGTTCCTATTTCGTTATCATAACTCATCATAAGTTGCATTGAAGTTTGAGCAGCTAAAAATGCTTGATAATCGCTCATTTTGAAACCGAACAATCGAATGTCAAAACTTCAAACCCAAAAACGGAGGTCTTAAAAATGGATTTTGGGGATTGAAACGGCAACTTGCGAACTTTCTGAGTTGTTCCTATTTCGTTATCATAACTCATCATGAGTTGCATTGAAGTTTGAGCAGCTGAAAATGCTCGATAATCGCTCATTTTGAAACCGAACAATCGAATGTCAAAACTTCAAACCCAAAAACGAAGGTCTTAAAAATGGAGTTTGGGGGTCAAAACAGAGGCTACTAGCCGTAAGCTAGGCAGTAAAAGTGTAGATATCGTCAAGATGGTCGTTTTGGCTGGTATTGGATTCCGTAACTCAAAACAGATTTCAAGTTACGTTAGTTTTAGTGAACGTCACTTCTCTGCCAGCGAACCAAAAATCCTTCCAGCGAACCAAACCGTTGACCAGCGAACCAAAAGCTTTAACTGAATCACGAAAGCACTTAGCGAACAATAAATCTTAGCGAACCAATTCAGACGGACCAAAAACCCAACGAACCAATGATTATGGCGAACCAATATGAACTCAGCGAACCAAAATGGTTAGTTGTAACTGCTCCGAACCATTGTCGAAGATTAACTAGCGAACCAATCAATGAACCAAAAAACTCATCCAGCGAACCAACCAATTCATCCAACGGACCAAGGAATTAAATCAACAAAACCAACGAATTCAAGCGGCGAACCAACACTGTTTCGACTGATTTTGAGATTTTGGACGTTGTGGACTGTGAATTGCAACAGTAGGCAACGAAAACACACTAGAAACGTTTTGCATTCAAATTTGACATCAGAAACACTCGGAATTGATGAAAAATGATCAAACACCCACTTTCTCTCACTAGAAAACTCAAATTTGATAAAAAACACAGTAGTAGAGCAACCTGGATTGCTCTGATACCACTTGTATGTACGCGGAACGATCTTACTACTCCATTATTCGATTAAATACGATGAACATGATGTAAATAAAGCTTTTCTTTATTGATGTAAGGAATATCGCTTTGAAGATTTCCGGCTGAAAGCTAATTTTGAAGAGTTCCGGCTGAAGTTGAAGTTCGAGCGGAAGTCTTAAGTTCAAGCGGAACTGGCTGTTCAACCGGAACAAGCAATTTTGTCTGTTAGAAAATATCCCGGGTGAACTCGATTATCCACCAGATAATGAGTTCAACCGGACTTTTCCTGAGAAGTCTTTTCAGTCGTCCAATCCTGTAAAAATCTTTTCGGTTGCTTCCAAATCTATCAAAGCCGCTCTCCTAAAGTAGTATGTTGCTGATCACACGCAAGATATTCCATATGTCGAAGATTATTCTTTTGGTAGTTTGTATTTGACTTGTGTTTAACGGTTTAGATTATATCGTTTGAGATCAATGGCTGTCATTGATCTCATCTGCACTATATATAGCTTAGTTATCTTTTAGTTTTACACAGAGTTCTCGATCAACTGGTAATAGTGTAAACTTGAGTTAATACAAATAGTGCCGAGTATTTCTTACTTCGTTGTAACTATCCTTATGCAATCAAACACTTACATTACACAAGAGAACTAAGAATTGCTTAAGTAAAGTGAAATATAACTTTAATTCCGCAGGGTTATATTTACAAGTAGAGGGTTTCTTGTTAAGTTAAACAGTAATTAACACCGATCCTACAAGTAGTATCAGAGCTTTGGCTCCCACTTTGAAGACTTCTAGTGCTTCAAAGTTGATACTCTACTTGTTTACTTTACAAGCCTTGTTGTTTTTGTCTTTCAAAAGTTTTTCAAAATGAAAGAACTCAGTTTGGGATGTTCAAACGGTATATTGGACTCTACAGGCTGCACTTCCCAACTCTCGAATTTGACTATAAGGCATATTGGACTCTACAGGCTGCACTTCCCAACTCTATTTTAAGTGGGTGTAAGGGTTACAAAACTGCACATAGCCTGTGGAATGCCTTAAGTGAAATGTATGAAGGAACCAGTGGGGTTAAAGAAAACAAGAAAGATGTTTTAAAACAGAAATATGAGAACTTTACCTACAAATCTGGTGAATCTATGACCAACCAGTACTTGAGATTTGTTTCCTTACTTGATGAACTGCAAAAAGTAGATGTAAAACTAGATCAGGTCGATGTAAACAGAAAGATTTTACGTTCTCTGCCTTCTGTGTGGACAGTTTACACTGTAAGCATCAGAGAATGTAAAAATTTGAAAAAAGATGAGGCTTAGTGAACTTCATGGCATACTCAGTGCTTATGAAATGGAATTAAATCTTAATAATAACTCATCTTCTGAATCAACTTAGTTGTTTTCAACTGCTATAGTGACTACTGATTTTCAAAACCAAAGATCTTCAAATTCATCTTCTTACCAGTCACCTATAGTCAGTTTCCCTAAGACACCAAGGTGTCAAGAGAGTTTTTCAAATTCCTTTGATAACTCTCACAATGCTTATGTAGCAACTGACTCATACCAAGGCTTCATTCGTGAAGACCTAGAATGTATAGGTGCTGATGACATAGAAGAAATGGATATTTTGACCCAACTTGCTATGGTGTGGGTTAGAGCCCAAAGATTCTACAAAAGAACTGGTAGAACTTACAAAGGAGCAAAAGGTGCTCAAATTGGTCTAGACAAAAGCAAGGTGAAATGCTACAACTGTCACCAACTTGATCACTTTGCAAGAGAGTGCCCTCAACCAAGAAGGGAAGGACAGAATCAAGGTCAAACTCAGATAAGAATCATGGTGGAAACAACCACAACATTCAAGCAACAATTCTGCTCATATTTCAGGATAACAACCCACCCAACCAAAACCAGCCGGAAGTCAAAACCATCAGAATGTGGTTGCTGCTGTAGCAAACCAAACTGAATGCGTTGAATGGGGAGACTTTCTAGCTGAGTTTGAGCCTATCAACCATGCTTTGATGTCCAAGCAAGATTCTCCTTCTGATCAGGTAAATTAAATTCCTGGAAAAGTTCTAGAAAACTTATGCAGCCCTGCCTGCATTGAACAAGTGACAAAGTACAGAAATCACAACACAGATCTGATTGATGAAGTTTCAAACTCAAATGAGTTAAAGGAATGCTTTAAGAAAACTGAGTCATCTTACATTACTAAGATTGGCAACTTAAACAAAGAATTTGAACAGTTAAAGCTAACCAACTCCATTCTTGAAACACAACTGGATGATTTGTTCAACCGGAACAACTTTCCGCTCGAACTTCAGTTTAACCGGAAAACCGAAAACAGCCCAGATCAGCTACTACTCCCAATTAGAGACCAAAAGTACACTTTCTGAAGGGTTTGAACTTTTTGAAAGCCAAGGTAGAAGAAATCCCTCAAGAGGAAAGACCACATTAAGGGAAAAATTTTCAAAAGGTAAGAAATCTAACCAACTGGAACTCCCTGCTAGCAAGAGTGAGAGATTTAATCAAACAAGCACTCCCTATGAGAGCTTGAACCTTGATAATGATGATTTGCTTACTGCTTACTGAGAGCAGACCCAAGACCACCCAGGCTTGCGTCCCCTATAGAAATGATCAAATCTGATATGTGTAGGTGCAAAATAAAGGTGAACATAGCCTATGGGTAGTAGATAGTGGATGCACTTGCCACATGATAGGGAATAAGCATATACTGGAAAATACAAAAATAATTAACGGAGGACCAGTTGCATTTGGAAGCACAAAAGGCCATATCTCAGCACAAGGAGATGCGAGTAATGGACTGGTAAGCTTTGATAGAGTCAATTTTGTTGATACATTAGATTTTAATCTTCTCACTGTCTCACAGATGTGTGACAAGAATTTAAATTTGATGTTTAATGAGAGAGAGGCCATAGTTCTCAAACCTAGTGTTAAAATTCCTAATGAGCTAATCATGCTTAAAGCACCCATGTGAGATGGACTATACATCTTGGATATGTCAGTTGCTGCACCCTCCTATGGCACTGCCTGCTTCATATCCAAAGCCTCAAGTGATGAGTCTGATTTGTGGCATAGGAGGTTAGGACATGTAAATTACAAGAACATGAAGCGATTTGTCAATCTTGACTTGGTTAATGGTCTTCCTAACAAGCATTTTACATGTTCTGAAAACTATGTACCTTATCTCAAGGGCAAGCAACACCGAACCTCTTTTAAGCCTAAAGTTGAATCTTCTATCTCACAACCTCTAGAGCTGTTGCACATGGATCTTTTTGGTCCAACTAGAGTAATGAGTTTGGGAAAAAGGTCATACTGTTTTGTCATTATTGATGATTTCTCTAGATACACATGGGTTTTCTTTCTTAAAACAAAAGATGAAACTGCTGATTTGTTAAAAACTCTTGTGATAAATTTAGAAAATCAATCCAATTTCAAAGTGAAAACAATCAGATGTGACAATGGCATTGAATTTAAGAATCATGTCTTAAATTCATTTTGTGAAGAAAAGGGAATTGTTAGACAATTCAGTGCTCCTAGAACTCCACAACAAAATGGTGTTGCTGAAAGGAGAAATAGGATACTGATTGAAGCTGATAGGTCAATGTTAGCAGACTCTAAACTCCCTGTGATATTTTGGGTAGAAGTAGTGAACACTACCTATTATGTCCAAAACAGGATCTTGATTGTCAAAGGCAAGAACAAGACACCATATGAGCTTTGGAGAAAAAGAAAGCCAAACATTTATTTCTTTAAGCCATTTGGTTGTCCTATTACAATATTGAGAACCAATGAGCTATTGCCTAAATTTGTAGAAAAGGCAGATGAAGGATATTTTGTTGGATATTCTAGTGTGTCTAAGGCATACAGAGTATACAATAAGAGAACCAAGATTGTTGAAGAAACTATAAACGTGTCTTTTAATGAAAAATCTCACAACAATTTTGAGTCTCAGCCCACCTAGCTATTCGATATTGATGCACTAACCACCGATTTCAACATAACTGTTAAGAAGCCTATGAGTTCTCTAGTGCAGGAACGGAAATCTTTACAGGTCAGCTAATGAACATTGGAAGAGTAACTTTGATGGAACCACAAAGAAGCCAATCTACTTCTCTTCAATGAGCACCAAACCTGTCTTGCCTGGAAATGGAAAGAAACAAGCTGAAATAATTCAAATCGACTCTGAAGCATTTCCGGTTGAAGTCCAAACAGAACTCGCTTCTCCGGTTCAAGTTTAAAAGTAAAAATCAGTTTTAGAAACTATGGAGCACACTGATTCCGGCTCATGTGAACCCGAAAATTCAAATGATGCTGCATCTAATGAGTTTAGTTTTGAGCATCTGACCCATA
Organism: Deinandra increscens subsp. villosa; assembly: GCA_039602395.1. Classification (NCBI taxonomy): domain Eukaryota; kingdom Viridiplantae; phylum Streptophyta; class Magnoliopsida; order Asterales; family Asteraceae; genus Deinandra; species Deinandra increscens. The sequence goes on along the minus strand of JBCNJP010000012.1, from coordinate 67,707,949 downwards.
ATTCAGAAACCAGTTCTCATGAAGCATTTGAAGTTTCAGATCCTGCGTCACACTTTGGTAATGTTGAGCTTGAACACATACTACCTAGGCTTAACATACCATTAAATGGAAGAAACCATGAGTTCCCTTTGCTCATAGACAGAAGAACCAACAAGAATCATCCATTGGATAATGTTATTGGAGACATGTCAGCACATGTGTTAACAAGAAGTAAATCTGTTGATGCAAATATTTGTTTGCATGCTGCATTTCTGTTTCAAGAAGTACCCAAGAAGGTAGCTGATGCCTTAGAAGATAAAAGTTGGGTAGAGGAAATGCAAGAAGAATTATTTCAAATTAACAAGCAGAAAGTTTGGAAAATTGGTTGATCTGCCTGCTGAAGCAGAACCAATTGGTACCAAGTGGGTGTTTAGAAACAAAAGGGATGACATGGGCATTGTCATTAAGAACAAAGCAAGACTTGTGGTTCAAGGCTAAGTACAGGAAGAAGGCATTGATTATGATGAAGTGTTTGCACCAGTGGCTAGATTAGAAGAAGCAATCAGAATCTTTTTAGCCTATGTTGCCTTCAAAGACTTCCAAGTTTTTCAAATGGATGTCAAAAGTGCCTTCCTGTATGGCCTACTGGAACAAGAAGTGCATGTCAAGAAACCTCCTGGCTTTGAGGACCCTCATCATCCAAACAGGGTATGCAAGCTCATCAAAGCCCTGTATGGCCTCAAACAAGCACCTAGAACCTGGTATGAAACTCTTTCAAACTATCTTCTAGAGAATGGCTACGGGAGAGGAGCTATTGATAAAACATTGTTTGTCAAAATTGTTGGTAAAGACATGTTGATGGTACAAATTTATGTAGATGATATTATTTTTAGTTTATCTAATACTTTGTTGTGCAAGGAATTTGGAACTTTGATGTAGTCGGAATTTGAAATGAGCTCCATGGGAGAATTAACCTTCTTCTTAGGACTACAAGTGAAGCAAACTGCAACTGGGATCTTTCTGAACCAGTTAAAGTATATCCAAGATATGATGAAGATATTTGATATGCTGACATGTTCAAGTGCTAAAACTCCTATCTCCACTTCCCACAAGTTAACCAATTACTTAAGTGGCAAGCCAGTGGATGTACACATGTATAGAGCAATGATAGGCTCACTGATGTATCTCACTGCTAGTAGACCTGACATCATGTTCAGTGTTTGCTTATGTGCAAGATATCAATCATCATCAATGGAGTCACACATGCTAGTTGTCAAGAGAATTTTCAAGTATTTGAAGGATCAACCAAAACTGGGTTTATGGTATCCCAAAAATTTTGTCTTCTCTTTCAAAGCATTCGCCGACAGTGACAATGGAGGCTGTGACATAGACAAGAAATCAACATCAGGCGGATGTCAATTTTTGGGTGAAAGACTTCTTTCCTGGCAATGTAAGAAGCAAACCTGTGTTTCTACATCAACTGCTGAGGCTGAATACATTGCTGCCTCAAGTTGCTGCAGTCAAGTTCTTTGGATCCAAAATCAGATGCTTGATTCCGAATCACCTTCATGGAAACTCCAATCTTTGTAGAAAACAATAGTGATATCTCCATCGTCAACAATCCAGTCAAGCACTCCAAAACAAAGCACATTGATATAAGGTATCATTTTATTAAAGATTGTGCAGAAAAGAATCTGATTAAACTGTTTAAATTTCACACTAATCACCAATTGGCTGACCTCTTTACCAAAGCATTCGACGAGGCAAGATTCTTCTACCTCATCAAAGCCATCGGGATGATGAACTTTGATTAACTCACAGCTTTTCACAACCTCAATAAAAGGAAACAAATTTATGTTTAAGAGTTCGTCTCTTGATACAAAAAGAAAAAGAAAATCTCTTGTGTTAATTAGAAACCATTTCAGTTCATAGTCAGTAACTTCTATTAAATTATGAAAAATTAACACAAATTTTCAAAAATCACGTGTTTTGGTTTTCCGGTCCAAGTTCCGGTTCAACCTGTGAGAAAAGAACTTTTGAAAATCTCCAGGTGAACTTCAACCCAAAAAATGCTTTGTATCTTATGTGAAAAATATTTTTGAAAACAATTCTTCCAAGCGGAAAAATCTTCCGCTTGAAGTTCAAACGGAAGAAATTTGGTTTTTAAAATAGAGGAGAAAATGGGTTCCGCTTGAACTTCCAGGTCAACAAGTCAACTGTCACTTTTCATTAAATTACCCGGAAGGCACATCTTTTTAAGCGGATACACATTTAAGTACCCATTAAGTTTTTAACCATTAAATATCTGAGGTTTCAGTAAATATCCTTTTGGATAATGACATGCTTTAACGTGTTCTACCGTATAACCCATAAAGCACCAGTCACATCAGTTACTGAACGGTTGCGTTAAAACCTCTCTCCTCCACGTCACCGATAGAAAAGGTAAAAAGCCCTAAATTACCGTCACTTCCCCCTTTCTCTCAAAACCCACTACCAAATTTCTCTCAAACTCTCTCCTTAACTTCTCAAAACCGTAAATTTCTCTCAAATTCTACATCAACAACGGCTCCCAAGGCGAGTTCAAGTGGAAAAAGCCCGCCAGTGACTCAAAGTTCCCTATGGAACACAACCTGGTGGCTTATCTTGAAACACCTAGTAAAACAGACATTTACAATGGCATGATCGACTTCCTGAAGAACTCTCACCTTCATCATGCGCTGGCAGTTGAAGCGGTGATCTTTGAAGAAATTATGGAAGAATTTTGGTCAAATGCTAGGGTTGCTGAAGGAAACAACGGTGGTGAGAAAATCGTGTCAACTGTTCAGGGCACGATAGTGGAGATAGATGAAGCAAAAATTAGAAAAGTGTTGCAACTAAAGGATGAAGATGGCTATGTGTTTGTTGACTCAAAGGTGTACCTACCTCTATTTAGAGATATTGGGTACAGTGGTTCAATGGGAAGCAAACCAATCAAGAAAGGGAAACTGCCATATAAATGGAGGTTTCTGGCCCACACACTCTTGGTTTGTTTAAATCCCAAGAAAGGCAGTTTTGATGAACTTGCTGCTGAACAAGCCTCAGCATTCTTTGTCGTGGTCAAAGGTCAAAAATTTAATTTCACGAAACTAATTTTTAAAGGCCTCAAAACAAACATCACACCCGAATATGTCTATATGTATCCTAGGTTTTTGACTTGCATTCTCAGGGAAGAATACCCTCAAATTGTTTTCGGAGGTTCAACTTTACAACCAAAACTCCTAATTGAGAAAACTTTTTCTAATCTTGCTATAAATAAGACAGTTTTTCTTGGAAGGGATACTGACCATCCCCTGCCAATTCCAAGGCAGTTTCCTGATGAAACTGCTTAGGCTGAGGTTCAAACGGAAACTGTTGCTGCAATTGAGCAACCTGCTCAAGATGACAGGACTACAAGCCTAATAGTTCCTGATCCCATATCTGTCCCCACTTCCTCTACCATAAAAATATACCAATCCAAAATGAGGAAGTCCACTGCTAAATCAACCACCACTGCCACTTCCTCATCTGAATCCCCTCCTGTCGTTTTCAAAAGACAGAGAAATGTTGTTATTAGGTCTCCTCCACCTACTACCACCAACCAACCTAAAGCTTCAAGCCCCGCTAAAGGCATAAAGCCCAAGAGGAAGCTAGCCAAACTGGGATTTTCTCTTAGGAATGAACCTTCTTTTGAGGGGGAGTCAATAGACATGGATGTACTATCCCCATCCTCAAGGTTTTCACCCCTGCAACCCCTATCACCCAGGAGTGACAGTGCACCCATTCTTGATCCAAATGAGGATGTTATTAACTCACCAACCTCATTACACGAGAACATTATGATGGATCAAGACCCTGCTGCCCTGAAACCCCACTCCTCACTAGAGGTGAATCTCAGGAGTTCGGAAGAGATTCATACAGAGAGGCCTGCTGCTGCCCAAGTATCCCCACTGGATCTTGGTGCTAGTAGTAACATCACTAAGACCCAATCTGTGGCAATCTTCTCTGAATCAGCACCTACGGGTCCTTCATTGGAACCAAGGGTTGTTGAGACAGCAGAAGAGAATCCCAGGTGCCAAGAAGCCATGGGTACCAGGATTGATCAATCTTGGATTGATAACTTGGTTTCGTCCAGGGATACTGGTAAAAAGCCAGTTGAGGACAGTTATACACTACCTGAATTGACGAATTTGTACCTTTCTCTCCAACAAAAGGTTGACTCATTAAATGCAACTGTTGCCACCTTAGTCAAGGGTGTTCCTGTTCAAACTGAAGCAGGTACTTCAAACCCATATAGAGCTGAGGATGAAGCTGATACTGTCAAATTGGGGGAGAAGATGACTTCAACACCTGCCATTCTTGAAATTAAAGAAACAGATAGAATTCTGGATGAAGTTAGAGCCACAGCTTGCAGGAAAGTTGGTGTTTAACCTTTTTCAGTCGAAGAGAATTGGATGAATGTGAAGAGTAGCCAACTCATAGCTATCTCACCATTTGAAGATCCAAATCTCACTGAACTGGTTCAGTCTTCAATGTTGATTGCTGATGCTCTCCCTGAGCATATAAACATGATTACTAGGTTGCTGAAGGATGTCATTTTTCCGGCTGAAAGCGCCAGTAATCAAGCGGAGAAGAATATCGCTTCCACCAGCAAGGCAACTGCTGAGAATCTTGAAGACAGGACTGAAACTGTAGCAGTGGGAACTATGATTGAAGGAAGTGATGAAAATATTTTAGGAGAAGGTGAAGGAACCGAGGTACTAGAAATGACTAACAAAGAACCTGAAGTCACCCAACCTCAGGTGGTGACTGAAGTTCTACATGAAGATGAAGTTCAATTGGAAACCCAGGTTGAAACTGTATTGATTGATGAAAATGCTCCTGGTCCAGTACATGGCCCTAACCAGTCAATATTTGGATCTGATCAATTCCTTGTGGTTCAACTGGAAGAACAACCAAGTGATGAAGGTGAGGATATAGCTGAAACATTAATAGCTATGAGGAGCATTGAGCCAATTCAAGCTGAAGAGTTAGTTCAACCTGAAACTGTTAGAACTATTCAACAGGTTGTTCAAACTCCAGAGTCTGAAGCTGTGAGCAAAATGGTGGAAGTGTTGGATTTAGGTGTCCAGACCCGACTAAATTAAGTACCCGACCCGGTTAAGACCCGTAAGAGTTACACCGGAGGCAACGGGTATTTAAGACCGCTTACTTTTATAACCGGCAAATTCGCAGAAGAATTAATTATTTGTTTATTAAATAGTTTAATAGATAAATAATTAATTACTTATTTAATTTATTATTAATCATTAAGATTAATCAAGCGACAAAAGACGACATACAATATTAATGTCATGGACGGAAATAAACGATCTATTAGTTTGTCTAATATTCGTTAACGTCGGCAGAGAAACATTTAAAGGGTTTAAATGTTAATCTCGGAAATTAAATGGATCGACAAAAGATTAAACAAACACGAGGGACTTAACGGAAAAATTAATCAGATATATATATATCTGATTAATGGAGGGGGCGAAACCCTAATCGCTAGACTAAAATTTTCGGCCCCCTCTCCTCCCTCTCTCTCGTTCGACGCCGCCACCCACGAGCCGCCGCCGTCCTCTTCTTTTTCTCTGTTGATCGATTCATTCGATCGCGAGAAAGTTTGATCCGTCATTCGCCATTTGCCGAGCCGCCGCAGCAACCAAGTCGAGCCGCCGCAGCAGCCCAAGCCGGGCCGCCGCAGCAGCCGACCCCCTTGCTCCGCCATCGGTCGCCGCCGCCAGCCACTCACCGTTCGCCCTCCCGCGAGCCGCTGCTGCCGTCCACCGCCGCGACCCAGCCGCCGCCGCCTGCAACTCAGCCGCAGCCGACCACCGGGCTACCGTCACCGTCTCCGTTGCTCACCGCCGCCTCTCGAGCCGGTTGCCGCCCCTCCTCGCCATCGCCGGTTCCACCGCCGACAAACCCTAGCCGCGACACCCGCGAGTTCCGCCGTCGTCCGCGAAACCCTAATTTCGCGCCTATCCGATGTACGGGATTTCAGTGCCGTGTCACTGAGGGAATTCCGTATCTGCGAGGTCGTTTTCGATTTGCCCGTCAAATCGTCCTGCGAAACCCTAGCGTCACCCGTTGACTTTCGGTGTCTCAAACGTCTGTTTGAATCACCGCTCAGGTATATCTAAACTTGTTATTAGTTTAGATTTAATCGTTTGTTTATTTTATGATATGTCGCGTTTTTATATAAATGCGTTTTTTTTTGGTGTTTGCGCGTATGGTGATTGTCGAATCCTGTTGTTTTGGCTTAAGCTAATTATCTGGTTTTTCGCGTTAGTAAATTAGAACGTTTTCCGCTGCCTATTAAATTAATTGTTAATTTAATTATCTGATTTAAATCACTTCGGTAATTGATTAAATAATTATTTATTGTAAATAATTATTTTCACAAAAAGAAAATTGCTATTACCGAGACCCGAATGCCACTGTCGTAACCCAACAGTGGTATCAGAGCCTTGATCACCACACGCAAACCCAAACCGGTTGTTTTAAACCGGTGTGCTTTCGCGAACTGGGGTTCTGAACCCGAAAGTCGCGAAATTGAATGAATCGCCTTTTAATATGTTTAGTCGATTTGGATCCACTAAACATAACCCGATTCAATAAAATTGATTGAATTATCTTTCGTGCATATTCGGCCCAACCCCATTTAATTTTGTCATGGATTCGTTATGGTTTGGCCCATTAGGCCCATGTTGTTTTGTTTTGGATTGGCCCAATTTTACTGGGTTCAAAGTTGTAATTATTTAAAATAGAATAGTTTTATTTTAATTTGTTATCGCTCACCTTCGCCTGGACGAACAAGAAGAGCTTGATACAAGGACCCATTTGAGATTATCCCTTTATGGGATTTTCGAAAATGGCTAGAAGTCAAAACGAAACCGACGTCTCCCGATGACGCGCAGGAGCTTGTTGAAGCCAGTGGGAGCAACTAAGTCGATCAGGGAGTTTTCTGTTCTCGTGGTTGATTTACTTTTATGTCCCTTGCCCTTATTCGATATTGTCATAGGCTCTGACAATATCGAAGCCCCCTGCATGGCCGGATATGTACATGTGTGTTTGCTTGTTTTGGTTGCTTGTCTTAATTTGATTAACGCGCCAACTAAAATCCAAACTTAGTTTTATCGATATAAAACTAATTTTTCAATCGATTAAATAAAAGTCCTAATTTTATTACGACTTCATAAAATATATTAACCAATTTAATTTGACATTAAATTCGAATTTTTCGATAAAGTAATCGAACATTAATAAAATTGGTTATCGTCTCGCGACACATAGATCATTAATACTTAGGTTTTTTAAATGATCGTCCCGAGTGAGATAGGATTCATAAAATCTGTCGTCACATTAAATATTAAAATATGACCTAATAATCCTATCTGGTAAGCCTAAAACCGGTAGTCTATGCCATCCTATGTCAAGTCTAACTTGGAACATATTGACCGATACATCCGTGTTGGAGTATTTCAACACCGCACGTGGTGTTTAGGGTATCTTCCAAGGTGAGCGTATTGGAGTATTTCAACACCGTACGCACACACTGACCACTTAGGACAACTACTATTTTCTTTACACGCACCTTTGGTATTGGAGTATTTCAACACCGTACCTCTGGTCGGCTTGTAGACAAAATGGGCATGGATGGGGCTAAACGTATTTCGTTGATCCGTTCGCGAAAGCCCCATAACGGGAGTTGTGACAGTCACAAGTGACAATCGTTGTCCGTTCAGCTACTTAGAAATTTTGAAAGCACTTTACGCTGTCTGGAGAAATTGTCTAACTAACTGAATTCCCAATTCCTATTCAAGATTAGTTGCCATCCTTGAATACAATCAAACATCGAAACACTAAAACATTTGCCTATTTGTTTCAGATGGCTAACCGCGCAAACCAAGAGATTTTCCATCTCAAGTTTCTCCTTGAGAAGGAGAAACTTAATGGCGCCAACTTCCTTGATTGGGAAAGGAACCTGAAAATTGTCCTGAAAATGGCTAACATGGAAAACGTGTTAGAGGCTGAGGTTCCTGAGGAACCTGAAGCTGACACGGCCGCGGCGCGAAATGCCCATAACACACTGCGAACAAACGCCAAGAATGTCGTGTGTCTTATGCTAGCCACCATGGATTCTGAGATCCAGAAGAACATGGTTGACAGGACTGCTTTTCAGATGATCGGTGATCTAAGGGGCATGTTTGAAACTCAGGCCCGACAAGAGCGCTATGACACCGTTGTGACACTCATTAGTTGTCGCATGGCCGAAGGCGCTCCCGTCAGCCCTCATGTCCTGAAGATGAAGAGTTACATCGACCGCTTAGCAAAACTGAATTACGTCATCCCTGCCGAAATGGCGACTGACCTGATTCTTCACTCACTGTCCAGTGCCTTCACCCCTTTCCGGGTAAATTTTAACATGCATAGCATGGTAAAGACAGTGACTGAACTTCACGGTATGCTTAAGACCGCTGAAGTTAATTTTGTTAACGGTAAGGCACCCGATGTACTCGCGATCCGATCAGGAGGCGTCAAGAAGCCCGAGGTGAAGAAGGGTAGGCGTGGGAACAAGAAGAAAGGCAAGGCAGCTGTTACCAGAGGGTCTGGAAGCTCCCAAAAGGGCAAGCCTAGGGCAACCAAGGCACCGCCGCCTGAACAGCGCGAGTGTTTTGAATGCCACAAGATGGGGCACTGGAAAAGGAACTGCCCAGAGTATCTTGCCAAGGTGAAAAGCGGAAAAGCCCAGCCGGGTAATTCTTCAAGTATACACATAAGTTCATGTTGTATGATGCTTCACTTATTCCTACAAAATATATGTTTGACATACTTTACATTTTGTAGGTGCATGAAGCTGAAAGGAAGCAAACCAAGACGACACTGAGCTACTCTGCGATTTTCGTACCTAAATAAAGTTCGTGTCATGAGTTTTCGGTTCAAAACAATTCTTGGTGATTTTAAAACAACTTGTTTTGTTTGGTTTCCCTGGCTGTTTTCCAGGATGAACAAATTGCTTCCTCTGGATTTTGATTATGACATGTTTTGACAATGGTTGATTTTCGAAACATACATGATTGGTTTTAATCTACTTTGAATTTGATTCAACCTTTTGTTAGATTAAATTCAAAATCCCATAACAACATACCTTGTAGCCTGGTGCACTTGATTTGATCAAGGCTAGCTTAAATGCGACATGATACCCTTTTTTAGTTATCATATCCCATCAAAGCTATAATGCCTTAAGCGTATATCGTAATTGTTACGAGACAACGCACGACGCAACAATAGTTCGTGAAGTCCCATGACTTTGAACCATCCGACGTTAAGAATATTAAATCAAGACGAACCAATTGAAGATCGCCCTTCCGATCTACAACCTTATGAACAAATCAATCCTCTGCTTCAAGCAGACGTTTGTTCATATAAGTTCGATTCACCAGCCGAATTACTACAGGAGTAATCACCTGATGATTACAACGTTGTAGAATGGTCACACCAATTCTGGTGCACATTACCATTACAAATAAATGTGCATACCTACACACATCTTGGAAGTCTTAGATTACACTTGTTGTACTCACGTGAGTTTTGAATCCGACATGCACTAAAAGGTTTAGTACAACGATTCACTGTTTCATCTAGAAACCAATAAACACAAGACTGATGACTTGCCACAACAAAAGCCCTTGACTTTCTGTAACCATAACGCCCCTTCACACATCACTTGCATAACTAACTTCCAATCCCAAGACCAGTATCTTGCGAAGATGGAATTTAGTAATTACATGTCCAAACCTAGATCTTTAAATATCTAGAGAAAGGTGATTCTGATAAATCACTGGATCATGTAATGCAACTCTCGCATCTAAACGAGACGAGCATATCAAAAATGTTTCACCAACAATGGATTGTTGCTTAACGAAACATAGTGACATTCTGATTAGAGTTTGTATGTTAACCTCACCTGAATAAGGGAAACATCCTCTAATGTCGGACCCGAGAATCCGATAGAATAAATCATCATCTCGACCACCACGAAATACTTTCAAACGATCATAGACGAACGTATTTTCATGCTATCAAACTCTGAAAGGACTTTGACAATCGTCTTTGAACTTATGAGTAAGTCATAACATATGGATATTAAGCATTCGATTTCCGTACCATATATTACGGAGTCGAACATTTTCGTTCTTGGAAACGAAATTTAACTATCACGTTTTCTTCGTGCAAATTTGATATCCAAACGGTTTGAAAGAAGAATGATGATAGGGAATGTCAATCTGCCTCAAGCAAGTGGGAGCATCGCCACTGATCCTTACCGGAATAACGGTCAAGTGCCGATCTAAAGATCATTTAAATTTACTGGAGTAAAATTTCAAATGACACCTCAATTAATTATAAGTTTCAAGATTAAATTAAGTATTGATCATCAAATGGCTGAGCAACCATTAATACGATCAATCTCTTGAAACGATTCGAATCATACTAAATGTGATCCGAAAATAAATCCAATACTTGGATATTGCATGGAATGTTGCCGTAAAGTGTTACGCCATGACCATAGATGGAAATTCACATCATCACTACTATACACTGATGAAAGGGAATATATGTTCATTAACCGAGTACCAATTGTACTCGTTGAACATTGATAGCCACCTTAATTGAATCTGAACTAAGAATGCCGTAAAACATTCAAAGGGTTAATTCGACTCTGTAAATAGTCGGTTAACATGCTCGAGTGATAACACAGTCGTACATGGGCTTACCAAGGGCACTACATTATCACAAGTTCAATTCACTTAAGAAGACTCACTGTTCAAGATAAACACTGAATCTTAAGAAACAACAGATATTGGCAATCCTAAAACGAAACTCGAGGAAATGATTGCGAGTTTATAGTTTTCAATGATCAGGTCAGATCAGTGAAATGACACTATTGGATAGTGCATGAATTCTGCATCACATCGATATTCGATTTTAGTGTTGGATGTCGAACATTATCGTTTGCACCATATTATTCGATCTCCTCTAAGCTGTTAGACGGGACTTATGAATTCTGCGTAACGCGTTCGAATTTTATACGTTTTTGTTATCCATGAATATTTCGTCAATATTCTAAAGGTCCGTAGTCGATCAGACATTGCGGGAGCAGCGACTGAAGCAAGACTATTCTGACTCTGGACTCAAGGTGTTGACCTTCAGACTCACAAGGCCTCATTAGAGAATGACGTCAGGACGTAACTCGCATCAGAGTGTCTTCATGGATTTAATCATAAGACAATTCTGATTGATGGTATACTCAACGGTATCCTTCAACCTGAGATACATAAGCGACCTCCCGTCTGCCAAAGAACATTCTTTGATTGTAGCTTAACGCTGTCGCGTAACTACCAGCCATAACGGTTACTTTTGGGAACGGATCTGAAGCTTAGTGGGAGCTGTATGTAGTCAATATGGGATTCTGTGCTCTTGCATTGATATTGCAACAGTTTGACATCGTGGGCCCTCTCGTTAGTTCCAAGTGTTAAGTGTAAGGCCTTACCCAAACTTACTGTGTGTTTGATTGGACCACTTCGAACAGAACAACGAGAAATACAATGATCGAACATGATAGAGAATGAATAAATCCATGTCTCTAGTTCGATTGATGTCTCATACAGAAAGGATCTGATGACTTTAAAATGCCATAAGTCTAAACTATATCACAAGTTTATTGATATGCCTTGGTTGTTTTGACTTGAAGTGTCATGACTGGTTGGGACAGCCACGTGTAGCTAGAGCACCTCTGACTGTATCTTGATTAATAGTCGCGATCAGTCCAAGTGGGAGACTGTTGGATTTAGGTGTCCAGACCCGACTAAATCAAGTACCCGACCCGGTTAAGACCCGTAAGAGTTACACCGGAGGCAACGAGTATTTAAGACCGCTTACTTTTATAGCCGGCAAATTCGCAGAAGAATTAATTATTTGTTTATTAAATAGTTTAATAGATAAATAATTAATTACTTATTTAATTTATTATTAATCATTAAGATTAATCAAGCGACAAAAGACGACATACAATATTAATGTCATGGACGGAAATAAACGATCTATTAGTTTGTCTAATATTCGTTAACGTCGGCAGAGAAACATTTAAAGGGTTTAAATGTTAATCTCGGAAATTAAATGGATCGACAAAAGATTAAACAAACACGAGGGACTTAACGGAAAAATTAATCAGATATATATATCTGATTAATGGAGGGGGCGAAACCCTAATCGCTAGACTAAAATTTTCGGCCCCCTCCCCTCCCTCTCTCTCGTTCGACGCCGCCACCCACGAGCCGCCGCCGTCCTCTTCTTTTTCTTTGTTGATCGATTCATTCGATCGCGAGAAAGTTTGATCCGTCGTTCACCATTTGCCGAGCCGCCGCAGCAACCAAGTCGAGCCGCCGCAGCAGCCCAAGCCGAGCCGCCGCAGCAGCCGACCCCCTTGCTCCGCCATCGGTCGCCGCCGCCAGCCACTCGCCGTTCGCCCTCCCGCGAGCCGCTGCTGCCGTCCACCGCCGCGACCCAGCCGCCGCCGCCTGCAACTCAGCCGCAGCCGACCACCGAGCTACCGTCACCGTCTCCGTCGCTCACCGCCGCCTCTCGAGCCGGTTGCCGCCCCTCCTCGCCGTCGCCGGTTCCACCGCCGAAAAACCCTAGCCGCGAACCGCGACACCCGCGAGTTCCGCCGTCGTCCGCGAAACCCTAATTTCGCGCCTATCCGACGTACGGGATTTCAGTGCCGTGTCACTGAGGGAATTCCGTATCTGCGAGGTCGTTTTCGATTTGCCCGTCAAATCGTCCTGCGAAACCCTAGCGTCACCCGTTGACTTTCGGTGTCTCAAACGTCTGTTTGAATCACCGCTCAGGTATATCTAAACTTGTTATTAGTTTAGATTTAATCGTTTGTTTATTTTATGATATGTCGCGTTTTTATATAAATGCGTTTTTTTTGGTGTTTGCGCGTATGGTGATTGTCGAATCCTGTTGTTTTAGCTTACGCTAATTATCTGGTTTTTCGCGTTAGTAAATTAGAACGTTTTCCGCTGCCTATTAAATTAATTGTTAATTTAATTATCTGATTTAAATCACTTCGGTAATTGATTAAATAATTATTTATTGTAAATAATTATTTTCACAAAAAAATTATTTGCTATTACCGAGACCCGAATGCTACTGTCATAACCCAACAGGATAAAGCCAGAATAGCCTCTGAACATGAGAGGTTAGCCAAGGAGTTTCAAGATGATTTGGAGTTGTATTCTCAAAACAAGGTTGTTGAGAGTTTTCTTGAAGAAGCCAAGAAAAGGTCATTTGATTGGTGGTTGAAGGAATATGACTTGGGTGCAATGACTGAAGCAAAAAGGAAGAGGTTGATTGCCATTGCCTCCTAGATGCCCACTAAGCTAGTGAAGAATGATGAGAATTACCTATTGCTGAAAAAGGTAAAAAGGGTCCTGATTGTTCGAAATTGGAAGTCAGAGGATAAAGTCAACAATATGAAGGTTAAGGAGCTATGCCAACTGATTGATTCAATATTTCAAGAGCTCAGAGGAAATGAAGTCGCTGTTAATCCGAAACTGGTGTTGCCCTCACCATCGGATTCATTGATGATGCAGATATCCTTCCTCCACCTTCCTTCATATATGAACAAAAGCCCACACCTACAGCTGTTCCATCAGTATTTCAGTCACTTGCCATCATACCTTACAAGCCACCCTCAATATCCAAGAAAGTAGCCACCAAACTCTCAAACCCAAAATACAGAACCGAAAATTTCACTCCAATCATCCCCTTTAAAAATAAACCTGCACCTACCATGGATTTTTCAGATATCTTCCCACCAACTCCTCCTTCAAGCCCAACACCTGAAGCCAGCAGACCACCTTCTCAAACATCTTTGCCACCTCTTACTATAAGAGAACCCTCATCCACCACCCTTCCTACACCTCCTGCCAAACCAACTGTTGATCAACCTGGTCCATATTCACCTTCATCTAAAGGGAAAGCTCCTGCAGTGCAAGACTCAGGAAGTGATGAAGAGAGAAAAATGATAAAAAGGAAAATGTTGCATGCCAAGAAAAAGAAAGATCAGAGTCAAAGAAAGAAGAGGGCCACCAAGAAAGAACAAAATTATTGGGTGGACAGTGAATGAAGACAACTTTGATTTCACTTTCAGCTTGGCAAATGGCACAACTCAAGTGGTGAATGCTCACAAGGCCACTACACTTCTTACTGTACTCCAAAGAACTGATATCATTCAGAAGCTTAAAGAAATTCTAAGTCCAACAAGAGCTGAGCACCTGTTAAGGATTTGTATTCAACCTTCAGTGCTTGAATGTGGAATGCTCTACAGAAGCAATTTGGATGTTGATGATACAGATGAAGAAGAAGAAGAGTCTGTTAGTGATATATAATTCATTATTTGGGAAGAAGATGAGAAGCTGTTTTATGTGCACAGAGCCGATGGCACCTTCACCGCCCATGAATCCATCTTAGTTCAGACTGAATGGAGTGAAAGAGATTGGGAACCATTCAAACATGTGAAGGTGACCAAAACCAACTCTAAAGAGCTTTCTCAAAATCTAGATGCCAACATCAAGTCTGTTGACAAGTAGGTCAAGGAGAAGACTATTTTTTTGGTACAAGTCAATTTTTGGAAATAGCTTCGAGATGGAAAATAAATTTGACAGTACGAGCTTAGGTGGAGATTGTAAGGAATATCGCTTTGAAGATTTCCGCCTGAAAGCCAATTTTGAAGAGTTCCGGCTGAAGTTGAAGTTCGAGCGGAACTCTCAAGTTCAAGCGAAACTGGCTGTTCAACCGGAAGAAGCAATTTTGTCTGTTAGCAAATATTCCGGGTGAACTTGATTATCCACCAGATAATGAGTTCAACCGGACTCTTCCTGAGAAGTCTTTTCAGTCGTCCAATCCTGCAAAAAGCTTCTTGGTTGCTTCCAAATCTATCAAAGCCGCTCTCCTAAAGTAGTATGTTGCTGATCACACGCAAGATATTCCATATATCAAAGATTATTCTTTTGGTAGTTTGTATTTGACTTTTGTTTAACGGTTTAGATTAAATCGTTTGAGATCAATGGTTGTCATTGATCTCATCTGCACTATATATAGCTTAGTTAGCTTTCAGTTTTACACACAGTTCTCGATCAACTTGTAATAGTGTAAACTTGAGTTAATGCAAATAGTGCCAAGTATTTCTTACTTCGTTGTTACTATCCTTATGCAATCAAACACTTACATTACACAAGAGAACTAAGAATTGCTTAAGTAAAGTGAAATATAGCTTTAATTCCGTAGGGTTATATTTACAAGTAGAGGGTTTCTTGTTAAGTTAAACAGTAATTAACACCGATCCTACAATTGATTTCACTAAGAGATGAGTACAAGATCTAGAGAGAGAATAAACACTCAGAACAAACACAGTTAAGATGACAGAAGTGATAGAAGTTTTTAACTCTAACCAAGTCAACCTATTTATAGGTGACTTTATTCTGTCCAATGAACCAACTAGAAAACCATTTGGTTCGCTGGCCCCGAACCAATGGTTCGGAACATGGTTCGTTGACCCTAAGACTCAACACAGAGCCGGTCCTAAGGATTTAGGGGCCCTGTTCGAACTAAAAAAATGGGCCCCATTCGAAAATAAAATTACAAATAGAAAAGGTTATTAAATAAGACAAAAGATAAGTTATAGCAATAAACATAAGAAAATTATAGTTCTAAAATGATATTCTAAGTAGTTAACCGACAAATCGTGCAGATCTCTTAGAACTTTTTATAGCAAATTGATTGATTAAGTCTTAATAGTTTATAATATTAAAAAAACAAAAAATATGGGCCCCATAAAATAATGGGTCCTGTTCCGTCGCACCTCTCGCACATGCTTAGGGCCCCCATTGTCTCAACATAACGCTCTCACTTAGATACAATACACGAGACACACTATAGCATATGATTATGCTCTAACATTCTCAAGAGGAAGATATAGATTATGATGAAGTTTTTGCTCCTGTAGGCAGACTTGAAGCCATCAAAATCTTCTTGGTTTATGCTGCATTCAAGAACTTCCCAGTCTTTCAAATGGATGTTAAAAGTGTCTTTCTCTACGGGCTGTTAGAACAAGATGTGTATGTATGTCAACCTCCAGGTTTTGAGGACCCACACTACCCAAATAGAGTGTGTAAGCTTATCAAAGCTTTGTATGGTCTCAAACAAGCTCCTAGAACTTGGTATGAAAAGAAAATGGATATAGGAGAGGAGAAATTAACAAAACACTCTTCATCAAGAAATTTGGTAAAGACATGTTGATGGTTCAGATATATGTGGATGACATTATCTTTGGTTCATCCAATTCTGCTCTTTGTAAAGAATTTGAAGATCTTATGCAAGCAATGTTTGAGATGAACTCAATGGGAGAACTCAGTTTCTTCTTGGGGCTACAAGTGAAGCAAACTGCCTCTGGTATCTTCTTGAATCAATCTAAATATATTCAAGATATGCTTAAACATTTTGATATGCAATCAGCTTCTAGTTCCAAGACTCCCATTTCCACATCCCACAAGCTTTCAAGTGACTCTAGTGGTGAACTAGTGGATGAGCATATGTATAGAGCAATTATTGAATCTTTGATGTACCTCACAGCAAGTAGGCCAGACATTAAGTTCAGTGTTTGTCTATGTGCAAGGTATCAAGCATCACCAAAGGAACCCCACATGTTGGCAGTTAAAAGGATATTAAGATATTTGAAGGGTCAACCTAAGCTAGGTTTGTGGTACCCTAAGAGTTCTGATTTCACCTTCAGGAGCATTCACTGATAGTGATTATGGAAAGTCAACTTCAGGCGGATGTCAGTTTTTGGGGGAGCGAATTATCATATGACAATGCAAGAAACAGACTTGTGTATCTACTTCTACTGCTGAAGCTGAGTACATTTCTGCTTCAAGCTGTTGTGGTCAAGTTCTATGGATCCAAAATCAAATGCTGGACTATAGAATCACCTTCATGGAAACTCCCATCTACTCTGACAACAACATTGCCATCTCCATCACCAACAACCCTGTGAAACATTTAAAAACAAAGCACATCGACATCAGGTATCATTTATTAGAGATTGTGCTGAAAAGAATTTGATCAAATTGCTTAAAGTTCACACTGATGACCAATTAGTTGACTTATTCACAAAAGCTTTTGATGAGGCAAGATTCTTCTACCTCATTACAGCAATTGGTATGATGAACTTTGATTAAATTTTTTTCTGAAACCTTTAATAAAGAAGACCTTTGTGTCAAAGAGTCCGTCTCTTGATACAAAAAGGAAAAGAAAAAGAAAATCTTTGTGTTAATTAAAACCCATTTTGATTCATAGTCACTAATCTCTGTCAAACTATGAAAATTAACATAAGTCATTTTAAAAAATTCATGTGTTTTTGTTCTTCTGTTTTATGTTCCGGTTCAACCTGCGAGAAAACAATTCTGAAAATCTCCGGGTGAACATCAACAGGAAATAAGTTTTGTCGTATACGTGGAAAAAGTTTTTGAAAACAATTCTTCCAAGTGGAAAAAATGTCCGCTTGAAGTTCAAACGGAAGAAATTTGGATTTTATTAAAAGAAGAAAATGGGTTCCGCTTGAACTTCCGGGTCAACGGTCAAAGTTGCTTTACATTTAATTACCCGTAAGGCACTTTTTTTTCTAAGCGGATATGCATTGAATTACCCATTAAATTTTTAACCATTAAATATCCGAGGTTCAATAAAATATCTTTATGATAAAGACATGTTTTAGAGGGTTGTATGTATAAACCCCAAAGCACAGGTCACATCAGTCACTGAACGGTTATTTCAAGTTCTCTCTCCTCCACGTCACCCACGTCAAAGTAAAAGGCCCTAAATTATCATCATTCCTCACTTTTGTCATAACTTCCGCATCCAAATCCTCTCGACTTCTCCATAATCTCCAAGAAACTATCAAATTTTTCTCAAAATCCGACAAAATCCATGGCTTCAAAAGTAAGCACAAGTGGCAAACGGCCTGCCAGAAGTTCTAAGTTTGCCGTAGAATACAATCTGGTGGCATATCTCGAAAACCCAAGCAAGACAAGTGAATACTCCGACATGATAGAATTCCTAAAGAAATCACATATTCATCACGCGCTTGCAGTTGAAGCGGTGATCTACGAAGAAATTATGGAAGAGTTCTGGTCTAATGCCAAAGTTATCGAAGATAGTAACGGTGTTGAAAGTATCACTTCAAAGGTGAAGGGTACATATGTGGAAATTGATGAAGCAAAAGTTCGAAAGGTACTAAAATTGAGAGATGAACATGGCTACATCATGATTGAAGCCAAACGATATCTACCACTTTTCAGAGCAGTCGGCTACGGCGGCTCCATCACCAGTAAAATGATCGAAAAGGGGCAATTTCCACTTAAATGGCGATTCCTTGCCCATATCCTACTGGTGTGTCTAACTCCAAAGAAGGGAGGCTTTGATAAACTTTCTGCTGAGCAAGCCTCTGCATTTTGTGCTGTGGTGAAGGGTGAGCATTTTAATTTCTCTAAACTGATTTTTTCATGCCCTAAAATTAAATGTTCAAACTTTTTCCTTTTTCACATACCCAAGGTTTTTAACCTATATCTTACAAGAGGAATACCCTCAAATCACTTTCAGTGGTACAGTTTTGCAACAAAAACTTCTCAATGAGAAAACTTTTTCGAACTTAGTTGTTAACAATTCAGCTTTTCTCGAAAGGGACACTGACCATCCCTTGCCAATTCTGAAGTAATTTCCCGATGAACCCTCAAATTTTCAGGATCAAACGGAAAATGTTGCTGCAACTAAGCACCTGGCTCAAGATGACAGTGCTATAGAACCCATAGTCACTGAACCCACATCTGTTCCAACTTCCTCTGCCATTCAAACATAACAATCCAAAAAGAGGAAGTCGACTGACAAAAACACCACTGCCATAACCCAACCCGAATCCCTTGTTGCCACTTCCAAAAGGCACAAATCTGTGGTTGCTAGGTCTCCTCCACCTATGCCCATTGAAACCACCCAAGCTTTAAGCCCCGCAAAAGGCAAAATGCCCAAGGGAAACTAACCAAATTGGGATTATCTCTCCGGGATGAACCTTTATCTGATGGGGAGTCACTAGACTTAGATGCACAATCCCCATCTGTTAGGTTTTCAAACCCTACTTCTTCATCACCTTTGATTTACAATGCATTCAATCCCTATCCAAATGATGGTGTTATTAACTCACCCACCTCATTACATGAGAACATTCTAATGGGTTTGGACCCTGTTACATTGGAGGTGAATCTCAGAAGTGAAGAAGAGATTCATATAGAACGGGCTGCTGCTGCCCAAGTGTCCCCACTGGACCTTGGTGCTAGTAGTAACATCAATAAGACCCCATTCATGGCAATCCTCTTTGAATCAGCTCCTGCGGGTCCTTCATTGGAACCAAGGGAACCTAAGACAGTATGGGGAATCCAAGGTGCCAAGAAGCCGTTGGTACTAAGCATGATCAATCTCGGATTGATGGCTTAGTTTTCTCTAGGGATACTAGTAAAAATCCAGTTGAGGACAGTTATTCACTACATAAATTGACGACCTTGTACTAATCACTACAACAACAAGTGGATGATCTTAATGCCATTGTTGCAACTCTTGTTCAAGCTTAAGCAAAGCCTACATAACCTATCACTGAACCACAGGTGGAAGCCAGTTCTATAAACCAAGACATGGTTCAATCAGTTAAAGCTGATCCTGTCAAATTGGAGGAGAAAACTCCTGCTACACCATCATCATCTGTTGCATACAACTAGGAGATTGAAGAAATTGAAAGACTTCCGATTGAAGTCAGAATGACTGCATTCAAGAAAGCAAAGGTTCAACCATTTTATGTGGAAGAGAGTTGGGAAACCATAAGGAACAGCCAATTAGGTTCCGTGTCCCCTTTCAAATACCCCACTCTAACTCAACTTGTCTAATCTTCCATGCTTATCGCTGGTGCCCTCCCTGAGCACATCAATATGGTGATAAGGCTAATAAGAGATGTGATCATTTCAAGGAAATAATCCTTTGCTCAATCATCAAAGGATGTGGCCTCTAGTAGTAGGGTTATTGCAAAAAATGTAGTCATTCTGGATGAAAACTAAAGTGTTTGAAACTGAGAAAATGGATGAAAACATTCTAGGTGAAGGTGAAAACACTGAGGTAATAGAATCGGTTGACAAAGGAACTGAAGTCACCAAACCAGAGGTGGTGACAGAAGTTCAACCGGAAGTTCAAGTTGAAACTCAAATAAGGTAATTGTGATTGATGAGAATGCACCAAATGTAGAGAGAACAGGGAGAATTGAAGAGAATGTCTTAATCTTTGGAACTGATCAGTTCATATTCCATCCGAACCAACCAGGAGATGAAACTAAAGATGTTGCTCAGACTCTTATAGCTTTGCATGAAGGTGGCAATCAATCAGTTTAAGCGGATGAACTAGTTCAAGTGGATAATGCTTTGGTAATTCTTCAGGCTATGCAAACAGGAGAGGCTGTAGCTTTTAGCAAGTATGTAAGAGATGCTAGAATAGCAGCAGAAAATGAGAGGCTGGCTAAAGAGTATCAGGAAGAGTTAGAATTATACTCTATTAACTTTGTGGTAGAAGGAGTGTTTGAAGAAGCTAAAAAGAGATCAGCTGAATGGAGAATGCAAATTTATAATTTGGTAAAGATGAATGATAAAGAAAAAGACAGGTTGATGAGCACTGCCTTAAAGATGCCTAGCAAAATGGTCAAGAATGATGATAATTATGAACTTCTCAAGAATGTGAAGAGAATTCTAGTCTTATGGAATTGGAAAACAGAAGAAGAGGCAATCAACATGAAGGTCAAAGAACTCCGTGCTACATTGACTTCCTTTATTAAAAGCTGAAAGGAGATGAGCTTGTTGTAAACCCTAACCTGGTTATGCCTGATCATTCTACAACCATCTTAGGTATATCCAAATTGCCATTCATTAAACCTGAACCTAATGTAGAAGAGGTAGATGCACCAGTGATGCCACCTCCTTTTATAACTGAACTGTTTCCTTCCCTTAGACAAACCCAGTTATTCTCATTACCAAAAGGCCCAACCAGTTACACACGTTTCCAACCAAGAAAATCCAAGTATCTCCATCCCAAATACAGAACTGATAATTTAACCCCATTCACTCTCTTTGACCCAAAACCAAAGCCTACCTCAGTCCTGGATATGTCTGATATATTTCCAGAAACTCCTACATCATCTGCAGCAACCACTACTGCACCTCCACCACCACCAAAATTCACCTCTGTTAAGCTTTCTTCTTCAGTCAAAGGAAAAGAAATGATGCTGACTGAAGAATAGAAGAAGAAGATGATTGTTCACCGAAGGAAAAACAGTCCGGATGATGACCCAAGTGAGACTGAGAGTTTTTGAAGAAGTGAGTACAAGTCAATTTTGAAGATAGCTTCGATGATGGAAAATAATTTGACAGCGTCAGCTTAGGGGGAGATTGTAAGGAATATCGCATTTGATATTTCCGGTTGAAGTCTTATTTTGAAGAAGTTCCGGCTGAACTTGGTTCAAGCAGAAGTCTCAGTCCAAGCGGATAAAGCTATTCAACTGGAAGAAGCACTTTTGTACCAGACGCGAATGTTCCCGAAGTCGGCCCTGGGGGACGTCACGTCGTTGGTTTTACTCAAAAGCAAAATGAAAGAGATTAGAATAAGCAACGGATATTAAAACTTCTAATATCAATACAGATATCTATCAGATAGGATAAAGCTACACTATGCTAGCCTTTAACGTACACTTGATAGCCTGCCTCCATGACCTGCATAAACATTCTCTTTGCTCCTTTTGCTAGAAGTCACTACATAACCTGATATGCATGCTTAAAAGTTAGCTTATGCTGGTGAATTCTAAGTTTTATCATTGGGCAGCTAACAGTTCATTCAATAACACATTCCATGGAAAACACGTTTATCACGTACACATACATGCAACATATACTATTTACGTGATTTCATAACATTATACTGACCATACCTTATCCCATGATAGTCTTACATTTCCGGGATCGACTCCTCTGCCAGGCCGATCGTCACTGAACCTTTAACATCCTGCTCGAGCCCATTCCTACCGAAGCGGATCTATCCCACAATAGGGACATAACCCTATTACAAGAAGTTTACTTTCAATTCATTCATTCATGCATGCATTACATTACCATTTATCTTGTTCTGAAAACATACTTTTTGTATCACGTTGAAAACCACACAATACTCCAACTGTTTAAAAATATTTCATTAATTATTTCTGTTCCATAAACTACATGGTACTATACCATGTTTACGATCACACGTTAAACCGTTTCTCCTTTCAAAACATAAATTTACCTACACATCGTAGTGTGGCAACTCATGAACTGTTAACTTCTCGTAACCCTGCCATTCCCATAACCCACACCCATACAGTGTAAAGCATTTAATAATAAACCATGACTTTACACAAGAAGTTTAAATAAAACATTTCAAAGCATGCATACAAGCCAAAATATTAAAACATTTAAAAGTGGGCTCATAAAACTCACCTTAGCTTTGCACAAAATATCTTATCTTGACTGCTAACCATATTGTAACACTTCTCACATAATCTGAGATCCTATAACCAGATGTCTTAACTAGGTTAAAATACTGATTAGCAGTTAACCTTAACCTATGGACCAAACCCCAACCGGATGGGTTAAAATCCCATACTTAACCATTTTCATTAAAACTGTCGTTTCTTTAATACGGTCGTATTATTTCTCTGTAATACGGTCGTATCCGTTCGTTCCACCGAATCCATAAAACCATACGCTCTAATACGGCCGTATCGCCTTAGACTGCAACACGGTCGTATTGCTCATTTAGCAGTTTATCCATTTATCCATAAACGCCTTTCAACTTGGTTTGTAGAAATCGTATATCATCCTAACAACTATTTATCAGTTATTGTGGGTTATCCAATCCCCAACCCACTGACTTAAACACATATAACCCGACACTTGCGTTAAATAAATCTAAACAGAGACCCGTGCATAGAACACGTGTACTATCGGTATTAATACTTGTACCTATCTCAAAGTGTCGGATCGAATTATGTGATCAGTTATGTTCCCATCATAGGCACAAAACTCAGCTCATGCACCATCTACAAGCTCGAACCTATCTGATGTACAACTCATTTATGCACCTAAAATTGTACCGAGAGTATTTTACAAACTGGTCATTTTAAAAACCCAACTTACCAACCTCTGATCGGAATGAAATTTAAGTATAAAATTCAACTACGAGTTAGCAAGCTACTATCAAAATTTCATAATGATCCGACTATTGATTCATCGGGAATTAATGATTCTCCGGGACTGTGTTACACATGACATTCCGATCAGTCAAGTTCTCACATAAAATCCATACTTTACACCTCTGATCAGTATTTCCTCTTAGAAGAATATTCATGTGGGTGTTATAAATCAACATACCAAAAATCACGATGATCTGACCATTGAATCATCGAAATTATCGATTCTTCGGGACTGTGCTCACAACCCGAAATTCCAATCAGTCAACTCCGACAAGTAAAATTCATACCTTTAGTTATTATCTCTCAAATCAGAACGGTCAAATATAAGATACATGTCTTGAGCACCTTCTGTCCAAAATTGAGAACGATTTAACGGCTCAATCATCACATATCATGCATGCACTGAACCTGTGTTTAAAAAGGCAGAAATAGTACATTTCCGGTTCACAACTTCAACAACCTTTTTGACTGTACTTAAGCAGGGAATTAGGAAAAAACGAGCTTGCCACTGCATTCAAAATGTCAAGAAATGGTAGGAGGGTAACTTCGGATCTCCGACCATCGTCGGCCACAACCGGACCACCACCTCCACTCGCCGGAATCCTCTCAGCTCTCTCTCTACTCTCTCACTAACATTTTCAGCTGAAATTCATGGAATGAGGATAAAGACAAAAGAATTGTCTTTTATACTCACCATTAAGTGACGGGTATTTACCCAGTTGATCAGTCATGCATCGCGCCTTCTGACACGTTAACGATTTTAACCTCGTGTTATTCGTTAACGATAATTTTCTCATGATTGTAAAAATTACGGGAACTCATAAATATTCTCACAATATTTATTTCGTCGAATATAGCCTCATTCAGTGAATATTCGATTTAACTCGCGATATAGACGCATGTCCAACAAGCGTTGCGAACGCAACCATTCTAGGAACAGAATATATATTTCTACTGTAATTCATAATAAACGTTGCAACAAGTGTTCATAACTTCTCTGAGTCATTAAAACCACCTCGAATTATTAAACGAGTCATTAGTGGTTGATGACGAGTAACCGAACCGGTTACCGATTTCACCATTTCTCGCACCTATTGCCACAGTCGCACAAGTAACCAAGTATATTCCAATACCTGTCACTCTACTTACCCTTTACTGATCTCAATGTCAGTAGTAATGACATATACGCGTTAGTTACGGTAATAACATAACCGTGCCCAAATCACTATTTTGGACTTTCTCGCTTCGTTACAAGTCGTATTTCAGTTCCGTTTTCGCCCATGATCCTCATTTTCAATCCTCTATCATATACCAAAAGGGTTCATCCATTAATATCTTCTCAAATTTCGGGTCGGATATCCTCGTCAAACGGAATCTCCGGTTCCTCCATCTTCTTCGTTACATAATGTTTCTATGTTCTGTCTTTGCACACCCCGTTATATCATATATCAGGTCTCATATGTGTATTAACTACACCAAATCCCTCCCGGATATCCATTACCACTATACGTATCTAGCATACGTAAAATGGGGTGTTACAACTCTACCCCCCTTAAATAAGGTTTCGTCCTCGAAACCTGTTAAGATAAAGATAATACGGTGTCTCATCTGCAACTGAACCCTTCTTATTGTCTTATCTCAATTTCACTTCTCTATACGATTTACAATTGCTAAGGCTTCTCTTTGCATTACATCTATTCGCTAGCTTCCATTGACACCTACGAGATTTCATCTGCTAGACACTTACACAAGTGTAATATGGAATGTAAAATGGGCTCAGCTCAATTTTTCTTGGCAGACTTGATCTACAAGTAATCTCATTATCTCGTGCCGAGATCTTAAAACGATTCACGTGCCTTAACTTGTTCGTCATTTCTAACCAAGATATACCTTTCCGAGGGAGATTCTTCACAAACCATAATCTCTGATTCCGAACTCACTCGACTTTCACATGTTTTTAACCGTGTCTTAAGCCTGACCGATCTTTTCAACCATAGCCAAAACTATTTCATTGCTAGCCACTATTTTCTGATTCAGTCTATCCACAATCACCATAATGGAATCATACGCTTAGCTATAAGAGGGTAGATTGGTTATGAGGTCCATGGTGACATGTCATTATATCCACTTCTGGAATCTCCATTCCAGTCCAAGCATCCAAGTTAGCTTACATTCAATTCTTTCACCGCTAGCTCCAACTCATACTTCAGATGCTTCACATCCTGGGGGTTCAACTTACATGATGCATATGAAATTGCATCGTCTCTTTGCATTGGAGCGTCACCAATTCCTGGTAATGCGTATCAGAATAAACTACTACATCCTTCGTCCTATCCGGTAACAGCAATACCGGAGCATGCGCCCATTCCTATTATGTCTATCCAGTTCCAATACTTCGAGTCTAAGTGGCGTCCTAGAGGACTCCACTTCGTCACTATCCATTCCATGTCTTCTCGTACATCTTGCTAATGTAGAATTAGCTTTGGGTCCCTGAAACTGAAAACTTCTCTGCTCTGCTTATGGAAACAAATGTTCCATCTCTTCATTTGCCATCTTCCTAAGCAGAGATCGAGAATTTGTCTAACTATTGCAATTCAAGCCATTATAACTTCATGGTCCACTATCTTACTCATAAGTAAGATAAGGACAAGACTTTCTAAGGCAAAGTAAACTAATGTACCGGGCATAATTAACTATCCTTCTGAATATCTAACAGGCAATTAGATAATAAATTATCACATGAATTTGCATCAAACACATTTACCGGTTACACCGGATCCTATCCTGTCAATCACCTAGCTAACCATAAAAAGAAGACAACAAACGTCATAAAACATTCCCGATACCGCATCGGAATCGTCTATGTCTTTTTGAACATCCATACGAATTCATCTTCAATGCCGCTAACACATCCTCAGATAGTCTCATTTCATCTCATGGTCATTTTACGAGTCACAATACACTCCATCGAGTGTAACTTATCTATCAGTTACTGGAAATAAGATCCAAACTCTTCGCGTTTATATAAGCAACTAAATCAAGTTAGAATTCACCCTCATAATTCATGCGGCATTCTACCGTCTATCCATCTCATAAGGTCCATTGTTCTTGGGTTCTTGGGTTCTTGGACTGCTTCAAGTCTTCTTCCACATCTTTGATGGATTGCTTCCATTTCTTCACTCATCAGTTATGCATGACCGCCTCTTGAAAATTCTTCAACTCCATTGCCCAGAATGATTTCCTTATTGAGTTTGTAGTCCCATCTGTTGCTGCTATTTCGTTCCTTATCAGTTAGCACTGAGAAGAATCGAGTCAAGCATTTTCAATGAACCATGTTTCGTGACATAAGTTCACTTGATACCTTAGGGAATCCAGCTCCATTTCTTATTAACACTACTAGAAATAACCCCTTCCTTGACGCGCGAACAATGACACTC
Organism: Deinandra increscens subsp. villosa; assembly: GCA_039602395.1. Taxonomy (NCBI): domain Eukaryota; kingdom Viridiplantae; phylum Streptophyta; class Magnoliopsida; order Asterales; family Asteraceae; genus Deinandra; species Deinandra increscens. Next base: position 67,681,045 of record JBCNJP010000012.1, on the reverse strand, counting down.
AGAAGTTTATGACGCGCAAAAAAAAGCGTCATAAAACAAACTGTCGTAAAGAAAGGTGAGGAGAGAAAGGACGAGGCAACGACGGGTGAGGAGAGAAAGGACGAGGCAAAGAAGGTTGAGGAGAGAGAGGACAAGGCAAAGATGATTGAGGCAACAAAGGATGAGGAAAGGAAGGATGAGTGTAAGGAGACGGGAAAAGGAAACAAGAAACGACAAAAAGATGACTTTCAAGTCATTACCGGCGAGGCCATTAAGGAGTTTAAGGAGAGAAAAAAAAGTAAGGTGATTGAAAAAGAGTCGTTGCAAAGAAAGATAATGACAAGGGGTCACAGGAAGAAGAGGGTCAGAATGGAAAGTTTTGCTATGTCAATGGCTGCAATGATGGTTGATGGACAAATGACGCAGGTTGATTCTATAAAGGTGTCATGTGAGGATGATCTCTTTGGGTATGATAGTTTCACGTACTTAAATTGGAATGATTTTGACTCTGTTTTTGCAATGGATGTGTTGAGCGGGGCTGTGATTTCTTCTTATACAATGTAAGTAATTTAAAAGAGTGTTTTTACTTCTTATACAAACTAAGATAATTCTAATCAATTTAGTATGTTAACAGGTACTTGTATGAGCAAATAAAGAATGGAGGCAAAGTAGATCATGGAATTTGTTTTATAACCCCGACTGCAACCATGCAATTTAATAAGAAAGGAATGATTAAAAATGTCGATGATTCAAGTCGACTCGTTGCAGATCGGTTAAAAGGAAGAAAGGGCAATGACATTGTCCTATTGCCCTACAATCCCGGGTTTGATTTTCAACATAAATTTGTTTTGTTTGATCTATATTAGTTGTTTGACAAGTTATGGTTTTTGTTTTTTTTGTAGAGAACACTGGGTGCTAGGTGTAATAGACATGAAAAATATGGATTGCTATTATCTTGACTCCCTAAGGCCTTCCTCGGTCAATTTCCAGTTTAAGCAAATAGTCGATGCGTAAGTAAATCATAGAAATTTTGAAATCACTATATCATATTTGGTTTTTCGTAATACAAATCAATTTATTTTGTAGGGCAATTGGCTTATATGAGTCACAGAGTGGATCGAAGAAGACACGTAAACTCAGATGGGTAAATTCAAAGGTTAGCATTTTCTGTGACTAGCTAGCGTTGTCTCATAACTGAAACTGAAACTGCTTCTGTTACTGTTTTTATAACTGAAACTGCTACTGTTGTTATAAATGAAACTGCTCACTGCTCATGTTGTTATAACTGAAACTGCTACTGTTGTTATAAATGTTGCTGCTGCTGTTGTATGTTGCTGCTGCTGCTGCTGTTGTATGTCGAAAATATTATTACGTCGCAGCGGAAGTTGATGTTCAATGTTATTTAAGTTTATGTTTTCTTGTCATTGCGTTATGTCAAGCAATCTTTCTAGAAGAGCAAAACGACTCGCGCGTTAGTGAGGAAATTTTTACAGGAGCAAGAGATATTATGAACTAACTGTTTGGAAATGACTGCAGTTAGGACCTCTTATAGGAGCAGCAAGCAATATATCTTGCTGCCATTAAAGAAAGAAAGTCTACCCAATTAAAAAGCACACATTTACAAATTTAAAACCTATCCTCTGCTAGTCTGCTGCAAATATATCGATTTAGCTTTTAATATATTCAATTTGCTGCAACATCAGTATTTAAAGCTTTCATTTTCTAAACCTATATAATCTTTTATGCTTTGGTATTAACTGAAAATAGCAAATGAGTACATTTATAAACAAAGTTAATATATTTACAAATGATTTGAATACTTCCTGTTATAGAATGGATAAAAGAATAAGATTTATATTTATATATAGTACAAAGTTCAGGTATCAGAAATCCATAAAATATGTCACTTGTTTTTCTAAGTTAAGAATGAAAGAAAGGGTTAACAATTAATAACAACAGTGATATAAGAAAGAGAGCATGAAAAGATCTTGGGAAAAAAGTTCAATCAAAAAGACCTCAGATTGTATCTAATTTGGATTAATGAGAAACCATAACCATAATGAGTTATTACATTAGAGATATATTGAGAAACACATAAAGACATTTGATATTCATTTAATATAAAAATGCAGATAAAATAGTTGTTAATAACTTAAGAATGATAGTCTCTAACCTGAGCACTCTAAAATCCAAGCTTAATGATGTCTTCCAGTACAGAGCAGTAGAGCACCCGTTTGATGTCTTTCTCAATAAATCTTTACCTCATCGAACCGCCTCCTCTCTGGCCATATCAATCGTACAATTATTTTGTTTGAACATAATCATCTATTGTGCTCCAGATGTTAAGTTTCAACCAGAGCTAACTGTGCTTCATAAAAAAATAATTATCAGCCCACTGAACACAAAACAACCACAATCCTAAAGCGAACGAAAGATACAAAATCATCAACTACATGTAAGACACACTGATATGAATATTTGGTACTAAGTATGATAAACACTAAGTATGGCCTCCTGGTAATCACGTTTGGTAAATGTCTTGGTATAATCAATTATAAGTCATATTTGACAACTGCAATAATAAAACATGACCTTTTCATGCTTAGTACAATCAACTATATATACAGAAATTTGTCTAGAATGAACCATCAGTAGGAGCAGCACACACCAAAAAAAAGGTTTCGCACCTCGCAGCAGCAACATACAACAGCAGCAGCAGCAGCAACATACAACAGCATCAGCAACATACAACAGCAGCAGCAGAATACAGCAGCTGATACATATTTGTTTATCATTTTCTGTGACTAGCTAGTTTTGTCTCATAACTGAAACTAAAACTGCTTCTGTTACTACTTAATAGTTAAACAGATTAAGTCAAACAGATTGCCATTTTCTGTTACTACTTAATAGTTAAACTGAAACTGCTTCTGTTACTACTTAGCATTTTCTGTGACTAGCATTTTCTGTGATTAGCTAGTTTTGTATATTAGTTTGCTGTTTACCATTCGATTAAGTTAAACAGATTGCCATTTGATTAGTTATTTATATGGTATTATCCATATAGAATATTAGTTAATACTTAATAGTTATATATATGTTAGTTCAAACAGAGTTGCAGATTGCCATTCAAACATGTTATACTTACGAAAGTTATATATGGCAATCTGTTTGACTTAATGGTAACGACAAAGATAATATGGCAATCTGTTTCATGTTGTTATAACTGAAACTGTTGGATCCTGCTGGTGTTCTGCTATTTTATGATGCAGTGAGTTCTTGTGATTATGGGCCAAAATATACATCAAGATCATTTAAGCATAAATGAAATCAAATGTCTACTTTTGGTAATAAATTAAAATGAAGGACATAAACGCATAGGCTCAGATCTGTAAATTGGGGATCGGGACAACGAAGACACGGGTTACGCCATGGCTGCAAAATCACACAGTTGCATAGTAACAGAATATCATATTCTTCTTTACTATACTAGTATATTGAGTCAAACCTTGGCGAAAATCTGCTTCTTTTAATTATGATGCAAGTGTCCATACATGTGTACTGTTACTATGAAACTGGATTATACAAACAGGATTTACGGAATGTTAGATATGTGTATAATAAGTTAGAAACATTCATTTTTTTTTGTAGTGTCCACCTCAACCAGGATTTACGGAATGTGGTTACTATGTCTTGAAGTTTATGAAAGAGGTGGTTCGGCAAGGAATTGTAGTACTTCAGAAAGACAATGTAAGTTTTCTTTATAATTTTGCATAATTTTTTATCTTTATGTTTGATGATAATTTTTTTGGTACGGGCATTTATATTTGCTTCTTTTATTGTATGTGTTCACATAGATTGGTGGAGATAGTAATCAATACACCGATGCGGATTTTGATGAGATTCGGGCAGAATGGTTGGGCTATGCATGCAACTTCATTTTCAGGCCGTAGTATCTAGGGATATGATCGAATATTATGTGTAAACTTAGAACATATTATCTTTGTCGTTATGATCGGATTGTATGAACATGATGAAACCGAATTATGGTATTTGCATATTATGAAATGCAGTTTTTGGCTACAGCAGATTCTATTTTGGTAACCAGCAGATTATGAAATGCAGTTTTTGGCTATAGCATTTAAAATGGAAACCATCAGTTTCAGCAAAAATATAAAAAAAAAACATTAAAAAACATGACGCGCAATTATGCGCGTCATAAAGATACGACACATTATAAAATGACAAATGACACATTTTCTTGACGTGCACATTAAGTGTCATAAAATGGATGACGCGCAAATATGAGCGTCATAAAATAGACGACAACAAAATTATATTTAATAAAAATTATATTAAATTACAGGCGACACATTTTCTTGACGCGCATTTAAAGTGTCATAAAAGGAGCGTCATAAATGGTGTGTCATTGTTTGCGCGTCAAGAAGCAGATGACGCGCATTTTGCGCGTCAAGAGGATTCTTGACCCTGCCTTCCTTGACGCTTTTTTGCGCGTCATCTGACCCCTTTCTTGACGCGCAAAAAGCGTCAAGAAAGGGTATTTTTGTAGTAGTGTAATCATTCGAAAGGCGGAGTATATTATATCTACAAAGTATCTATATCTTCTTTCCATCATCTGTCTTTTCTTTCTTCATCTCATGGCTCCATTCTACCCGAAGTGTATGTAACAGCCCAGACCCGTCGCACCAAGATATTGTCCGCTTTGGCAGCCGGCATGCCCTCAGGCATCCGCCCCTCACGGATTTAAAACGCGTCTTGGTGGGAGAGGTATCCACACCCTTATAAAGGCATGCTTAGTTCCCCTCCCCACCAATGTGGGATGTTACAATCCTCCCCCCTTAGGGGACCAGCGTCCTCGCTGGCACACTGGCCGACGACCGGCTCTGATACCATCTGTAACAGCCCAGACCCGTCGCACCAAGATATTGTCCGCTTTGGCAGCCGGCATGCCCTCAGGCATCCGCCCCTCACGGATTTAAAACGCGTCTTGGTGGGGGAGGTATCCACACCCTTATAAAGGCATGCTTAGTTCCCCTCCCCACCAATGTGGGATGTTACAATCCTCCCCCCTTAGGGGACCAGCGTCCTCGCTGGCACACTGGCCGACGACCGGCTCTGATACCATCTGTAACAGCCCAGACCCGTCGCACCAAGATATTGTCCGCTTTGGCAGCCGGCATGCCCTCAGGCATCCGCCCCTCACGGATTTAAAACGCGTCTTGGTGGGGGAGGTATCCATACCCTTATAAAGGCATGCTTAGTTCCCCTCCCCACCAATGTGGGATGTTACAATCCTCCCCCCTTAGGGGACCAGCGTCCTCGCTGGCACACTGGCCGACGACCGGCTCTGATACCAATCTGTCACACCCTCAAAATCCACCTGCAGAGTGTAACCGTGAGGCGTGTGATAAACCAGGACCTGAGTCATTAGCCATACTAAACCATGCAATAAAATAGTTTCTAACACACGCGGAAGCGTAAATAAAGATAAGTAAATACGTTACGCAAAACACACGCCCAAAACCATACGGAAGGAATAACCATTAATTATTTAAAACCCGTTTATTGACTCGGTGAAATGGATATCGAATGTCAGGAGACATTATCTGTATGGTACCAAACACACCGCCTCAAAGATTACAAGATTTCGGAGAGCATAACGTGAGTGTGGATGCTCAGGTACAATGACATGGGATAGAACCCTATTATGTAACTACTATCATGAGCCTTGTCATATCTCTAACTCGTCTACTTACTAACAAAAGGGATGGCGGTTCTGATAGGCGACTAGTACGCTTCTGGTAACCAAAGGTGTGGTGGGTTAGTTGCAGTACACCCTATATATAAACACTAATGGTGCTCTGGAAGCGGGACTAGGCATGAGATCAAGAAGTAGCCCTAGCCTAATTCAAGCAAGGCTAGCGTTGTAGCTGCTTTCCTGAGCATAAAGAAAACCCCTAAACTCAACCGAGATCGAGCATTTCAACTTACGATCCACACTGGACTACCAAAGCAAACTCAATAAGATTAACTGAAGCACATTGATAAACGAGTAGGGAACGTCAAACTCTTGATGGTCAAACTAGATGACATTCGTTAAGGCATGGGTCCCCTAATACGGACTTCTAAGATGATTGGTAATGGATAAAATTTATAGTTCTCGATAATCTGCACATTCGGTTCGGACACACAATACAAACATTTGAAAACACTCCATTGGTGGCCGAACACGAAGGCCCAAATTAGAACCTATGTGAACCAGTGTGTGACTTGCAACAAGGTTCAGATCCTACATCAGTAGTTACCCGGACTATTACTACCACCAGAAACATTCCTATGCGAAGTAGAGACAAGCATCTATGGACTCTAGCACCAAACTACCTCGAACATCAGGAGAACGTGATACGATCTGGTTGATCGTTCTTTAACTGACCCAACCTACACATTTTCTAACGACCAAAAAGAAGGAATGAATAGAGAAGTTATCTCGGATCTATATGAAGGAGATTGAGTCCAAGCACGGAGTGCGACTTCCATCATATCGGATCGAAACACTCGAGTTATACCTTATTTCTAGGTAACTTTACCAAAGGAATTGAGATCACGCCAAGACACGAGCACTACATATAATTCTCAAACCGATGGACAGAGTGAACAGACTAAAATGTAAGTCACCCACCTGCTGGACAGCGGTTGGTGATGCACAGGTTACAGGTTTTGAACCATACACGAGACACTAGGAGGGATCATGCAAAACTTGAAACTGTATGGCAGAGTCATGCAATCATCTCTTAACTACGCCGACAAACATCCTACTGAAGGCATGCCCCTGGAAAGGGTCATTTGTTTTGGGAAAATGGGACAAACCAAATGCACAATACGTAAGACCATTAAAGATTGTAGATAGAATTCGTTTTGTAGCTTACGGGTTGAATCTATCAGAAAGATATAACTGTACACACAAATGCATTTCATGCAATTAACCTGAAAAAATGGTTATCAGATAAAACACTCATCATATCACTCGAGGGGTTCAAAATCGACAAATAATTGAACTCTACTAAAGGACCAATGGGGATATTGGACCACGACAGGGAAACACCTCAAGCTTAATTAGATTTCGATCTTCGAGTTTCGTTGAAAACTTGAAGCATGGAAAGTAGTTCACATGGAAACGTGATGAACTATCAATGGGAATGCATCCTCGGTTACTCAATCGGACAAACGCCGACCAGGAAAAGTACAAGTTAAATTTCTGGGACGAAATTTATTTCAACAAGGGGATGATGTGACAACCAGGAAATTTTCTTTTCCTTATGCCCAACATGCGAGCAACAATCTTAATTTTCGAGACGAAAATTCCTTCAACAAGGGGATGATGTGACACCTGGTAAAATTTAGGCACAAACACGAACACAGATAGTAGCGATATTAAAATTTCAAGCATGCCTACATCTAGTGGAATTAGTAGATGCGCCATCGAGTCTGAACATTCACACACGAGTCGGTCCTAAGCATTGGGTGACTAACTAACTAAACAATAAAATGCTCAAACACGGTTGTGTAACCTATGATTTCATGATTTAATGTGACGTTGCATGCTAAATGAATTACGTGTTAATTGAGTGTATGATCAATAAATGTCATTTAGAAATATGTATGTAAACTTAAGTTATGTGATTTTATATGAAATGTTAATTGATTTCGAGAGCATGGTTCCATCATACTTAAATGTGTTATTAGAGAGATTCATGAACTATATTTTGTTTAGAGATGTTACTAGAAACGTATGCAAGCTTGTGGAATTACAAGTTAGTTGATTAAAAAAAAAAAAACAAGTTGATATAATCATCAATTTAATTCAAGTTTCTATCATCAATTTAATTTCAAGTTTTGGTCCCTGACGTGTATATGAGATTTCCAAAAACATGTAGATAATGAGGAATTATCTAATCCCAAACAAACAACCCTACAAACCCTCCTTAATTCCACTTCTAAATCTCGATCAAACTCTTATCTGTCCCTCTTCACCTATTCTTTTTTACGTACAAAAAAAGAGAGAGGAGAAAAAGCTAGTTTCTCTTCACCTAGCGACGGTAGGAGCAAGTGACTCCCTTCTGCTCTCGATCTCAGCCCCTTTATGGGAACCAACAGCGGTCACGAACACATAGGAAATGGTAACAGAAGTCTCAAGAAGCAAAACACCCGTTCGAACCTTCTCCGACCCACGATCTTAAGGTATATAAAATCCTTGAAGTTTTTGCAACCTGTTAGTTCTTGAACCTGATTCGTGTTCATGTGTTGCAGATTGAAAACAATTACTAGTTGTACGTAAATTATTGTTACTCACGTGATCGATGTTGTTAACTATCTGAAACTTCGGTGCTTGAATATGTGGACCGCGGATGATGTGTTAGTTAGGGGGTTTGGCGGTGGTATTGGGAAGATGACATAAGAAAACAAGTTGTTAAATATGTTTTGAACTGTGGTAATCACCAAATCACAATTGTGGACTAGTGGTTAGGGTGCATGTGTTGTAACTGGGTGGTCGTTGGATCGAATCCAGCTGCCAATAATTTTCTTTTTTTTTATTCTATATTTAATTTGGCCCTCGCTCACATCTCTTATAGTTGATTAATATGCGTAATACAAGGTGTTTGGTGTTGGCTAAGTTTTATATTTTATGGAGAGTGTTACACTTGATGCAAAACATGACACTCAATTTATAAAATTAAACTTTTAGGAATTGTACTTTCGTATGTCTTATACTTAACGATCTAATGGCACCATAATGTATATCGCATGTAAAAAGATCATGTAATCGTGTGATCTTAGGAATCTGGTTAGTTAAGCTAAATCATTAAAGATTATGTGCATGTCTAACATGTTTAAACGAGAAACCTTTGTATGGAACATGATTATTGTAATTAAATTCGGTTAGCGTGCGTACTTGGTTAACATGACTATTTTAGGAAACCTTGTTATCAAACATGTCTAAATATGGAAACCTTAGATGCTTCTTGTGACCACTCTGAAACAACTTAGGTGCATGCTAGAAACCTATGATGTGTGCTTACCTTTTATAGTTAGAAACTTGCTCATTATAAAAACATGTTATATATGGAAACTTTCCTAAAATATAAACTTTCCAAAATTGAAAAGTTTAACTAAACAAACAAACACAACAGTTATTAAGTCACCAACGTGTCGTCAGGATCGATCGAGTCAGTCTAAGTGTTCATACACTGTTGTCTCACACGCACTCTCTTTTAGGTGATTCTTAGGAAGTCATCTGGTTGCATTTCTTTTTAAACTTTCTTGCCAAGCTCTCAAAGGTGAGTTCTCTAACATTTTTCTCTCTAAGTATCTCCTCGAGAGAGAAAAGCATGCTACAAACATTCTTGGTAATATAATTGTATAGCTGATCACGTATGTGCGAACATAACACATATTTAAAGTCCTTACATTTTCGGACCGTTAGTTTATGAGAAAGCGAGGTTATATTGAGTAGTACTACTGGGTTTGACAAACCCCACCCGCGTTAGTCGCTCTAACTCGACGGGATGTCGAACGGGTGTAACATGGCCTAGACAGTATCATCATTGTTCGTGTTAGACGATGGTGGAAAGGCATTACAAACACAAACAGTCACGCTTCGGTTGCGAACCACATAGTGATAGCAATTTTGGCCTAGCTAGCTACAATACAGTTATGATTACATTGTTCAAACATTGGAACAAACATTGGTTCTTACATTTTGTCTTTATGAACTCACCAGCCTTGCGCTGACACACATAGCATGTCTGTCACAGGTATCTAGGTACGGAGCACGATTAGGCGGCATGCATTTCACCGAGTCAATAAACGGGTTTTAAATCATTAATGGTTATTCCTTCCGTATGGTTTTGGGCGTGTGTTTTGCGCAACGTATTTACTTATCTTTATTTACGCTTCCGCGTGTGTTAGAAACTATTTTCTTGCATGGTTTAGTATGGCTAATGACTCAGGTCCTGGTTTGTCACACGCCTCACGGTTATACTCCGCAGGTGGATTTTGAGGGTGTGACAGTGTACCTCGGTCTTAACTGAATAGATGAAATACATCATCTATTCATCTCAGCATCCCTGTCGTTCTTGATCCTAACTTTTAGCTCTGTAGGCATCTCCGACCCATTTAAGGAGGGTTACATTCGCGTGGATGTTCTTTTCCTTTAAACTCTTTTAACAACTAGCATTTGCATTCCATACTTTGTCGGTTCCAAACCGTTTCCTGAGCTCCTCATCATCTCTAGCTTCCTTTCATCTATATGGGTTATCCCTAACCCTACCAGGGTTGCATCCAACATTGAGAGCTTACACTCAGTAGAGCTCTATACGTATGGCACTTCTATCTTTGATCTTCATTTTCTCTCGATCCGATCTTCAAAATCATCGGAATCGATTTCGTAGTCATCTCTGATTCCATATCAACACCATTACTGACTCCATAGCGACTTCTGGCTTCAAATTTTTTGCTACTGGTATCACTGTCCGCTCTCGGACCTTACTCACATTGATAGACTAAGCTTCCCGACTAGCTCTAGTGATCGTGTACGATCACAACTCTCTTCAAACATTCCATACATAACAGAAGAACCTCACTTAGCATCCTTGAGTTCACATAGCAATCATAACTCTACGATGACATTCTGTCACATCATACATATGCTCTACACACCTATTCTACATGAGTGAAATTCTCAGGGCAGGATGTTTCACATGAACCCTAATTTCCATTGCAGCCTTTAACATGACATAAATCACTTCTTGCACCGCAGCCTCTGCTGCGACCATCTGCCCTATCCCGTGTGGAATATCAGTGTTCACATTACAGGTTATAATCCAAAACGTTACGGGTATAGCAAATCAGTAATTATCCCGGCCGGTATATAATTACTTATTTAGTATACATTTCACATTTCAAATTAATTCCTATCACGTTTCCTACCAACATCCACACCATGTTCTTCACAACACCGTCCTCGTCCAAACTTTCTCAAGTAAACTCTTGATGTACTGGATGTGTGGCGAACCGCAGTCTACCCACCATACCTCCAACACATGAAGAATGTATCCTTGCTACAATTTGGAGTTGGAACTGATATTATCCGATATCAAATTGGCTCTATGGGCATTCCAATCATCTTTCAAACATACTTTCGCATAACATCCATCTATGTAGGCATCCACCGATCCTACACTCAGCTCTCATCCTTAACTGAAACTTTGATAATCTATTCGGCATCTCATGCCTACACTGGCATACAACCCTCTGGTCAATACCGGTATCATACAACCTATCCAGGTGTCTCTGATGTCACAGATCAGCCCTCTCACCTTCTACTGACCTACCCCGCATCCAAGCCACACAGCAGTTGATACCCAATATACTTTTCGTGTGAGTGAATACCGTACTGCAGTAGCTAATTGCCCTTGAGTATCCACCATACTTACATATCTTAAGTACCTCCTGCTGTATGCCCAATGCATCTCTTAACCTTACGGGCAACATGCTATCCTAGTTAGCATCTTACCCTCCTTTCCTATCTTACTTAATCTTCCAGAGTCCTAGTTTTAGTCTAGATACCGCTGAAGTACCTAACTCTTTTAAACCAATGCTCTGATACCAACTTGTGGCGCCCTGTTCCCGGATTCGGCTCTGGGGGACATTTCGTCGTCGGATTTACTCCAAAGCACATGAACATGACAAAATTTACAATAAGCAGCGAAAATTAAAACTTCTAATATTAATACAGATGTCTATCAGATAGGATAAAGCTAAACTATGCCATCCTTTAACGTGCACTTGATAGCCTGCCTCCATACCCTACATAAACATTCTCTTTGCTCCTTCTGCGAGGAGTCACTACATAACCTGATATACATGCTTAAAAGTCAGCTTACACAGGTGATTTCTAAGTTTTATCATTAGGTAGTTAACAGTTCATTCAATAACACATTCCATGGAAAACACGTTTGTTCACATACACATACATGCAACATATACTACTTACGTGATTTCATAACATTAAACTGACCATCCCCTGTCCCATGATAGTATTACATTCTAGGGAGCGACTCCTCTGCTAGGCTGGTCATCACCGAACCTTTAACATCCTACTCGAGCCCGTTCCTACCGAAACGGATCCATCCCACAATAGGGACTTACCCCTCTTATGAGAAGTCTACTTTCCATTCATTCATTCATGCATGCATTACATTACCATTTATCTTGTTCTGAAAACTTACTTTCTCTATCACGTTGAAAACCACACGGTGCTCCACCGCATTTAAAAACATTTCACTAATTATTTCTATGCCATAAACTACATGTTATTATACCATGTTTATGATCACACGTTAAACCGTTTCTTCTTTCAAAAAATAACTTTACCTCCACACCGCAGTGTGGCAATTCATGAACTGTTAACTTCTCGTAACCCTACCATTCCCATAACCCATACCCGTACAATGTAAAGCATTTAACGATAAACCATGACTTTACACAAGCAGTTTAAATAAAACATTTGAAAGCATGCATACCAGCCCAAATATTAAAACATTTAAAAGTGGGCTCATAGAACTCACCTTAGCTTTGCACATCATATCTTATCTTGACAGCTAACCATACTGTAACACTCCTCACATAATCTGAGATCCTATAACCAGATGTATTAACTAGGTTAAAATACTGATTAGCAGTTAACCTTAACCTATGGACCAAACCCGAACCGGATGGGTTAAAATCCCATACTTAACCATTTTCATAAAAACTGTCATTTCTTTAATACAGTCACATTACTTCTCTCTAATACAATCGTATCCGTTCGTTCCACCACATCCATAAAACCATACGCCTCGATACGACCGTATCGCCTTAGACTGCAATACGTATATTGCTCATTTAGAAGTATATCCATAAACGCCTTTCAATTTGGTTTTTAAAACTCGTATACCATCCTAACAACCATTTATTAGTTATTGTGGGTTACCCAATCCCCAACCCACTGACTTAAACCCACATAACCCGACACTTGCATTAAATAAATCTGAACCGAGAACCGTACATAAAACACGTGTACTATCGGTATTAATATTTGTACCTATCTCAAAGTATCGGATCAAATCATGTGATCAGTTCTCTTCCCATCATAAGCACAAATCTCAGCTGTGCACCATCTACAAGCTCGAACCCATCCGATGTACAACTCATTTATGCACCTAAAATTGTACCGAAAGTATTTTACAAACTGATCAATTTTAAAACCCAAATTCCCAACCTCTGATCGCAATGAAATTTAGGAAGAAGGTTCACCTACAAGTTAGGAAGCTACTTTCAAAATTTCATGACGATCCGACCGTTGATTCATCTGGAATTAATTATTCTCCAGGATTGTGTTACACAGCCTGACATCCCGATCAGTCAAGTTCACACATAAAATCCATAATTTACACCTCTGATCGAATTTTCTCTTAGAGGATTATTCATGTGGGTGTTAAAAAACCACATACTAAAACCTACGATGATCCGACCATTGAATCATTTGAAATTATCAATTCTTCGGGACTATGCTCACAGCCCGAAATTCCGATCAGTCTACTGCAGTAAGTAAAATCCATACCTTTAGATATTATCTCCCAAATCAGAACAGTCAAATCCAAGTATATGTCTTGACTCTTTAGCATCTTCTTTCCAAAATTGAGAATAATCCAACAGTTCAATCATCACTGATCATGCATGCACTGAACCTGTGTTTAAACAGGCAAAAATAATACATTTTTTGGTCACGACTTCAACAACCATTTTGACGTATTTAAGCAGGGAAATAGGAAAAACCGAGCTTACCACTGCGTTCGGAACGTCAAGAAATGGTAAGAGAGTAACTTCAGGTCTCCAACCACTGTCGACCACCGCGAACCACCACCGGACCACCACCACCTTGGCGAAATCCTCTCAGCTCTCTCTCTCTCTACTCTCTCACTAACATTTTCAACTGAAAGTTGAAGGAATGAGGATAAGACAAAAAAAATTGTCTTTTATACTCACCAATAAGTGATGGGTATATACCCGCTTGATCAGTCATGCACCGCGCCTTCTGACAGGTTAACGATTTCAATCTTGTGTTATTCGTTAACGATAATTTTCTCATGAGTGTAAAAATTATGGAACTCATAAATATTCTCGCAATATTTATTTCGTCGGATATAGCCTCATCCGGTGAATATTTGATTTAACTCACGATATAGACGCGTGTCTAACAAGTGTTGCGAACGCAACCGTTCCACGAACCGAATATATATTCTTGACTGTAATTCATAACAAACAATGCAACAAGTGTTCATAACTTCTCAGGGTCGTGAAAACCACCTTGAATGATTAAACGAGTCATTAGTGGTTAATAACGAGTAACCGAACCGGTTACCGATTTCACCATTTCTTGCACCGATTGCCACAGTCGCACTAGTACCAAGTATATACCAATACCTGTCACTCTACTTACCGTTTAATGATCTCAATGTCAGTAGTAATGACATATACGCGTTAGTTACAGTAATAACATAACCGTGCCCACATCACTATTTTGGACTTTCTCGCTTCGTTACAACTCGGATTTCAATTTCGTTTTTGCCCATGATCATCATTTTCAATCCTCTATCATATCCCAAAATGGTTTACCATTAATATCTTCTCAAATTTTGGGTCGGATATTCTCGTCGAACGGAATCTCCGGTTTCCTCCATCTCCTCCGTTACATAACGTTTCTCTGTTCCGTCTTTGCATACCCCGATCATATAGCAGGTCTCACATGTGTAATAACTACACTAAATCCCTCCCGCATATCCATTACCACTATACGTATCTGGCATACGTAAAATGGGGTGTTACAGCTAATGTGTCTGACTCGTGGATAGAGTAGATGAAAAAGTCATAAGTCCGTTGTTTGATATGCTACGTAGGCTTGGCAAATCAGAAAGTATACAAATGTTATATACACTAAATGCTATGTTTGACCTAGTGGACAACATCTTGACGCCTATTTGAAGATATATAAAAAGAAATGTGTGAAAAAGAAAATGAGAAGTCACTGTGTATACATGTGTTCATTTTGCAAAGATTTCAACTTTTTGATTTTCTTTATTTTCTTAGAATGATCGGACTATCTCTGTGTATCCATAAGATCGACCTAATAGTTCTTCGTTAAAGGTTCTGCTTTATTTTTCTTGGTGTTTCGTATAATTCATCGGATTTTCTCTACATGTCCACAAGACCTACCCGATTGTTGTTGAATTATACAATTTCAACTTGTTTTTTTCCTTATTTTGTTAAATCCGAGGCCTTATCTGCGTATTGATAATATCAACCTTAAGGTAGAAGATTTAACGTTTTTATTTCTTTTTGCATGGAACACAGTTGACGGTATCATGAAGGAGTTTTTTACTGAAGATTAAGTTAATTTTGGTGAAAAAGGGAAAACCGCACTTCTGCCTTTTAAAGATGCAGGTTAATGAAATGACTCAAGCATGGTCAAAGGGGAGTATGCTAGAATATGAAGAAGCTCTAGAAGCTCCAGTTACAAGTGGTTCAGTGATATGATCCTGTTCCTGTTGGGCTATACATTTGAGGC
Source organism: Deinandra increscens subsp. villosa (assembly GCA_039602395.1). Taxonomy (NCBI): domain Eukaryota; kingdom Viridiplantae; phylum Streptophyta; class Magnoliopsida; order Asterales; family Asteraceae; genus Deinandra; species Deinandra increscens. The sequence goes on along the minus strand of JBCNJP010000012.1, from coordinate 67,665,384 downwards.
ATGAACATTAGATGTGGGCTTACTTGTTAATGGGCTTAGAAGGGATTACGATTTAGAGCTTAGTGGGCCGGTCCTTTATGTGTTTATGATTGGGCTTAGGGTTTTGTAGAGGGTAGTATATAAACCCTCATAGTGTTTATGATTAACTAGCTTTTTGGATTACGATTTTAGCAACTTCTCTTGTATTCACGATCGGTTCATCTAGCTCAAGAAAGTATTGTGTTTCATTCAAGATTTGTTCTTTGTTGTTTATCTCTTTGACAAATCTATTTCTTCTACTTTCTTCTTGAATCAATCACTTACGAGGATTCCGCACTCGTTTGTGATATCAATATCGTGTCTTGGTAGATTTTCTGGACCTACAGTTCTAGCCATGCTAGCTCTAGTGCAAATGAGTTCAAGATTCAAGGTTAATTGTCTAGTATTATCCAAGGGAGAGTATTTGAAGATCAGCTTCTGAAGATTTAAAATTTAGAAGATATGAGATAGAGTTGACGGATACATCATATGCCAAGGGGGAGTTTGTTAGTGCATAGTGCATTTGTGTCAAATGATGTATCATGTCATGTCTGCAATAGTTGCTAGAGTAGTTAGTCTGAGTCATTGTACTTTGTATGGGAGAATGAGAGCCACCGAATGAGTGGCGAATGACCACCGAATGCATCATTCGGTGGGAGCTCTGCTATAAATAGCAAGTCATTATCCACATTTAGATCTTTTTCCAGTTGAGTTTTCATTCGGTGAGTCTGTGTCTATCCCAGTTCATTCGGTGATAATAAAACTCGACTCGTATTTACTGATTCTTTCATCTTCTAAGCTTGAAACACTAAACAAGATCCGTGAGGACGGACTACACTCTAAAGATTCCAAAAGCATAAACCACGATCATCCAGCTCTGCGGCCACACCGATTGAAGCACAACACTGGATAGATCATGTGGTGAAACTTTTTGAAGTTCTAGGCACTGGTGATGAGTTTAAATCAAGGTTGGCAGCATACAAAGTAGAGGATGATACGCCGACTTGCTGAATTCTAGAGGAGGAGATATGTTTGTTGTTACACTTCCATGAGACGATTTCAAGACACTGTTCTTCCAGGAATATTTCCCTACTGCTTTTAGAGGTGAATATGAAAGAGAATATGCATACATTAAACAGAGGGAGGACAAGCCCATGACCGAGTATATGGTAAAATTTTATAAGATTGACCAGTTTTACGGGACATGTTGCTCGAACCCTAGTAGCTTAGGATTAGAAACTAAATTGGGAATTAATTCGAGATAATGAAGTGGTTGGTTATGAACCAAGAATTTAAAGATATCAAAAGAGTGCTTGAGAGTTTTTTTAAAAAGAAAATTATTTATTGTTCCAACAATTGTAGTGAGTTTTATTAAAAAAATCGTTTGTATTTGTAACGTTTCAACGCTTTTCAGATTTATGTTTGAATTCTGGTAATGTACAAGTGACACGTTAGCCCTAGCCAGGTTGGGGTGTTACAATTAATGAGTGACATAAAAACAATCTCTCATAGAGATATGCAACTTGGAGATATGCAACTTGGAAATATGCAACTTGATGCATGCTTTTCTAGTGATGAAGCCGAAAGAACAAGAAGAGTCATTGAAGATATCAACAACATATATGATACTCACCATGACCAACACCACTATCACCAAAACAATAAGAAGCTGAAATAGATAAGAACTATTAGTCTCATCAACAAAAGAAAGATATTAGATCTGAAGAATAAACAAACAAGGCAGGAAAAGAGATTTACTGAACTCCGCTCAACTAATATGAAAGAACCCGAAGTTGTGATTATTAAAGACTATTCTCCCAAACCAGCCATAGAAGTAGCTTTTAAGGTAACAAAGGACCAGACTACTTAAGTTTTTGAGACTTAAACACCAAGGAAGATAAAGTTGCATGATACTTGCACAACGAAACTAATAGCATAAGGTACTCATCCTCCTCCTCCGCCTCTTTCTCTTTCTTCTTAAAATAAACCTGCTTTGCAGCAACCTCAATCAACATCTGCTGCAAAAGAAGCAACTTCAACTCCGAAAATCCTACGGTACTTCTATAAACGAAAAGAAAATAAGACAAAGAAAGGCAAACAAAGGGAAGAACTGAAGTTAAAAAAGCCTAAATTCACAGGCTGATACGAGTCAACAAGAAAGGAAAACAAGTCAAAGATAACAACAACAACTGATGCACACGAGTATATATAAATATATATATGCAAAAAACGACCTTTAAATTTATAGACCTAAATCATCCTGTAACTACGTATGCATAAATAGGAAAGCGAACGTATCGTATGGTAGCACAAAGAGAAACTCAGGGTCGACCTAAGGAAGCAATGGTGTAATCAAACTAAACCTAATTATCATCATTAGGATTCTGTCACAATTCCTAATAACTGTTAGAAAGCAAATAAGAAAACAAATTGAAGGTAGCAATAACGAAATAGATGTAAAATCAGAATAAAGAACATATATCATCTAAGACTGATCACTATTCATGTATTAACTAAACCTGACATTGACATTTGTAAAGTAACTGTCTAATTAAATTATAGTCGCTAAACTCATAAATCAGCAATTAAAACCACAGCCATAATGAAGTATCCACGAATTAATGACCTAGCTATAGGACACTAAACACATGATCTAAGACCTAGGATCATAGACCAATCATATTCTGACTAACAATGATAGAGTAATAACTTATAATCCAATTACATGCCATAACATATGTAGTATATTTAGTCATTTCACTATTCCTTTTACCCAAGATATGGAAGCTAAGATTCACGACCAAACACAAAGACATACTTCAATCAAGACAGATTATTGAACATGCATAATCACCATTTCCTATCTAGGCTCACTAGAGTTCCTAAACACATATTGATATCACTAGAGTACCAACTAAGAAATAGCATCAATTCAATGAGCAGAATACGCCTATCTTATCAACAAAACCAAATACTACTAGGAAAGGATTAAACACATCATTCAACAACAGATCTTTAACATGCAAAAGTTATCATAATCATTATACTAAAATCATTATGTAAAACATTGTCAATGTCAAATCATAGGTAAAACAATAAATAGATCACATTGTCTTAGATGACATCAAGAGAGTTAGCCTCTCATAGCTAAACTAATGAAAACAACAATTAAAATGTAAGAACACATGATTCTAAGCGCAAACTAAAGTTGTTGAATAGCCGAATCTTTGAATAACTCGATATCACGAACAATCGAACACTTCTGGGCCTTGAATTCTTCGACTTCTAGCTTCTGGACTCTTCTGGAACCGAACTCTTCTGCTCTCTATCGTGTAACCTCTTGAAATGACCAAATGGTTGGGTATTTATAGTGAAAGATTACGATTTCGGAAATCGGTCGTAATGACTCGTTACACCGTCACGGGCTGTAAGGGCCGCCATGAATTAACGAATTAGGGTTTCTCCAGTTATCCTTGAAACGGACTGTGATGGCCATCACGGGTCGTGACGTGGAGAAAAAGTCAGATCTTCGATTCTTGTTCATTTCAGCCCCAAAACTTCATAAAATCTTCAAATATCACTTTGGCCCCCTCTAATTACCTGTTTTATGACATTTCACAGCAAAATAAGGGTAAAATAGACCAAAAAAATGCATAAATTACCAACATTCGTGGGTGTTTGACTAATAAAATGATGTGTAATTTAAAGCACATCAAACATCCCCCCACTTAGACTTTGCTCGTCCCTGAGCAAACCCCTAACTACAGCATTAACTTCCCTAACAAAGCTTTCAAAGTGAAGTGATGGATGGTGGTTACAACTCTAAACGATTAAAGACACAGAGGCATAGTTAGTCACATGGGTTAACATTCTCAGAATAGACCAAACAAAATAAGTTTTAACAATGAAAAGCATGGACAACAAACACTGGACTTCTTTCCTTAGGACTATTCCGTAACAATCAACCAGACTAACTCACAATGTACACTCCACTCAGGTTTTATATCTAGATAACTAGTAAATAATGTACTAGACTTTATATGGCTCTCAATTTGCAACATGGACTTTCCTTACCATAGGCTTGACAAACGATCATAATTCAACTAACATACTATACTAACTTACAAATCAAGAGGACTTAAGGTTAAGGTTTAGTTGATGTAGGGAATGGAATTGGGATTTTACAAATGTGGAAACTTGGGTGTACAAGATCTGGTGGATGAAACAAACAAACTAACTAAGGAAAATCTTTAAACTCATAGATTTCCTTTTATTTTTCTACTAAGGACAAGTCTTTAAACTTATAGACTGCTTTTTTATTCTAACTATAAATTTGAAGAAGAATCTTTAAACTCATAGATTCTCTTCTAACAAATACAAAGATGTTTTTTTTGCATCAGCATATCATATATTTTTCTTTTGCCAGGATTATTCTAACATAATAACCAGATTGTTTCCCGAAAATAGAGGTGAAAGGAAAAAGGCTAAGGTTATTGGGTTAATTGGGTAATTAAACGAAATGGATATAGGCTCAACATGGGTAAACTAAAGGACATTTTTGGTAATTGGGGTATAGAAAAGTAGATAAGACAAATAGAAGGTATAAAGTGTAAAATAAGGTTATCCTAGGGCTTGCCTCTATCATATTTGCTTGTTTTGTAAGATGTAGTCTCGTAACGTATACAAATGTCAAGTTCTAGAAGTAGGTCACATATGGCACTCTCTATTGTTATACAAAAATAAAACTCAAGCTCCTAGTGAGTAGAAAGCTTGATTAAGGCTCAAAAAATCTCACCATGGAAACGGAATGGAAATAGGGCTTAAGTCTGGCTGATCATCTAGGCTTCCTCCCTCGTACTCGCACACTGGAATTGTTGTCTAAGTTTTATCAGGTCTAATCTATCCTAAAAAGCAACTTAGGACTTAGCTATGCATAAGGGTCTAAAATACATGCCTAGAGTTGTATAGCAATGAGTGAATGGTGGAAAAAGCTTTGCTTTGGTCTAGAATACAGAGTTAAGAAGTCTACTTTAGGGTTGATAGCTTAAGTTTTAGCAGTGTGAAAAAGTTTAGCATGCAAAAAATTGAAAATTTTTGACACTTTTTAAGCAAAAAACGCAATAAAACATGCAAACTAAAGGCGAGTCTCCCATCCCCACACTTAAAATCGTACATTGTCCTCAATGTACTTGAGAACACTGTAAAAGATAAGGTAAAACAAAAAGGGAACAAACAAGCCTGACTGCCGGAGGATTGTGGTTCATGGCTTCTTCATTAACCTTGATTTTCCGATCATTTGCCTACCAGAGCTTCAGTCTTGGATTCCTTTGCAACTTACAAGACTCAAAAGAAAAACATTACACGCAAAAAGAAAAATAAAGTATTACCCAAAGAAAAAAAAGATAAAGATAAATCATTCCATTTATTCAATCAATCATATTTTTATTGTGATGCCATTATTCAAACAAACATTCAAAGCATAAGAAACAAGCAATCCAAACAAGTCACATAAGAAGTTTAACAAAAAAGATAGATAATAATAAATATATAAAGCATAAACTTCAATTATCCCGATGATGATGGGTCTTCTTCTGGTTCGCTCTCTTCATCATCAACATTTATCTGACAAAGACTCTCTATCAGTTCTTTAGCAGGAGCCTGGCCATATGGAGGAGGAGTTGGAGTAGCATTAGCACTGGGCTTTGGAGATGTTAAGTCATCAACTTTATTAGTTAGGCCTTGTAGTTGGTAACCAACCGTATCAAGCCTATCTTGGACATCTAACATGTTGTTTGTCAATTTCCGGTAATTGTTAGTCATGTCCGTCTCCATTTTATCCAAATGCTGACATAGATGCACAAAAGCCGGAGATACCTTAAAGATCTTGTCTTTTTGTTCCAAAGGTTTTATTTTCCTGGGCCTTCCTCTCCTTCTTTTTGAAGGACCCGCTTCGTGATCGTGACTCCTCACGTTGGTGACTTCATCAACAGGACGCTTACCTTTCATCTACGAGAAAATAGCGAGACAATAAAAAACACAAAAGAATGAGACTGTACTCGCGTCACGGGTCGTTACAGGCTAACGAGTCGTTAGACCAAGCATTCTGTAAAGGATGTCGTCACGGCCCGTTACGGGGTAACGGGTCATTACGAGCCAGTTTTAGAAAATTTGTTTTTCTGATCAGGGCAGTACATGATCCAAAAACTAGCAATTTGGTGTGATGTGGGGATGGGAACTTGTTACCATCCCCACACTTAACCCTTTACAAAGATCATAATTAAAAATCTTAAGAATCAAGTGTGATGATCATAAAATTTATGGAATGGAGAACACAACAGGGGTAAAGAAACTATTGCGATCTCAAGAAAAAGAAGAAACTTAAAAGGAATTGCTATTCAAATTGTTCTTTCTTGGAAAAAAAGATAAAACAATGAAGCAAAGTGAATTTGTACATTTGATCAACCAAGAATGACCCAGGAACCGTCCAATGCGATTTAGGGTTTTGAAAAGTCGTCTGGAGAATTCTATTTATAAGTTTTGAAAGTAAGTCGGTAACGAGCCGTATCGAGAACACGAGCCGTTAGGTCAAAATTTCGTTACGGGCCGTTACAAGGTAACGAGTCGTGTGCTCGAAACAGAATTTTCACAAAACTTCTTTTTGTGCAATTTTAAGCAAAATTGATCAATTAAGGCAACGAAATATGAAGAAAGGACAAATTCAATCGAGTAAGTCAACTGAATTGATGTAATTCGAATAAAAACCCAACAAGAGTTAACTCACGAACAAAAAGAAAACGAAATGATAGAAATTGAAATTGGGTTGCCTCCGAAGTAGCGCTAAGTTTATAGGGTCTTCAGCCAGACCCACCTTCACTCAGATTTTTGGAAAGTGAAGGCATGAACACACCTTCTCATCAGGTAGCTCAATCTTTGGGTTTTTGGAATCAAGGAGTGGGTTGATATGTTGAAGATTCAAAAAGCTAGGAACTAAACTTGTTGGTTCAGATGGCACCCCTTAAGGGATTCTAGATAAGGTTAAAGAAGAGATTGACTCCTTCGAGTTAGTGGAATGCATGAAACAAATGGTCTCCTCTTTATCTTTGAAGATGAGCTCCTTGAGATTCGTCTGCATAGGTGCATATGAGACTTTATTTTCACCACTTCTCAAGGTGATACACTCAGCCTCCAGATCAATTAGTGCCTTGGCGGTAGCCAGAAATGGACGTCCTAAAATGATAGGATGGAATTTAGTAACAGGAACATCAAGCACTATGAATAATGCTGGAAACTTTAGATTCTCAACATCAACTATTATATCCTTGACAATCCCCTTGGGATTGATATACGATTGGTCAGCCAGTTGAATATTGAGACTTATTGGCTGCAATAGACCTAACTATAGCACTTTATATATGGAGTAAGGCATAATGCTTATGCTAGAGCCTAAGTCTGCCAATGCATCTACGATGGATGAAGATTCAAATCGGCATGGAATAATGAAACTGCCCACATCCTTTCGCTTTAATAGGTAGTTCAAAATCAGTTTTGGGCTAAGAGGCCCGAGATGAACTTTTACGATTAGAAGAAAGAAACTTAAGAAACGAATTGATTAGGAGATAGCCTTCATAAGAGGTGAGATATCTTCTCCATTAGCGTCGCGTTCAAGAATGAGATCGAGGAATTGTTGATATTTGCGTTCTTCTTCGTGTCTTCCTTGTTTTCTTCATAGTATTCCTCCAACTGCATCTTCTGAAGTGCACGAGTGTGGTGTCTCAGTTGGGCACGCTTCTTCTCAAGTGATTCTTTTTCTAAATCAATGATGGAGATCATATTGACACTGGCATTAGGGTTTACCTCAGTATTGCCAGGCAATTAACCCTTGTTTCTTTCGGACAAAAGATTGGCTATTTGCCCTAGATGTCTCTCCATATTCTGGATCCTAGCTTGCTGATTTCTAATTTCAGTATCGTGTTCACTGTCAGCATTCACTAGACTTTGGACTAATTTTTCCAATTTATCCAATTTAGATGGCTCACCTTGGTTATAGTGAGGTGGTCGATAAGGTTGATTGGAATTATTGGAATTAGAGTTTCTCCAGGAGCTACTGGACTGGTCCCTGTTATCTGAGTTGAAGGGTTGACGATTAGCTTGGTCGAATGAGAGACCATAGAAATTTTGAGTAGATTCAACCTGCTCAGTTAACGTAGCTGCGAAAACAGGACACTTATCAAAGGTATTAGCACTGCCACAGGCATTACAACCGTTGGATTTAGTGGTTAGACGATTCACCTGGCTCGTTAGAGCTTCGATTTTTGCATTTAATGCAGTGACATCGTCTATGGCATGAATACCAGGCTGTTTAAAATCAGAGATTGGGCGATCTCTCGAAGGCTGCCAGTCATAGCTTATGGCTGCTAGACTCTCAATTAATGTTATGGCATTAGCCAGAGTTTTGCTGAGAATTGATCCTCCCGATGAGGAATCAACGTGCATACGGGTGGGATTGCTCAACCCGTTGTAAAAATACTGCACTTGGAGCCACAAGTCCATATTATGATGAGGACATTGCATAGTAACCCCTTATATCTTTCCCAGGCTTCATATAGACCTTCCACCTCGTCTTGGGAAAATGTGGTAATGTTATTACGAAGACGAGTAGTTTTTTAAGAGAGGGAAGTACTTAAGTAAGAACTTCTTTGCCAACTGATCCCATGTAGTGATGGAACCTGCTGGTAGGGTCTTAAGCCAAGTTTTGGCATTGCCTACCAGAGTGAATGGAAACAAACGAAGCAAGACTGCGTCGTTAGTGAGACCATCGAGTTTGAAGGTGTCACACATTTCGTGTGGACATTCATCCGCTAATCCGTGGAATTGCGACGTGTTCTGAAACATCTGGATGACTTCAGGCTTGATCTCGAACTACCCCTGAATGGTGGGTCTTGTGATGCTCGATTGCCCTCCTTCGAGTGTAGGCTTGGCATAATCAATGATCGAACACTGCGTTGCATCCCCCATCCTTCGTGCTTGGTGTATAACGCGTTCAGGATCTTCGAAAGCTTGAATCAGAAGTGGACGATTCACATGAGTGGAAATAGCAGAAGAAAATATTTTTTGTTTTTTTTGGGTTTTTTTTTATTTTTTTGGTTTTTCTGAAATTTTGAAAGCAGAAACACAAAACAGAAAAGCAAGACTACCTAAACTAACTAACCTAACGAGGTCCAGAATGACGACTTTCTTCCCTAGCAGCGGCGCCAGAAAGCCTTTGATGCACACGAGTATTTATAGATAAATATGCAAAAAAACAACCTTTAAATTTATAGACCTAAATTATCTTGTAACTATATATAGGAAAGCGGACCTATCGTATGGTAGCACAAAGAGAAACTCGGGGTCGACCTAAGGAAGCAACAGTGTAATCAAACTAAACCTAGTTATCATCATTAGAATTCTGTCACAATTCCTAATAACTGTTAGAAAGAAAATAAGAAAACAAATTGAAGGTAGCAATAACGAAATATATGTAACATCATAATAAAGAACATATATCATCTAAGACTGATCACTATTCATGCATTACCTAGACCAGACATTGACATTTATAAAGTAACTGTCTAATAGATTTATAGTCGCTAAACTCAAAATCAGCAATTAAAACCACATCCATAATGAAGTATCCGCGAATTAATGACCTAGTTATAGGACACTAAACACATGATCTAAGACTTAGGATCATAGACCAATCCTATTCTGACTAACCATGATAGAGTAATAACTTATAATCCAATTACATGCCATAACATATGCAGTATATTTAGTCATTTCACTATTCCTTTTACCCAAGACATAAAGGCTAAGATTCACGACCAAACACAAAGACATACTTCAATCAAGACAGATTATTGAACATGCATATTCACCATTTCCTATCTAGGCTCGCTAGAGTTCCTAAGATTCACTATTCCTTTTACCCAAGACATGGAAGCTAAGATTCACGACCAAACACAAAGACATACTTCAATCAAGATAGATTATTGAACATGCATAATCACCATTTCCTATCTAGGCTCGCTAGAGTTCCTAAACACATATTGATATCGCTAGAGTACCAACTAAGAAATAGCATCAATTCAATGAGCAGAATACGTCTATCCTACCAACCAAATTAAATACTACTAGGAAAGGATTAAACACATCATTCAACAACACATCTTTAACATGCAAAAGGAATCATAATCATTATACTAAAATCATTATGTAAAACATTGTCAACGTCAAATCATAGGTGAAAAATAAATAGACCACATTGTCTTAGATGACATCAAGATAGTTTGCCTCTTATAGCTAAACTAATGAAAACAACAATTAAAATGTAAGAAAACATGATTGTAAGCGCAAAACAAAGTCGATCAATAGCCGAATCTTTGAATAACTTGATATCACAAACAATCAACACTTCTGGGCCTTGAATTCTTTGACTTCTAGCTTTTGGACTCTTCTGGAACCGAACTCTATTGGTCTCTATTGTGTAACCTCTTGAAATGACCAAATGGTTGGGTATTTATTGTGAAAGATTAGGGTTTTGGAAATCGGTCGTAATGATTCGTTACACGGTCACGGGTTGTAAGCGCCGCCATGAACTAACGAAGTAGGGTTTCTCCGGTTATCCTTGAAACGGGCCGTGATGGCCATCACGGGTTGTGACGTGGAGAAAATGTCAGATCTTCGATTCTTGTTCATTTCAGCCCCAAAACTTTGTAAAATCCTCAAATATCACTTTGGCCCCCTCTAATGACCTATTTATGACATTTCACAGCAAACAAGGGTAAAATAGACCAAAGTAATACATAAACTACCAACATTCGTGGGTGTTTTACTAATAAAATGATGTGTAATTTAAAGCACATCAGCAACATCAACCTCAATCATCATCAATGAGTGCTTCAATTATGTCTTCAACTTTGTTTGAAGATGAGTACATGTAGAACGACTAGAGGTCAAAAGAAATATTTTGTGAAAAATGATCATTTTCACATATGTACTTCACAGAAAATGACAAACTACCGCCCATGAGTCCAATGTCCAAATGACTCTATCTAGAGATAACTGACGTCAACTTCATCGGTGGATCACCACTGTACTTCACTATCAATATCTTCCGAATTAAAGAAATCGTTCAGAGATAAACCAAGATGGATGATCACATCCATAAGTGGAATGAATACAATATATTAAGAGTTAACAAATGTGTTAATCAAATTTATTGACTGTCGAGTAGAAGAGCTAAGGGAAAAATACATCCTTACCCTTCTCAGACATTTTCTCAAATCACCCAAGCGTCTATTATTTTGCATTGCACTAGTTAGTGAAATCTGCTTCAGAGACCACACAAAGAAAATCCTTTACTAGAGATACACTTTGAAAAACAATACTCAACAATTGCTCTCCACGTCTATTATTTTGCATTGAAAAATGGATGAAGAAACACGTGAAGGAAGATGTGATGGAAACCAAGGCATCATTCGATGAGCAATAAATGAGTTCACAGAATGGAAGAAGCTGCAAAAAGAATAGAGATTGAAGGAACACTGTCAACTCCAAAGAACAAAGAAGTTAAGCTCAGCTTTCCTTATGATAAACCTGAATAAAATTTTTAGGACCGATTTCACGTCACAAACCCAAATCGTGTTCAACCAAGTGCTCGAAAAGACGGTGAGACTGGATGAATGAGAATCTAGGAAATCAAACAACAAAACATGATAAAGCAAATCGATTCATTGATAGTCGAATGATTATAATGAGTTGAATGCTTACAATCTCATTATAAGAAATCCATGGCAATCTTGGGTTGAGCTCAAACCCAAGATGAGACTCTCTCTCTCTCTCTCTCACTCTCTCTCACTCTCTCTCTCTCTCTCACTCTCTCTCTAGAAGTATAGCTCACACACTCTCAAAGAATCATCTCTTGTCACAAATGAGGACTATCACATCTATATAGAGTGAGAGTCCATGTGCCTCACTAACCCGCTAACTAGCAAGACACAAATTATATGAGCAAATTACCAATAACAGCAAATAACATAAATATTAATTAAATCAAAGCTGATTTAATTAATATGAGGCTTGACTCGCTCGAACCGATCTTACGTTGACTTTTATGTTGATCATTAACCCGAATAGTTGACTTTTCAAGAAAACATTTTTGGTCCAAATTTACAAGCCTCGATCATCACAACCTAGTCTCTGAATCAAATCACAATGGATTCTTAACAGATTTGATGGCGTTAGTCACATAGATTTTTAACTCCAACAAAAATCATGTCAACAAGTTGTTTAGAGTTTCTTATTTTGATTAATGTAATGAATTTGTTATTCTAGTAATTTTCTTCTAATGCCTAAAGGGGAGACTGTTAGGACAATCCATGTAATAGTTAGAAGTGTTAAAGAAAAGATAACTGATCAAGAAAAAAGAAAAAAAAGTGGAGATAAAAAATTTCTTCACCAGTCATAGTATTATGTGATCTCAATACATATAATTTTGTTAACGACTTAACACATTGAAGTCAGTCAGCTATCTTCACGACAAACTTCAAAGGAGTTTGAAGTTCATAGAGATGAACAAATATATCCTCATGACATGGATTGAAGTATTAACAAACAAGTGGAAACTTCAAGTGGACAAGTTGAACTCCTCGTTCAGGAAGATAAGCGCCCATATTAAATGAAAGTAGTTCGAACGGTAACAAAAGAATATTCTGTAATTTTTTTACCATCTTTTGAAGTCCAACATCTTCCTATAAATAGAAGATCAACCCTAGATCTAAGAGTCGCCACCACCAGGTTTGCGACCGTGGTTGGATCAACCCTCAAAATCATCATTGATCTAGTTTTTTAACCCACCAAACCAGCTCTACTGTCTAAGAAAATGAACAAACTACTGCTATCATCGACCGGGGAGGGTTAACGGTACCACCGATGGGGTGGTCGTCAAACACGATAACAAATAAAAACCCTACTCATCTCATCGATCTTCAGCGGCTGAAAGAGAAGAAGAAGGGTTGCCACAAAAAATCGCCACCGCCACCGTGGTGCCACCACAGGGCCGTCGTGGTCTGGCCGGTATCCTTTGCTGGGGACCAGCTCAGCCACCCTTTCTCTTGATTCTTTCTTTCGAGCACACATGTTTGATTTTTGGTGGCTTGCTTCAAATGAGGAGAAAAGGGGTTAAATGCCCTTGACATACTTAGGGTTTGTCTAGAAAAAGTCCCCTCCAACCATTAGTATGTATCGCGCTTTCGGACACGTTAAACATTTCGAAGTCATATTTTTCGTAAAATATTACCGAATCACGATTAAAATAATTAGCGGAACTCATAAATATTCTCATAATATTTATTTCATCAGACATAGCATAATCTGGTGAATATTCAGTCGAACTCGCGGTATAGATGCATGTCCAACCCATGTTATGATGGCATCCATTGCGCAAACTGGATAGTTTCATGATTGTAATTCTCAGTACCCCTTGAAAAAAGTATTCACAAGTCATCCGAGTCCTTAAACCATCATGAATGTATAACAAGTCGATATCGGTAAAAATGCTTAATCCAGCATGTTATCGATTTCACTGTTTCATGCACCGGGTGACACTATTGTTCTTCTTAACAAAAAATCACGACGGTAACAAAGTATATCTCATACTTGTTACTCTAATCTAGCCTCAGTGACCTCTAGGGATGGAAAAAAAGTCCCCACCCGACGGGTATACCCGAAACCCGAGTCATCCGGCCCGGGTATAGGCCCGAATATTTAGGTATGGGACCGGGTATGGGATTGATAGATAAAAAAATTTATGTTCACGTATTGGCATGGGATTAGTTGATAACCTATCCGAATTACCCAACATGGCGACATATTGTTAATGCAAGTTTCTAGTGTGGCTGTTACTGTTGAAACAGACAGTCAGAGTGCACAACAAATGAGGAGGCTGAAGGCTCATTAGGTGATGGCGAATGACCACCTAATGTGTGTCACCAAATGAGTGCCAAATGAGTTCATTCGGCGAATGAACTCATAAAGTGGACAATCTCATTCGGCGAATGAACTCATAAAGTGGACAATCTCATTCGGCGAATCAGTTAGGGTATAAATACTTTGTTCATTTTCTTTATTTGTAAGTTTGTTCATTATGTGAGAGGAGTGGTCATTCGGTGACTCTGTTCTGCTAGAGAGGAGAGGTCATGCTCGACCTCTCCCAGGGCTTAAGGATGTAAACTCCTTCGGTATTGTAATTATTTGACACTAATAATAATACCAACAAGCTTCCATCTTTAATATGTCTTGTATTTGACCCGAAAGCCATTCCTTCACGATTTTACAACTGGTATCATGTAGAGTCGTTGGTTGATGATGGACGTTAAACAGAAGATATTGGAGCAAGAAAATTGACAAAACAACAAATCTGGACGAAGGTATGCACGAAAGTATCTCATTCGATGAGCCACCGAATGTATATTCTGGTCACCGAATGAGAAGTGTGTTCATTCGGTAGTGTATCTTCATATGGCTGAATGAGAATGGTTCCCATTCAGCGGGCAATCTTCATCTGGCAGAATGAAGAGGATGTTAATTCGGTAGGCAATCTTCACACATATTTTCGCCGAATAAGATATGTTCCAACGAATGTGATTTTCATTGGCCGAATCAACTCATCGGCGGATGAGTTTATTTGGTGATTGCTTCATTCGCTCCCTCATTCTGCAGTTAAAATCCTCACCCAATGAGTTCATTCGGTGAACTTTATTTTCTGCTCATTAGGTGGACGGTTCTCTCATTAGGTGTTTCGTTCGCATCGACATCAATTGTTCAATTCAAGGTGTTGATTACTACTCAGATGAGATAATATGGGTTTTTTAAGATTCTAAATCAGTTACTGGGTTTTTTCCTTGATTCAGTAATTGTGGGCAATGTACGGATATGTTCCAAAGATTAAAGAAAAATATAATAGTGGGGTAATCATGGTTTTTGATGAGGAGCATTGATCCAGAAACTGCATTGTGATTACTAAGGTTGTATGTCCCACCACAATTCAAGTGTGATTCCTTGACGATTTTGCTGTCATTTGAATGAATTCAGAATTTGGATACTCAGTTTACTGTATCGGGGGCATACGAGGCGGTGAACTTTCCTGATTCTGATGCTAGTGAAATCGATGAAGAAGATTGAATAGTTCATATGTTTAGGGGGAAATAAGGGCTCTAAAACCTAAAACTTCAAAGTTTCACATTATTGAAAAAGTGAATATTAAAAGCAATCAATTTAGGGATGACGGGAATTTGTGATTTTTATGAAGATGTTATATGTTTGGGTGTTTGTACGAACGGATGTGTTCAAGATTTTCAAATTACAGGTTTGAAACTCTCTGTCAGATGCCTGATACTTTCTTGAGTTGTGATGACTAGGTAAGATTAACGAGATGTGCTTATCCAGAATTATATATTGGGATGGAGTTAATGCTGAGGGGAAATTTCTATAATTAAAGATTTTGGATGTTGGTTTTCATGAATATTGGAGCGTTTTTTGCAAATTTGTGAAAATTAAAGATTTATGTCAAATGCGATAAAGTTCAAGAGGTCTTCAATTGCTGAAACGACTGATGAAGTGAACTTGTCTTGTTCCAATTGGTTAGAAGATGTGGTTTCGCCATGGAACTGCTTGAAGCTAGAATTGTTTAGAAATGTGGTCTTACCAAGGATATGCTTGAAGCAATGGGACTTTATTGGTTATGGTGATTGTACAAGATTGAGAACTGTTCGTGCATACCTGAAGTTCAGTCCAAGGGAAATTTGCTGAAGATAGAGGTGTCTGAAGCAGATTGACTGAAGATTGCAAGAGCAGATTTCAACAGTAACATCCAAGGGGGAATTTGTTAATGCAAGTTGCTGGTGTGGCTGTTATGATTGAAACATACCGACAGAGTGCATAACAAATGAGGAGACTGAAGGCTCGTTAGGTGATGGCGAATGACCACCTAATGAGTGTCACCAAATGAGTGCCAAATGAGTTCATTCGGCAAATGAACTCAATCTGTGGACAATCGCATTCAGCGAATTAGTTAGCGTATAAATACTTTGTTCATTTCCTTCATTTGTTAGTTTGTTCATTCTGTGAGAGGAGTGGTCATTTAGTGACTCTCATACTGTTAGAGAGGAGTGGTCATGCTCGACCTCTCCTAGGGCTTAACGATATAAACTCCTTCACTATTGTAATCATTCGACACTAATAATAATACCGACAAGCTTTTGTCTGTAATATGTCTTGTATTTGACCCAGAAACGATCCTTCATGGTTTTACACATATTACCGGAAACAATACCCGAAATATTTCACACACACACACACACACACACACACACACATATATATATATATATATATATATATATATATTGCTTTAGTTTTCTTATACAATTTTTTTAATTATTTTTATATATTAAATGTATTTCGTTTTCTTATAAACATAGAAACTTGTTCAAGAGAAACCGCTACATATTGTAAAACGATCGAGTATGAGTATGAATATGGTTACGAGGTAAATATATATTCCAAGTTCTAAATACTATATTTATGTTATGTTGATACACGATATGGCAATGAGCTGGATCAAACGAAGACATGAAGATTTATAGTTTTGAGTCTGGTGGCCGAACTCCGGCCGAACCCTGGCCGAGCCTTGGCCGAACCTGAGGTTCGGACAAGCCAAGGAGTTCGGACACCCGTAGGCTATATATAAGTTGTTTGTGTCTTTGTAATAGACTAGTTTTTGAGAGCGAGCGAACTTTTGTATGTGAGTTTGTGTGTGTACTCTGATTCTCTTGTTATTACGTATTAATGAGAGATTGAGTTTATCTACCTTGCTTGTGTTTGTTTTCTCACATATTCTCACGTATACGATTGTTATCGACCAAACCGATCCAACTGCTCACGCACTTTCAAGTGGTATCAGAGCTATCTGGTGCTGTTTGGCTCGATTTGTTGCAATTCGTATATTCGAAGTTCGTTTTTCAAGTTTCTCTCTGGAAATTTACGTGAAAATCATCATGTTTTGTGTCAAAATTCCTTTTTTCTGTTTGCTTTTGGTCATCTAAGTGTTTTGAGTTCATTTGTGAGGGTATTCTGGTGAGATCTGAAAAATTCCGAATTTTTTACGTTCGACCGAACCTGTAGTTCGGTGAAACCGCTCCGAGTGTCGAGTTCGGTGCAAGTTCGGTCACATTTTCGATTCGGTGAGAGTTCGGTGAGCTATCGGAGAGAGTTCGGTGATAATTTTTGTCTCGGAGATAGTTCAGACCAGGATCGGAGAGAGTTCGGAGTTTCTGTGTTCGGTGATAAGTTCGTAGGGAGTTCGGACTTTGTTTTCAAGATCGGTGAAGGTTCGGAGTGAGTTCGGCGCTTACTTTGAGTTCGGAGCAAGTTCGGAGCTCATCTTAAGTTCGGACCTAGTTCGGAGATCAGAATCTTGAATCTTGAATTTTTCCAAAATGTCGGATTATTCTGCGTTTGCTGCTATTCAATTGCAGATGCAAACACTACCGAATTACGCCAATGAAATCGGGACGACTCAGAAAGTTCCCAAACTTCTTAAGTTTGAGGACTATCCTAATTGGAAAAAGAGATTTGAAGCGTATATCGGTACAACGGATCCAGACCTATGGATTGCTATGGATGCACCATATGTGTATCCTGTCGGGTTGAACAATGTTCCTATTATGCAAAGGAATATGGATCTTACACAAAAGGCTGATTTTGTTCGAGAACAAAAAGCTTATGGTTTAATCACTCAAGCTTTACCTAAAGAGTTACATCACCAATTTAAAACCTGTGAGCATTCTCATGAATTATGGTCAACTCTGAAAGAAAGATGTGAAGGCAATGAACAGTATAAGAAAAGTAAGAAGAAAGTGTTAAACAAGGAATTTGACAACTTCAAGTGTTTTGATGGTGAGGGTGTTCCAGAATTAATCTCAAGATATTGTCACTTGCTGTCTGAAATGGACAATGTCCAAATCAAGAAAAATGATGAAGAGCTGAAAGAGAAATTGCTAGAAGGTCTACCATCAAAATGGGAATCTTATGTGCTGCTGATCATGAATGACAAGGATTATTCTGAATTGACGTTTCTAAAACTGTTGGGAAAGTTGCAAGCTAGAGATCTGGAAATGAAGAATGTGAATACTACTCCAGCAGCGGTTCAGAATCCGGATGTTTACTACGGTTCAAATGCAGCAACTATTTCAGGTAAGTCGACAAAAATAACAAGTTCTGCACCGACTACGGCGTTTGTAGCTGGAGGTCTACCTGGACATGGTTCTAATTCAGGAACCGGAATGGGCTCACATCATGCTGATTACAATTACAACTCTGGAGGAAGTAGCACATCAGTTCCAGCAAGTAATTTGGTGAACACGGGAAAAATGGCTATGTCTGTGTCTACAACTGAAGATTATATGGCCCTTGTTTCTGCTTTAGTGTCATCTTATTACGGTTTGATAACTGGGAATGTTAGCAATGCTGAATTGACGGAAGAAGATTATGATCAGGTGGATCCTGATGATTTGGAGTTAATGGATATCAATTGGCAATTTGCCATGCTGGCTAGAAGAGTGAAAAGATTCTTAAAGAAGACCGGTAGAAAAGATTTGAACTCTGGTGGCAGAATTGGCTTTGATAAATCAAAAGTGCGATGCTATAAGTGTTCTAATTTTGGTCATTTCGCTCGTGAATGTTCTCAGCCGAAAAAGCAAGAATATCAGAAATTCACTCCCAAATCAAATGTTTCTGGATCCAACAATCCTTCGAGTTCAGGGAGTACTTCTAACTCAAAATCTAATCCTGATTCCACAAAAACTCTTGTATCTCAAGCTGATAAGACTTATAATTGGGGTACTCAATTCGCTGATTCATCTGCTTTGATGGTTTCACATGTGTAGGATGAAGACACTATGACTGAATCCACTGAAGATGAAGGTGAAGTTCATGTTGATGTGAATGGTGAAACTATTGTTGGAATTAGTGTTGAAGAAGAAGTCTCGGATTCAAGGATTGATCATAATTCTATGTCTGAAGAAAAATTTGCTTTCATGGCTGATTTGTCTGATGAGAAGGTCGAGTCTGATGCTATTCTCTTGTTAGAAAAACAAATTAAACTTCTAACTGAGGAGAAAGAAGCGTTGATTCGAGATTGTGAAGCAGCAAAAGCCGAAGCGCTTGATACAGCAAATGATTTCGAAAGTTTATATCAGAAAAGTCTTCCGCTGAAGGAACGATATGAAAAAGCTCAGCAGAATGCTGTAGAAATTGCTGATAAAATGCTTGCACTTCAGAAGGACATGCAGAAAATATCTGATGAAAACGCAAGTCTGAAACAAGAGATCGGTGCACTGAAAAAGGTGCAATCTTATAGAATCAGTTGCTTGTATGGCCAATTCTTCTAAGGTAGTTTCATATCCTTTAATGTGTAAGTCTTGTGATGATTTTGCTACTGCTAAGAGCACGCTCTTAGATGAGAAGACAAAGCTTAATGATCTCTTGTCAGTAGCAAAAGCAGATAAGAACATATATAAGGAAAGATGGGAGGGAACAACCAAGGAGTTATTGTCAGTACACGAGCAGTTACGTTTGCAAAAGTTTGATTTTTCAACACAGTCTGAACTGCTTGTGTCTGTACAAAAGGATTTGGCTACTAGTCAGAAACTGGTTGCAGATTTGAAAATCGAAGTTTTTGAATTAAAACAAAAATTGGATTTTGTTCAAGTTTCCTCTTCTTTTAAAAATTTTCTTTATAAAGCTGAAAAGGAAGATGTTTCTGGTAAGCTGAATCAAGTCCCACCTCCTGTGAATATTACACTTGGTCCTTCATCTGAAATGAAGGTAGATGTTCCTTCTCATGCTGAACAGAACAAATCTGTCAGAACTTCAACTGAAAAATCTATTTTGGATTCAACAGTTGATGAACTTTTCTATGATGTTTTAGATTTTGATAAGGTTGATGACTTAGTGTCTGAAACCGATGTTGAATGTTCGTCCTCCACTCAGCCCAAAGTTTCTAAGCCAAATCACAAAGATTTAATTTCAAAACATGATTTTCCCACAATTAAATCTGAGCTTAAAAAACTGAGTGTGTTCGAACAAAAACAGATTGCTCAGAGCAAATCTGTTGAAGGTAAGAAAGTCAACTATGGTGGAGTCGGATTTGAGCCTTCGGCAAAGTTAAAATCTATTGAAAAAGGTTCTTCTTCAAAAATTTCAAAACCTGCACAAGTCAAGGCTAGAAATCCTACTTTAGACACCAACTGTGAAAATTCTAAACCATGGGTGACATATCGATTAAAAGGATCTAATCGGATTTATAGTGACAAGGAGTTTCCTTTGGATATGGTTAATCCGAATTTAATCGATCAAATTTTTTCGTGCAAATATGATCCTGCTTATGATCCCAAAATGAGAAATGTGTACATTAAGGGGGTAATAGCAATGTTAATGTAATGGACACATTTCATTCTGAATCTGATTCAGGGTTGGTTAACAGAGTGAAAATTTCTGCTCAAAAGTCTTTAAATAAGAAACCATCAAAACCAACTATTCAAACACCACCAAGAGATTTTTATGATCAAAGACAACCAAATTTCAGAAAATCAAGTCAGTTTTTCAAAAAGTCTCAATTTTACAATGACGAAGGATTTTATGATGAATTTGGGTGTGGACCGAATCAACCCGTGTTTGGGAGGAGTCCAAAATGGGTAGATTATGGGGGTCAAAATGAATTTGTTCCAAGGTTTGGTGGGCGAAGAAACAGATTTCATAATTACAGGGATCATCGTTTTTCTGGAAATTCGTATGTTAGAGGTCATGTTGGGCATTGTGACAATTTTTCAGGAAATGTGTCAGGGTATGAGTCAGGACATAATGATGAGTTTGAAAATCGTTATGTGTCTAATAGAAAGGGTTTGAAACCCAAAACCCAAAAACGGGTTGTTGAGTCCGAAGTGGATGATGACACGAGCGAAAAGGTTGTAATTGATAAAAGAAAATGTTTTAAGTGCAAAGCTCGTGGTCATACATATCGGACGTGCCCGTTGAAGAAACCAAAATCTATCAAATCTGACACAGAAAAGTCTGATGATATGTCGGAAGGCTATCAGACTGATACAAAGAAAAAAGTCAGATTTGTGGATGAGCAAGGCAGAGTTCACTCTAATCTTAAGTCATCAGAATTTCATAAGAATGACAAGAAATCAGAAAGTGAATTTTCAAAGATTAAATCAATTTTGAAAAACTCTGCAGCTAGCTCCACAGGTTCTTCAACAAATGGACAGAAACCTAAGGGTTTGTCCATGGCTGGTAATGACTTTGTTAAAGATGACGGTCGACCCAAAGCTTCAAGCTTGGGTTCGTCCCGAAACTAATCTTCTGTTAGAATTTATGCAGGGATCTTCGCGACAACTGATGAATAACATTTGGGTTGTTGATAGCGGAGCATCTCGGCACATGACCGGCGATATTTCTTTGTTGCATGATGTGAAATACTTTGACGGCGGTAAAGTAACATTTGCTGGAAACAAAGGAGGTCAAGTCACCGGTATTGGTAAACTTTCAAATGGTGCTGTCACATTCGACAAGGTTGAATTTGTTCAAGAATTGGAGTACAATCTTCTGAGTGTCTCCCAGATTTGTGATAAGCAATTCACAACTGCTTTCACAGGGAGTGAATGTTTAATACTGAAACCTGAATTCAAGATTCTAGATGAGTATGTGGTAATGCGAGCACCGAGATTCTCAAATTTGTATATGCTTGACATGAATTCAGCAAAAGCAACGGTCGCAGGTCAATGTTTCTTGTCAAAGGCATCCGAAAGAGATTCCATTCTATGGCATCGTCTCATGGGACACATCCACTACAGGAAAATGAACGAACTGGTGCGGAGGGGTCTTGTCGAAGGGGTTCCAAAGCAACAATTTGTTTTTAATGATGTGTGTGTGAGCTGCAAGAAAGGAAAACAGAAAACTAAATCCCATCCACTGAAGAAATACCACTCAATTGAGATCCCGTTTGAGCTACTTCATATGGATTTGTTTGGTCCAGTGAATCGAGAAAGTATTTCGGGAAATTGGTATTATCTGGTGGTCACTGATGAATTTTCAAGATTTTCGTGGGTTGATTTTCTGGTCTCTAAGGATGAAACTTCAAGAATTCTCATCAATTTGATTACAACACTTGAATCTTTGTATAAACTGAAAGTACGAAGAATTCGTAGTGATAATGGCACGGAGTTCAAGAATTCAGCCGTGAGGACGTTCTGTTTGAAAAAAGGGATTGTGCATGAATTTAGCACTCCATACACACCTCAACAAAACGGCGTGGCAGAAAGAAAGAACCACACAATTATTTAAATAACACGAACAATGTTGGCTGATGCTCAATTACCTGTTCCTTTTTGGACGGAAGCTGTCAACACTGCGTGTTATGTGCTTAATCGAGTGCTTACTGTGAAGCGTCTTGGGAAGACATGCTATGAATTATTGAAGAATCGTAAGCCGAATCTCGATTATCTAGAGCCTTTTGGGTGTCCCTGTACCGTATTAGCTTCTGCAGGAAAATTTGATGACAAAGTCTTTGAGGGGCTGTTTGTCGGATACTCAAATCAAAAGAAGCGAGTATTTAATAAGCAGAATGGTACGGTGGGTGAATATTTGCATGTGGATTTCCAATCCTATACTTTACCACCCAGGGGTGTTGGACCGGACTGGTTGTTCGATTATAAAGCTCTTTTTGAAAATCTTGAATCGAAGCCAGAGATATCTGATGAACAACTTACTCGAGTTGTTATTGAATTACTAGATGATACTCCGGTTCTAAACATACAAACTCTGTCAACTCCGATAGTGCCTATTGTTGATGAGTACATGACCGAGACTTCAAATGATTCGACAATTGCTGCTGATGATATGTCTTCAGATGATGATAGTGAATTTCATGAAGCCGTGACACATCAGGTGGAAATTCCTACTCAACAACTTGATTCACATGTTGATGCTACTTCTAATGAAGTTGAGGCTAATTCAACTGATAATGTGGTCGATCCACAAGTTGATACGATTTCAAATGATGTTGATGTCAATACAACTAAAACTGTGGTGGTTGAGGAAGATCATGTTCCTGATATGGGTGAGACGGTGGTTGTTCCTATTCATCAAACGCTCCGGATAAACACCATACATCCGCAAGACAATATTATTGGTGATTTAAATGAAGGAGTTCGTACGAGACATCAAATTAAGAGCAGTGCTTTACTATCTGTTCTGGAATCTGGTGTTCAGGAAGAAGCATTTCATTCTTGCTTTATATCCCAGATCGAGCCGACAAATGTTAACAAAGCTTTATTAGACGGTTCGTGAGTTGAAGCAATGCAAGAAGAATTACTGCAATTTCAAAAGTTGGGTGTGTGGCACTTGGAAGATTTACCAGCGGGAAGCAAAGAGTCGTGTGGTACACGATGGGTTTACAAATGTAAACGGGATGATCGTGGAATCATTCTCCGAAACAAAGCCCGTTTGGTTGTTCAAGGTTTTTCTCAAGAAGAAGGGATAGATTTTAACGAAGTGTATGCTCCTGTTGCCAGAATTGAAGCAATCAGAATTTTCTTGGCATTTGCTGCACATCGTGGGTTCAAAGTCTTTCAGATGGATGTAAAGAGTGCGTTTCTTTACGGCAAGGTTAAGGAAGAAGTGTATGTCAAACAACCTCCGGGATTCTTCGATCCTGATTATCCAGAGAAGGTTTATAAGTTGGACAAAGCTTTATATGGTCTCCATCAGGCTCCTCGAGCTTGGTATGAGACGTTGTCTACTTATTTACTCGACAACGGGTTTAAGCGTGGGTTGGTTGATCCTACTCTTTTCTGCCGTAAAACGGGGGAGGATTTGCTTCTGGTACAGATTTATGTCGACGATATTATTTTTGGTTGTTCAAACGAGAAGTTATCGAAGGATTTCGAGACTTTAATGCAAACAAGGTTCGAGATGAGTTCGATGGGAGAAATGTCTTTCTTCTTAGGCTTGCAAGTTCAACAATCTGATAAGGGTATCTTCATACATCAGACGAAGTATGTGAGAGATGTCCTCAATCGATTCAAGGTGGAAGACGTTCGAATTCCTTGAACTCCCATTCAGCTGTCACATGGCCTATGTCCTGACGAAGACGGTGAAAAAGTGGAAGTCACTCGTTATCGGGCTATAATAGGTTCAATGATGTATCTAACAGCTAGTCGACCTGATATAATGTTTGCTGTTTGTTTGTGTGCCAGGTACCAGGCAGCTCCTCGTGTTTCTCATATGAATGCGGTCTTGAGAATTCTAGCTTATCTGAAGGGTAATTCAGATCTCGGGATCTGGTATCCTCATGATGATAAGTTCGACTTGTCGGCGTATACGGATTCGGACTACGGCGGTTGCAAGATTAATTTCAAGTCAACCACGGCCGGATGTCAGTTTCTCGGCGATAGGTTGGTATCTTGGCAGTGTAAGAAGCAGACTTCTGTTGCCACATCCACGGCTGAAGCTGAATACATAGCGGCTGCTAGTTGCTGCTCTCAGGTTTTATGGATTCAACAGCAGATGCGGGATTACGGTTTGAAGTTTCTTACTACTCCAATTTACATAGATAATTCGGCTACTATTTGCATAACAAAAAACCCCGTTCACCACTCTAAAACGAAACACATTGATATTCGTTATCATTTCATCCGGGATTGTTTTGAGAAACACCTAGATTGATCTGCAAAAGATCCATACTGATTTTCAAAAAGCGGATCTTTTTACAAAAGCTTTTGACAAAACCCGCTTTCGTTATCTTTTGCATATCAACGGCATACAAAAATTACCGGTCGAGTAACTTTCGGTTGATCATTTTTTTTGCTTATTGTTTTTCTTTTGTTTGTTTCTTCTTTCTTGTTATAAAAAATCCAAAAATAGCGTTTTGTGTTTTAGGGGGAGAAATATCAGAAAATAAAAAAAAATGGAAAAATGCAAAAAGCATAAAAAAATGGAAAAATGAAAAAATTGAATTAAGAAATTGATCCGACCAAGCGAGAAATGATATTACATCGGCGTGTGTTATCAACCACGGATAAAGTAAAAATGAAAAGCTGTAGGTTCTTGATTGGTTAGTTAAATGCGTAAGGGTAAATCTGATATATGCTAGTATGATATAAACATAAAAAATTTTGCTTGATTAATTGTGAGACACATCATGATGATTACTGTGTGATCTTGGCATTAAATAAAATGAAAAAGCAAAAACAGAATAAGAGATGTTCTGGTGTACGCATGTTTTCATTTTGCAAAGTTAAAACTTGTTTGATTTTCTTTATTTTGTCAAACGACCGGACTTTCTCTGCGTATCGAAAGATCGACCTGATCGTTGTTCGTTTGACGTTCTGCTTGATTTTCTTTGGTGTTTCGTATAATCCATCGGACTTTCTCTGCGTGTACGTGAGTACCGACCTGATTGTTGTTGGGTTATACAATTTCTGCTTTATTTTCTCTTTTTTATTTTCCTAAACAATCGGACTCTCTCTGCGTGCCTACCAGCCGACCTGATTGTTGTTTGTTTAGGGTTCTGCTTTATTTTTGCATGAAACACCATGAACGATAAATCTCTGTGAAAATCAAAATTCTGTGAAAAAATACAAAAAATAATGAGAATAAGCCAGATTACCGGTATTTCTGATTGAGTGGGTTTTCATATTATCAATGCTTGCTAAATATATCTTAACATATCAGAAAGCTATAAAAATTGATCTACCCAAGCTGAAATAAACTGAAAAGTTGTATTTGCTGCCAACTTGACTTGCATGCTGATTAAAAATGAAATTGAAGTGTGTCTGATGCATATTGGCCGATATGATCTCGCGTCTGGATCTTTCTCACAAAAATACTTAAGTTATATCAATTCTTAGTAATTTTTGTTTCAATTCTGTTTGGTTTGTTATTTGAATATCTGAAAAATTACAAAAAGATTTTAGGTATGTTTTAGCATAATTTTGAAAAATTCCAAAAAGATTTTAGGTGTGTTTGAAAATTTACAAAAATCAAAAAGATTTTATTCTGCGTTATTTTCGATCAACCGTTAGTGAAAGATTCCAAATTATGCCGGGAATAACCATATGGACTTGATTTCAGAAATTTCATCGGTAAAATTGAACGAAGTTTGAGGAAAATTGATAAATTTTAAACTTTGGAAGTTCAATTTGAAAAATTCATCAAAATCAGGGGTTATTTTTGAAAAAAATTTCCAAATCTCCAAACCTGGAGTTCGGATGGCCGAACATGGAGTTCGGAGGTCCGAAGATGGAAGTTCGGAGGACCGAACCTCAGTATCGGACAGGGTTTGGAGGTGGCCGAATTGGGAGTTCGGTGCTACAGTTCGTCCGAACTTGGAGTTCGGAGGTCCGAACTTGGTTAGCTATAAATGCGCCAAACCTGAAGTTCGGAGATCATTGTTACTGTTTAATCTCCGAACTTGCACCGAACTGCTGCCCAATTTTCAAATTTTTCGATTGAACGTGTTTTTGGCGATTTCAAGACTGATTCTAGGTAGATATCTTGATTCTGAACACACTGGTGGACTTAGATTAGGTTTTCATCCTGTTTTTGTTGGTTTTTGGTTCATAAAACTCGTTCGGACTAATCTCAATTTCTAGATCCAAAATTACTCCATCGAAAACGTGTTTTTAACAATTAAAATTCGATGTCTATGTGTTGCTTATCGAAATCCGACCAAGGGTGTTGTTTGTTTGAGTCTAATTTGGTCGTTTTCATCGGTTTTCATCGAATTGCCAATGTCAATTATGTGCCACCAGTAACGGGTGCGCCTCGTCATGATGATAGCAGTGATTCGGAAGAATTGGATTACAGTTGGATTGAAGAACAGAACCAAATACCAATACAAGGTAGGGTGAAGTGGCCTAAGAGGCAAGTCCTAGTGGTTCAGGAACCGGTAAATCAAGAACCAGAACCTGTATCACAGCCGCCAATTACTGAATCGGTGGTCTCAGCATTTGTTACTGTGACTGAGACACCAGCGGTGAATGTCCTTGATGATGAATCTGAATCTGATGATGATTTTCTGAATGCTGAAGCTGATTCTGAAGACTTCTCTGATACAAACAATCCGTTTGTGAGAGTCTTAATCAACTCGAAGTATGTTAAGCTAAGGAAAGGTAGTGCTGAGCATTTTGCCTACCGAATCAGCAAGAACAAAAACAACGATCATTACAAGGATCGTGTGTATGATGTGGTGGCCTCATCTGAATCTGACAAAGATTATACTCCAGATGCTGATGTGGTTTCTGGCAAAGGTAAAAAGACTGTTGCTGGTTCGTCGTCAGTTCTTTCAGGCAAAAAGAGGCAGAAATCAGTGGCTGGAGGTAGGATGAAGAAGAAGAAGAAAGGTGTACAACAGTTCATATTACAGCCTCGTTCTGGTGTTTCTTCATCAGCTACTCCTGCTGTGTCTGTATCTGAAGCAACAACAACTGTTCGGACTTCAGTGTCTGAGGTTCAAGCTGATTTCTTGCAAAACCTGATGAATGCCAATCGTTCGACAACTGTTAGCACAGCACCTTCAGCAAGTGCTGGTGCGCAGTTTGTTAATCAGCCAATGGGATCTACAACTCCGGTGTTCTCAAATGCTACTACAACTGCTTCTACTCATTCTACACCGGATGTGAATTTCAACTTTGAAGAAGGCTCAGTTTCTTTTTCTCAGGCCAGTATTTTGCAAAGCGCTTTATCTGATCAACAATCACGGATTGATGCCTTGAAAGCTAAATCTGAAGTCCAAGAGAAGATGATTACAGTGCTGCGGTTAGATAATGAAGATTTGAATCAGCGGGTTGTAACTCTCCAAAGTCGAAATGAAGTCAAAGATCAGGAGATTGTGAGATTGAAACGGGTTAGTCAGAACCAATCTAAGATGCTTCTGGAGATGAATGAGCAGTTAAAATTCTTGATGGAGAAGTTTAATGCTCAGGGGGAGATTGGAGATGGCTCGGGCTGTAATGAAGATCCGTTGCGATTTCTGAACGATGATCCCGATCAGGATGATCCTGAAGGGAATGTTGGTGGTGGACCAGGCCCATCTGGAACCGCGGGTTCGGGTGCTGGAACATCATCTTCCCAGATGGAGAAAGACTCTAGAGAAGCGGTGCCAATCACGTCAATTCCATCTGATCAAGCTGCAAAGTCTATGAGTGAATTTGCTGATATGTTACAAACGCTTGAAGAAGGGGAATTTGTTGGAGATTTAACGGCTGAAGAGTTACAACGGGGTTTTTGATTTGAATGATGAGGGAATGAAGAAAGCATCTGAGAAAGCTCCTGAGAAATTCAAAGATCCAGAACCAGAATCTGATGAAGATGTGGAAGGTATATTTGATGAAGAGATTGAAATAGAGGATATTACAGAAGAAGAATATCCGGATTTGTATTCCAACTTCAACAATGATCAAGCCGGTGATGAGTTTGAAGTATTTCCAAAGGAGAAAGATGCTGAGGTTGATGAAATATTGAGAAAGAAAGAGTCTGAAAAACCTGAAGACCCAATGGTTAAGGAGGCGAAGATTCAGAAACAGAATCAGACTTTTGAAGAGTTCATGAAAGCATTTCATGCTAATTATGTACCGCCTCCAAAGCCAGTCAAGCAAAGATCGTCTTTCAAATTCAAGGGTCAGGTGTCAGGGGAAATTATTAGTTGGATGTATGCTTCAAGCTTGAAGTGCTATGGGATTAAACATGAACATGGAATCCAGTACTTCAAGTGTGCTAAAGATTTCAGCAGTTTGTCGATTTGGGATATTCGTGAGCTGACAAGAAAGCCATTTTGCTATTATGGCAATGATTGGTTGGGTATGCATTTCAAGAAGACTCTTGAGAGGGAATGTCAAGAGGGATTTCAGTTTTTGGATCCTCAAAAGCCAAAAAGACGGCGATCCCGAACAAGAGTTCACGAAAGAACTGGCAAGAGGCTGATAATCTTGGTGTTTCCAAAGAAGCCAGAGGTGATGAAGAAAATACCATTGATGAAGATGCAACAGGATTTTATCAAAGATCTGAGATGGTGGTATTATAATGAGAAGACAGGAGAAGCAGTGATTGTGTTGAGAGAAGATAACCGGGTTGTGAAGATCTATGATCCTATGTGGCCGATTAACTTGTTGAAGGCTGATATTGACGAGTTGTATCACAATCCAATCCTGTATCACCCTGATTACATGGATCAAGCGCTGAAGTTCCAAAGGGTGATAAGGGTTTGCTTTGCGTTCAACATCTTTGCTGGAAATAATCATGAGTTGGTTTGGAAGGATGATGGGGCTGCTACAAATGTTCAAAGCTGATGAAGAACGGTCCAGCTATTGCCAAGGGGGAGTTTGTTGATACACGATATGGCAATGAGCTGGATCAAATGAAGACATGAAGATTTATAGTTTTGAGTCTGGTGGCCGAACTCCGGCCGAACCCTGGCCGAGCCTTGGCCGAACCTGAGGTTCGGACAAGCCAAGGAGTTCGGACACCCGTAGGCTATATATAAGTTGTTTGTGTCTTTGTAATAGACTAGTTTTTGAGAGCGAGCGAACTTTTGTATGTAAGTTTGTGTGTGTACTCTGATTCTCTTGTTATTACGTATTAATGAGAGATTGAGTTTATTTACCTTGCTTGTGTTTGTTTTCTCACATATTCTCACGTATACGATTGTTATCGACCAAACCGATCCAACGCTCACGCACTTTCATGTTATTTTAGAGATGATGTATTTATAGTATGTTCCTTTATTTTTTCTAAGTATAAATATATACTTCGAGCAATAGCTCATTTTGGATTTATATGTATGAAAACTTATATATTTTAGATTTGATATATTTTATTGTGTATATATGTATTTAGCGTATTCGGTTTATTGTGTTACTAAGAGCATAGAATTGTATACTGATGTGTGCTAAACACATCTAGTTTTCCTTTGTATTTTGTACATCAGGAGATGGGCTGCGAATTGTTATGTGGGCAGGTATTAAATGATAGGTTGAAATATATTGAATAAGGGGAAGCCCACGTGAAGGATTAAGGGGATTGCAACCCTACTCAATTAATTTAAAAAGAACAATCTTACGGACGAAAGAGAAAGGGAAGAACGGCAGCAACAATTCGAGGATCTTGAGGGACGGAACTCAGAGCAGAAAAGGCGAGAAATCGATTAGAGAAGTTCGGGATCAAATCATTCGACATCATCGGTCAATACGGGTTCTTACTTCTAATTGTTTTCTTGATTGATTGTTTGCCTAAAACTATGTTCTTAAACATTATTAATATTTTTGTTATGATTTTTATTAGAGACATGGTAGTAGGCTAAACCTTCAAGTGCTACCTAGACTACATGATGACTTTTTAATATTAATTACTTTATTCGGTTTTATGACACTTTTGATGGGTTGATGTTCTATTGAAATCCCTTTAACTAGCTTGTGAATGTTGCATATGCCTATTTCAATTAGGGTTTTGATTGTCAATTGGTGTTTGTATTGCCTTCGAATGTCTTTCGGTTCGGGTAATGCATCTAAAGGTGTTAGCTTTAGGGTTTTCATCTAAGGAATAGTTTAGGAGACGTCCCGAACTAGAACATTAATTGATAATTAATATCTTGATTGCTATATTATGCCATGTTTAGAACTTAAAAGGGGATAAACTTGTCAACTAGTTGGGTTGGTTAATTGTCTAGATCAGGATTGTCTCAAAAGGAAGTCCCCTAGATTAGTTAATTAATTTGCTAAGTTGTGACCTTCATAGTGGTTAGAGGTAGCTCCTATTGCCTTAAGGTGCCTTAGATTAATTTCGCGGGTGGTTAGGGTAATTGAATTGGGAAATACTTAAAAGGTGAACCAATTGTTCGAGCGGTAGAATTTTCGGTTAGGATGAACTTAAAAGGTGAACTAACTAATCAGTGTGCATTTTCCAACCTTTAGGAATCTTATCAGTTACGTCTAGAGAGTGTTTTGGGGGCTCATAGGTTTTCTATAGGTTGTATCTTAAGATCCTGGTTCCATCAGAGTTGTCATAGCCGAGTGAAGTTGTTGATGTTAATTAGGATTCTATGTCTAGGTGGTACCTTTCTCATCTTGGTTTCTCCTAAGTTCCCCAGTTGTCGGTAATTAGTTTAATTAGTTTGATTAGTTAAATTAGTTATTTAGTTAATTTGATTCTCCATTCACAAATAAAAAAAAAACTCAAATTTTCTATTCATAGAGTCCTAGGTTGTGTCTAGCTAGAATAGTGTCCCTAGGGTTCGATATCCCGGTCTTCTGTAGCTATACTGCCACCGATAGGTACACTTGCCTTTAGGTTCGGTCTAGTTTTAGGAGTTTCGGTAAAATTAGGTGTGTCTAGGTCTAGGATTAGGTCTAGGTTTTATTAGTTATTTTTAGGTATAGTTCCGAACACATCAAGTTTTTGGCGCCGTTGCCGGGGACACTTGGCAATAGTAAGATTAACTTAGGTCGTTATTAGGAAATTTTGAGTCTTTTTAGGTTTTTCGTGTTTAGAGTCTTTAGGATTTTCTTTCTCGAGTCTAGAATTTTCTTAGGTTTATTTTCTTTGCGTCTAGAGTTTTAAGTTTCATTCTTGAGTCTAGAGTTTTAGGTTAGTTTTTTCAGTCTAATTATTTTCTTATTTATTTTATTTTTTATATATTGTTTTTTTTTTCTTTTTTTCGCCATGGCCACAATTGATCTACAGAGCTTCATCGTTAACCTCCAACAATTCTTGGATGATATGGCTACATGGAGTAGATATGATCCTAGGTTACCTCGAGGCATCGAGGTTGCACAGGAATCTCTTAGGTTGATTAAACGGCTTCAGGAGGAAAACATGCCACGTTGTATGAGCTGCGGTGGACCACACCACTACAATGATTGTCTGGTTCGTGTTGAGATGTGTAGAGAAATTTGCCAAAGGATTTTTCGAGAGCGAGAGGAAAGAGAGAGGCGAACGGGGGAGTCATCAAGGACGGTGTTTGAGGAAATCCGATATCAGGAGACGTTAATGGACGCTGAAGTCCCACCTCCGGTTAATCAGGGTATCCAATGGATTTGGGATGACGATGACTGTGATCTGAATCAATGGACAAATAATATTTCGGCAGACGCCGTGGAGATCACTGAAAAAGAAGATTCAATAGTGGAAGAGAATGATTCGGAAGATGAATATCAGAGGATGATGAGGAGGAGTTTTCCACGGATGATGACACGGTTGATGTGGATACGTACTCTTCGGATCCGATTTGGGATTGGTCGGAGGAAGAGGACGACATTGTGTGGGATGAAGAGTGTGAGGATGAGATCGCAGCGAGTGCAACTAGTAATGAGGTAGCTGAGGACGAATGTGAGGAGGTGCTTCAAAAGGGTGATTCGGATGATGTGTTTGAAGCACAAATGGTAGAAATGTTTGGTGAGGAGTGGACGACGATGTCACCAAAAGAGGTAGATGAGGATCGGTTTGACCCGGAAGGTGATTTGCAAAAGCTAGAAGAGATGTTGTATGGGGAGCCGACCGTTGAGAGTGAACACGTCCCACTCGAGGAAGAGTTTTGTGAGGTTAGTGAGGCTCAAGCACCAAAGCATGAACCGTACTCAATCTCCATTCGGGGACGTGCTAAGGTGTGAGGAACCGGTTGTTGAGGAAGCTGATGAGGTTCTAGAAGATGTCCCACTTGGTAGGTTAATTAGTGATAAGGATGACCATGTGTTTAGTCCAAGTGTGGGGACGTTAGAGGAAGTAGGTTGTAAGAATGACCCGAGGTTGAGCTTTATTGTAATTATTAAGTTAATTCCGGGTAGATTTAAGCACTGGTGGGTTGACTGGTTTATAGGTGTGATTTTTGGAGGTTTGTTAGTTAGGGCCCTAGGAGTTTCAAACGATTTGATGATTAGGGGCATGGCTAGTAAGAATATTAAGGAGAAACCCCCTGATAGTGTTAACTGAAAACTCAGGGAAGCCCGAGTTGTAAATTTATGTAACTTATTTATTTGATTTTGCTTTATTTTGCATTTCGGTTTTTGTTGTGTTGCATTTGTATTTTTCAGTGTTTGTAGGAAATTCGGGCGATTCAAGATGATGAAATTGTGTTGGAAGAGTCCAAGTTCCAATTGAACACGTTTCAACTTGCTTTATTTTTTTTTAATTCTTATTTAATTTTATTTTTCGTGATTAATCGTGGTTTCGTCGAGTCTTTGTGTTTTGTTTTGTTGCAGGTTCGATGAATTTCGCATTGGGATGCTCATGGATTACAATGGAGAATCTGCGGACCAAGCTTGTCTGTCATTAATCCAAATCACAAATCAGGGGAGTTCGTTCCATTCGTTTTTTTTTTATTATTATTTTTTGTTTGCATTTTTATTTTTCTTTTTATCGTTCGTGTGTTTTTACTTCTATTTTATTTTATTCTCATCACACATTGGGGACAATGTGTCGTTCAAGTGTGGGGATGGGAAACTTGCGTCTTGAGTCTTTATTTTATTTGTAGTGTGTCTGAAAAAAAAAACTTGAAAAAATTGTTCGAAAATGTCCAAGATTTTGGCTGCAACATAATGGAAAATGATAGGTAAAACTGGGAATTGGTTTTCTAATTTTGTGCTTAAATGTTAAAATAATGAATAAAAGTCAATAATATGGTAATGTGGTAAAGTATGGTGAGAATGGAAAACATTACTAGTCTATGATGTGTTGGTAGGCCCAGCTGACCTAGGAGTAGCTTAAATAGCCTGTGTGTTTATTGTTGTATAAATATGCTAATCAGTCTGCTAGTGGATTCCCATTTTAGGAGTAATAGGAATACTGAACTTGATGATTAGGAGGGAAGAGACCGCTTTAGGCTAGATACTCCTATGTCCTTAGAATATCCGATGAGCATGTAGTCAATAATTTGGTTAATGAATTAGAGTGAAGGGGCAGAATACTCATGTACAAACTAAGGATAGTATCCCGTGGTAAGTACCTCTGATGATGTTCCGGATCTCGCGGGCAAAATACTCACGTATGATTTCATGGGTAAGACCTTGTGGAAAAATACCTCTGATGATGTCCGTTGGTAAGTTAGGTAAAAGTAACCAATTAAAAAAAAGATGGAAAAAATGAGAAAAGAAAAAAAAAGAAGAAAAGAAATGTTAGTTTAGAGAATAAATGCTCAAGAATTTGCATATAAATAATTAGTTATTCTTTGGACATCTTAGTATCTAGTTTAAGGGGGGTTGGAGAAAATATATAAATTTAAATCAGTATTACCCTTTGCTTTGACTGAATATGATTCGGTAGTAGGTTGAACTAGAGCTTTCTTTAGTGGGATCCATAGGCGACTGAACTAGAACTTTGTTTTCCCCCACATCCCTTATTTCTCATCCTTTACCATAAAAAGTGAATTATCCTTTATCCTTCCTCACTTGTTTCCTGATCGATTTCGTTATTCCTCTATAAAAACCGGAATGTTACAAGAACTAAAGAGGAAGAAGTGGCTGGGATTGTCTTTAGTGATGATGAAGGTGAACCGGAAAGAGAAATAGTTCGAGGATGCACCTATCGAACTTTGAAAGAGAGTATTCCTCCGCCCTTCGATCAAAAGGGTGGCGCTATAGCTATTCTCCAGTGGGTCAAGGAAATGGAGGTAGTCATAACAATTAGTGAGTGTAGGACTGACCAGGCCATGAAGTTTGCATCCCACTCCTTCGTGGCTAATGACTTACAAAGGAGGGTTGTAGTTCAATTATACAGAAGCACTTGTGAGTTTGAAATATTGTCATGGGATGGTTTAAAAGATCTGGTTAGAAAGAAGTTCTACCCGCCGACCGAGATTGCCAAGCTTGAGAAAGAATTCCTAGATTTCAAGGCAGGACATATGAATCATCTGGAGTACACTTCCAAGTATGATAAGCTGTGCAGGTTGAGTCCTCATCTATTTAGCTCGTAGGAAATCAAAATGAAGTATTTTGTGGAGAAGCTGCTACTTAAAGTTTAAACTTACGTGAAGTCTACTGAGATAGGATCCAAAGAGTTACACATTAGCAGTGAACAACCTAAAGATGTTTAATTGATTAAAAATCCAAAACATGAACATGCAAAATGTGATGGAATCATTATTCGAAATAATGATTGGTATCTATTATTGGATAATAAATTAAATAACTTTTATATAACTAATTGATTGAAATAAATAAATTGATAATGGATATATATTTAATTCGCTAAGGTAATTATTATTATTATAATATAATAATTATTAAATTAGAATTTTTATCTATTAGAATAACCAAGTTAAATAACTTTTATATAACTCCAAATGAATTCACTGTGTGTTTCGGATGAATGATATGTGCTGAATGAAAGTCTCTATTTATAAACAATTAATCATTCGGCCGATCACCTCATTCACTGGCTATCATTCGGACATCATTGGCATCTCATTCGGTAATCATCAGGCTTCATTCGGCAGCCATGGGAATGTTCATTCAATGGCTTTCATTTTGAGGCTTATATGTAATAAATGATTTCTTACATATAAGACCCTCAAGTATACAACCATTACTGTGACATCCGAGAATTTCAAGGTTTACTTCCGTTAGATAAAGGTGTTAGCTTTAGGGTTTTCATCTAAGGAATAGTTTAGGAGACGTCCCGAACTAGAACATTGATTGATAATTAATATCTTGATTGCTATATTATGCCATGTTTAGAACTTAAAAGGGGATAAACTCTTCAACTAATTGGGTTGGTTAATTGTCTAGATCAGGATTGTCTCAAAAGGAAGTCCCCTAGATTAGTTAATTAATTTGCTAAGTTGTGACCTTCATAGTGGTTAGAGGTAGCTCCTATTGCCTTAAGGTGCCTTAGATTAATTTCGCGGGTGGTTAGGGTAATTGAATTGGGAAATACTTAAAAGGTGAACCAATTGTTCGAGAGGTAGAATTATCGGTTAGGATGAACTTAAAAGGTGAACTAACTAATCAGTGTGCATTTTCCAACCTTTAGGAATCTTATCATTTACGTCTAGAGAGTGTTTTGGGGGCTCGTAGGTTTTCTATAGGTTGTATCTTAAGATCCTGGTTCCATCAGAGTTGTCATAGCCGAGTGTAGTTGTTGATGTTAATTAGGATTCTATGTCTAGGTGGTACCTTTCTCATCTTGGTTTCTCCTAAGTTCCCCAGCTGTCGGTAATTAGTTTAATTAGTTTGATTAGTTAAATTAGTTATTTAGTTAATTTAATTTTCCATTCACAAATAAAAAAAAAACTCAATTTTTCTATTCATAGAGTCCTAGTAAGTTTGTGTGTGTACTCTGATTCTCTTGTTATTACGTATTAATGAGAGATTGAGTTTATTTACCTTGCTTGTGTTTGTTTTCTCACATATTCTCACGTATACGATTGTTATCGACCAAACCGATCCAACGCTCACGCACTTTCATGTTATTTTAGAGATGATGTATTTATAGTATGTTCCTTTATTTTTTCTAAGTATAAATATATATTTTGAGCAATAGCTCATTTTGGATATATATGTATGAAAACTTATATATTTTAGATTTGATATATTTTATTGTATATATATGTATTTAGCGTATTCGGTTTATTGTGTTACTAAGAGCATAGAATTGTATACATTTATAATTATATACAATGAAATTCGAATGGGCATTTTTTAACAAAGTAATGGGTATACCAGATACCTGATGGGTAATCACCCGATAAATACCTGACGGGTAGTGGGACGGTATGGGACACATTTTTTTACTTCGGGTATGGGACTTGGATTACTAACACCATCCCATACCTGGTCCATTGCCATCCTTAGTGACCTATCCGTTACTATTAAGGACATACTCTCGTTAGGTGTTATTACATAACTGTGACTAACACACTAATCTGGATTTCCTTGCTTCCTTCTAACTCGGAATCTAACTTTGTTTTCCCCCACATCCCTTATTTCTCATCCTTTACCATAAAAAGTGAATTATCCTTTATCCTTCCTCACTTGTTTCCTGATCGATTTCGTTATTCCTCTATAAAAACCGGAATGTTACAAGAACTAAAGAGGAAGAAGTGGCTGGGATTGTCTTTAGTGATGATGAAGGTGAACCAGAAAGAGAAATAGTTCGAGGATGCACCTATCGAACTTTTAAAGAGAGTATTCCTCCGCCCTTAGATCAAAAGGGTGGCGCTATAGCTATTCTCCAGTGGGTCAAGGAAATGGAGGTAGTCATAACAATTAGTGAGTGTAGGACTGACCAGGCCATGAAGTTTGCATCCCACTCCTTCGTGGCTAATGACTTACAAAGGAGGGTTGTAGTTCAATAATACAGAAGCACTTGTGAGTTTGAAATATTGTCATGGGATGGTTTAAAAGATCTGGTTAGAAAGAAGTTCTACCCGCCGACCGAGATTGCCAAGCTTGAGAAAGAATTCCTAGATTTCAAGGCAGGACATATGAATCATCTGGAGTACACTTCCAAGTATGATAAGCTGTGCAGGTTGAGTCCTCATCTATTTAGCTCGTAGGAAATCAAAATGAAGTATTTTGTGGAGAAGCTGCTACTTAAAGTTTAAACTTACGTGAAGTCTACTGAGATAGGATCCAAAGAGTTACACATTAGCAGTGAACAACCCAAAGATGTTTAATTGATTAAAAATCCAAAACATGAACATGCAAAATGTGATGGAATCATTATTCGAAATAATGATTGGTATCTATTATTGGATAATAAATTAAATAACTTTTATATATAACTAATTGATTGAAATAAATAAATTGATAATGGATATATATTTAATTCGTTAAGGTAATTATTATTATTATAATATAATAATTATTAAATTAGAATTTTTATCTATTAGAATAACCAAGTTAAATAACTTTTATATAACTCCAAATGAATTCACTGTGTGTTTCGGATGAATGATATGTGCTGAATGAAAGTCTCTATTTATAAACAATTAATCATTCGGCCGATCACCTCATTCACTGGCTATCATTCGGACATCATTGGCATCTCATTCGGTAGTCATCAGGCTTCATTCGGCAGCCATGGGAATGTTCATTCAATGGCTTTCATTTTGAGGCTTATATGTAAGAAATGCTTTCTTACATATAAGACCCTCAAGTATACAACCATTACACTTCCTATCTTGATATTCTATAACACTAACCCTATCAACTAACGGGACTAACTGATACACACACAGCACACACGTTTTGTATTAACGAACTCCCCCTTGATGTGAGCTGTATCAGATCTTCAAACTTCTAAATCTATTGTTAGTTGATGTAGGGTAGACATGACTGGAACGGGACTGCATCAACTGAACCACTTGTGAAAGATACTTCAATAGCTCCCCCTTTCACCATGCTTGTGAGTCAATCCTGTAACCAACAATTTCAAAAGATTGAAACACAGTTTTCTCTTTTCAAGCCAACATAAGCTAATCTTGGGCAAAAATCTCCTTCGGAGAACCAAGATGTATGTTTTGAAAAAAAAATTGTATCTTGTGTAGATCAATCGAAAACAAACAAGAAATAAAATCTTTTTGGCTTTTACAAAGTTTATGCTGAAACACGCCAAAAATCTTTTTGATTTTTCTAAAATGAATAACAAAATGCAGTACAAAAACATACTCTATTTTTGATTTTGCAAGAAAGATCAGGATGCGAGATTATATCAAACATAACGCATCTAGCACATTTCAATTTCAGTCTTGATCAGCATGCAAGCAAGATAAACGAATACAACATTTATGTTTATTTCAGCACGAACCAATCATATGTATCGTTTTCAGATATGCTTAAGGTAATATTATCATGCACTGATAACTCGCCCTCCACTCTATCAGAAATACCAGCAAATCATCATGTTTTATCATATAGAACCATTTTTAGTTGAGATTTAATCATCCTTGATGAGCCATGCAAAAATAAAGTAGAACCTCAAATACGTAGCAATCAGGTCGGTCTTGTGGACACACCGAGAAAGCCCAAGTATTTGAGAAAATAAGAAGCAAAACAAGTTAAAGTTGTATAATTCAACAACGATCAGGTCGATACTTCCGTATACGCAGAGAAAGTCTGATGAATTATACGAAACACCAAGAAAAACAAAGCATAACCTCAAACGAACAACAATCAGGTCAATCTTTCGATACGGAGAGAATGTCTGGTCGTTTGAGAAAATAAAGAAAATCAAACAAGTTAAAATCTTTCAAAATGATAATATCAGGATATCTCTTATTCTATTTTTGACAGAATCATCACACAACATTCTTCAAGAAGCAAACAACAAAAGATCATCAGGCAAGCTTTATGTTTATATCTTACTTGCAGATATCAGATTAGTCATGCACATTCACAGATTATACAAGTACCTACAACCTTTAGACCCAATCTATCCATGGCAGATAAACGTATATGCTGATGTACTATAATTGCTCATTTGGTCGAATCAATTTCTCAATTTTTCATATTTTTTATATGTTCTATAATTTTCCCCCCTAAAATTAAACAAACTCTATTTTTTGAATTTTCCAAATTTTCTCCCCCCTAAAAATATGCACGAAAGAAAATGAATAACAAAAACAAAAATGAAAAATAATCGATCAACACTTGACACCTTTTCGAAAATGATATTTTTGAAAATCAGTTTATCAAAGATAGAAGCGATGCATTTTAAAATAAAACAACCACAAGTATTCCAGCATTCTTGCAATTACTAACAGGTCTTCTTGAAATACCTGCAAACACTGGAAAATAATAAGTACTTAAAACCCCAACCCTCAGCCACAATTGTGGTAGGTCGTCCAGTGTCTTTCAACAAAATCAGTGTTGGCAGTGGAGACAACTTTCGGTCTCCATTCCATTTTTGGTTTTGAATTTTCTAATTGTAACATCCCAAAATTTGAGAAATATGTGACTAATGTGATAGATACATATGATATATGTGTTAGATAGCTAAACGTGACAAAACAGATAGAAAATGCATGTTTACCCATTACCGGGTAATAAATTGATAAACGATGATAATATACATGTTGATTGATAAAATGAGATAAGGAAATGAGATAGATACATGTTTTATATCAAAGATAATTGATATATATGATGTTAGCATGAAAAACATAGTTAAGCGTTAATATGATAGAAATAAATTATATCCGGGAGAAAATACACTTACGTGATTACATTGTATTGAATACGTGTATAAATGTGTGTTTGAATAGCATAGATGCATGTGAAATATTCATTTGATGAATATATACGTGGAAATACGTGTTAGAATGGTTAAGCGTATGAGAAATAAATAAAAACGTACTTGAACGTGAAATAGGTTGGTAAGAATATAAATAATACATAACGTATGTAAGTATTATATGTGTTTATATTTATTATATGCATTCCGAGGCCTATAAAGTATTAGAAATGTATCCTAATATGATTTAGGACATAAAATGATAAGGTATGTAAAGTTAGAGGGGCTAAAACGTAAGTTTGTGGAAAATATAAATAAATATATAAAATATATACGTATGTATATATATGATCGAACGTATCCCGAACCTTAGAAAATGTTAGAAATATGTCCCATAATGTTTTGGTGCATAAAATAATAAAGGATAAAAGTCTAGGGAGAAAAAGTGAATTTAAATAGAATTTATGGGGCTAAATGTGTAAAATACAAAAAACTGGCCGGATATACAGATCTACGCGTATCGCGTAGCTTGTTCTTGGTTTGGCGTGATACGCGATGGGTTCCAGGCGCAGAAAATGCCACGACTCGAACTTGCAGCCTACGTTTGGCCTTGCTAAGCATCGATTATGGCCGATTAGTCACTGTTACACGTGTATGAACCCCTGGGTGACCTTGTTGGGTATTAATGCAGCTCCAATTGGTTCATAACTGATCACCAATTCATGATTTTATCACCTAAAAACCCTTGAATGAGCCGCAATCATCTTCTGCAAAATTCGTGCAATCTGCTTGGAGTTAGAAGCTGATTTTCAGCAGTCCACAATTTCTTGGTATGCTCTTTAAAAGCCCCTTATCAATTTCTGTTAAAATCATGTCTAAGATCGAGTTCTAAAACTATGCTTAAATTAGGGTTCATAATCTTGTTTTGTCAAAATCGGGTGATCGGGTGGGAATTAGGGTCTGAATTCTTGTAGGTAATCCAAATATAAAGTGTTTTAAGGGAGCCCTAATTTTTTTTTTCAAATTTAGAAAAGGTTTGGTAAAGGTTTTGTAAACGGGTCAAAATTAGGATTTCCGTAACGTTGTTCTGCCCAAATTGACTAAACGATGTTGAATTAAGCTTTGATATTTTAAATTATATTCTAAAATATTATAATGGATAATAATCTAATTTGGTTTGAAAAAAAAATAAGTTTTGATAAAGAAACGAGAAATTAGAAAAATTAGGGTTCTAAAATATGATTATTTAATATAAAATAATCCGGAGGGTATGGGGACTTGATTTTTGGTATAGTAACATGTTTATATATATAATAAACATATATGAGTTTAAATAGATAAATAACAAAGTATTAAAGATACCGAGTTAATCGGATATTTAGAAGTTCGCGTGGACCGGAAGGGTAAGCGCCTGTACTCTGGGGTTTCTGGCAAAGCGGGGGTGTCGCATAAATCCCAACTGGGACCTGGCATACCTCACTGGTCGATCCCGGGGTGAGCGTTTACTTATAGGAATGCGCGTCTTCGTATTATCGTTAAAAGAAAAGAATAACTACCTAAATGGCATTTTGGTCATTTTGACCTTTAAAAGGGACAAACTTAATAGTTGAATATTATTAAGATAATAAGATGTTAAAATGAACATAGGAAGTGTTTATTGTATAAAACCTTGCGTTAACGCCATACGATACGCAAATTAGATTAAAACGGGAATCGTTGCGGGAGTTATATCCAAGTAAACCGATTAAAGAAATAAGGTGAGTTCTATGAGCCCACTCTTAAATGTTTTAAATGTTTTCGGGCTGATATACATACAAATGTTATAAATGCATTCAAATGATTTATAACCGAAATGTTACCTATTTGAACTATAGCACACTACGTCAAAATTCACTTTTGGGCACGGAAAAAAACCGTGACCAAAGGTGTTTGGTCACGTTTTTTTTTCATTTCAATCGACACTAAAGGTCCCGTCACCTTATGTATCCTACGGCCACGTTACAATATCAGTGGCTGAAGCCACCTAGAAGCGTGGCTAAAGGGTACCAATATTTGTTGTTGTAATCAAACAATTTTTCCGGAAAGCGTGGTCAAAGGGTCCCAACGGCCACATGTGTTTGTTTAACGTGGCCTTTAGTATTATATGGTCACGTATATATGTGTTTTAGCCACATATGTTATAAAAAACGTGGCCAAATGGGTTGCTGAAATTATAATTTTTGTCCCAATACGTGTGGCCAAAGGGTGGCAACGGCCACGTTAAAATATGAATAGCGTGGCCTTTGGTATTATATGGTCACGTATATTTGTGTTTTAGCCACATATGTTATAAAAAACGTGGCCAAATGGTTGCTGAAATCATACATTTTGTCCCAATACGCGTGGCCAAAGGGTGGCAACGACCACGTTAAAATATAAATAGCGTGGCCTTTGGTATTATATGGTCACGTATATTTATGTTTTAGCCACATATGTTATAAAAACGTGGCCAAATGGGTTGCTAAAATCATACATTTTGTCCCAATACGCGTGGCCAAAGGGTGGCAACGACCACATAAAAATATAAAAAGTGTGGCCTTTGGTATTATATGGTCACGTATATTTGTGTTTTAGCCACATATATTTGGAAAAAAAGTACCCAAAGGGTAGTTGAAATCAGATAATTTATCCCAATACGCATGGCCAAATGGTGACAACGGCCACATTAAAATATAAAAAGTGTGGCCTTTGGTATTATATGGTCACGTATATTTGTGTTTTAGCCACATATATTTGGGAAAAAAAAGGCCAAAGGGTAGTTGAAATCATATATTTTGTACCAATACGCGTGGCCAAAGGGTGGCAACGACCACATTAAAATATAAAAAGCGTGGCCTTTGGTATTATATATATGGTCACATATATTTTCTTAATTACAATTAATTATATTGCATATTAATTAATATAGAGAAACCTTAAATCATATTATAATTAAAAATTAATGTACATACACTAATCAAATGCTGTTCAAAAAAATAACATACAATCAAAGTTTAATTTCTATAATAAATTAATTATAATTTCTTGTCCGTGCTCATCAGCTGCTTCTGCTGGATCCGTGTACTAAGTTTTCTGTGTATCAGATCTTGACTCAGCTGGTTTGGTGTTAAGTACACTTTTGACGTCTTTTTCCGATCATTATTTACCTGGAAACATGACAAATAAAACCGATCAGATCGATATATATATATAGTTAATAATTAGCGGATACGATTAATTAATGTAGTAATTACCTATGGTTGTTCCAGTACTTTTTGAACCGTAGAATGATCAACCGGCTGTGATTTATCTGATGTGTTATTAGAATGAAGGATCATTCGGTTCATCGGCCATGCAATAATATATTTATTTTCAACCCCCGAAAGCATTGTTTTATCATCTAATGGGAATGGTAAATATGTTGCACCCTTATTTACCTGATAAGCTGTAATTCTACGACAACCAGGAGGTAATGGACTTCCAATCTTCTCATCTTTTTCTTTTGGTAATAATTTAGCCATTCCCACGACGTTCAGTGGATTCCCCTCCATGTGCAACGTCGCAGTTTCGCACCCCTGATCAGAAGTAACATAATAATAATAATAATAATAATAATAATAATAATAATAATAATAATAATAATAATAATAATAATAATAATAATAATAATAATAATAATAATAATACTAACAATAATAATAATAATAGCATATATATATTAACAATCAATTAGTTAAAGTAAAAAATAGAATAAAATATTGTGGTATATACTAATATATATACCTCTGGGATTACTGGCTGATCGATAGGAGCTGCAATGGTATCATAATTATTTCACTTTTCCAACTGATCACTCTTCTTAGGAGGTACTTTACAAGCTGCAGCTTTTACTGATTTTGCATGTCTCTTATTGTTTTCCTAAATTGACGCCATGTAATTAACTGATTAGTAACATATATATTAATTAACAATAACGTCAAAGCCATTTGTCAAATCCTTAATTATATATATCACTTCCTGCTCTGATGCCCCAGCTGCTGCTTCAGTACTTCTTTGTCTCTTTTTCCCCTAAAGACAGTATGATGCATCATTTAATTAAATGATCATATAGCAATTAGTTATAAGGGAATTGAAGTACACAATTATGTAAAATATATTGTTACCCTTACGTTTTGCCCGAACGCTATTGATGTAGATGGAGGAGTGTCTTGTGATCCGGTCGCAGAACAGACCTACAATTGAATTAAATATTTAGATAGCGAGCTAGTTTAATTATCTAATTAAATCAAATCATAACCAGCTAAACATTAATTAACTATCCCGATAACCAT
The DNA here is from genome assembly GCA_039602395.1 of Deinandra increscens subsp. villosa. Taxonomy (NCBI): domain Eukaryota; kingdom Viridiplantae; phylum Streptophyta; class Magnoliopsida; order Asterales; family Asteraceae; genus Deinandra; species Deinandra increscens. The sequence goes on along the minus strand of JBCNJP010000012.1, from coordinate 67,620,694 downwards.
CCGGATGAAGTACAAACTTGTCATAGCCGGAACAGTTATTAATTATATTCTAGAAGAACTCTAACTATCCTGATGAACATTAACTATCCTGATGAACTACAACCATCCGGATGAAGTACAAACTTATCATAGCCGGAACAGTTATATTTATATTCCGGAAGAACTCTAACTATCCTGATGAACTGTAACTATCCGAATGAACTACAACCATCCAGATGAAGTACAAACTTATCATAGCCGGAACAGTTAATTATTATTTATATTCCGGAAGAACTCTAACTATCCCGATGAACTGTAACTATCCGGATTGACTATAACTAGAGAAGCATGTTCATCCAGGTGAACAAGAATCTTCCGTATCAACTCAATTTCAGAACTGTTTCAGATATGTACCTTATCTTTCGACCTCTTAGATGAGTTTAATTGAAGAGATTGTTTCCCCGATGTATTATGTGCAGATTTGACCATGTCCTACGTACAATTCAATAATTACCTAGTTAATTAATTAACTAATTATAGGTATGTGTATATATATATATATATATATATATTGTCCCTTACAGAATTTACTGCTTTATTTGGTCCACCAAGTTGTCGTTGATTAATCATTTGGTTATTCATAAACGCCATCAGCATCTCAATATTTTCATTTTGTTCTTTAACCTTAGAATTGAGGTGCTCAACCTCTTCATCTTTTTTCACACGCAGCTATTTTTCGTTCTTGAGTTGCGCCTCAAGTTTTTCGATGCGCTCTTTTAATCGCCCTTTTCCAGCACCATGCTGCCAATATTGACAGGAATTCACTCCATATCCCATACCTTTTACGAAACCACCCCTTTCCTTGCCAAGGACCATTGTCAGGGCATCCGTTCCCGCTTCTGCAGTCAAGGATCCCGCTTTTATTTGTGTTTCTCTCTCGGCTTGCAGTAATTAATATTTAGTTAATGTCGTGAGGTGCTATTAGTTTTTAACATGTAAATAGTTAGGTATATATATAGAAATTAAACATACTATTTTCTCTGCTAGGTCCTTCATCACATGCGTCTTGTATTCCCCCTTGCTTTCCTCCACATAAGAGCTCGATCGTGGTCCTCATCAGCTTCAATCTCTTTCTTTTGTACCTTGTATTATAATAATATATATCAGATTTGAAACATACATTGTAGGTTCTTAACCATGACTGGCCGGATGTAACACTCTTGTTGATACCTGATCTGTGCGTCATCTGAAGTATCGAGTTGCATCAAGTCAAGAACAAGTTCAAGCCAAAATATGGCTGGCCGAACCTGGTCCGAACCTGGAGTTCGGATCAGGGTGAACCTCAGGTTCGACTGAGGTTTGGCGAGTCAGTATAAATATGAGTTTGTTCTTTGATTTCAGTAGAAGTTCTGAGCGTGAGAGATATTCTTAAGTGTGTGTCCTTGTGGTGTTTTCTCTGTGTTTGTTCTCTGTGTTTCTGATTGTAATTGTTCTTCATTAGATCAATAAAACAATCATTATAATTACTCATTTCTTATCCAAATAGCTAGATTGAGTTGACGATCCGATGCTCACGACTTTTCAAGTGGTATCAGAGCTTTTTGGTTCATTTTACTGATCTGTGGTTGCTATTTTTGGATTTGTTAAACGTTTTAGTGTTTTTCGAGGGTGTTTACATGAATTCTATCAAACCTGTCAAGTTTTCTGTGTCAATTATGTTCCTAAATCGTTCCTTATCACTTTTTCTGATCAACTGCTGCGAGTCTCGTCAAAATTCGTCCAAATTCAAACTTTTTGAGAAACTATGTTGATGTTCGGACTAACCGTCGTCCGAACTTGAGGTTCGGCAGAATAATTGCTCCGAACTTAGAGTTTGTCTAGGGTTCGTTGAGAGTTTGGAGTATCTTCTGGTTCGTTTGAGGTTCATTCGAAGTTCGACATATATTCTTGTTCGGTGAGAGTTCGTTGAGGGTTCGGAAAGAGTCCGGTGATATTTCATTCGGAAAGAGTTCATTCGAGGTTCGTTTAAGGTTCATTGCATTATTAAGGTTCATTGCATTATTAAGGTTCGGGAAGAGTTCGGCCAATCAGATTTTTGAAACTTTCTACGATGTCGGAATTTCAAGCTTTTGCCGCAATACAGAGTGCGATGCAACCCATGATGAATTTTGATAACGAAATTGGAACAAGTCAGAAAGTTCCCAAGTTGCAGTCACATCCTGCAAAAGCTTCTCGTATGCTTCTACATCTGCCCAAGCCGCTCTCCAAAAGTAGATTGTTGCTGTCAACACGCAAGTCGTCTCAAATGTCGAAGTTTATTCTTTTGGTAGCTTAGATTTGACTTTGTAATGAACGGTCTAGATTAGATCACATGAGATCAATGGCTGTGATTGATCTCATCTGCACTATATATAGCTTGTTATCTCTAAGTTTACAACAAGAGGTTATCACTTGTAATAGTATAGCTTTGAGTTTGTGACAATCCATATTTTCAGGTCTTTCCTGATTTAAATAAACTTGAATTGATATATGTTGTGAGAACATTTATTTTAACTGATATAAATGTTGTGTGAACATTTATGTGATTGACTGGTGTTGACCTTAGCAATTAGGGTTGTGTAACCATCACTATACGAGAATGCACTTAAGTCTAGACAGTTATATTTTATTATTTATGTAAATCATATGTTATGATTTTATGTGAACGTTTTGTCATTTTATGTGACAATTAAACTTATGATTTTATGTGAATATATATATACACACACACATATATATATATATATATATATATATGCACACACACACACATACATATATATACATTATATCATATTATTTTATGTGAGTTTTAAGCATATAAATTATAGATTTATACCTATGATTTTATGTGAAATTAAGATATATATATTTATGAATCGTCATTCATGATTTTATATGGATAATCAAGGATTAAAATTTATAAACGTCGTAAGTTATACATGTTTGGACGTAAACCTGAGTGAAGTTGGAAGATTATCAGAATTGGAAGCAACGATTTTCTACTTTCATAAGCACGAATGATATCGATTTGTGGATTCCAATCAAGAAGCTTTATCAACATCCGACTGATCAAGGAGATTTCAAGGAAGTTCATACCTTCGACATTGCTGAAAGGAAATCATACGAGCATGAACAAAATGCTTTCGGTTATCTTACAATGGCATTACCCACTGAGTTATTACATCAATTTAGTACATGCAAATAATCAAAACAATTGTGGGATGCTTTATCAGCAAGATGTGAGGGGAATGATAAATACAAGAAGAGTCGAAGAAAGGTGTTGAATAAAGAATTTGATAACTTTCAACATTATGATAATGAAAACATTACTGCTCTTGTTTCACGGTTTTCACATCTGATTAGTGAATTAAAGGTAGTTGGAGTTGAGAAAACCGATGCAGATTTGAAAAAAAAAAGATTATGGAAGCTTTGCCTGAAAAGTGGGAAAACTATGTTTTGTTACTCACTCATGATAAAGAATACTCTACATTGACATTTCATGAGCTTATGGAAAACATCATGCTCGGGAAATGGAATGTTAAATTCAAAGAAGTCAACTGCTACTTTACAAAATCCTGAGTTGTATCATGGAGAGAATACTGCTAGCATGAATGCTAAAGCTAAACCAAATCTGAGTTCTGCACCAAGTGTTGCTTTTATGGCTGGAGTTTCTGGAAATTCTGATTCTTCAAAAGGTTGCACTTTTGCGATTCCCGAGTCATCAAGTCAAAGTGCATTTTCTGTTCAATCGGTGGATGAATGTGCTAAACTGATTGCTACTCTCATTTCTTCATCTTTTGGAATGATTATAAATGATGTTGGGAAGGCACAATTGATTAAAGAAGATTTGAACGAGCTTGATGATGATCAATTGAATGAGTTAGATATGGCCTAGCAACTTGCTATGTTAACTCAAAGGTCACAACGATATTATAAGAAGACTGGGAAACAAGCTTTTAGTGGAAAATTGGGTTTTGATAAGTCTAATATCAAGTGTTACAAGTGTTCAAAGATTGGACATTTTGCTAGAGAATGTCAACAAGCACATGTTAGCAAACCCGGTTTTACACAACCATCATCAAGTAATGCAAACAAGACAGCCTTAAGAAGTCAAAATGATGGTGTTTATGATTGGGGTAAACATTTTGATTCATCTGCTTTGATTCTCACTCATGATCAACAAGCAGATTATAGTTCAAATACAAGTTCAGCACCGAGTTTCTATGAATCTGCTGAAAACATGGAAAGTTTGTTGAAAGAAAATGCTTTGTTATTGAAGAAAATTCAAAAGCTTTCTGAGGAATTCAAGTTGGTTAGTTTAGATTTGGATGTTTCTAAGGAACATGAGAAGGAATTAATTTTGAAAAATGAATGTTTGATTACAGAGATCAAATTGTTGAATGAAGCTTTAGAAATATCGAAACAAGATAGAAAGAATGTTGAAGCTGCAAATGCAAAGATCAGTGAAGAGAGGGATGAGTTGGTTAATGAAGTCAAGAAATGGAAGGATGAAGCAGAAGACACTCCAAATGATTTTCAGAATCTTTTTGATAAGTCAAAAATTAAGCTTGATCTACTTACAAAGAATGCTGAAGAATCTGCTGCTAAAATTGAAAGTTATCAAGCTGTTATGAAGAAGTATTTAGATGAGAATCGTGAATTGGTAAGTGTGAATAAAGTTCAAACAGCAAATTTGGAAATTCAAAAGCGCAATGAGGATAAATTTAAGAAGGAGTTATTTGAAGGGCTAGAAAATCTTCGAATGCAGAAATTTGAAACACATAAAGTTGCAAAAAGGTTGATAGCTACTAAGAAGGAGTTGGATGAAGCTCAACAGAAAATTTCAAATTTAAAGATACAAGTAATTGATGCCAATCGATTGCTGAATAATGTCTCCAATTCTCAATTGTTCACAAGTTTTTTTTAGCTAAAGATGAAAATTTTGAAAAGATGTTTGATAAGACAGCTTCACCCCCATGCTCATATCAAAGAAACTTTCAAAGAAATGAAAGAATTGGTTGAAGAAGTTGATTATTCAAAGTTTTCGTCTACTACTCAAGAAGAAAAGATTGTGAAGAAGAAGAAAAACAAGAAAATTAAGAAGAAGAAGGGTAAGAAATCTGAGATTCCTCCAGCTCCAAAGTTTGTTTCTGGTTCATTTTCTGCAGATAATGAGAAGTCAGTTACTTCAAGTGAAAAGATTCGTTCTCAACCTGAATTTGATGTGACGATTTTCTATGAGCAGAAAAATATTAAAGAAATCAAAGCTGAATTTTCAAAGTTAGCGAAGGATGGACATCAGAATTCAAATTCTGAGGAAAAAGTTTTTGGAAAAACTGTTGGCCAGGGTTTTAGAGCACAAAATGTCAAAGCTGGGGAGGTTCCAGCATCAACATCACAAGATTTGAAGAAGCTTAAAATGAAGCAAGTGAAGAAGTATGTTTTCAAGGCTGAGAAGGTTCAACCTGAGAGATTTTACAAACTCAAGGGTTCGGACAGATATTCTCCGACAAAGAGTTTCCTCTTCATTGCGTGGATGCTAGGAAATTTTTTTGAAGTTTTTGAGAAGAAGGATGTATCAAGAACCTTGAAGAATCAAACCACCAAATTTTCTTCTGATGGTTCTCATTCTCGAAGCCCAACATCTAAATGGTTTCATGATCACCGCCGACAGGTATATGATTCTTTTTCTGATCATGTTCGAGATATCCATGTTTGTAGTTCTGTGCAGGCACCTAAAAGGTGGGACAAATCTGAACGTATATGCTATGTTTGCCGCCAAAAAGGGCATATGGCAAAAGATTGTCCATTTCCTACTGAATCAAACCAAAGGTGATCAACAGAAACCAGTTTGTGGTAAACCTGCCAAACCAAAGTTTTTTGATGAAAATGGCAGAGTTTTTGATGAATGTGAACCTACATTCTTTCTAAAACAAAAACGTTTTGTTCCTATGTTTCAAAAGGTTCAAAATATAGGTTCTTCATCACAGCCACCTGTGATTGATTCATCAAAAACTGAGTTACCAAAACAATCACAATTCTGGGAACCAAAGGTGGTTCTAAAGCAAAATCAGGACACTGGTCGATTTGAAGCAGTTGCTTCGGGTCAAGTTAAAAACTAATGTGTTTGACCAGTGTGCAGGTACTTCTAGAAGACCTATCGATGATTGAAAAGTTGTTGATGGAGGAGTATTCTGCTTAACTTAAGTTTCTTGCAATATATTTTTCTAACCTGCAAACATTTCTGAAATTCTAAACTGCATGGTTTATGTGTTAATTGATCAATGTTTCTTTCTTTATGCATTTTCAATTGATAAAAAATCCAAAAATAGAGTCTTGCTTTTGTAAAATGAAAATCCAAAAATAGAGTTTTCATTTTAAGGGGGAGAAATTTTGAAAATGCATGTTATGGGAAGAAGGTGAATACATGCAAATAAGCGGGAGAAATTGTGAAAATGCATGTTATGGGAAGAAGGTGAATACATGCAAAATATATAAGGAAGGTGAATACGTGCAAAATATATAAGGAAGGTGAATACATGCACAATATATAAAACTTTGAGAAATTGATCATTGGGAAATGATGGTACATTGGCTTACATATCTGACTCATGAATATAGTAGATGAAAGAGCCATAAGATCATTGTTTGATATGTTGGGTAGGCTCGGCAAATCAGAAAGTATTCAGATGTGATATACACTAAATACTATTGCTTGACCATGTGGATAACATCTTGATGCGTATTTCATGACAAAAAGATAAATAAGCGTGAAAAAGAAAATGAGAAGTCACTGTGTATACATGTGTTCATTTTGCAAAGATTTAAACTTGTTTGATTTTCTTTATTTTAGTCAAACAATCGGACTTTCTCTGCGTGCTCACAAGGCCGGCCTGATTATTGTTCGTTTGACATTCTGCTTTATTTTCTTTGGTGTTTCGTATAACTCATCGGACTTTCTCTACGTGTACGGGAGTACCGACCTGATTGTTGTTGGGTTTTACAATTTCAACTTGTTTTATTTTTCTTATTTTGTTAAATCCGAGGCCTTGCGTATCGAAAGATCGACCTTAAGGTAGACGATTTAACGTTCTTATTTCTTTTTGCATGGAACACAGTTGACGATATCATGACAATATTATACTTTGTGAAAATTCACAAGTGTAATCACACAAAAAGGAAAACGCAAAAGAAAAAGAAAAAGAGAAAATGTCTGAATATGTCTAATAGTGTGTGATACACTGGTCACAGCAAAATTTAATCAGTACCTTAACATATCCAGATGTTATGAGTATGATTCTGCCCTAGTTTAAGTTGGACAAATTATACCGACAATCAGCATGACTTATGTGCTTCAATTAGTTGAAATTGAAGTGTGATTCAGTGCGTCATGACCAATATGATCCCATAATAGTGATCCTTCTCATACCAAAAATAGTGTCTGATTCTGTATTACATTTACATTTCATTTCAAGAAAAGTACAAAAAGATTTTTTTTTTGTTGTGTTTTAGCATAAGTTTTGAAAAATCAAAAAGATTTTAGGTTTATTTTGATATAAACTTTCTAAAAGCCAAAAAGATTTTGTTTCTGCTTTATTTTCGATCTGTTCAACACGTGATACAAAATCAAATTTTCAAAATCATATCTTGGAGTCTCGAAGATACGTTTTGCGCCAAGATTATTTAAATTTTGAGCAGGCTGCTAAAGTGAAAGAAATCACAACTCAAGTCTTCTGAAGTTGTTGATAAAGACCAGAGAATCACTAGGCATTGTCAAGTATTCAAGATCAAGCTACGATCAAGTTGAGGAGGAGTTTGTTCGAAGATTCATTTTATTGGACGAGCGAATTCTACACTTGAGAGGAAGTTTGATTAAAGATATTGTTATGATGATGTTGAAGAGATAGTGCACACGACGAGGGGGGGGGGTTGTTAATACCTGATCTGTGCGTCGTGTGAAGTATCGAGTTGCATCAAGTCAAGAACAAGTTCAAGCCAAAATATGGCTGGCCGAACCTGGTCCGAACCTGGAGTTCAGATCAGGGCGAACCTCAGGTTCGGCTGAGGTTCGGCGAGTCAGTATAAATATGAGTTTGTTCTTTGATTTTAGTAGAAGTTCTGAGCATGAGAGATATTCTTAAGTTTTGTTTCTGTGGTGTTTTCTGTGTGTTTCTGATTGTAGTTGTTCTTCATTAGATCAATAAAACAATCATTATAATTACTCGTTTCTTATCCAAATAGCTAGATTGAGTAGACGATCCGATGCTCACGACTTTTCAAGTCTTGAAAAAGCATATACGGATCAATTCTATGGTAGATAATATCGAGACGGAAGTTTTGTCATATATTATGTTGAATGATTACATAAACCAAAGGAGTATACAACGATTAAGGTTCGGGGGAGGTTGGACAGAACCTCCCCTCTCAACACATTGAACTGGACAGACTCTGGACATAAACTTGCAAAGAATTACAAAGACAAAACTATATATACTCATGTAATTTTGTCCGAACCTGGACACTCCGAACCCTGTCCGAACACCCTCCGAACTTGGAGTTCGTCTAAGGTTCGGCAGACTCCAAACCTGGAGTTCGGCTGGGGTTCGGACCCCAGTTCATGTCCCAGTCAACTCAGTCTGTTTGACAATTCGAACAGTAACAGCCACAACAGATTCATGTATCAACAAATTCCCCTTTGGACGTTACTGTCGAATCCAGACTTTGATCTTCTAGCAATCTTCAGTCAGCTTGCTGCTGACGCCTCTATCTTTAGCAAACTCCCCTTGACCGACTCATCAGGTATGTAGGAAACAACTTGCAATCTTGTACAACCATGACAATCAATAAAGTTCCCCCTTTCGTCAAGCACTTCCATGACAAGAACATTCCAATCACATAGACGGATACTTCAAACCTCCGGATATGGAATCAAGATGCAGGATCACTTCATTTAATCGTCATGAATAAAAAAACAAAATCCACAAACATCACTGCATTTGACAGAAATCTTCAATCTTCACCGAATTGTAATACATTCTGATTTTTATGAAAACAGACACAATCAGCATCTTCAATCATAGACATTCCCCCTAATAATGAAATTCATCCCAATATATCAATAATCAAAGGCTATAACGTCAACTTCATGACTTAACACTGTATCGAGCATTTGATTAGAGAGTTCCAAACCATAACTGAAAACTTTGACATATCGGTTCGCACGAACATCAGAATACACCACCTTTCCATGAAGATCAAAAATCACCATCATCCCTGAATTGATTGCTTTTGAATATTCACTTTTTCAATTATGAAACTTGAAAGTTTTAGGGTCCCCAATTTCCCCCTAAATAAGTGACATATTCAAATCTTCAATATTCTTCAGTTTGTGTAGACAAATAAACTTTGATAAACACAATCACAAAGACGCAATTTCTCAGAATTCAAACAATCGCCTCAAAGTAATCATATCCATGTCTCCAAATCTATGTCCATCATCAGAAACACTTGTTCATGAATCTCTATCCATCATCAAGAACAATGACTACCCACAAACTCATTTCTTGAAATTCGATCACTAATTCGTAACAAATATCGTGCTCTGATTTTCTTCAAACATAACACCCCTCAGCTACCGAATCAAGGGTAAACCTGATAACTGATCCGCTTCTTTGAAATTACAACCTAACAGGGGTTCAGGGGCAGCGCCCCTGAGAAGGGGGGTCCAAGGGGCGCCAGCCCCTGGCGGGGTCCAAGGGGTAGAGCCCCTGGCTGGGGTCGTCCGAACTTTGGCCGAACCTCATCCGAACCTCTTCCGAACCTCATCCGAACCTCAGACGAATAGAAAGAGTCGAACTTCCTTCGAACTCTAAGTTTGGCGGAATCAAACCTCCGAACTCTTGCCGAACTTCAAGTTTGGAGCGGTTATTTTCAGTTCTAAAGTTCATCAGCCGAACCTCAGACGAACCTGACTGGAAAATTTTGAAATCGCACCAGATTCTGAATTTGATCGAATTTTGATATACAAAGGCTTCATTTAGATGAATACATGACTCAGTAATGCTCGGTTGAACAAAAAACGATCATAAACGCAAAGAATCACATCTAACAACCTCATTTAACGTCTCAAAATGAACAAAAACAATAGATTTGAACCATAGAAAGAGTCAACAGCTCTGATACCACTTGAAAAAGTGTTGATACCCGATATGTGCGTCGTGTGAAGCATCAAGTAACGGACAAGTTCAAGCCAAGTGACTGCTGGCCGAACCTGGTCCAAACCAGGAGTTCGGACTGGCCGAACCTGGGGTTCGGACATAGCTCGGTCAGTCGGGTATATATAGAAGTTTGGACTTTGTAATAGTTAGTTCTGAGCGTGTGAGATTTCTTAAGTGTGTGTTTCTGAGAGTGTTTTCTCTGTGTCATTTCTAAGTGTTCTCTGATTGTAATTGTTCATTTGTGATCAATAAAACAATCGGTTAATTACGTTTCGATGTCCAAATAGCTAGATTAAGTAGACGATCCGATGCTCACGCATTTTCAAGTGGTATCAGAGTTTTCTGGTTCACTCTACTGATCTGTGGTTGCTATTGTCGGATTTTTGAAGCGTTTTTGGTGTTTCTCGAGTTTGTTTGTGTGTTTTTCATCAATTCTATCAAGTCTTTGGTGTCAAATCTGCTTCTAAATCGTTTCTTATCGATTTTCCAGATCCATGATTGCAAGTTTTGTCAAAATCAGTCAATTTTCACGCGTTTTTGAAAAATTATGTCTAGGTTCGGAGGTATCTGGTCGAGTTCGGCATAACAGCTCCGAAGTTCAAGTTCGGACAGTGTTTGGTGCTTATTCGGTGAATGTTCGTCTTCATTCGGTCAAGGTTCGGAGCTTATTTTGTTTTGGTCTGTGTTCGGAGCTAGTTCGGAGGTTGTTCGGAGATACTTAAGTTCGGTTGAAGTTCAGTCTGTTGAGTTAGGTTCGGACGAAGATCAGAGGGAGTTCGGAGCTCAGATAAAGGTTTCGGAACAAGTTCGGCCAATAGATTTCAAATTTTTTCAAAGATGACGGAATTTCAAGCGTTTGCCGCTATGCAAAACGCAATGCAAACAATGCTGAATTTTGACAATGAAATCGGAACAAGTCAGAAAGTTCCCAAATTGTTGAAGCTTGAAGATTATCAGAACTGGGAACAACGATTTCTGGCTTATATAAGTACGAATGACATCGATTTGTAGATTCCAATCAAGAAACTTTATCAACATCCGACTGATGCGGGGGATTTCAAGGAAGTTCATACTTTCGACATTACTGAAAGAAAAGCTTATGAGCTTGAACAAAAAGCTTTCGGTTATCTTACGATGGCATTACCCACTGATTTGTCACATCAATTTAGTATTTGCAAGAAGTCTAAGCAATTGTGGGATGCTCTATCAGCAAGATGTGAAGGAAATGATGATTACAAGAAAAGTCGAAAGAAAGTGTTGAATAAAGAATTTGATAATTTTCAATATTATGACAGTGAGAACATTACTGCTCTTGTTTCCCGATTTTCACATCTGATTAGTGGATTAAAGGTTGTCGGAATTGAGAAGACTGATGTTGATTTGAAGGAGAAGATTATGGAAGCGTTGCCTGAAAAATGGGAAAATTATGTTTTGCTTCTTACTCATGATAAGGATTATTTTGCATTAACATTTCACGAGCTTACTGGAAAACTTCATGCTCGGGAAATGGAAATGTTAAATTCTAAGAAGTCAACTGCTACTTTGCAAAATCCTGAATTGTATCATGGTGAGAATAGTGCAAGCATGAGTGCTAAATCTAAGCCAAATCTGAGTACGGCACCGAGTGTTGCTTTCATGACTGGATCTTCAGGAAATTCTGATAATAATTCATCACGGGGTTGTAGTTTCACAATTCCAAATTCTTCAAGTCAAAATGCATTTTCTGCTGAATCAACGGATGATTGTGCCAAAATGATTGTTGCATTAATTTCATCATCTTTTGGTTTGATTATCAAGAATGTTGCTGATGCAAAATTAACAAGGGATGATCTGGATGCTCTTGATGATGATCAACTGACTGAATTGGATCTATCTTGGCAATATGCTATGCTGAGTCACCGATCAAAGAGATTTTTCAAGAAGTATGGAAAATCTACTTCTGATTTTAGTGAGAAATTAGGTTTTGATAAGTCAAAATTGAAGTGTTACAAGTGTTCAAAGCTTGGACATTTTGCCAAAGAATGTCAACATGCACATGCTAGTAAATCTGGTTTTCCTTTATCACCCAAGCCTGGTTTTACTCAACCATCTTCTAGTAACACAAACAAGGCAACAGCTTTAACAGTTCAACATGATGTTGTTTATGATTGGGGTCAACGGTTTGGATATGATTCATCAGCCTTGATTGTTACTCATGATCAGTCAGATGATTCTTATTCAGATACAAGTTCTGATACAAGTTCAACACCAAGTTCTTATGAATCTGCTGAGACTTTGGAGAGTCTGTTGAAAGAAAATGCATCGTTGCTCAATAAAATTTAAAAATTGTCTGAGGAATTCAATTTGATTAATTCAGATTTGAAATTTTCTAAGGAGCATGAGGAGGAGTTGGTTTTGAAGAACAAATGTCTGATTACAGAGGTCAAAGTGTTGAATGAAGCATTAGAGATTTCTAAACAAGATAAAAGGAATGTTGAAGTTGCAAAAGCTAAGATTTCTGAAGAAAGGGAATGAGTTGGTGATTGAAGTAAAGAAATGGAATGATGAAGCAGAGGATACTGCTAATGATTTTCAGAATTTGTTTGACAAGTCCAAACTCAAGCTTGATTTGCTTACAAAGAATGCTGAAGAATCTGCTGCAAAGATTGAAGCATATCAAGTTGACATGGAAAAGTTGTTAGATGAGAAACGGGAATTGGTGAGTGTAAATAAAGTTCAGAAAGAAAATCTGGAAATTCAGAAGCGAAATGAGGATAAATTGAAGAAAGAATATTTTGAGGGCATGGAAAATCTTCGTATGCAAAAGTTTGAAACACACAAAGTTGCCAAAAGATTGATTGTTACTGAGAAGGAGTTAGCTGAAGCTCAAAAGCAAATTTCTGATCTCAAGATTCAAGTCATCGATGCTAATAGATTGCTCAACAATGTTTCAAATTCTCAAGTGTTCACAAGCTTCTTAGCTAATGATGCAAATTTTGAGAAAATGTTTGATAAAACTGCATCACCCCCTGCTCAAATCAAAGAACCATTCAAAGAAGTAAAGGAACAAATTGAAGAATTTGATTATTCAAAGGTTTCATCATCTACTTCTGAAGAAGAACAGGTTGTTGAGAAGAAGAAAAACAAGAAGAATAAGAAGAAGAAATGCAAGAAATCTGAGATTCCTCCTGCTCCAATTTTTGTTTCTGGTTCATCGTCTGCTGATAATGAGAAATCGGCTACTTCAAGTGACAAGATTAGGTCTCAACCTGAATTTGATGAGAAGATCATTTATGATCAGAAGAATGTGACTGAAGTGAAAGATGAATTTTCTCGTTTAGCAAATAATGGACATTCTACATCAGAGGCGAAGGTTTCTAGAAAGAAAGTTGGTTTAGGTTTTTCTAGCATGAACGGTAAAGCTGAGGAGGTTCCAGCATCTGCATCACAAAACTTACAGAAGCTTAAAATGAAGCAAGTGAAGAAGGAGGTTTTCAAAGCAGATAAGGTTCAACCTGAGAGATTCTACAACCTAATCAACTTTTCTTTGATAAAGAACTTCCTCTTCATTGTGTCGATGCTCGGAAGATTTCTGAAGTATTTGTGAAAGTTAAAGTTTCTTCTGATGGTTCTCAATCTTGAAGCCCAACTTCCAAATGGGTTCATGATCATCGCCTATAGGTATATGATTCTTTCTCTGATCATGTTCGAGATGTTCGTGTGTATAACTCTTCGCAGGTACATCAAAGGTGGGACAAAAGAAAGCAAATCTATTATATTTTCCGCCGCACAGGGCATATGGCAAAGGTTTCACAAGAAACCAGTTTTTGGTTAACCTGCCTCCACAAAGTTCTTCGATGAACGAGGCAGAGTTTTTGATGACGTTGAACCTACATTCTTCTTAAAACAAAAACGTTTTGTTCCATTGTTTCCAAAGGTTCAAAATGTAGGTTCATCATCATAGTCACCTGTGATAAGTTCATCAAAAACAGAATTACCAAAACAACATTGGAAACCTAAGGTGGTTTCAAAGCAAAACCAGGACACTGGTCGACCAGAAGCGATTCGCTTCGGGTCATTTATGAACTAATCAATATGACGATTGCAAAGTTGTTGATGGAGGAGTATTCTGCATAACTTAAATTTCATGATCAAATCTTCTAGCGCTGCAAATTTTCTGAATTCTAAAACTGCAACATATCCGTGTTGATCGATCATTTTTCTTTATTTACAAGTTTTTCTCAAAACGCCAAAAATAGAGTCTTGTTTTTGAGTAAAATGAAAATCCAAAAATATAGTTTTCATTTTAAGGGGGAGAATTGTAAGTAAGGGGGAGTATTGAGAAAAAACATGTTATGGGGAGAAGGTGAATACATGCCAAATATATAAGGAATGTGAATACATGCACAATATAATATTATGAGAAATTGATCATTGGGAAATGATGGTACATTGGCTTATGTATCTGACTCATGAATAGAGTAGATGAAAGAGCCATAAGATCATTGCTTTATGTGCTTAGTAGACTCGGGCAAATCAGAAAGTATTCAGATGTGATATTCACTAAATACTAATGCTTGACCATGTGAATAACATCTTGATGCTTATTTCATGACACAAAAAGAAAAATAAGTGTGAAAATAGTAATGATAAGTCACTGTGTATACATGTGTTCATTTTGCAAAGATTTAAACTTGTTTGATTTCTTTATTTTGTCAAACGATCGGACTTTCTCTGCGTGTCCACAAGACCGACCTGATTGTTGTTCGTTTG
>JBCNJP010000012.1:67585100-67605204 GCA_039602395.1 Deinandra increscens subsp. villosa | reverse complement strand
TATCGAGTCTACAATAAAACTGTAAAACCACTGAACGATCTTACTACTACATGATTTGATAAACGGATAAGCAACGAGAAGTAAATAAAGCTTCGCTTTATTGATTCACAAAGAGAGTACATTTGTATAGAGAGAAACACTTTAAGAACACACAATTAAGAGATAGAGAAACGACAGAACTAACTACATGCTCTCTCTAACACGAACTATTTATAATAGACACATGCTAGCTGGCTGACCACCAGCGTACCATTTGGTACGCCCGTACCAAATGACATGCGTACCATTTGGTCCGGCCACCTCAGCATGAAGCCCCTATAACTCACACAGACGCTCTAGATTAGATACAATACACGAGACACACGTTAGCATAGGAATATGCTCTAACAAACTCCCCCTTAACGTGTAGTGTATCTAGCTATCTATCTATCTAACAACACTTCAGTCTTCAATCTTTAGCATTGCTGCATCCGATCTTCAACTTGAAATCTTGCCAGAAATAGAGATTGCATGGCTGGATCAATCTTAAACAATCTTTGAACTTCAAGATCCACTTGTGAAAGATATAACAAACTCCCCCTTTCACCATGCTTGAGACTTTTTCACACAGGTAACCTGCAATTTCAGAAGACAGAAACGCGGCTTTCCTTTTCTTTTTGAAAATTAATTTAATCTTGGCGCAAAACTTCTCTTCGAGAATCCAAGATATAAATCTGCATTTTGAATTTTGTATCATTGTATCGATCGGTCGAAAACAAATAAGAAACAAAATCTTTTTGGCTTTTTGAAACTTTATGCTAAAACACACCTAAAATCTTTTTGGATTTTTCAGATATGAAACATAAATGCAATACAAAAATGAAATACTGAATCACACACTATTTTTGTATTTTGCGAGAAAGATCACAACTTGGGATCATATTGGTCATGACATGCTGAACTACACTTCAATTTCAATTACTTCAGCACATAAGTCATGTCGATTACTGGTATAATTTGTCCATCTTAAACTCAGGCACAATCATACTCATAACATCTGGATATGTTATTGAATTGATTAGGTTTGCTTTGACCAGTGTACCCCATACTATCAGACATACTCAGATATGTTTTTGCTTTTATATCACACTTTGTGATTTCATTTGTGATTTAGTCACATGATGATTGTAATCATGAATCAGTCAACTGTGTTCCATGCAAAAAGAAATAAGAACGTTAAATCGTCTACCTTAAGGTCGATCTTTCGATACGCAGATAAGGCCTCGGATTTAACAAAAAAAGAAAATAAAACAAGTTGAATTTGTATAACCCAACAACAATCAGGTCGGTACTCCCGTACACGCAGAGAAAGTCCGATGAGTTATACGAAACATCAAAGAAAATAAAGCAGAACGTCAAACGAACAACAATCAGGTCGATCTTTCGATACGCAAAGAAAGTCCGATCGTTTGACAAAATAAAGAAAATAAAACAAGTTTAAATCTTTGCAAAATGAACACATGTATACACAGTGACTTCTCATTTTCTTTTTCACATATCTTTTCTTGAGATATCATGAGATATGCATCAAGATGTTGTCCACTTGGTCAAGCATTAGTATTTAAAGTGTTTATCACATCCGAATACTTTCTGATTAAATGTCGAGCCTACCAAGCACATCGAGCAATGATCTTATGGCTTTTTCATCTAGTTTATCCATGAGCCAGACACGTAAGCCAATGTACCATCATTTCCCAATCATGTCGGATACAATTTCTCATTTTTTAATGTTTTTGAATTTTTCCCCTTTTCAATGTTTTTGTATTTTTCCATTTTTCTCCCCCTTAAAATGAAAACTCTATTTTTGGATTTTCATTTTAACAAAAAACAAAAACACAAAGACACTATTTTTGGTTTTTCAATTTTCTCCCCCTAAACTACATACCGAATGTAAAGAAGAAAGAAAATTGACCAATCGACACTGATACCGTTCAGTTTACGCTTTCAGAAAAACTTTCAGGTTTGAAATATGAGGCATTCAATTTAAGTTAAACAGGAGACTCCACTATCAGTAACTGCGTAAAGCTTGAACTTCACAATCACCGACAGGTCTTCTTGAAGAACCCTGCACACTGGTTTAAATGATCGGTACTCAAATGACCCGAAGCACACAGCTTCTGGTCGACCAGTGTCTTCCACAAAATCAGTTGCAGCATTGGTAACCAACTTAGGTCGCCACTGCATTTTTGCTTTTCCATTTTTAATTGAGTCATCATCACGTGATGAACCACCAACACTCGAATCAAATTTGAAAAATTGTTTCGTTTTAGATTTTGATTTAAATGGTGTTGACTCAGTAAAAATTCTGCCTGATTCATCAATAAGTGTGGCAGATTTGTTTGAAAATGAACGTTTTGCAATTTCAGGACAATCCTGTGCCATGTGTCCCTTTCGGCGACATTGATAGCACAAACGATATGATCGTTTAGATTGTGGTTTGCCCTGAAATTGATGACATCTTTCAGATTCAAAGTCATCATAAAAATCATTATCAAAAACCTGAAAACGATTGGAATGAACCCATTGAGAAGTAGGACTTCGAGGAGTGAAATTTGATCCAAATGAAGAAGATTCTTTCGGAGAACTTGTAGATGAATCTTTCTTCTTTTGTGTTCCTCCGAATCCTTTCTCGATAATAGAAATGAATACATGTGCCAAATGATAGATTTGTTCAAGACTTGTATCTTTCTTCGCCTTTCGAGTCTTCTTTGGCATGTTCTTCTTGTCTTTCTGCTCAAATCACTGATTGTTATTACCCAAAACGGATCGTTTATAACCGGGTAACTTTGACAGATCCACTTGAGACTTAGAAGAACCAACTTGAGCAACTTCGGTAAATTTAGCTTTAATACCCTTCAAATTGTTAGCTTGAACAAGCTCAGCAGCCAACTTTTCTTCAGACCCTATCATCGCATCAGTCTCCACTTGCTTGGTTGAAAACTTTGATTCCTTCTTCTCAAATTTCTCAGATACAAATTCAGTGTAATCTCCAGTTATGTCAGAAGAATGAATATCAGCCAGAGCATCAGATGAGATAACTGGATGTGGAATTTGATTATACTCTTCGCTTCCAAAAACTTTCTTGAAATTTTCATCTTTGCACAAGTAGCTTGTGAAAGAATGTGAATTCTTCAAATTGTTCAATTGTCGTTTCAAATCCAAAACTTCAACATTTAAATCAGATATTTTCTTTTGAGCTTCACCCAATGCTTTTTCTGATTCTATCAATTGCTCTGAAGCTCTATTTGACAAAAATTTCTCTTGCCTCATCTGATCATGGGCATCATATACCTCTTGAGTAATCTTTTTCACCCTTTCCTCATGAATCTCAATATTTCTTTTCAACAACTTGTTGTCATGTGTCAAAGTTGTGACTTTATCAAGTAATGTTGAATGTTCCATTTGACGATCATTTTCCTTAGCAATAACATCATCAAACTCGTTCTTGAGATCATCATATGCTTTCTTCAGTGATTCTACTCTTGCAGTTGATTTATTAAACAAATTATCAAAATCACCAATCGCATCTTTTGCCTCACTCTCCCATTTCTCAACACTTTTAACCAACTCTTCATTCTCAGTTTGCAACTTCAAAATTTGGTCTTTTTCTGAATTAACCATCTCATCCAATTGTGTTTGAAGCTTAACAAACTCTTCCATCAACTCCTTCTTTTCTTTTTCCAACATTGCATTAGTTTTGAAAAACTCATCAAAAACCTCACACTTCCTTTTGTAATCTGCCATCGCTTCTTCTTTCTTCTCATGTTCAACAACCAACCTTTTCTTCTCAGAAATCAATTCGCAAATCTTTCTGTCTTTTTCAATAATCAATACTTCTTTTTCAGAACTCAATTCTCGAATCTTTCTTTCTTTTTGAGCACAAAATTCACATGTTGACTCATACCCACTAACTTCAGAATCACATGTTTCAGATGTAGTTGTCTCAGATGCATATTCACTCGAGTCAACCTCAATACATGCTAAAAATGCAGATTCATCTGGACAATCTTTAGCCCAGTCATAATCTTCATTAGTTTGAGATATCATAGCTTTAACTTCTTTATTGTGATCCTGCTTATCCGAAGTACTTGGTTTAGAAGAAGATAGCTTGCATTCTCGAGCAAAATGTCCCAAACTAGAACATTTGTAACATTTTAGTTTAGACTTGTCTAAACCCAGTTTGGTGCCTCTAAATTCACACATGATAGAATTCTTTCCATGTTTTCCTATAAACCGTCTTCCTCTTTCAGCAATCATAGCCAACTGCCAATCCAAATCTAATTTATTTAGCTGATCCTCATCCATCTGTTTTAGATCGTCTGGAACCAAACAAGAATTACCAATTTGACTAAATATGGAACCAGATGAAGATGATACAAAAGAACTCAACAAAGCAGCTAGATCGTCGGTTGCTTGATTAGGAGTAAACTTGCTTGATGATTTATCAGGAATAGTAAAACTGCAGCCTGAAGAATAACCATTATTTTCTGACTTTTCAGCAAGAAAAGCTGTTACCGGTGGATTACTGCTTGAGACAGAATGTGACTTTGCTTTAGCATGCATGGTAGCAGAATTTGCTCCGAAATATACTTCAGGATTTTGAACAGACGGAGTTGCTGACTTTTTCACAAGCAGTTCCATTTCACGAGCTTGTAATTTGCTTATCAATTAATTAAATGACCAATTTGAGTAGTTTGGATCATTAGTCAACATCATAACAAAATTCTCCCATTTTTCAGGTAGAGCTTCTAGAAATTTCTCCTTCAATTCATCACTTTCCTTCTTGACACCTACAACTTCAAGCTCATTGATCAGATGTGAAAACCTTGCAATCAAATCTTTGATATTTTCATTGTCACAATGTCCAAAATTATCAAATTCTTTCTTTAAAACTTTCTTCCGAGTCTTCTTGTATTGCTCATTACCCTCACACCTTTCAGCAATAGCATCCCACAATTCTTTACAAGTTGTGTAGTTCTTAAACTGATGCATCAAGTCTTTAGGCAAAGCCATTGTAAGAAAACTATACGTTTTCTTTTCTCGGGCAAAGAATTTCTTTTCATCAGCATCAAAATCACTTATCATCTTTGGCTTTCTTGGACTTATCATTGGATACTCATATTCTTTTTCAATTGGGATCCAAGAATCAACATCTTGAGAAAATATGTATGACTCAAATCGTTTCTTCCAATTGTGATAATCTTCCAATTGTAACAACTTAGGAACCTTCTGAGTTGTTCCTATCTCATTATCATAGTTCATCATTGCTTGTATCGATGTTTGAGCAGCTGAAAATGCGTGATAATCGCTCACTTTGAAATTACAATACCGAACGCAAAAACTTCAAACTGAAAAACGGACGTCTTCCAAGCTGATTTTGGGGGTCAAACTGGGGTTTACAGACCATTAGGTTAGTACAAGTCTAGATCTCGGAAAGACGAACGTTTTGGCTGGTATTGGGTTCCGTAACTCCAAACGGTTCTCAAGTTACATCAGTTTTAGTGAACATGTGTTTTCTGCCAGCGTACCAACCAATTCTCAGCGGACCAAAAGATTTCAGCGTACCAACCTCCGTACCAGATCAAATCAGCGGACCAAACTATGCTCTGTGGACCAAAAGAACCAGCGGACCAGATTATTCCAGTGGACCAAATTTGGTACGGCGGACCAAATGGTACGGCGGACCAGAAAATAACCGCTACGGACCAACTTTGAAGATTGCCTTCCGGACCAGTTTTAGCGGACCAGAATACGGATGAAGATTGCCGAGCGCACCAGCAGTGGACCAACGACGGACCAAAGTTTCTTGAGGCGGACCAAAGCTGTTCGAAGCTGATTCCGACTGAATTTCACGAAATTTGACTTTTCGAACTGGAATTTTATTCAGTAAGGTGCGAAAACACTTCAGAAACACTCAGAAATCATTTTCCATCGTTGAAACACTCGGAATTGTGGAAATTTGATGGAAAACGAAGAAAACCCAAACTTTCTCACTCTAGAATTCGAAAATTTACCAAAATCACAGCAGTAGAGCAACCAATTGCTCTGATACCACTTGTAAAACCACTGAACGATCTTACTACTGCATGATTCGATAAACAGATAAGCAACGAGAAGTAAATAAAGCTTCGCTTTATTGATTTACAAAGAGAGTACACTTGTAGAGAGAGAAACACTTTAAGAACACACAGTTAAGAGATAGAGAAACGACAGAACTAACTACATGCTCTCTCTAACATGAACTATTTATAGTAGACACATGCTAGCTGGCAGACCACCAGCGTACCATTTGGTACGCCCGTACCAAATGACCTGCGTACCATTTGGTCCGGCCACCTCAGCATGAAGCCCCTATAACTCACACAGACGCTCTAGATTAGATACAATACACGAGACACACGTTAGCATAGGAATATGCTCTAACAAAAACCACCAAAATGATAATTGAGGCATTCAATGTTGACTGGTTGGAAGACAATCCAACTAATGCAGGAACTGGACCAGACTGGATTTTTGATTATGGATCATTGTTTGAAGGTTTCAACTACTCAAGCATGTTTCCTGGTCTAGAAGAAGAAGAAGACATCATTGCTCCAGCTCCTGAAGTAAGGCCATCTGTTGAAAATGTTAGAGACAGTGTATCAGCAGCAGCTCCTAAGGATGATGTTGTGGATGTTCCAGAATCTTCAGGAACTCATGATGATCAGAAGGAGTCAGAAATCCAAGGTATGAATAATAATGTTAATGATACTAACCTGCCTGTTTCTGTTTCAGTACCAGACGTTCAAACCACAAGAATCAACAGAGATCATCCTCTCAGCAATGTGGTTGGACCAGTATCAGCAGGGGTTACCAATAGAAGCCGCACGGGTGACATCAACCACTACATGTACTCATGTTTCATCTCCCAAATAGAGCCTCCAAACGTGATGGTAGCACTTAAAGATCCGAGTTGGATGGAGGCTATGCACAATGAACTGAATCAATTCTCAAAATTGGGAGTGTGGCGTCTAGTGGAAAGACCAGAAGATAAAAAGGTTATACCCACAAGATGGTTGTATAAGAACAAGAAAGATGATACGGGTGTAATTGTGAGGAACAAAGCCAGGTTGATTGTTCAAGGACATAGACAGGTGTATGGGATTGATTATGATGAGGTATATGCACCGGTGGCTAGATTGGAAGCAATTCGAATTTTCCTTGCTGTAGCAACATATCTCAACTTCACAGTGCATCAAATGGATGTCAAGACAACTTTCCTTTATGCTAAAATGAATGAAGAAGTTTATGTGGCTCAACCACCAGGGTTTGTGGATGAAGAGCATCCAGATCACGTGTATCTTGTGGATAAAGCCCTGTATGGTTTGCATCAAGCTCCACGCACATGGTATGAGACGCTATCAAAGCATTTGGTGGAGAATGGCTATACAAGGGGAGTGGTTGATCAAACCTTGTTCAGGAAGAAGGTGAATGATGATATCATCATGGTGCAAGTTTATGTGGATGACATCATCTACGGGTCAACAAATGAAGAATTATGCATCGAATTTGAGGAAATCATGAGAATGAAATTTGAGATGAGTGATCAAGGGGAGATGAACTTTTTCCTGGCATTACAAGTGAAACAAGATGAATCTTGGATTCTCATTCATCAAGCAAAATATGTGAATGAGACTTCTGACAAAGTACAAGATGCAGGACTCCAAGCCCATCTCCACTCCCATGGAATCCCGGCCTCTACTGACAGCAAATGCAGATGGGGATCCAGTGAGTGAATTCATGTATCATTCAATGATCGGGTCTGTCACACCCCCAAAAATCCCACGCGCTATAACGCGCCGTAGGGAGCGTGACAAACCAGGATCGCCGTCCATTAGTTACACCAAAGGACCAATAATTAATAAAAACGTTTCATATTTCATTAAAATATATAATTAGGTTTTATAAATGCGGAAGCGTAAATACAATAAAAGTACTTATGTAAAATCTTTGTCACCCAAGGTGACGTGGCTTGTTCAAAGACATTAGAAGTGTTTCAAGACCCATGCATGCGTACTCGTGATACTCGAACATCCGCAACCTGAGAAATAACATGCTAAAATGTGTCAACACAAAGGTTGGTGAGTTCACAGGTTTATCAGTTCAAAAACAGTTCCAGTTTAATGTAAATCAACTGTTCATCGACAGTTCAAGCTCAGTTTAAGATTGATTGTTCAACAACAATCAAGTTGAGTTTAAGATTGACTATTCAACAACAGTCAGTTGAGTTTAAGATTGACTGTTCAACAACAGTCAAGTTGTAAGAGCATAATCACTAATATATATCAAATAGCTAGCTAGGCTATATACATGAAACTTCGCACGTTGATGGTCACCGAAGCTAACAGTTGTTTATAGTTTGCCTTGTTGTGTTTAGGACGAATATAACACCCGTTCGATATCCAATCGTGCCAGAGCGACTGACCCGGGTGGGGTTTGTCAGACCCAGTAGTACTACAATATATTTCCTGCACAAATGACGTGAATAAATAGTTCACAATACAAGATACATATATTTAAAAGTTCAGATAAAATATTAAATCGTTTTAATAAACCAACGATATGTGTTTATATATTAGTTTACGCAATATATATATATATATATACATATATATATACATATACATATACATATAGTACCCTTTTTATAAAAAAAAAACTCATAATTTTTAAATCAATATATACATATTAGAACTATATTTTAATTTAAAACGACATGTTAGACATGTTTACAATTCAAAATATGGTTTACGGGATTTAAGCCCAAGATATATTTCTACAGGTTTAAATATTCCTATGAAACCATTTTAAACAAGTTTTTAGTTGGCCAATATGCATAGAATTGTAAAAATAAAGAAAACATGAGTAGAATGAGGTTGCCTGGGATCGAACCCGCGACCTGTCGCCCAACAAGCATACGCCCTAACCGCTGGGCCAAGTCGCTAATTGGTTAACAAATCGAACCTAATAGGTTTTATCTAGCAACAGTTCCTAGAACTTGGTTTACAGAAAAAGAGAAAAAGAAACGCGTAGGCTGGGTTTCGAACCCAGGACCTTTGCGATATAGTTCGCGGGCCTTAGCCACTGGGCTAGTCTGCGATTGCTGGTTTATGTTGTTAAAACAAATAATTAACTAATACAAACCAGTCATCATCTTCTTCACTAAAAACCCTAGACCCGCCGGAGTTATTTCCGGTCGCCGGAAAACATAAAACATGAAAACGATGCACAGGAAACGAGCGACAAACATGGAGAGATGATTACCTTGAGTCGGAGCTGAGATATTGACGTGTTTTTGATGTCGAAATCGAACCCGAACACGAATGCGAACACCGAGCACGGTCACGATTTGCACTTCTAATAGCGTCCGGTTGCTCGTCAGTGGCTCACGATCACCGTTGAGTGGTTGGCGGTGGCTGAACGGTGGTTAAATGGCTGGAAATTCTGAGTTCGGTGGTGCTTGATTGACGGAAACGGAAAGCAAGAAAGAAGGAGAGTTCGAGATGGTGAAAGTGATCAAGTGAAATTGTCATTCTCCTTATCATTGAGTTAAAGTGACTGATCAATTGGAGAAGGATTGTAACCGATGGGAGGCATGAATTCGATTTCAAGAGAGGAACGGTTACGGGAGGAGTCGACCATCGTCGACAGTTTCTTTTAACTTCAAATCGAGTTTTTAAGAGTGGCAATTATGGTCCCTCCACAGTTTACATCATGAGGAGCCAACTTCCAAAAATTACAGGATTGGTCCCTGCGGTTTAGTTAGCTAAAAGGAGGTTTAGATAGTGACAATAATAACCCTTGGAAGTTTAGAAGTCGTTAGTTAATCCCTACGGAGTTAACGGGGAATACTTTAACTATGTGAATACGTGTGTTTGCCCAAATAAAATCAGTGTATAATATTTATAAGATGTAAACTCCACTATATATGTTCACAAAACAACGTAATTACGAACTTATAATTATATAAGCGATTCACATAAAATGTTAGATCCGTCATCGTAACGATACGTGAAAACTTACATAAAATAATAGGAACGTTAGGTATAATTATGTGACACCCCGCCACCTAAAATAATAGAGTACAATGTTTATATATACATATATCACATAAAATCATGAGTTTAATTGTCTCATAGAGTGAAAAGTGTTCACATGAAATCATAACGAATGATTTATATAAATCATAGAATATAAAACGTCTAAACTTAAGTGGATGCTCGTATCATGATGATTACACATGACCCTAATTGCTAAAGTCAACACAGTCAACACGTAAATGTTTAGATAACATTTAATACAGTTTACGTTCAGTTAATGCTAGGAAAGGACCTGAAAATGCGGATTGTCACAGTATCCCCTTGTTGAAGAATTTTCGTCCCGAAAATTGAATAACGTGGTTAACAAGTTGGTCACAAAAGAAATAAAATTTTCTCAGTCGTCACACCATCCCCTTGTTGAAAGAATTTTCGTCCCGAAATTTGAATCAGGGACAATTGTTTGAAATGTCGAATTAATAGTAACGTATCGAAAGAATTCAAGTTTCCTACTCCAAAACGAGCGATGGATGATATGATCAAGAATTTGTACCCCATGTTGAGGATATGTCAAATGTTTAATGGTTTTCGAAGGGAATTCGTATCAAAAGTATAGAAAATGATTTTCTTACCAGGCGTTCTCTTACGAGAAGAGTTTGAACAAATGTAATTTAGGTATCGTGTTGCGTGACGAGGTTGAACAGAGTGACATGATACAGAAGTATCCGAATTTAAAATTTTAACAGGAAGAAGAATCATACTACATCAAAATAGTCTCCAAGTATTGTACTCAATTCGGGGAGTGAAATTCCTTGTTCGTGTCCCGTTTTTAGTCAAGGAATTCGCATTCACCAATAAGCCAGGTGAATCGAAGAGAAATAAATTTGGGTACGAGAAAATTGTGTGCATTAAGTCAACCAGTGTTTGTTTCACAGACTCGCTGTCTAACGAAAACGTGAACGTCTGAATTTGCCTACCAACTAGCAAATAGCATATGATTACACAAGACTAATCAAGTTATCATGGGGACCCATTGGTTGATTTAGTACTTTATGGAGTTATGACCAGTTAAGTTCATATGATTCATAATAGCAAAATCACATTTCATGCAATAACGGTTCAGATAGCATACGAGTTTCTACGAAGATTTCTTTTAATGCTTGATGCGGTCAAGGCATAATCGCATGCAATCTATCACGAAGGTTTTACCATACAACACATACAATTGTCCCAACACCTTATATACTACCACACAACCCTAGCATGCCATATCTCTAGCATATAAGTTCATAAACTAACCAACACAACCCATACGGTGCAAAGTTGACGGGGCAACTTTACACAGTCTTGTCATTCCCACCGAAGTAGGAGACTTAGGACCTTGTATGTTGTATGGTTTTCATACTCAATCAAGTTAATACATTCAGACATGTCATTTTCTGGTTCCTAACACGTTTCATGCACATAACTAATCATGCAATTCTATGTAGCTTATGTTTAAACCAGCACTTCAATAATTAATTAGTTCATATTCCCTAACATAGGATTAGATTCTCAAATTTAGCATGCATAAACACATATGTTTTGTAAACATTTATCATGAGAATGTCAGAAGCAAACAAACTATTTATCGTAGTTAAAATGGTTTAACAGTTGCTCACATACTAAAATATAACTGGCAACATGTTGATTTTGTGACAAAAGGACTGAGGTTCAACGAGAGATCCAATCAAGAGCTCACAACCATTTAAAAGGTAACACGTAGCAGTTTGGTTTTAGAAAAGAATTACTAAATTCTGTTAAGAACTTTTCATGAAATAACATAGACAATTAGGTTTAAATTCAAGTTGGAGCTCAGTATTATACAACATATCATTATGCACATTAGCTTGCTAAAGGATCCAAAAATTTAGAGTGAAGATCCAACAAAATTAAAAGTGTAACCTATGAGGTACTGAATATCGAAAAGTGCTCTGCAGGAATACGCATGGCATTAAGCATGAGAGTAGCAAATAGAGGAAAAGCACCAACGGCTTAGTTCGTGAATGCGGGTAAGCGATGTGATAGCAAGCTTATGATAGTCACAACTACACATTCCAAGAATGACATGTGAGTTTAAAGTGGCACTGGTGAAGATACCAGCGGGGAGGATGCAAATAACGTAATGGATAGCATAAAATTTTTAAAGAGAAACATATAGTGTGCTTGACAGGATTCGGCAAGGAATTCGCGTAAATAGATATCGAGATGAACGTGTCAACGGTTATATAATCCAATAGAGTAAACGTCTTGTTAGGGAAATCTTCATTGTCCAAGCTCATCAGTGTGCCCAAAAGTTCAAATGGTCTCCAAAAGTAAGATAAAGTACGAAAGTGTTATAAAAGGGTGTACACGAAATACAAAACATTAAGATGTTCAGCAGTGGCTTTGGCTTGGGTTGCTTGTACATATGCGTTTTTGCTAGGGTTCAGTGCAGGTTTATCGCAATTTAAAAGATCTAATTGGGTGTTCCATAGAAAAGGGTCGGGGCTATCACCTCAGTGAATGCCAGAGAGCTTATAAAAACAGGCAGTCGACCCAAAAGTAGTGTCCTTCAAACAAAAGTCGACCTACTTCTCAACACATGATTCTAAAGGTTGGGGTTGTTCATTGGAGCGTGTGGCTTGTCAATAATAAGAAAAAAAAATCTCTGGTTTTTAAAACGTTGACGTTCATCTGAGTTACGACTCACGTCTGAGTCGTGGCAGGAAATTTACTTTAGGAGAGTTTTCTTCTAGACTCGGACAATTGACTACATGGAGTTTGATTATTTCGGGTAAGTCTCTTCGTTAGAAATGCGTAAGGGATATCCATAATCCCTGAGAAAGTAGCATTAAACAGTTTTGTCAAGGATATAGTCTCTTTAGATAGAGTTTCTCAAGATGAGGCTCTTGCGTATGACTCTAAAGTCAACCCTTGGTGCTGTACTGGTCTCACATTCAACGTGTCACTAATGTTTATATATAGGGTGTACCGCAGCTAACCCACCACACTACCAGCACCTTGAAAGTGTACTAGCAACCTACCATTACTAGCTATTAGTAAAAACAGGCAGTCGACCCAAAAGTAGTGTCCTTCAAACAAAAGTCGACCTACTTCTCAACACATGATTCTAAAGGTTGGGGTTGTTCATTGGAGCGTGTGGCTTGTCAATAATAAGAAAAAAAAATCTCTGGTTTTTAAAACGTTGACGTTCATCTGAGTTACGACTCACGTCTGAGTCGTGGCAGGAAATTTACTTTAGGAGAGTTTTCTTCTAGACTCGGACAATTGACTACATGGAGTTTGATTATTTCGGGTAAGTCTCTTCGTTAGAAATGCGTAAGGGATATCCATAATCCCTGAGAAAGTAGCATTAAACAGTTTTGTCAAGGATATAGTCTCTTTAGATAGAGTTTCTCAAGATGAGGCTCTTGCGTATGACTCTAAAGTCAACCCTTGGTGCTGTACTGGTCTCACATTCAACGTGTCACTAATGTTTATATATAGGGTGTACCGCAGCTAACCCACCACACTACCAGCACCTTGAAAGTGTACTAGCAACCTACCATTACTAGCTATTAGTCAAACCACACCGGATATTTTCATCGGAAATAAA
This sequence comes from Deinandra increscens subsp. villosa, assembly GCA_039602395.1. NCBI lineage: Eukaryota > Viridiplantae > Streptophyta > Magnoliopsida > Asterales > Asteraceae > Deinandra > Deinandra increscens. Next base: position 67,591,452 of record JBCNJP010000012.1, on the reverse strand, counting down.
GGACTTCAAGTTCCTCCCATACGCTTGAATGTAAAGGGGCTAGAGATTAAAACCTCAATCCGTTGTACAAACAAAAGGTGTAGGTATTTCCATTCACGAGACCAGTAGGATGCGTAGGGTTTGCTATTCTCGTGAAGATCGTTGAGAGTTTGGCATGCGCAGTTCGAATATCATAAAGCTTCACATTTCAAGACGATCAAAATTTAAACAGGCCACAAGGTTTAAGTTCAAGCTGGGGGTTCATCAATGAAAGTTTTCTGAAAAGGACGATGAGGATTCGTGTATCAGGAATTTGTCGATAGCCGCTATGACAGGAGCATTAATAAATGTTCAAATGTATGGATAACTTAGTGTACTCAATGCGTAAGAAGCGAAAATGCAGGTCAAGGGTATAATTAGCTATTGATATCGAGAAGTTCATGTTTGATGGGTGTAAATAGGGTTCCCATAAATAACTTTGTATTGTTACAGTGATTGAGGTGTAAGGTAGTCTCATCATCAATGGTGTTAACTAGTAGAGAAGCTAACCAAAAGTGTAACATTTTTCGGTTCAAAGCTTGAAATCTCATTCAAGATATAAAGGATTAAAAAGCATGAAAATCAGAAATCGTTGGTTGTTAAATCGAAAAAGGTTCGAACCACGCGGAGAAAAATTAATCGCACAGGTTCAAAAGGTCAATCGGAATAGGCATTACGTTAAAGTTGGAAGTCATTAGTTTGAAACCAGGAAGACGTTTCACTAACATACCCTATTAGGGAGAATGTGTCTTGCGGTGAGGTAGGCAATTCGTACAATCTTGACGATGCTGCTAGCGACAAGTTTTGGTTCGCACAATAAAATCAGGGAGTATGAATCTTCAGAGGGAACTTCACAAGAGTTCAGCCAAGAAATGCGTTTCCAGTGCCCGCGATATATGATTTATATGATTCGTTTATCCAACGTTGTCAGGGTATTCGTCCGGTGAATATATATCCGAGTAGTCTCACGACCATAAAGTTCCAGGGATTGATATGGTCGGTAAAGTCGTGAGGGTATAATTCTGATTCAATATGAATTCAAACGAGTCAAAGATTTCATCAAGAGTTTTCGTAATCAAGAAAAACTTGTCTTCAAAGTACACGAGTGAAACGATGTCCCTTCAGGACTAGCATTCATAATATGTTTCAAAAGAGTTCTCGTAGGGATTAGGATCCATATATAGGAGAGATAAGATCATGCGCGATAACGTTTACAAAGATAGATGACTTCGAGCATTCGGTTGAGTTCAACTTGTTCAACATTCAATGCCACGAGGAGGAAAGAGAGAAAAAAAATTACAGGAATTTGTCCCAATATGACCATTGGCTTGCCTAGTAGGATTCTCCAGGATTTCCATACACTGCAAATTACGTTTACGTGTGCACCCGTAACTGTAATTTACCCTATATGGTCACCCTAGTTCCTCTTACTTCGGCAACCAGGTATGGCGGAGTACAGATGACATATCCTCGGAGTGTGTATGAAGAACGTGGTTACTGAACCAAGGTTATCTTGACAAGAATTTGTTAAAAGACAAATTTCAAGAATGGAATGCTCACTCAGATTGGAAAGGCCCACCCGAAGCGAGTCAGCCAGAAATTTAGCTCTATAGGATCTGAGTAGGGTTTATCACAATGGCCCTAGCTTAGCTCGAAGTTAGAGAATAATTATCACACATACTGGCGTGATCGCAATCCGATACACAAAGAGGGAATTTCAGTCGACCCGCATCAGGTTTCATTGGGGTTAATAGAATTGTACTCCAGTTGTCGAGAAGGGAAAGATCTTAAGAGATCACAACAAATGTGAAGACGATCAGGATAACGAAAGTTGAAATAAGTGCCCCATAGGCAGCTACTTGAATTCATACCCTGCTAACTCTAGTGAAGCTAAATAATCGTGCTACTAGCACATCGAGATAACATTTCCCGAACGAATGAGTTTAGAGATATACGTAAGGCAGGTATAACAAGAACCTCCTAAGCTAAGATAGAGGTTTAAGGACAAGAAGAGGTATTACACCACCTTCCCTATGCAGCGTACATTCTTAGTACGGGCACTACGCCAAGTTGTTCAATCCGGAATAATCCCGAGTAGCAATCAGCTCGTCAAAAGTATAAACGTGATCCTTCGATCTGATTCGACGTCTCGTCATACATGAATGTTAACCAAGAGGTACATAACTTAGAGAGGTTAAGAAAAATGATTCAAGACTAACCGGCTCCTCGCCGTGAGTATAAAGGGATTGGATGATGTAAACGACAAATCGTAAACCAGGTTCGTGTAGGAGTGAGTATCACGATGCATGAGAAAAATGTTTAAGTGCAACTAATGCAAAACAGTTACAGTCTAAGACGAATCTTAGTTCGCTGTAACCAATGGCTCTGATACCAATCTGTCACACCCCCAAAAATCCCACGCGCTATAACGCGCCGTAGGGAGCGTGACAAACCAGGATCGCCGTCCATTAGTTACACCAAAGGACCAATAATTAATAAAAACGTTTCATATTTCATTAAAATATATAATTAGGTTTTATAAATGCGGAAGCGTAAATACAATAAAAGTACTTATGTAAAATCTTTGTCACCCAAGGTGACGTGGCTTGTTCAAAGACATTAGAAGTGTTTCAAGACCCATGCATGCGTACTCGTGATACTCGAACATCCGCAACCTGAGAAATAACATGCTAAAATGTGTCAACACAAAGGTTGGTGAGTTCACAGGTTTATCAGTTCAAAAACAGTTCCAGTTTAATGTAAATCAACTGTTCATCGACAGTTCAAGCTCAGTTTAAGATTGATTGTTCAACAACAATCAAGTTGAGTTTAAGATTGACTATTCAACAACAGTCAGTTGAGTTTAAGATTGACTGTTCAACAACAGTCAAGTTGTAAGAGCATAATCACTAATATATATCAAATAGCTAGCTAGGCTATATACATGAAACTTCGCACGTTGATGGTCACCGAAGCTAACAGTTGTTTATAGTTTGCCTTGTTGTGTTTAGGACGAATATAACACCCGTTCGATATCCAATCGTGCCAGAGCGACTGACCCGGGTGGGGTTTGTCAGACCCAGTAGTACTACAATATATTTCCCGCTATCGTCATTAATATTAACGGTACCATAGGAAGGACTTTGTTGTATATGTGCTTCAAGTACTTCAAGTGATATATAAAAGTCTAATTATCTCAGTTGTATAGTTCATGCATGTTAATCTCCCCCAACAGGATTAAAACAGTAAAATGGGGCCGTGAAACTCACCTTCGGGTGCATAGCAAAATTCCAGATAAACAATTCAGCAATTAACAAGAACGGCTCTTGCGAAAGCAATCAATCACCTAACGAGCATACAAGTATAAGTGTATGTTCAACAAACGACTATGCCTAATGTAAACGACGTAAACGAATTATCATGAAGTCCAAAACAAGTCGAGAATGACACGTTTGCCAAAACGAGCGATTACCGAAATAACGCGGAAAATATAATATATATCAATAATATTATATATATTCTAAGTTCAAAGATCCAAAATAAATATATACATAATATAAACCAAATGCACAAATGACGTGAATAAAGAGTTCACAATACAAGATACATATATTTAAAAGTTCAGATAAAATATTAAATCGTTTTAATAAACCAACGATATGTGTTTATATATTAGTTTACGCAAAATATATATATACATATATATATACATATACATATACATATAGTACCCTTTTTATAAAAAAAAAACTCATAATTTTTAAATCAATATATACATATTAGAACTATATTTTAATTTAAAACGACATGTTAGACATGTTTACAATTCAAAATATGGTTTACGGGATTTAAGCCCAAGATATATTTCTACGGGTTTAAATATTCCTATGAAACCATTTTAAACAAGTTTTTAGTTGGCCAATATGCATAGAATTGTAAAAATAAAGAAAACATGAGTAGAATGAGGTCGCCTGGGATCGAACCCGCGACCTCTCGCCCAACAAGCCTACGCCCTAACCGCTGGGCCAAGTCGCTAATTGGTTAACAAATCGAACCTAATAGGTTTTATCTAGCAACAGTTCCTAGAACTTGGTTTAAAGAAAAAGAGAAAAAGAAACGCGTAGGCTGGGTTTCGAACCCAGGACCTTTGCGATATAGTTCGCGGGCCTTAGCCACTGGGCTAGTCTGCGATTGCTGGTTTATGTTGTTAAAACAAATAGATTAACTAATACAAACCAGTCATCATCTTCTTCACTAAAAACCCTAGACCCGCCGGAGTTATTTCCGGTCGCCGGAAAACATAAAACATGAAAACGATGCACAGGAAACGAGCGACAAACATGGAGAGATGATTACCTTGAGTCGGAGCTGAGATATTGACGTGTTTTTGATGTCGAAATCGAACCCGAACACGAATGCGAACACCGAGCACGGTCACGATTTGCACTTCTAATAGCGTCCGGTTGCTCGTCAGTGGCTCACGATCACCGTTGAGTGGTTGGCGGTGGCTGAACGGTGGTTAAATGGCTGGAAATTCTGAGTTCGGTGGTGCTTGATTGACGGAAACGGAAAGCAAGAAAGAAGGAGAGTTCGAGATGGTGAAAGTGATCAAGTGAAATTGTCATTCTCCTTATCATTGAGTTAAAGTGACTGATCAATTGGAGAAGGATTGTAACCGATGGGAGGCATGAATTCGATTTCAAGAGAGGAACGGTTACGGGAGGAGTCGACCATCGTCGACAGTTTCTTTTAACTTCAAATCGAGTTTTTAAGAGTGGCAATTATGGTCCCTCCACAGTTTACATCATGAGGAGCCAACTTCCAAAAATTACAGGATTGGTCCCTGCGGTTTAGTTAGCTAAAAGGAGGTTTAGATAGTGACAATAATAACCCTTGGAAGTTTAGAAGTCGTTAGTTAATCCCTACGGAGTTAACGGGGAATACTTTAACTATGTGAATACGTGTGTTTGCCCAAATAAAATCAGTGTATAATATTTATAAGATGTAAACTCCACTATATATGTTCACAAAACAACGTAATTACGAACTTATAATTATATAAGCGATTCACATAAAATGATAGATCCGTCATCGTAACGATACGTGAAAACTTACATAAAATAATAGGAACGTTAGGTATAATTATGTGACACCCCGCCACCTAAAATAATAGAGTACAATGTTTATATATACATATATCACATAAAATCATGAGTTTAATTGTCTCATAGAGTGAAAAGTGTTCACATGAAATCATAACGAATGATTTATATAAATCATAGAATATAAAACGTCTAAACTTAAGTGGATGCTCGTATCATGATGATTACACATGACCCTAATTGCTAAAGTCAACACAGTCAACACGTAAATGTTTAGATAACATTTAATACAGTTTACGTTCAGTTAATGCTAGGAAAGGACCTGAAAATGCGGATTGTCACACACCTCTTCATTACAAACCCACTGTATACATTTTTTTTCCTCGTTGCCTCCCCAAAGGAAACGAGCCCGGATACTCTCGAGTTTTTGGAGAATTTTTACCGGAGCTTTATAAATGGAGAGATAATAAGATGGGAGGCTCTCCAAAACCGCTTTGGCAAGCACAAGCCTACCCCCAATGGAGAGATTCCTAGCTTTCCAACGTGAAAGCCTTTTTTCAAACACCTTGATCAACTTCCTCCCAACTCTTGATCCTATTCATGTTTGCTCCAACCACGAGCCCGAGGTATTTGAAAGGAAACACCCCACTAGAACAATTGAAAGAAGCCGCCTTATCATGAATTTCCGCCGGGGGCACATTAATCCCAAATAAGGCACATTTGTTGATATTAATCTTGAGTCCGGAAGCCATACCAAAAACCCTAAGGATACGGACAAGGTTAGCAACATTATGAGGAGACCATTTTCCCACAACAATAGCATCATCGGCAAAAAGGAGGTGAGACACACAAGGCCCCCCATTTGGAGTAGAAAAGCCTTGAAAAAGGCCAAATCCGACCGCCTTTTTCATCATCCAATTGAGAACCTCCATAACAATAAGGAAGAGAAAGGGCGAGAGCGGGTCCCCTTGGCGAACGCCCCTTTCACATTGGAATTCCCAAGTTGGTGAGCCGTTCACCAAAACCGATGTTCTAGACGCCACGAGACAGCCACGAACCCACATCCTCCAAGCCGGAGGAAAGTTCATTTGACCCATAATCGAGTCCAAGAAGGCCCAATCCACCGAGTCGAAGGCCTTCTCAAAATCAATCTTAAAGATAAGCGAGGGGATGTTTCTTTTCTTGGCCCATGTAGACAATCTCGTTAATAATCAAGACACCATCAAGGATGC
>JBCNJP010000012.1:67541136-67584600 GCA_039602395.1 Deinandra increscens subsp. villosa | reverse complement strand
ATTGTCCATTACCTGCTGATTCATCCCAAGGGTTTCATAAGAAACCAGCTTTGGTAAACCTGCCGACACTAAGTTCTTTGATGAACAAGGCAGAGTTTTTGATGACGGTGAACCTACATTCTTTCATAAACAAAAAAGTTTTGTTCCAATGTTTTCAAAGGATCAACGTGTAGGTTCATCATCACTTGTGATAAGTTCATCTCAAACTGTCTTACCAAAACAACAACAATGGAAACCTAAGGTGGTTTCTAAGCAACACAAAGACACTGGTCGACCAGAAGTAATTCGCTTCGGGTCGTTTTTGGACTAATTAGTTTGCCCAGTGTGCAGGTACTTCTAGAAGACCTATCGACGATTGCAAAGTGGTTGATGGAAGAGTATTTTGGTTAACTTAAATTTCATGATAAATCTTTCTAACCTGCAATTTTTCTGAAATTCTAAATCTGCAAACTATCCGTGTTGATTGGTCATTTTTCTTTGCTTACAAGTTTTCTCAAAAAGTCAAAAATAGAGTATTGTTTTTGTGTAAAATGAAAATCCAAAAATAGAGTTTTCATTTTTAGGGGGAGAATTGTAAGTAAGGGGGAGTAATCGAGAAAATGCATGTTATGGGGAGAAGGTGAATACATGCCAAATATATATTGAAGGAAAGTGAATACATGCACAATATAAAATTGTGAGAAATTGATCATTGGTAAATGATGGTACATTGGCTTACGTATCTGACTCATGGATAGAGTAGATGAAAGGGCCATAAGATTATTGTTTGATATGCTTGGTAGGCTCGGCAAATCAGAAAGTATTCAGATGTGATATACACTAAATACTAATGCTTGACCATGTGGTTAACATCTTGATGCATATTTCATGGCACAAAAAGAAAAATAAGTGTGAAATTCAAAATGAGAAGTCACTGTGTATACATGTGTTCATTTTGTAAAGATTTAAACTTGTTTGATTTTCTTTATTTTGTCAAACGATCGGACTTTCTTTGCGTATCGAAAGATCGACCTGATTGTTGTTCGTTTGACGTTCTTCTTTATTTTCTTTGGTGTTTCGTATAACTCATCGAACTTTCTCTGCGTGTACGGAAGTACCGACCTAATTGTTGTTGGGTTATACAATTTCAACTTGTTTATTTTCTTATTTTGTTAAATCCGAGGCCTTATCTGCGTATCGAAAGATCGACCTTAAGGTAGACGATTTAACGTTCTTATTTCTTTTTGCATGGAACATGGTTGATGATATCATGAAAATATTATGCGTTGTGAAAAATCACAAGTGCTGTCAAAGAAAAACTGAAAATGTCTGATTATGTCTGATAGTGTGGGATACACTGGTCAAAGCAAATCTAATCAATACCTTAACATATCCAGATGTTATGTGTATGATTCTGCCTGAGTTTAAGTTGGACAAATTATCACGGCTTCAAGTCTTTTGAAGGTTGTTGATGAAAGAACAGAGAAACGTCAGATGTCATCAAGTATTCAAGATTAAGCTACGATCGAGTTAAGGAGGAGTTTGTTTGAAGATGCATTTCATTGAACGAACGGATTCTATACTTGAGGGGGAGCTTGATTGAAGATACAAATTTGATGATGTTGAAGAGATACTGCACACGACGAGGGGGAGTTTGTTGATACCTGATATGTGCGTCGTGTGAAGTATCAAGCAATGTTCAAGATCAAGCCAAAGTATGCTTGGCCGAACCAGGTCCGAACCTGGAGTTCGGACTGGCCGAACCAGGGGTTTGGACGAAGCTCGGCCAGCTGGGTATAAATAGTTGTTTGGTCTTTGTAATAAAAAATTATGAGCGTGTGAGATTTCTACTAAGTGTGTGTTTTTGAGAGTGTTCTCTGTGTCTGTATTATGAGTGTTCTACTGATTGTAATTGTTCATTGTGATCAATAAAACAATCGGTTAATTACGTTTCGATGTCCGAATAGCTAGATCGAGTAGACGATCCGATGCTCACGCATTTTCAGAAACTGTTTTATTAAAAGATCTAACCTCGCATTACCCATTTACCACAACCCTCCTAGAAACAATTTCATAACAGGTAATCATACAATAACAATTATAGGTATAAAACATTCGCGTATGCACATTAGCTTAAACACAATTAAAACATTTAACGCGGGCATCTAAAACTCAGTTGCTTAGTGTAACAACTCGGTTAATCCTCTGCTAGTCCACTATCTATCCACTTTAGTCACGATGTCCACCTCTTGACACCCTAGGGGCACAATAGAGATATTAGATTAACCCCTTTTACTCAAACCCAACCCTACGAGCTCAGTTTCCCAAACTAAAGCAACTTTCACATTCCGGTCACCCTGGATATGACCGTATCACCTTTACACAATACGGCCGTATCGCGGGTCTATTGAATTCTCAACTGAATGTTTCACCCACATGCAATACGGCCCCCAATACCCTTTCTGATACGTTCAGCACATGAATACGGTCGTATCAATATAACACAATACGGGTGTATTCATCTTTTCCCTATGAATACGGCCTTATTAGACAAGACTCATATGGGCGTATTCATCCCATCAGAACCTAAATCTTCAGATTTTGGCCATTTCCAGTGGTCGTTTATCGAATTCTCTCTACCAGGATCATTCCCAACCCAAAGGGACATATTACCCTTTCAACAAACCACGGGAAATAATCAAAATCGCCCTTGATCATAATATGCATAACCTACCTTTCTAAAATTGGATATACTTCATGCATGCATGATTGTACCTCAATTCCTTGCTCCTCTGATGATCTGAATCCTTGTAGCAACAACAGATCTTCCTTTATAACACTAATTCTGACCAAAATCAACATTCTCAGGATCAAACCTCCAAACTTAACCAAGATCATGGAAAATTCTTAAAATCATCATACCTCTTTGATTTGTGGTTACTTCACACCCTCTCAGCACTTGTATTCTGGTTCTTAATTTCACAGAGATGAGATAGTCGAAGTTTTTCAAGAAAACCCCAAAGTTATGACCAAATGTGGTCAAATTTGAATTTTTTATACCTCTGGGCGAATACGGACGTATCGCCTAAACACCAATACGACCATATCGTGGCTCGCGGGCATGTTGGCCCGGATCCGATCAACTCGACGCGGGTGTATCCTCTAGACTGGAAACGGCCGTATCCCCTCAAGAACTTAGAAAATCTCCCTTTTTCTTATTTTTTAATCCGTTCCGACGTCCCGACTTATCACTTCCACACATATCCATTCACAATCATTTCCAACCTTTTTTTAGCCTATTAATGAAAACTGGGGTGTTGCAAAATTAGTCACCAATGACACTTGGAGCAACATCCCACGACCTTAATGACTATAAGTACGGGATCTAACATCCGTTAATCCTCAGCAATTCACCATTTCTTCTTCCTAAAAACCCTATTCTGACCGCAATCTTCACCGGAGCATTACTATCTACACCAGAGGAATCACGAGCTGAAATTCTACAGTCAAGCTTCATTTGGTATGATCTAAAATAACCTTTTTAAGTTTTTGTTAATTCAATGTCTAAATATGATTTCTAAAAATGTATAAAAATTAGGGTTTCTGAGCTTGTTTTGTAAAAATTGGGAAATCGGGTGGGAATTAGGGTCTGAATTTTTTTAGGTAATCCTAAAATTATGTATTTTAAGAAAGCCATGAGTTTATTTCATGTTTGGAAAAGTTTTGGTATTGATTTTGTAAATGGTTCAAAATTAGTGTTTTCTAGATGTTGTTCTGCTTATATTAGGTATACGAGGTTGAATTAAGATTTGATATTTTAAAGTATATTATAAAAATTTATAATGAACAAAACCCTAATTTAGATTCAAATAATAATGAGTTTTGATAATAAAACGAGAAATACGTGAAATTAGGGTTTCTAAAGATTGTTAATCAATATAAAATAATCCGGAGGGTATGGGGACTTGATTTTTGGTATGGTAACATGTTTATATATATATATATATATATATATTAAGTATATATGAGTTTAAAATGGATAAATAACGAAGTATTGAAAATACCGAGTTAATCGGATATTAGAAGTTTGTGCGGACCGGTAGGGTAAGCGCCTGTACACTGGGGTTTCTGGCAAGGCGGGGGTGTTGCATGAATCTCAACTGGGAACTGGCATACCTCACTAGGTGATCCCGAAGTGACCGTTTAATTATAAGAATGCGCGTCTTCATATTATCAGTAAAAAGGTTACTTTGCCTATAAGGGCATTTAGGTCATTTTGGCTTAAAGAGTGATAAACCTTAATAATTAGATATTATTAAGATAATAACTCATATAAGAAGTTTTTATAACACATAACCTTGCGTTAACGCCATACGATACGTGAATTAGGTAAACTGGAAAACCTTGCGGAAGTTCTGTCCGAGTGAATCAAGTAAAGAGATAATGTGAGTTTCTACAAGGCCTATTCTATATAGTGAGTCCTATGAGGCCGCTGTTAAATATTTTAAATGCCTTAAATATATTCGGGCTGGTATACATACATAATTGATGAAAATATATTCAATTGTTAATTGTGAATTGACATATACGTGATATATGATGAAGTTGTTGCTAAATTGCTTATACGTGTTAAGCAATTATATTGATTATAATGTGATGTGTATATACTTTCTTTGAAATTAAGTGACCAAGTAACAAGGGAGTTGTTAGTGAAAACTTAGTGAGTATGTATGATTATATGTGGTGGATACGCCGCAGGTATATCCTATATGTATACATAATAATATAAGTTACCCGGTATATTAGAAGTGTGGAGGATACACCACTGGTACATCCTGTATACATACACCAACGGTAAATTAGGAGATGTTCATTTGTTGCAGTATATGAATGCTTTATCACTGTTTAATAAAAAACCTAAAGCATCTGGTTATTTAACTAGGGGTAGGTAGTATACATGATCAGAAATTAAGTCATTAAGATGAGAAAATGACCTAATAGAATAAAAGTATGAGTTACTAAAATGACCTAATAGAGATAAGTATAAAATTGGTGGTTAGAGTTTGTTAGAGCATTATATGTTCGTTGTGTGAAGTATCAGAACATGTGTGTGAAGTATCAAGTATAAGACAAAAGATACAAAAGGGCCTGTGTCTGAAGTGACCCGAACTACCAGTTCAGGTGCACACGTACTGACTCGAACTGGCAGTTCGGGTGACAACATGTTCGAGCACTTATGTTCAAGTATAAATAGTTTAGTCTTGTATAGGATTAGAACTTCTTGGTCATTATTCTGTGTGTTTTCCTGTGTGTACTCTCTCAGTGGTTATAATACAAATCTCATTTGTATTTACTCTTCGTGTCTCAATTTCATAACTCGAATTATATATTTTGATAATTGATCGAGTAGACGATCCAGCTCACTGACTTACAATTGGTATCGGAGCTTTTGGTATCAATCTACTGATCAGATCATCACTATTTTTCGGGTTTTTAGTCCAAAAAGTGGGGGTTTTTGAAAAATTAGCTCGTTTTTGCTTTCGTTTGATTATCTCTGGTGCGTTTTCAGTGAAAAATCCACTCCTAAATCGTTCCTTTTGAGTATATTTGATTGACTGCTGCAAATCTCGTTCAAAAACACTAGAAATCGTGAAAATTGATTCAAATATGTTCCAGTTCAGTTGAGTTAGGGTGATGAACTGTCTGTCTGAAAATAACCGCTCTGAAGTGCGAGTTCGGGTGAGTTCGGTCATTTTTGGTTAAGTGAAGTGCGAGTTTGGCCAAGTTCGTGTGAGTTCGGTTTAGAGAAGGTTCAGTTCGGATTCAATTTGGTTGATCTCAGTTCGGTTGAGTTCGTGTACCCGAAGTAACAATTCGGTTAAACAGTTTCAGTTTGGAACCAGTTCGGATCACCTCAAATCATCTCAGTTCAGATCCGGTTCGGCTCAGTTCGGATCATCAAATTTTGAGTTCGTTTCAGTTCGGGTAAACAGTAATCAAGGCTATTCAAGATGTCAGATTTTCAAGCTTTTTCCGCAATACAATCGTTAATTCAAACCATGATGCAAAGTATTATGAACTATGATAATGAAATAGGAACAAGCCAGAAAGTTCCTAAATTACTCAAGTTAGAAGAGTATCATATTTCTGTGAAACATTTTGAAGCATACGTGGATACAAATGATGTTGATATGTGGTTATCCTTTACAGATCAATACAAATATCCTAAGGATATGTATGGAGAACCAGTTCTCCAAAGGAAATTTGATGCTGAACAAAAGAAAGCACATCAAGCTGAAAAGAAGTCTTATGGTACTTTGACAATGACATTACCTAAAGAGTTGCTACATCAGTTCTCTGCTTATGGTACATCGAAAGGTTTATGGGATGCTTTGCAAAAGAGATGTGAAGGTAATGATCAATATAAGAAAAGTCGACAAAAAGTTTTGAAGAAAGAATTTGATAATTTCAAACATTATCAGAATGAATCAATTCCAAATCTGATTGCAAGGTTTGCACACTTGATGAGTGAAATGGTTTTGGTGAGTATTACAAAAGAAGATGCTGATTTGAAAGAGAAATTATTGGAGGCACTACCAGAAAAATAGGAAAACTATGTTATGATGATTACTCATGATAAAGAGTATCTGGTTTTATCATTCAATTATTTGGTTGAAAGAATACAAGCAAGGGATATGGAGTTGACTGTGAACAAATCATTGCCTGCACAAATTCAAAATCTTATTGTGTATCATGGAGAAAATGATTATACTCTTCATGCTGTGAAGTCAAATGTTTTAAATTCCGCACCTCCGACAGCATTTGTTGCTGGAAAAGCTGATAATTCTGGTTATTCTTCTGGCTGTATTGTTTCAGTTCCAAGTTCCTCAAGACACAATGCCTTATCTCTTAAAACAACTGAAGATTAAATGGCATTGATGTCTGCTTTGGTCTCATCATATTTCGGTGTTATTAATGGTTCAGTAAGTAATGCAGAATTGATCGAAGAACATTATGATCAAATTGATTATGATCATCTGGAGGAGATGGATTTGAATTGGCAGTATGCTATGCTGGTTAGAAGAACCAAGAAATTCTTTAACAGAACCGGGAAGAAGAGATTGAATCAAGATGGTAAAATTGGATTAGACAAGTCTAAAGTGAAATGTTACAAGTGTTCACATTATAGACATTTTGCTCATGAATGTTCGACAGCTACTGATAATAAGCTTAAGTCTGGTCAACATGCTCACTTTGTTAAAGCTTCAACAAGTAAAGATCAAAAAGCTTTTGTTTCTATTCATGAAAGATTGGCAAAAATATATTCGCATCCGAATGAATATACTTGGAATGCAGATTCTGAGTTTTAAAGGAATGCGTATCAAAATATTGACATCAATGAGATACATAATACTGATAATGAAGCTGTTGCTTTGACGGCTCGTCATTTAAGTGATAGTATTCTGTCTGATTCTAAAACAAGTTCAAAGGTAACATCAGTTGAAGAGGTTCAGACAAATTTGGCTGAAAATCCAAAGAAAGAAGAATTTAAATGTTCTAAGTGTGCTGGTTTACACACCAAAAATGCAAGTTTGGAAAGAGATCTTAAATTGGTAACTGAAGAGATTGTTGTGTTGAAGTAAGATTTAGAGTGTTTTCAGAAGAAATACTATGAATTGATTCCAATCAATGAGAAGTTATTGAAAGAGAAAGCAGATTTGGTTGAAGAATGTGCAAAAGCTCAAGCTAAAGCTAAAGAAGCTGCTGAAGACTTTGAAGCACTATTCCAGAAAAGTTATCCAGTTCAACAGAAATATGAAAAAGCTAATGCAATTGCTGTTGAAGCTGCTGATAGAATTCTGAATCTTCAAGAAGAACTTTCTACACTTCGAGATGCAAATGTACTTCTCCGAGACAAAAATGAAGTTCTAACAAAAGATGTGGATATTTTTAAGAAGAAGTGAGACACTACAAATAAAATGCCATTCAGTGCCACAAGAAAAAATGCCACTAGAAGTAAAAAAAGTGCCACTAAAAGCCTTTTTAGGAATCTGCGGCACAGAAGAAAAGTGCCACTAAAAGTGGTGACACTAATTTCTTTTAGTGGCACTTTCCAATGTGCCACATAAACTTTTAGGCTTTTAGTGGCACTTATTTGTCTGCCACATAAAAAAAAGACTATTGTGGCAAATATTTTATGCCACTAAAAGCTTATTATAACTATCTATCTATAATATATTTAGTGGCACTTAATTTTTATGCAACTAAAAGATTATTATAATCTCTCTAACACACATATATACATACTATTTCTAATAACACACTACAACAAAAACCATATTATCTAGATTATAAAATACAAAATATAAAATAAAATATCAATGAAACAATTAAATTGTAAATGTAGATCTAAATGTTTACAAAAGTAATTCTAAATTTAAAATGTTTTAATTTTCAAATGTTTACACAAATAGTTTGAACAAGGTAGCTATCATTCAATATCAACCATAGAAACATAGCTTCGAAACATCTCATTGTATCCACCCTGTCATCATCAACCATATAATCAAGCATTAGTGAGGAAAACATCTCATTGCTGCACCACTTAGTCTACATATATATGATGGAGGAGCACCTTTAACAGTTTCAGGGGCTGCAAAATTTGACAAAAAGAAACACTAAATTAGAATCTTCATATAGTTTAGTTTGAACCATTATATTTATTATTATTATTATTATTATTATTATTATTATTATTATTATTATTTTTATTATTATTATTATTATTATTATTATTATTATTATTATTATTATTACTACTACTACTACTGTTGCTATTATCTATTTGCTGATATTCTCCAAACATTTGACCAATAGTCAAGCAATTTTATATAACAACTAGGTGCTCAGTCAAAAGTTTTCAGTATATATAATGATAATTGTTCACCTGGAAGAGTACTATTAGCAAATTACTAGCCAGAAATGGGGCCTGTTATGTTGAGGACCGAAACCCATACCTCCTTCAAGGAACTGAACAAGAACAAATAACAGAAAACCATCATTAAACCTTCTGATTAGTTTTTTTAGTTTTATTTATCCCAAACGGGTCAAACAGGCAAATCCAAATAAATTATTAAAAAAAGATATGTGGTGAAATTCACCCTAAATATAGATTTAAGAAGAGGAAAGAAGCATAAAGAGTCAATTACGTTCACTTACCCTAATGAAAATTCCAAGTAAACTCGGCGCGACCCATCAACTTGGATAGTCTCCTGCTTCGTAGTAGATATATGAGGAAAATATCTATAATGTCTCGTGAATTCGCCTCTACTTGCAAGGAACTTTAAGCTTCTTGAAAACAAGGAAGACAATGGATATATCCCCTAATAGAATGAACAACCTTGATAAGTAAACCTTCACAAAATGGTTTGAAGTGGAGGTGGCAATTCCAACCCGAGTATGTATGGGTTGATTCGAATTATTTTATATCTCCTAACATGTGAAAGGCGTATAACGTTTTTTAAAGGCTAAAAATAACTAGATTATAAATCGACCCAATGTGTCTGGATTAAAGATTGTTTTGATCTCTAACTGGTCAAATGAGTAAATTAAGAAAAACTAGCTAAAAAGAAACGGGTTATAGAAATCACCCCGGTTGACGTGGAGAGAAAAATGATTGAGGCATGTCGAGAAAGTCTTTCGAGTTATGTTTTTTTATCTCTAACATCTGAAAACAGTAAAAGTAAAAAAAAAGAAATCTAAGTACAATTGCATTATATTAATCGCCCCATGTGAGTGCTAGGTCTTTTGCCAAAAGTGTTTTGGGTTTTGTAACCTGTGACAAGTCGGCTGAGTAAATCTAAAGAAAAAATAGTTAAAAGAGCTAACTGTAACTTAAAAGCTGTGTCATTTTGACAAAAGAAATGTGAGTTATGATTTTTTTTATCTCTAACAAGTCAAACAGGTAAAAATAAAGGAAAAAAATCTAAAAGAAGTACATTATAACAATCAACTACCTGAACAAAAATACTATTTCAGGCTGACGAAAAGGGGTCAGGTTATGTTTTCATCTAATCATCTCCAACAGAACAAACGGGATGAAAATGACATTTTGCCGCTTTAATAAGTAAACCCTCTTGAAATTCGACATATCTGGGCACTAATTACTTTTAGTATAATAAAATATCCTAAACCATTTTATTTAAAGCATTTATAATACTAAACATGGCAAATTACATGAAATAAAGAATTAAAGATAAAGTTTACAATCGTTTTCAAGTTTTATAAACCAACTTTAAACTAGACAGAAAATAGAAATCAACTTGCAGTTTATTACTGATATTAGAACATGCTCCAATTTAACTGACTTTTACATGTAAATTACTGATGTAGCACTCTTTGAGTCTTTGATGTAATGCCATCCACCAAATTAATGCCACATATTCTTTTAATTACTTATATGTTTAAAAAACTGATAATTTTTAAAATTCTATATTTAAAAAATAATTATAAATGTCAAAGCCATGTCATGTGGTATATACATACATACTAAAATAACAAATAATACATCATGTTAACTTTTTTTTATAAAATTCATTAAAAAATTATCTGCAACCAAGTGAATATGTAATATTCGTAACTTGGATTTTATAAAATTCATTAACAAAGAAAGCATAATGAAGGCATTTACATATTTTTCCATATAAGGAGTGATTTCATTTGAGAACCAGGGAACCAATCCAGACTCGTTCGTTGAAAATTAAAGGGTCGTGATTGAGTAATTACATGTGAATAAAGGTGTGCATCAGCATATTCACATGTGATTACTTAAATCTTGATCCCTCATTTTATATCTAAGAGGCCAAGCTGGTTCTCAAGGTTTTTGTGGCTCTCAAATGAGCCAAACTCTTGCATATATTACCTGCTGTAACAACAGTGTGCTGTAAAATGACCCGTTTTGGTGCATCAATGATGTAAGGAAAAAATTGTGATGTGAGGGCCAAGGCAATCACACTGGTATGCAGCAAGAACTACACAACTGATGATCTAGCTAATCAATGACCAATAACTGGTATAATGAGTCCCACACAAACACCAGTTACTACTCCAATAGCTGCTGCCACTAGGACATCAGGAATGAAATAGCATGTGAGCAACGTCAAAACAGGACAACATCTCAGTAATCTTCAGATAAATGCTTAAAATGTTAGGTCCCCTAACTTTCGATTTTAACGATAAAGTCCCTGAACTTTACTATTAACGTAAAAGTCTTTTTTGCATGATTAAATCCTTACACATTATGAAATTCAACAAAATTTGCTTCACTTTTACATGACTGATTCAAGAAACTTTATAATTGGGACCTTTTTGTTAAATACTAAAAATCTAGACTTAACTATAGAAAAATAACATGTTTTTCTCTTTTACCTGTTTTAGAGAAACATAACCCAAATTAACCCATGCATAAAATAAATAGGCCACCTTTAGAAAAAGTTAACATAGAATTGAAACTCAGAAGCCATATGTACTACCTTAGTGATTAAATGCCATAATACTTGACAGATGAACGGTAAACAATCCATGTCGGAACCATAAAAGCAGCTAATGACAAAATCAAGAAACCCCCACTTAATCCAAATGAGAAATAAGCCTAAATTTAATTAAAGCAAGCACTTTCATCAATCTGAAAAATAACTTATGCTATAATATACAAAATTATTCTAATAATACACACCATACTGATGAAAGCAAATAAGCCAAACGCACCCCAATACCGAGCTTCCTCAGCAAGTTCCTGTGAAACTATATCAAGTCAGTAAACCATAATTCAGAAAGAAAGACATAATAAAACAAACAAATTCCAATAATAGGATATGTAAGTAAACAAAAGCGGGTTCGAATTATGACCCATTAAATACACTACCTTATCTTTTAATTCATAATATGGTGAACGATATTTCAATATTTGCAGTTAGCTAGGATTGGGATTAACCAAAAGTCAAAAACTGGCATATATCAGTGGGATTAAACTTAGGTAATAAGATAGTGGGCCAGGATTAGAAATAACTTGATGGGCATATGAATGTGTGTTAGGACCATGACCAAGTCAAAACTCAAAACTAAATCAATAACATTAATAAGTATATTATATATAAAATTTCTCATGATCGTATTTGGTATCAATTGTTTCCCCAACACATTTACTTTTATATGTTATACCACTCCCTTTAACTTATAACATAAACAATAAACATATGAATTTGAATTGTTTAATGCCAGCAATTATTATTTGGTTAGATTTTGCTTTAAAGGACTGAATTTTTCATAGATCTGCATTTGAAATTAATGACATGTGCTATTTTAAAAGTTTTGTTTTCCTCTCATTTTATATGTATTAATTCTATGTTCTGTTTTAAAAGTTCAGTTAGCTTTTTTTTAGATTGTATTATTTCTTGTCTTCCCAATATTATTATAGTGGACAAGCTTTTTCCACCTTCTTTGGCCATTTATCACCATGTGGCTCTCCATAAGGTGTTTAAAGGTTGAAGCAAAGATTCGTTGCAATTTTAGTCAAACTAATCAATTGAACCTACACAAACAAAGATCAGATAGATAACCTCACCCGTTTTCAGTGGCTCGTATCAATCACCCAACCCAACCCATTAAATTTGGACAACAAAACTATATCCTAAACTTGAAAAACTGAAAAATGAACCCCAAATGATAACCAATGGCTCATATCAATTACCTAATCCATTAAATTTGGACAACAAAAAAGTTTTCAGTGGCTAGTATCAATCACTTGAACATAATAGTAATGTTGTGAAAACTTAAAAAATTGTGCATTACTCAAAACAACACATTATTAGCAACCAAACATATAATATAACAGAACTTTGAAATTCATGTTTTGATTATGTTGCAGATAAACAAGGGAATCAATCATTCATGTGACAAACGGCAAATTCCCAGGTTAACCATGTTAATAACTTGCTTTATATTTTGATAACGTCCGTTACCTCAGTTAACTAGAGTAGTTATGAGTACTGCACATGAGTCTAGACGTCGGTTACTGACTTGAATAATGATAACTTACGATTTTATGTAAATCGTCTTTTAATTTTATATAGATCATATTCTATGATTTCAAGCGGACACTTTATCATTTTATGTGATAATTACTTTTATGATTTTATGTGTTATCTATACTATCTTATTATATATATAAGAGAGAGAAAATTGAGATGTTGAATTTTTAAGACTTTTTCAAGTTTATATGCATTGTGTACAAATACTTGAAGCATAAATGTTGAATCTCTTAAGGGGTACTACATGGAAAGCAGCATGTACAATCCCCTAAAGCACAACCTCTTTTGTCACACCCCCAAATTAACCACTAACGGAGTTTATACCGTTAAGGGGTGCAACTAGACCAGGACCACAACCATTAGTTACAAATACTAAACGAATTAGAGTAAAGTCCAAAACATTCATTTCAAACAGTTTCAAAAGTTACGCAGCGGAATAAAAACAATAGTATCTTAGCACTAGCCACGTGCTTTACAAATCATTGTTTCAAATCAAAATCCCCAGTTAGTTTAATGAAAGTAAAAGTCTTCACGTGCCATGCCAACCTTCAATGGATACTCTTCAACGATCTGCAAAAGTGAAAACCACACAAGTGTCAACCTAACAGTTGGTGAGTTCACAGTGGGCATGTCATGCATTGGCCCGGTCTCATAATCATAATCGTGTCAACATATGCATTCGTAATATTTGTTTGTGAAAAGCAATGCTCATTTATATACGCCAATTCATAAACATTTGTTATTTAGTAGAGTTATTGTCCGTAACAGAGTTATCAGGTATGTACTAGTCTTGTATGATTAAAGTGCTCAACCGATATCGCGGGTAGCTAATCCGTTGTTTCCATGCACTAAGGAAGTTTGTACCAAAGCTGACGATTAAGTATAGTAGAGGCAGAGCCTTCAGCCATTTTGTTTTGCGGACATTCGTCATCGCGGCTTTGCCTCCCCCGTGTCCTCTCGGGATCACGGTCAGATAGGCTGATATTGTACCTCCGTGCACCTCCAGTGTCACGAGGCGGAGTTTGTCAAACTCCAGTAGATCTACCCAACATCCCCTCGCTTTACAATTAATGGCACAATTAAGTTGAGGACTTTTTCAGTTAAAAAGGCAATCCTTAGAAATCATGTGATATCATGTGGTTTAGACTTTAACCTACACTAGCCATATTAAAACGGTTTTTGTTTCAGAAATAGTTTGTTAAGTTTCACAAGTGTTTCCCATAAAACACTTCAAGTTCATCAAGTAGATGCATAGCATTCTAAGTTTTCAATTTCATCAAGTGGTGCATAGCACTCGTAAGGTTGTCAGCATTGTTTTCCATTAAGTTATTCAGTGTGTCCCAAACGGGCTCACAGTAAACGGGTTAGTGACACTCACCTTTGGTTGCACTGCTACACTTGTTATATAATCCAAGTTTTGCTTAACGAAGACCTATGAACACGTTTAGGTCTTAAGTATTAGTTTGGTGTCTAATCTTTACTTAACGTCACTATGGCCCATAACATAGTACGTTGAAACTATGACTCGACATACGACACACGACACCGATGGTTGATCATAAACAAGGGTTCATATATATCAGAAATCAAAGCATGTATCATCATGGCACAATCATGTAAGTCATGGCATAACATTCAAGCAAATTGCACAAGTTTGGATTCTGGTCTCAGTTTCGCTAGCAGTTTCGCTAGTCAGTTTCGCTGTGTGCACGGGCAGCACTTTCGCTAGGCAATACCCGATGACACAGTTTCGCTAGGCTAGTTTCGCTCGAAACTGTTGGCACAGTTTCGCTAGCCTAGTTTCGCCAGAAACTGGTTTGAACTTTCGTTCAGGGAATTTCGCTCGGTAGCTTCGCTCGAGCTGGTCTGGTTGGTTTACCCGGCGACACTACAGTTTCGCTCCATAGTGTCGCTGGTTGAAGATATGCATAATTTCGCTGGACAGTTTCGCCCAGAGAACATGACAGTTTCGCTGGTCGCGAAAAACACATAAATCAGCCTAAAAATCAATCTAACAGCTTCCATATTACATGCAATTCATTATCTAGCATACATAACCATTTACCAACATAAATCAGTAAGCTTTAACACCTTAAACATGCATTTTCATCATCAAATCACAAAAATACGTTTAAAACCCTAAAGTGACCTAAATAGCATAAATCTCTATCATGGTTGGATTTCAGACGTAAAGTTGCAAACTTTACTGATAGATCTAGCATTACTAAGCATTCCTACAGAAGATCTAACAATATCATGAAGGTTTAAGCATGCTTTATGAAGAAATACATAGAAAACACATAGAAATGGCATAAAGGAAGGTTTTGGGACTCACGATTCGATCAAGGAATCGAATGGATGTTGTCTTGAGGCTGAGATCTTGGTTTCTCTTGATGGTTTTCGGCTGACCAGATTTCCAGAGAAGAATGTGTGTGTTTTTGTGTAAATGAGGCAAATAGGAGAACTAGGGTTTATTAAGATTATTTATATCAGAGGCTAGTTTCGCTGGCAGTTTCGCTGGCCAGGCGAAACTGGCTCTGATCACGAGTGAGCCAACAGACTGCCGGGCGACATTATAGTTTCGCCCGGTAGTTTCGCTGGTTACCCAAAAGTGGTCAATTTCACATTCTAAGCAAGATAAACACGATTCATAAATTGTCATGCTATTCTCAATACTAAATCATGTATTTAAATCACATTGCACATAATGACATTAATAAATGAACACATAGCACATATGGGCGGGTTCGGTGATCAACCAAAGGACGTGGATGTATTCGGCCTAGTTAAGCATTAGTTACTAAGTTAACACTTATAACCTAACTAACGGAATTGTCTAACGGAAGTAAACCTTGAAATTCTCGGATGTCACATCTTTTAACTCTCAAAATTGGGCGGCCAGAGGAAAACAAAATTTGAAATTTGAAATTTGAATCTCTTAAATTCGTACCTTCGCTTCTCCCTTTTTTTAGCCACTGTTCTCTATCCTTTTGATGTTTCAGACAAAAGGAAACCCTAAATCGCAGCATCTCTCTCAAATCGCATCGGTAGCATCTCAAAAGAAACGAAACCCTAAATCGCAGCATCTCTCTCAAAGGAAACCCTAAATCGGCAGCATCTCCATCGGTTTCGTGTTCCCTTCTCTCTCTATCGGCGACATCTCAACCGGAATCCTAAATCGCAGCTCTCTCTCAAACGATTTTGACAGAGGTAAACATTAAGAGTTTTCTTTTGATCGATTTTTCGATTTATTTGTTTCTTCTGCTTCTTACCTCTTAGGGTTTTAAATCTCCGATGCCGTATGACCTGAGCGATTCTAGATCTGGTTTTCTTTTAGGGTTTTGAAGGTGTTGCGTGCGAATCTGCGGAGAAGAAGATAAAACTTGGCGATTCTAGATCTGGTTTTCTTTTGTGTGTAATTTCTGTTTTTTTACCATGATATGAAATGTGGTTGAAATTTATGTCTTCGATTTACTAACAGATGGACATAAATCTGTTGGAAGGAATGTATGCTACTGTTAAAAACTGGTATGGCATCACAAAACTTTCACAATTTTACTATTTATCTTGGTGAACTTTCACTTAATTTAGTTAACATCTTCCAAATTCTTTAGATAGCAATGTTCGGATATTTGATATGTTGGCTGGAGTTCAAGATCTTGGGTTGGATCAGACTGAGTGTTTGTTAGTGAAAGCATTGTAAGGATACATCATATGTGTTATGTTATCAAATCTTCTATTGTATGTTTTCTCACGTTTAAGAACATTTTCATTTAAGTTTTTGTTAACGGCGGTATTATATCCTTCTTTATGTAGATGAACTGCTACTCACTTCTGCAGATTGAGAAAGGCAAAATGGACAAAGGTAGCATTTCATCATTACACTCATTTAGTTTGTATATTATTTCGACCCATTTACTTATGAATTGGTCGGTTTGGTTCATGTTTTTATCTAAATGGTTGAACTTGTCAAATAGGCTCAAAGTAATATGTATTGATATATGGTTGATTGCTGCTTTTCTGCAGGGGATTTAAGACCACTGATTGCAGGGAGTGCAAATACCGATACGTCTGCTAAGCTATGGGATGTTCAAACTAGAAGGCAGCCTCTTTACTTTCAATCACTATCGATCCATTTGTGGGCCAGTCTTCTGCTATTCATGTAAGACTAATCGCTGCTGATTTCGATGACTGTGAGTTTTATGTTTTGAGTTTTTAATGGGTTCTTTGTAGTTCTTTATATAACGAGAAAGAGATGTTTGGGGGCCTTTACACAGGACAATTATTAGAGGTCAGTCCTTTGAAGTTCACTGAGAAAAAAATAAGAGTGAAAAATGACGTCTAGCTGTTTTTATGATACAAGCAGCCATTGCGTCTTTTTAGTAAATAAATCATGTTTCTTACAAGCTGAATATGTGGATGCTAAAACTTTGTATCTTGTTGTTATTTTGCTTTTGAATATGAATTCGATTTACTTTCATGTTCTTAGTTACATATTTGTAGGAGGAAGGTTGCATGCATGTTGAAATATCGTGATGCACAAGTGATAAGTCTCGGAATTGATGATACTATTAAGCCCATTCCAGAAATCATCACATTGGCCATGGCTAAGGTATTATTGCATTGACTTTTAAACATGAAACTAACCCATTTGAATTTCATATGCTTCTTCTTTGCTTCTTCATTCTGCAGGTCCATACTCTCATTTCATCTGAGTTTCCAGGATGGTGACTAAATTTTTTCCGAGGGTTTTGAGAACCACCATAAGAAAAATGGTATTTTGATGCATAAGATAAGAGTTGTTGCAATTGCACTTCAAACTATTTCAATTTTTAATTACTACTTATAGACATTAACCTCTTACAACCCTTCGACTGATGTCTTTTTGATATAATTTTACTGCTGTTAAAAGGATAGATTTACAAAAGAATTTTTCGTTATGTCTATTTTTTATATTGAGATTAATTCCAAAATTCCATCAGTATAGCATGAAGATAAGCACACAGTTTAGATATGAGCATGTACCAGAAAAATAATATGGTGTACAACTTCATTTGCACTTAATTATTACCAATGGTTGGATTATGTACAAGTTTCTAATAAGTAATTTGCTACGCCAGACTCGCCAGTTCAAACATTCTCCGCAAGGTGATGGTAAGCGTTTAGCAACGCTCCTACATCTCTTATACTATGGTGAGCTGCTACAACTCGCGGCTTCATCCAACTTTTTTCCGTATGATCCGATCAAGTTCGAAATTTGCCCTGGATAAATTTATGGTGGTGTGCAACAATTTTATTTAGCAAACGATTGTCGGCTAATTGTTCTGAACTTTTACCTCTTTGTTTTACATTTATTCCTTAATTTTCTTTGCTTTTGTTGGTTGTTATCTTGCTTAAGAACTAACTATTGTCTTAACTTTTGTTGTCCTTGCAGGTGAAATAGGGCATACCTCTTCTGGTATGTTCATTATCAACTTTAAAGTGTCTTATTTAGCTAATAGACAACCCAGTAGTTAAAGAACTAAAATTGTTAAAGGAGTGATTATTATAAAAAGTTTTATGCCTTTTTTTTCATGTTTACATCGGGTATGTGCTATAAGATGATGCTGATACTTAGTACACATTATTAGAGGCAGGAGGTAATTAGAAATTTAGAGGTAAATGAAATCAAACTGAAATTTGGATGGCCTAAAATGGTGCTTAGGAATTTGGGTTGCCTTAATCTGATATATTAAATACTCAGGTGGCATGAATTTTGTTTAAAGGTGGCCTTAGTGTAACTTTTTTATAAGGTTGGGTGGCTTTAGCTATTATGCATACATTATCCTTAAATATGATCATTCTTCTAACTAAAGCCTACGTAAACAAGTAAACATATAAAGAGATACATAGATATGCAAGTATGTTGGAAATGAAATACAATTTCTGTTGAAGACAGTACTAAAAAACAAGGAACAAACCAGATTTCATAATTTTTTTTACAGGAAACTCCCGCAGCAGCAGCAACAGCCACTCAGCATCCGCAGATCCACGGAGTAGAATCTTTCTCTCTTAATCAGCATATTGTTCAAGTTCTTTGGAGCATTTTTTAATATCGAGTTCGTTTTATAGAGGTAAATTTACACAAACTGTTGTTTGTCTTTCAATCTAAAGTCGGGTCTAAAAATTTACTTTTTGTTTTACACATGCCACTGTTTTTTAATATCGTTTTATATTTAGTATTAAAATTATAGTTAGAGTTGATTACATTGTTTGTGGAAATCGTTTTATGGTTATTAGGTGATGTTTTTGGGCTCTTATAATTTAAATGTTTATGCTTTCCAAGTTCTAATTAAGATTGATAGGTTCAATAGAAATTCTTCAGTTACAAAATACAGGTTCATAAAAGAGACTAAACTACTGCTGGAGTCTTATTGCCATGCTGCAAAAAACGATATGGAAATTTTAGGTTCCTTAATCATTTTTCAATTATCGCATTACAAGTTGTGTTGTGTTTGTTATTTTGTTATATTCTGGACCATAAACAATTAAGTGTATGTTTGCATAGTAATTGAAGCTGCACTTGGGATGTCGCTACTTGCCTATTTTTTTATATTCTTCTTCATTCTTAGTGCAAGGGAGTGAGGTTGATTTTATATAAAAGTCAAGGATAGACTAATGTTTAGTATTTTGTGAATAGCACATCACATTCTAGAAATGAAGTTATACGGTTGTGGTTTAGGCTATGGGATTAAGAGTAACTCTCCAGGTTTATTGACTTCTTAAATCAAGGATATGAAATCTAACACTTAGATTTCTATGATGTCTTTTTTTTTACCTATATTTTTGGTAAGCCTGTTTATGATCCATGCACCCTTACCAAAAGTGGACCACTTTAGCATCATAAGACCAATTGATTATAGTTCATTTATCATTTGCTACTAAATGAATACATTTGATAAATTGTGTTTCTTTCACTACGCAACATCACAAAAGAAACAATCAAACGCGCCGGTAGCAACATCTTGTACATACTATTTTATAACTGAAACTTTCCTTGTGATTTAACTTATATATATTTAATTTAACTTGTAAAGCTTTTTGAGCTTGTATCAAAGGGGATACATTTGACTAATAGATATCAAAGGATCTTTTGAGTTGAATTCTATTTTTAATCTAACTAAAATTATAATTGTCATCATCTAAAACCATGGCAGTGAGATTACTTAGATGATCAGGGCTTATGATAAAAATTAATCACTTCACAATGGAAATAGTTGACATGCAGAGCTTTAACTCAAAATTACTATATATATGGTTTATATATTATTATTTGTGTGTTTGAATATTTATTTTTAAATTATTATGTTTATCACCAGTTACCAACCTTACTGTGTATTCATTATTATTTAAATTATTTAACTGAGATCTACAAGGTTCGTACAAATACTACAAATGACAAAATGAAGAGACGTACTATACAAAAAACTATCAGAAAACAAGTACCGTGTTTGTTGATTGTCGTGCGCCACCGCATCGCGTGCGACCCCCCCCCCCTAATAGAAACGAATAGCGTGTTGTAAATTGCCGCGTTGTATTTGTCTTGTAAATTTTTGTCGTCGTCGAACGTGCATGTATCACATTATAAATTGACATCGCACCTCATCGCACTAACAAAAATGAATGCCGTGTTGTAAGTTGTCGTCGCCGCCAAACACGCAAATAAAAGACGAATAACACTAACAAAAATGAATGCCGTGTTGTAAGTGGTGGGATCTTTATGATCACGAGGTTATTGAAATGGTTATGTTTTATGAGGCCCTCTTAATGTGACCTCATCAAAACTATGGAATTAATTGACCCTCGGATTTTGATTTAAAAAGTACTATGTTATTACTGATATCTTAAAACTATGTTAATGACTTCTATCTTACAACTCATTTGGTTTTAAATTACTATGTTTGTGACCAATATATATTTCAATTTGGGTGTTTGTTGTTATTTATTTGAGTTATAAAAAAATAAATACCTCGATGTAATTGTCGTGCCGCCATAACAAGTGAACAAATAAACAAATAACGCGTTGTAGTTTCTTGTGCCGCTGCAACTCGCGAACAGAAGACGAATAACACGCTATACACTGTCGCCGCCGCAACGCGCGGGCACACGGCTAGTATAGATATATACACATTACATGTCACGACTTCATGTGCTAGCGTATTACATAACCACATGTACATACGATTTCATGATTAAAACGTCGTTAGTATGGCGTGTAGTATTCTATGATTGTACGTGAACCACTTATAAAATCATAGTTCGTGTTTATAATTTTATGTGTACCGCTTAGGGTCTACAACTTAAATATATAATACGTTGATTTCATTCGGTCGAACTCTCGTATTTATACGGTTAAATTTATTATCGGTTAATTTTGTTAGAGTTAGTTAATGACTTATTACTTCGAGGGGTCGTTCTTGTCATTTATTAAACTTCCTTTAACTAGATAAAACCATGAGGGACCATGTTTGCCATTCTTCAAAACTTGATTTGAAGAGTTTGTGAAACCGTCGACGACGGTACAATCCGGTAACCGACTCCCACTTCAATTCTCCATTAACCCCTAATTATATCCCCATCGTTCACATTGATTACCTCCCATCTCAATCATTTTTTTTTACATCAAAGAACTTCATACCATCAGTTTACGAATGCTCCCGTGAACCACCGCCGGCGAGAAAGAAAAAAAAACAAAAACCGGTGAACTTGAACTCCGACCAAGAATATTCACCGAGTCACCACCATACGCACATCACTGAGATCGTAATCCTCTTCTAAGTAGCCCAGTAGCAACGAATTCGGGATCGAGGCACCGTCGGAAGTTCGGGTCGAGATTTTTCGGGTTCTTTTCGGCATTTAAAACGCATCAGAACTCATTTTCGATTTAAGGTAACCCTTTCTCTCTTCTAGTCGCACGTTTCTCATTGATTTGTCTATGGTTTCGCGATTTTTCGGTGACCGGAATAAAACTCCGGCCACCGGAGTTTTGGGGAAGAAAGTGATGACAGGTCGCGACTGGTATATATACTCAACTACGCTGGGATAAAACACAATCGGATTTGTAGCGCAGTTGGTTTGCGCGTCCTGTTGGAGAACGAGAGGTCTCCGGTTCGACTCCTCCCAGCCCCAATTCTTTTATTGTGTTTTTTTCCTGATCCGATTTTCCCTGTCACTGCATTGATTAAAAGCCATTTGTTGCGAGTTTATTAACAAATGGCGACCTAGCCTAGTGGTAAGGGCTTTGCACTCTAAACTTGAGGTCATGGGTTCGAGTCCCGTGAGCAACATTTTTGTATGTTTCCATTTCTTTTCAACCATTTTTAAATGACTTATTTGTCTAAAATCCAACGCATCACTTGTTTTCTATAAAATCTTGATCCGTGAATGTTTCCGTAGACCCCGTTAGGGTACTCGTTGGATTGTTATTTTATGGCGACCTTATAATTTAAAAGAGTTAAAAACTTGATGGTTTCGTTTATATTAATATAAATTAGTTTTAAAACGTAGAAATATATATATTTATTACTTGATTTATTGTCACGTACTTATATACATGCGTACGATTTAAAGATTTTTCTGTAAACTCTTGTAATTGTGACACGACATATAAATATATATTTAGGACATTTATTTATTTCCACACTTTTAACTACGTTCATATATTTATAAATTTAAGAACACATATATGTTTACCCGATCACCTCTACAATTCTTACTTGGGATAGACATACGCACATTAATTTTCGTAAAACCTTGTGTCCTTGATTTAATGCCACTTTTGACTGCTTTCGAACAAACGATTTTATCACGAATCTGAAATTGTCACCTACGTCATATCTGGAATTATTTGATATTATCACCGTCGTCTAGGCTATGTTACTCATGTGCGGACACACACTTACGTATGTAAAATCGATAGGTGCTCGGTAGTTACGCAAAACTCGAAGTCTTACTAATTTGTAGCAGCGCACCCTAAGGTGAGTTACACAACCTCTTACGTTACGTCCGGGTTTGGACGATAACACACGCAAACACGTTACACCCGGGTTAGGGTGATAACACAATAACGTATTATGTATGATTAAAGTAGAAATCCAACATATATCACATGTTCACGTAAAATGCTTATCTTTGAAAGTCCTTACTTATCGAACCGTTAATAGTTTATAGCGAGGGGATATTGGGTAGTACTACTGGGGTCTGACAAACCCCACTCAGCGGGCACGAGATGCACCACCCGACTGGCGGTCGGACTGAGGACAATGTTAGCCTAAACTTACCGTGATCGAGTAGACACGGGGAAGGCAAACCACGTAAGGAATTATTCCTACAACTAATCGGTCAGCTTCGGTTGCGAACGTTTTAGTGACATGAACTTAGGCTCGCTACCTACGATATGGATTGTACTGTTAATATACATGCTTACATACGAATAAAAACTGTTGTATTCGTACTGCATAACTATACTAGTTATACTTATGTGCTTATGTGAACTCACCAACATTAGTTGACACTTGCTCTTATGCATGCTTTGCAGTACGCTAGGAGAATCGGATTTTTGGGCACGTACGCTGGTTAAAACCTTTTATTTTGGGAACTTGCTTTTAAAACCTTTTCATCTTGAACTGTTATTTACTTGTCGGGCGCTTGTTTTGCGCAACATAACTTTTATAAGCTTCCGCTAAACTTAAACTCTGGTTTTGATATTTCCCGTTTGGAAATATATTTACATTTCGAACCCTTAACTTATGTTTGATGTAACTAATGACTCGGGTCCTGGTCTGGTTCACACCCCACACGGTAAAACTCCGTTAATGGAAATTGGGGGTGTGACAGATTGGTATCAGAGCCCTTGGTTGCAGAGAACTAGAATTTTCAAAAATTCTAAACTGTATCTATTTTTGAACATTAGTTACAACAATTCCCAAAAACATTTTTATTCTTGCGTGCCAAAAATCGATTACTCACATTAGGTTGTTTTTCCTTTGTTTGTGTCTGTCTGGGTTTTGAAAGTATGGCACCACACGATAACACGAGGGGTATGGGAAAGAAAATTGCCAACGAACAGTCATCATCCTCCAACCAACAAGGCCGCAAGCCTGAGCAGCCTGAGTACACGATAATGGACTTCCTTCGGGATCAACACATACGTCCTGATAGGCGTGCACCAGACGATTATAGCTGGTTGAATCCGATAACATATCGGTTGCTTGATATGTTTCATGTGCCAGACAGGGTTGACCTACCCTTTGATTTGAAGCGGGTCATTGCGGGACTGATAGCAGCCTATGACAACACTCTTGGAGAAACCAGACAAAATTCCATCAGCAATCGCACACGCGATAGAGAAATCGAGCGATTGCGGGCTGATCAGAGGGAGTGAGATACCTACCACTACAACTTGTCTCATGGGGGTAATGGGTATCCGTAATAGGGTCACTAAGCTTGAGTCGCGACCCAATCCAGTAGATTTAGATGCATAGACTGCATCAAGCACAACATCAGATTCCTGCACTACAACATTCCAATGCAGCGCTTCAACACTCCAATGCGGCACTAGCGGCACAGGTCGCCGCCCTCCAAGCTCAAATGGCAGCCCTGCAAGTTCAAGGTGCTCCTGTTCAGGAAGAAGAAGAGGAACCCTTCGAAGAGGAACCTTTTGAGGAGGAGCCTCAAGAGGACATGGAGGAAGAACCAGATGTTATTGATCCATGATCTAATCTGTCTTCTTTGTTACTTTGAAATAAATTTGACTCGGTGTTCATTTTATTTTGAATGTTTTTCAAATGCTGAGATACCTTATGGTTGGATTTTAAATTTTGTAATGGATATTACATCTTTATCTTACCAATGTGTTTCTAAAAATTATGTCGTGTGATGGATGGATGCATGAATAATTGTTTAGTGCTTAATGAAATTAATATTGGGTATATTAATCATTTGAATGATTTGCATGGAAAACAAAATCATGGCTGAACACCTCGCAGCAGCTCAGATCCAAGCGTTGATAAATGAAAACGTTGCGGCGGCACTCGTCGTGGCTCAAGTGCAAGGAAACAATAACGGTGATAAGTAAAACAGACGGAAAATTGACTACATTTTTTTTCTTCTCTCACTTTCCAAAATTATTCTCCGAAATAATTTCATGAAACAAATCCAGGCCCAGCTCAGTGCACCTTCAAAACTTACATGGATTGTAAGCCGCTCACGTTCAAGGGTGATGAAGGAGCCGTGGGTCTGCTGCGATGACTCGAGAAATCAGAAAAGGTGTGCTCAATATGTAACTGCCCAGTTACGAATCGGGTCAATTGCGTAATCGCTACACTCGAGGAAGCTGCCCTCACAGGGTGGAACGCGCAAATCAAAATGCTAGGGCTCGACGCAGCGAATGCTATGATTTGGCAGGAATTCAAGTATGCCATAATGGGGGAGTGTTGTCCTCGCGACTAAGTCAAAAGGTTGGAAGGTGAGTTCCAGAACAAAAATAAAATTATAGGTTCTGAGGTTGAACAGTACACCGCTCGCTACCACGAGTACGCGGTGCTATGTCCTACGATGGTTGATGCTGACATCAAAAGGATTGAACGGTATGTGGATGGGTTAGCTTCACAAATTAAGGGGATAGTCACTGCCTCAAACCATGCAAATGTGCAGAATGCTATCAGGTTGGCCCATAAGCTGACTGACCAGGCCATAGAGCAAGGAACTTTGCCACCCAGAAAGGTCCCCAAAACTGCCCTAGATGGGAAAAGAAAGAGAGATGACGACTCTAGTAACAACAACAACAATGGTAGTGGCAACCACAATGGGAGATCCTCTAACTCTCACAACCAAAACAAGAGATACAACAATTCCAGGGGTGACTATAACAACGGTAACACCAACAGCGGGGGCGGTAATCAGAACCGCCAAGGTGGTAGTAATCAGAATCACAATGGGTACAAGGGACAAGAACCGTTCTGCAATCGGTGCAACCAACACCACAATGGGGCATGCAAGAAACTCACAAATGAGCGTTGTGGTAAAGGGGGCCATGAGTCTAAGAACTGTTGGGGTGAACTACAAAATCGTCCGAAACAGAATCAAAATCAGAACCAGAGGCAGAATAATAAAGGCCCTAGGGGGTGTTATGAATGCGGAAAGCCAGGGCACTTGAAGAGGGACTGCCCACAACTTCGAAAGAATAACAACAATGTTGGCAACAACAATAACCAGCGTAACAACAATAACAACGGTGGTGATGGTGGTAGAAACGGTGGAGATGGAGCCAAAGGGCGAGCTTTCGTTATGGGTTCCGGTGAAGCAAGAAACGATACCAACGTCATTACCGGTAAGTTTCTTCTAAATAGCTACTTCGCAAATGTCTTATTTGATACTGGTGCTGAGAAAAGTTTTATCTCGACTAAGTTCTGTAAGTTGATTAAGGCTACCCAAACTCCACTAAAAGCTAGGTATACGGTTGAATTAGCAAATGGTAAGCTTCTTGACACCACTCACTTAGTTGAAAACTGCACATTAGAACTATCTGGTCATAAACTAAGTATAGAACTTATGCCTTTTACCATCGGTAGTTTCGACGTCATAGTGGGCATGGATTGGCTATCCAAACATCAGGCGGAAATTGTTTGTCAAGAAAAAGTCATAAGAATACCCATAGCAGGAGGAGAAGTACTCTCAATTCAGGGCGAAAAGGGAGGTGCTGTCTCCGGAATCATATCATACCTTAAAGCGCAGAAGTGTCTTCGGAAGGGACACGTGGCAATCCTGGCCACGGTTACGGACCAAACCAGGGTGGAGAGAAAAATCGAAGATTTCCCTATCGTACGCGATTACCCGGAGGTATTTCCTGAGGAATTACCTGGCCTTCCTCTGCATTGATAAGTAGAATTTGGGATTGACCTCGCTCCAGGAGCAGCTCCGATCGCGCGTGCACCATATCGTCTAGCGGTGAACGAATTGAATGAGCTATCCACACAACTGCAGGAACCGTTAGATAAGGGTTTCATTAGACCTAGCTCGTCACCATGGGGAGCACCGGTATTGTTCGTCAAAAAGAAGGATGGCACCTTCAGAATGTGTATTGATTACCGCGAACTCAACAAAGTCACTATCAAGAATCGATACCCTCTTCCACGAATAGATGATCTTTTTGACCAGCTTCAAGGATCTAGTTACTATTCCAAGATTGATTTACGGTCTGGCTACCATAAACTTCGAGTTCGCGATGAGGATATCGAAAAGACAGCCTTCAGAACCCGCTACGGTCATTATGAATTCTTGGTCATGCCTTTCGGGATGGCAAACGCCCCAGCCGTGTTCATGGATCTCATGAACCGGGTGTGCAAGCTCTATCTGGATAAATTCGTCATAGTGTTCATGGATGACATCCTCATCTACTCTAGGACAAAAGAAGAACACGAGGGACATCTGCGGTTAATCTTAGAATTGTTAAAGAAAGAACAACTCTACGCAAAGTTCTCTAAGTGCGATTTCTGGATCCGGGAGGTTCAATTTCTGGGTCACATCGTCAATGAACAAGGTATCCACGTTGACCCAGCCAAGGTCGAAGCCATTGAAAATTGGTCTACCCCTAGAGCACCTATGGAAATTCGCCAATTCCTAGGTTTAGCGGGTTACTACCGTCGTTTTATAAAGGGATTTTCTCAGTTAGCTGAACCACTGACCGCTCTTACGCACAATGGGGTTTAATACAGATGGAGTGACAAGGAAGAGGCAGCCTTCCAAGATTTGAAAGAGAAACTTTGTACTGCACCTATATTATCTCTACCTGATGGGATTGACGACTTCGAGGTCTATTGTGACGTGTCAATCCAGGGACTCGGATGTGTTTTGATGCAAAGAGGTAAAGTCATCACATAAGGGTCAAGGCAATTAAAGTCTCATGAGCAGAATTACACAACTCACGACTTAGAGTTGGGCGCTGTTGTATTTGCCTTGAAATTTTGGAGACACTACTTATATGGCACCAAGTGTACGATATTCACTGATCACAAGAGCCTCCAACACATATTTGGACAGAAGGAACTCAACATTAGGCAACGTAGGTGGATCGAATTGCAAAAACGACTACGACCTTGCGATAAAGTATCATCCAGGCAAGGCTAACGTGGTGGCCGATGCCTTGAGTTGAAAGTAGCATGTTAAGCCTAGAAAGGTTCGAGCTCTCCAATTAACGATCCACACAGGGCTACTGGATAGACTCTGAGATGCTCAGAAAGAGGCCCTAAGGGAAGAACATTTCGAGTCTGAATCATTACGTGACATATATGGAACTTCTGAAGTTAAGTCTGATGGACTTCGTTATTATAAGGACCGGATATGGGTACCTCTCCATGGAAATCTTAGAGAACTAGTGATGGGCAAGGCTCACAAGTCCTGTTATTCGATCCATCCAGGTTCTGACAAAATGTATCAAGATCTAAAGGGGCTATACTGGTGGCCTAACATGAAAGCTGATATCGCTAGATATGTTAGCAAGTGCTTGACGTGCGCAAAGGTCAAAACAGAACATCAAAAGCCAGCAGGATTACTGCAACAACCTAAAATTCCTGAATGGAAATGGGAAGAAATCTCGATGGATTTCATCACGGGATTGCCCCGTTCTCCTTGCGGTAGCGATATGATATGGGTTATAGTTGATTGGTTAACAAAATCCGCCCATTTCCTAGCTATCAAGGAAAGTGACAAAACAGACAAGCTTGCAAAGATAAATCTCAAGGAGATTGTCAAGCTTCACGGAGTGCCTTTATCTATCATCTCTGACCGAGACCCTAGATTTGCTTCAAATTTTTGGGGATCCTTACAAGCTGCAATGGGCACTCGCTTAGATATGACTACCGTGTATCATCCTCAAACAGATGGACAGACTGAATGTACCATCCAAACTCTCGAGGATATGCTTAGAGCATGTGTGCTCGACTTCAGGAAAAATTGGGAGACTCATTTACCACTGGTAGAATTCTCTTATAACAACAGCTACCATACCAGTATTGGAGCCGCTCCATTTGAGGCTCTTTACGGACGAAAATGCAGATCGCCGGTCTGTTAGGCCGAGGTCGGTGAGAGCTAACTCACTGGACCTGAACTAGTGCACGAGACCACTAAGAGAATCGTGCAGATCAGGAACCCCATGAAAGCGGCAGGAGATAGACAAAAGAGTTATGCATATAAACGCCGAAGGCCATTGGAATTTGAAGTTGGCGATAAAGTACTACTGAAAGTCTCTCCTTGGAAAGGAGTCGTACGCTTTGGAAAGCGCGGGAAGTTGAATCCCCGTTATGAAGGACCATTCGAGATCACCGAAACCATTGGTCCGGTGGCTTACCGCTTAAACCTACCTCCTGAATTGGATGGAGTGCACAACGTATTTCACGTTTCGAACCTGAGAAAGTGTTTAGCTGATGACACTCTTATAGTTCCATTAGAAGAACTGCAAGTCGATGAACAACTGCGATTTATCGAACAACACATGGAAATCATGGGACGTGAGGAGAAAACCTTGAAACGAAGTAAAATTCCCATCGTCAAAGTGAGATGGCAATCTAAACGTGGACCAGAGTTCATGTGGGAACGCGAAGATCAGATGAGAAAGAAATATCCTCACCTATTTGATCAAGCGTTAACATCTAATTAAGGTATGAGATAAATTTTGGGACAAAATTTCCTTAACAAGGGGATGATGTAGCAACCCTAAAATTTTTCTATTCCTTGCACAGAAACTGTAGCAACTTAAGGCAATTTTCGGGACGAAAATTCCTTAACAAGGGGATGATGTGACAAACGGCAATTTCCCAGGTTAACCCTGTTAATAACTTGCTTTATATTTTGATAACGTCCGTTACCTCAGTTAACTAGAGTAGTTATGAGTACTGCACATGAGTCTAGACGTCGGTTACTGACTTGAATAATGATAACTTACAATTTTATGTAAATCGTCTTTTAATTTTATATAGATCATATTCTATGATTTCAAGCGGACACTTTATCATTTTATGTGATAATTACTTTTATGATTTTATGTGTTATATAGATATATACACATTACATGTCACGACTTCATGTGCTAGCGTATTACATAACCACATGTACATACGATTTCATGATTAAAACGTCGTTAGTATGGCGTGTAGTATTCTATGATTGTACGTGAACCACTTATAAAATCATAGTTCGTGTTTATAATTTTATGTGTACCGCTTAGGGTCTACAACTTAAATATATAATACGTTGATTTCATTCGGTCGAACTCTCGTATTTATACGGTTAAATTTATTATCGGTTAATTTCGTTAGAGTTAGTTAATGACTTATTACTTCGAGGGGTCGTTCTTGTCATTTATTAAACTTCCTTTAACTAGATAAAACCATGAGGGACCATGTTTGCCATTCTTCAAAACTTGATTTGAAGAGTTTGTGAAACCGTCGACGACGGTACAATCCGGTAACCGACTCCCACTTCAATTCTCCATTAACCCCTAATTATATCCCCATCGTTCACATTGATTACCTCCCATCTCAATCATTTTTTTTTACATCAAAGAACTTCATACCATCAGTTTACGAATGCTCCTGTGAACCACCGCCGGCGAGAAAGAAAAAAAAACAATAAACCGGTGAACTTGAACTCCGGCCAAGAATATTCACCGAGTCACCACCATACGCACATCACTGTGATCGTAATCCTCTTCTAAGTAGCCCAGTAGCAACGAATTCGGGATCGAGGCACCGTCGGAAGTTCGGGTCGAGATTTTTCGGTTTCTTTTCGGCATCTAAAACGCATCAGAACTCATTTTCGATTTAAGGTAACCCTTTCTCTCTTCTAGTCGCACGTTTCTCATTGATTTGTCTATGGTTTCGCGATTTTCCGGTGACCGGAATAAAACTCCGGCCACCGGAGTTTTGGGGAAGAAAGTGATGACAGGTCGGAACTGGTATATATACTTAACTGAACTTGGATATATAGCACAATCGGATCTGCAGCGCAGTTGGTTTGCGCGTCGTCGTTGGAGACCGAGAGGTCTCCGGTTCGACTCCTCCCCAGCCTCCAATTCTTTTATTGTGTTTTTTTTCCTGATCCGATTTGCCCTGTCACTGCATGATTAAAAGCCATGTGTTGCGAGTCTGTTAACAAATGGTCGACCTAGCCCAGTGGCTAAGGGCTTTGCACTCTATAACGTTGAGGTCATGGGTTCGAGTCCCATGACGCAACATTTTTGTATGTTTCCATTTCTTTTTAATGATTTTGAAATGACTTCTTGGTCTAAAACTCCAACCATCACTTAGTAAACGTCTATTAAACCTCGATCTCGTGAATGTTTTCCGTAGACCCCGTTAGGGTACTCGTTGGATTTTTATTTTATGGAAACCCTATGCTTTAAAAGAATAAAATAAAAACTTGATGGTTTTGTTTATATTAATATAAACTAGTTTTAAAACATAGAAATATATATATTTGACTTAATTTATTTTTTTGTCACTGTACCTATGTACATGCGTACGTTTTAAAGGTTCTTCTTTAAACTCTTATAATTTTGACACGTTACATAAATACATATTTAGGACATTTTATTTTCACACTTTTGACTACACCCCGATATTTATAATTTAAGAACACATATATGTTTACCCGATCATCGTCTACAATTTGTTATTTGGAATAACATACTCACATTAATTTTCGTAAATCCTTGTGTCCTTGATTTAATGCCATTTTTGACTGCTTTCGAACAAACGATTTCTATCACGATACTGAAATTGTCACCTACGTCATATTTGGAATTATTTGATATTATCACCGTCGTCTAGGCTATGTTACTCATGTGCAAACACACACTTACGTATGTAAAATCGATAGGTGCTCGGTAGTTACGCAAGACTCGAAGTCTTACTAAATTTGTAGCAGCGCACCCTAAGGTGAGTTTCACAACCTTTACGTTACGTCCGGTTTTGGACGATAACACACGCAAACACGTTACACCCGGGTTAGGGTGATAACACGACAACGTATTATGTATGATTAAAGTAGAAATCCAACATATATCACATGTTCACGTAAAATGCTTATCTTTGAAAGTCCTTACTTATCGAACCGTTAATAGTTTATAGCGAGGGGATATTGGGTAGTACTACTGGGGTCTGACAAACCCCACTCAGCGGGCACGAGATGCACCACCCGACTGGCGGTCGGACTGAGGACAATGTCAGCCTAAACTTACCGTGATCGAGTAGACACGGGGAAGGCAAACCACGTAAGGAATTATTCCTACAACTAATTGGTCAGCTTCGGTTGCGAACGTTTTAGTGACATGAACTTAGGCTCGCTACCTACGATATGGATTGTACTGTTAATATACATGCTTACATACGAATAAAAACTGTTGTATTCGTACTGCATAACTATACTAGTTATACTTATGTGCTTATGTGAACTCACCAACATTAGTTGACACTTGCTCTTATGCATGCTTTGCAGGACGCTAGGAGAATCGGATTTTTGGGCACGTACGCTGGTTAAAACCTTTATTTTTGGGAACTTGCTTTTCAAAACCTTTCATCTTGAACTTGTATTTACTTATCGGGCGCTTGTTTTGCGCAACATAACTTTTATAAGCTTCCGCTAAACTTAAACTCTGGTTTTGATATTTCCCGTTTGGAAATATATTTACATTTTGAACCCTTAACTTATGTTTGATGTAACTAATGACTCGGGTCCTGGTCTGGTTCACACCCCACACGGTAAAACTCCGTTAATGGAAATTGGAGGTGTGACAATTCAACTCCAATCCAATGGGAAAAAATGAACCCTAATGATAACTAGTGGGAAAATATGCAGAGAGAAGTTTGAGAAATTGTACAAGTAAAGAAGACTAAAGAAGGAGAATCTATTGGCATACTTCGATGACAAAAGGAAGATTAGGGATATACTTACCTCAATCATGGCTGCCGATCGAGAGCTCAGAGTCGCTGAGGAAGAACCAAATCGCCAAGTTCATTGAGTGTCGCCAAGATTCGTCCCCGAGGAAGAACCAAATCGCAAGTCCAGATCGATAACCAAATCGTTTTCAGATGATGAGATGATTTTGGAGTATTTCGATGGTTTAGAGAGAAAATTTAGGTTCATAGATGATACTTTAGGGATTTGATGATTTTGGGGAAAAAATTAGTTTTGGAGGGATTTGATAATTTTGGGAGGATTTTAGCGGTAACAACATTTAGGTTTAATATTTTCGGGAATTGAAATTATTTTATTGTCTATTCAAGAAATTTTTTTAAGTAAATACATTAAGTGGCACATTAAAAAAGCCACAAAAAGATAAGTTAGATAGTGTGACACAATTAAAGTGCCACTAAAATCTATATTAGTGGCATAAAACCTAAATGCCACTAAAACTATAATTAAACCCTATATTAGTGGCACAAAACGTAAATGCTGCTAAAAGTTTGTGCCACTAAATGGCATTTTTTTTTGTAGTGGGAGAAAGTCACTGAAGAAGTATTGGCAGAATGTGAGATCAGGAAAAGGCAGACATATGAGTATAATGATTTAAATGAAGAATTCATTAAGTCTCAAAAGGATTTGTTTGTTGCTTAATAGAAGATTTCTGAATTAAAGTTGGAGATTTTGGAACTTCAGAGACAGGTCAAGAATTGTAATTTATCGTCAACATTGTTGAATTTTCTGTACAAAAAGAAAAAAGTGATAATAGGTGCAACAGAAGATGATATCCATAAGGTTCCTTCATCGGTGGATCTATCTAAGTTTTCATCTGCTCCTGTTGATTCAAAAGCTGAATTACAAGATTATTCTAAGTTTGCATCTTTTGTAAAGAAGAAGAAATCCATGTCAGAAAAGAAGAAAGAAAAGATTGGTGAAGCTCTGAAGTTCACATCTGATTCATCATTTCTGGAGAATGAAGTGGTGTTTGATAAAAGTATAGCTTATACTTTTACTGCTACTTCATCTGAAGTTGAAACTGCTAAGAATTTGGTCAAAGAGAACAAAATACCAAAGATAAAGGTCACTTTTACTCAACGTGCACATCAAACAAGTGATGCCGGTACTTCTCAAACTGCATCGCCCAAATCTTCTGGTTCTAAACACAAAGGCATAGGATTTGTGTTTCAAGAGAAGCCTGTTCATGCTCAAATGTCAAAGAAGAAGGAAAATATCAAGAAAGGTCAGAATCAAAAGAAATCTTAACCTCAGAAGAATCAAAATGCTGATTTCTATTCCAAGAATTCTTATTATTCTGGAGGTTCGTCATCGGATTACAAAGTTTCGTCGCGGAGTAAATCTCCGAGGTATGATTCTTCTGATGATTTCTTTGATAGTTTTGGTTCTGATAACTCATTGTTTTCTAAAAATTCAAAGACGTTTCCAACTGATTTAAGCTTCGTGAAAGAGTTTGTTATGCATGTTGTCAACCTGGACATATGGCTGCAAATTGTCCGACGACTGCATATATCCACAAAAATGCAAAATATGTGGATAATAATGGTTAAATTTTTTATGAACCTGTGAAGTATCAGAACATGTGTGTGAAGTATCAAGTACAAGACAAAAGATACAAAAGATCCTGTGTCCGAAGTGACCCAAACTGCCAGTTTGGGTGCACACGAACTGACCCGAAGTGGCAGTTCGGGTGACAGCATGTTCCGGCACTTATGTTCAAGTATAAATAGTTTAGTCTTGTATAGGATTAGAACTTCTTGGTCATTCTTCTGTGTGTTATCCTGTGCGTATTCTCTCAGTGGTTATAATACAAATCTCATTTGTATTTACTATTCGTGTCTCAATTTCATAACTCGAATTACATATTTTGATCATTGATCGAGTAGACAATCCAGCTCACTGACGTACAGAGTTAAGGTCATCGAATAAATTTAGTGACCTAGAAGTTAAGCCTAGGGTCACGATTATGACAGTGTGAACTAATATCATAGTGATTATATGTTAGAAATTATGTGTTATATATATATATATATATATATATATATATATATGTGTGTGTGTGTGTGTGTGTGTGTGTGTTGTGAAAACCAAATAAACACTTAAAATGGTTTTGAACTAAACGGTAGAACTCACCAGCATAAACTGACTTTTTATAAGTATGTATGCTAGGTTCTGCAGACACGTTTAGAAGTACAAGCACAGATCTTGTGTGGACGGGATAATCGGGAAAGCTATCAAGAAAGAGTTTCTGGCAAGCTGGCTTAGTTATAGATTTACTTACTATAATTAGTTGTAGTTATATACAATATCTCACTTACTATAGTACTTGGCTTATATAAACCCATCAAACCAAAACAACCAATCCATAACCACAGCCCACAAGCATCCCATTTTTCTGAGTCATTTAATCTGAACAAAAACTCGCCCCAACTCTCCCACATCCAACTTCTCCGCCCCTACATACAAAGAATTTAACCCAAGTCCACCAAACTCACCATCTCACATCCACATCCCTGAAATAGCCACAAAGCCTAGCCTGTTTGATGACTCTGAAAGTTATCAGCAAGCACCAACAAGTGGAGACTCAATGAGTCAGGGAAACTTGGAAAGAGTTCACCGGGATTGGTTCCCTATGGACTCAACACATGGATATTCTGAAAGGGACATTCATTCAACACACGAGTCTGATTCCTCTCAGGATAAGACAATAAATGTGGAAGACCTGGGAACACTAGATATTTCTGGTTCCCTAGGCACTAATAAAACTCCCAAGCGAGCTTTTGTTAGTAAAACGGCAGGACATGTGTTGTCCACTGGTGAGTTAGAAAGAGAAAGGTCATATGTTGATCCCTCTCTAAATTTACCCAACACTTTCCTCAAATCTGATTCTTAAACTTTTTTCAATCACTTAGAGAGAAAATCTCTAATTTAAAAAGAGATTAGAGAATTGCCCTTCATGTGATTAGAAAGAT
The DNA here is from genome assembly GCA_039602395.1 of Deinandra increscens subsp. villosa. Lineage (NCBI taxonomy): Eukaryota > Viridiplantae > Streptophyta > Magnoliopsida > Asterales > Asteraceae > Deinandra > Deinandra increscens. The sequence goes on along the minus strand of JBCNJP010000012.1, from coordinate 67,548,551 downwards.
CGATTCTTCAAATTCTAAAAGTCTCAAGAAGGTAGAGGAAGTGACAGCTCAAAACACTAATCAAATAACAACTTTAGTAAATGAGCTGAAAACTTGGAAAGCAGAATTTAAAGAAGAAACTGACCAGATATCCAAAGAAATCAATAAAAGTCTTTAAAAGTTACCATCTGTAGACACAAGTGCTGATGAAACTATGATCAAGAACCTGTCTACAGAACTGGTAAATAAGAAAAGGATCCTTAAAGAAATGGGTAGAAGTCAAATAACATAAACTCATGAGATAACAAAACTTGTCAGAAACAACCTGACAAGGAATCAAATGACTACTACAAATCTGGACATCAAACACTCCCTCCAAGAAGATAAGGTGAGAGAAATTGAAAGAGATTAGAAATAGAAGTTAAGAAGCAAAAATGAGAAAAGAAAACCAATCACAATTTCTGTTTAACCACCTCCAAAGAAAACAAAAGTTCAAAGTGAGGACTCAGCTGACAGGAAGAGGAAGAAGAGCAACTCCAAAGGAAAAACTCAAAAACATGTAGACCTCTACTTCAAACTTCAGAAGGTATGCATCCTCCTCCTCCTCCCTCATCAAAATCAGCTAAGAAAATTGATCCCTTAAAAACCCTTACCTGTGGAGCAACAAAAGAAACTAAGCCCAAAGTACAGACACAAAAGCAATCATCTTCATTAGCAGGCCCATTCATATCTGGATCTGCCTTTGAAGATGACTACACTAGAAACAAAACATGCAACAAATAATTTAGGAAGAAGTAAGAGAGCTGCAGGAAAGACTACTAAAGAAAGAAGAGGACAAACCACCAAAGAGTCTTTTCTCAAGAAAGGTGTTTGACAGAACCTTCAGAAATCAAGTTAAAGAGGACTCAATCTACACAATGCCCATCATAAAAGAGTTTGTGAGTATTAAAGCTCAACCAATGCCGAAACATCTTTGGGTAGATCACTTCAACAAATATCTGGTCAAAACACTTGATGGAAACTCAAGGGAGTTCACGGAAAACGACCTTGACAGAATGAACCCTATTCAACTAATATCCTTCCTAAGGTATTTTTCAAGACAACCTTCAAAAACTGAAAGAGTAAGCACATCTGTATACAAAGGAATAGAAGCTGGAAAGAGAATGTTCAGAAGGCAAGCACAAGTTGAACTTGCCAAAGACATAGATATTCCTTTGATGTTCCTAACAAAGCCAAATGAAAACATTCCTCCTGGAATCTCCTGGAGAGGATCTGGAATAGCAGTTCTTGGCGAAACTCCTGGACTCTGCTTCAGAGATCATAAGGAAGAGATAAGATATTTCAGACTTAAACAAAAACAGAAGTATACAAATCAAGCTTTAAACTTCTTTCTATTTGTTTTAGAAGGATGCCAGATGAATAGCAGTGCAGCCAGAGAGGTCATTAAAACAGGGATTAAACAAATACAGAAGGAAAGAACAATCTTTTATACCCTACTAGAAGAATGCAGCAAAACTACAACTTTGAAATTAAGTCTTTTAGTAGTAGGGCCAAAATAAGAAAAGATTTGTAAATTAGTCATATTCTGTATCTTGATCAATACAATAATCTATTTATCTTTTCATCCATTTTCTTAAAATATTTAGGGGGAGATTGTTAGAACATACTGTAAATGTAACAGAAAACCGTCAAGTATTAGAAGAAAAGATACGAAATATCCTTTAAAGAGAAAGGATATGAAAATATGTACGATTTACAGATTTCTGTATTCGTACAGTACTACTCCGGAATTTCCGAAGTATTTCTGTACAGACCAATTTCTACAAAAATCCACATTTCCGTAGAAGACTTCTGATGGGAAGCATTACTAGTCTTCAAAGAGGAGTCCTGAAGGAATTCTGTACTATCATGAGATAATGTTTACGAGACGACCAAATATTCCTTTGTGTGTAGAACAAGTAAAGATGAATACCAGCTTGATATTAAATGCGGAAGTAGTTGAAGACAGTTGAAAAATATATAAATTGAATATCTTCAATTTATCTCTATATACTCTGACACACTCCAAATTCAACCGTCCTCAACCACATTATTCGCTTACAACTTGCTACTACTTTCTATAAATAGCAAGCGGACTTTACCAAAGAAAACAAGACAACAAGTACACAATTCACAAGCTTCTCAAAGCAAGTACAACCTACTCCCATAGAAATGTTCTTTCTGTTGATATATTGTTATACTATAAACTCGTGTAAACCATTATTTACATTTGAGATATACAGAAAAACCTTTTTATGAATGATTTAGTCTCCGCAACTTGTTTATCTTGTTTAAATCAAATTGAGCCAATATTGGTAAAGAGCCCCTCACAGGACCCAACTATTAGTATCAGAGCAGGTTGAATAACTCATATTCAAAGATCTTGCTCTTTAACATTTTTTTTCTTTATTGAAAAGTTCCCTCAAAAATGTCTTCAAGCTGGAACAATGGGAAATCTCTTGGCTCATTAGCAAAACCCCCTATGCTTGCTAGGGAGGAATATCCAAAGTGGAAAATCAAAATTACCAACTTTCTAAGAAGTTGACAATTCCCTGTTGGATTGCATAGCCAATGAACCCCATTGTCCCACAGTTGACATTTCTGAGATAAAGGAAACCAAAACCTCAGCCGGTGTTCCTGTTCACTCCATTCCCGAAGATAGAAAGTGGTGGAGCGAGGAGGACAAGACCAAAGAAATAAATGAGGATAGAGCCAAAACGGTTCTCATTATGGCTCTTCCCCATGAGATATTATGTCACGTTGACTATAATACCTCAGCCAAGGGCATATGGGATGCCCTTGAGAATGATTTTTATGGAGGAGATCAAATGAAAAGAAACAAGAGAACTAAGGCATTAAACGAATATGAATCTTTCAAATCACTCCCAAGTGAGTCACTCTCAAATACTTACAATCGTTTTGCCACAATAATCAACAATCTAAGAAAGTTCAGTTTTTCTAAATCAAATGAGGAAACAAACATTATATTTATAAAAGCCTTCCTCATGAATGGAGAAGTCTAACCATATCAACTTTGGATTTGGAAGAAAAAATCCTTAACGATCTCTTCTGTATTCTAGACTCTCAAGAGTCTGAAATACTAGACATCTCTAAAAAAAGTTGATCCACTGGCTCTTTACTCTGAAAAGAGAAAAGGAAACACAAAACAAGAGGCAATCCATTCAAAAAGAAAAGATTTAAGTGACTCAGAAATGGAATTTTCTGAAAGTGAAACCGAAAATGAGTCATTTGAAAAATCACTAGCCCTGTTGACTAAACAGTTTGGGAGATTCAACAAAAGCAATCCCTCCTGGTCAACTAGAAAAACCTTCTCAAAAGGTGAAGAAAGCAAGAAACAACCCTCAGAATCTAACAAACCCGAGGTTGACAAAAGTGAAATAAAGTGATCCAAGTGTGGAATAATGGGCCGCTATGCGTCTAAATGCAAAAATCAAAAGCTCAAAGACGCAGCATACTACAAAAGAAAGTATGAACAGGCCATGCAGAGAGAAAAAGCATTAATGGCTGAAGTTGAAAACTGGGACTCAGATTCATCATTTAAAGAAGAATGCCATACAAACAGATGTCTTATGGTTAATGATGAATCCTATTCATCTGATCTCTGACACTACATATGAGAAACAAGTAAGTACTTCTCATACTGATCTAATTTTCAATTCAATAGCATGTCAATAAACTACAAAGTTCTTCAGGAAAACTCTGAAACAAACAAACTTTTAAATGTATATAAGTTAAAAACTTTTAAAGAAGAAATAAACTCTCTCCTATCTGAACTTCATCAACTAAAAGGAGATAGAGAAAATGAGTTGTCAAAATTAAGACGACTCGAGACACAGAACTTGAATAATAAAGCTAAAATTGATAACTATGAGACTGAATGTGTAACCCTGTATCAAAGATTGCATACGGAAACCAAGAAAAAAACGGTCTCATAAATGCTGATGACCAACTTGAGAACATGACAAATGAACCAAGAAACTATGGTTAAGGGATTGGGTATGTACATGGGACTAAAAGTTCCAAGACTGTTTTGTAAAAAGCAGCATTCAGAATGACTCACAACTGAATAACAATGTCAAAAACAAAAATCCAGTTTTTGAATTGAGTAAATTACATTTTTCGTCCTTTAACTTTTCACAAATTGCAATTTTTGTCCTTTATCTTTTTTTTGTTGCATTCTCTATCCTTTTTCTTTTAAAAAATTTCATCCTTTGTCCTTTAACCCATTTTCCGTTACAGTTCACCGTTACCATCGTTAACTCTGAGATTCGAGAACTAGAGGGACTAATTATGTTATTTGTGTAATTAAAATAAACTAATTAAAATTAAAAAAAAAAAACCCCTAAAAAGAGTTCATCATAAAACTCACGTCAGCTCCGTTTTTCCGGTGCCATACGATTCCGGCGACAGATTTCTAGGGTTTCTAATCTGGAAATCAGTCCAGTCAACCCTCATCTATCTCCTCTCCAAAACCCTAATCTTCAACAACCATCATCTCCTCCATCTTCGGCTTCATCTTCTTCCAGTTCCCTCTCCTCCTCTTCTCCGCCTCCCTCTTCCTCGTCTCCTCCCCTCAACCTCTCCCCGAAGTTTCCCCCGTTCAACTCCTCAAACCCCTATTATTCACCCGCCACCCCTTCCCCCCGATCTGACATCGACGGCCGCACCAAAACCCTATCCCTTCCTAAATCCAGCCCGTCGCCATCTGGAACCCTAGCCGCCACCGCCGCCTGGAACCCTAGCCGCCACCGCCGTCTGGAACCCTAGCGAGATGAAACGAGGACCGCGAGATGAAACGAGGAGAAAGAAGGTAGTCGGAGGCGGAGGGGGGGGGGTGTCAGAACGAGTCGCCGGAAAAAATGGTCGCCGACCGGACCCTGTCCCCGGAAAAACGGGCTCACGCCCTCCCCTGTTTTCTTTTGAAATATGTGAAGTAGATTTTTCAAAAAGCCCCTTTATACTTTTAGAAATTAGTCCCTCTTGTTTTCAGATTTCAGATTTAGCCCTCACATGATTTACACATGATGGATTTAACGATGGTAACGGTGGATTTTAACGGAAAATGGGTTAAAGGACAAAGGATGAAATTTTTTAGAAGAAAAAGGATAGAGAATGCAACAAAAAAAGATAAAGGACAAAAATTGCAATTTGTGAAAAGTTAAAGGACAAAAAATGTAATTTACTCTTTTGAAATTTTAACCCAACATCAGTCTGATCTTAATGACTCTAACAAATCTAAAATTAAGTCAACAATCTCCACTAGTTTCTAAGTCAAACTGTTTACGCCATGACGAGAAATCTTCAAGCTTCAACAACTTAGGAACTTTCTGGCTTGTTCTAATTTCGTTGTCAAAGTTTAGTAAATCTTGCATTTGCGATTGAACGGTGGCCATTGCGGAATAATCAACCATTTTCTTAAATGTTAAATGCTATTAGCGAACTGAATCACGAAGTAGTCACGAACTCAGTGATGAATTGAGTTAAAAAATAATCACGAACTGGATAGAGAAGTGAACTGAAAGCTGGCTACAAACTCAATCACGAACTCCTTCACGAAGTGACTTGCGAAGTGAGTCACAGACCCAAATCACACACGAACTCAAGAACGAACTACTGGATAAACCAAGTAACAAACTGACACTTCGTGGAAACGAATTGTGTTACGAAGTCACACTCTACAAAGTGAGTTATGAACTAGACCACAAATTCAGGAACAACTCGAACTTCGTGGGTACGAACTAAACACAAAACAACACTTCGTGGCAGTTATTTATGCGAAGTGGAGTTGTATTTGACGAACTCAACGAACTAAAACATTTTAAATCGGATCCTTGCGATTTTGGAAAATTTTTAATGAGATTTTCAGCAGTAGATCAGATACAATTGAAATGATTGATTTAGAATCGAAAATAACACCAAAAACGCAACTGAAAAATGATCGAACGGAAGCATAAACACTTCGGTTTATCAAAAACCGACACCAAATGGATGAAAAACTCAAAATAGCCAAAAACAAATTGGTAGTGTAAAGACATTGAGCGATGGATCGTCTGCTAATCTAGTGATATCGAGATTGAGACGAGATCAAAAGAAAATAAAAATGTGATTGTATTGATTGAAAGCTTGAGAGGATTACACACAGATTATCCACACAGAATATAGATGAATGACCAAGAGTTCTAACATGCTTAACAGGTCAACCTATTTATAGGTGACACTAACTGCCCAGCGTACCATCCAACGTACCATTTGGTACGTTGTCCAGCGTACCACTTAGTTAGGACCATGGTACGCTCTCCTATGACTCACACATACGCTCTCACATAGATATAATACACGAGACACACTGTAGCATAGGATTATGCTCCAACAAGTAGAATGCCCCTAAAGCTCTGATACCACTTGAAATGCGTAAACGGTAGATCGTCTACTCGATCTAGCTATTTCGACATACGAGACGTAATTAAACGATTGTTTTATTGATAAATGAAGAGCAACAATACAATCTGGAAACACAAAGACTCACAAAAGGAAACACACTTAGTTCACACACAAGACCACTTTAGATAACTAGGAAAACTTGTAAAGATTACAACACAAACAACTATTTATATCAAGCATACTGTCCACGAACTGGAGCACTAACGAATAGCCAGTTCGTTGGTCATAAACCGTGAGTTCATACTCCAGTTCGTTACCGGTGTAATCTTCATTCTTCAATACATTCCGATACATCATGCGGCGCACACTACGTCAAAATTGACCTTTGGCCACGGGAAAAAACCGTGACCAAAGGTGTTTGTTCACCTTTTTTTCCCATTCCAATCGACACCAAAGGTCCCGTCACCGTATGTACCCTACGACCACGTTACAATATCAGTGGCTGAAGCCACCTAGGAGCGTGGCTAAAGGGTACCAATATTTGTTGTTGTAATCAAACAATTCTTTCGAAAAGCGTGGCCAAAGGGTCCCAACGGTCACATGTTTTGTTTAACGTGGCATTTGGTATTATATGGTCACGTATATTTGTGTTTTAGCCACATATGTTATAAAAAACGTGGCCAAATGGGTTGCTGAAATTATAATTTTTGTCCCAATACGCGTGGCCAAAGGGTTTCAACCGCCACATTATAATATGAATAGCGTGGCCTTTGGTATTATATGGTCACGTATATTTGTGTTTTAGCCACATATGATATGAAAAAACGTGGCCAAATGGGTTGCTAAAATCATACATTTTGTCCCAATACGCGTGGCCAAAGGGTGGCAACGGCCACATTAAAATATAAAAAGCGTGGCCTTTGGTATTATATGGTCGCGTATATTTGTGTTTTAGCCACATATATTTGGAAAAAAAAGGCCAAAGGGTAGTTGAA
>JBCNJP010000012.1:67537361-67540636 GCA_039602395.1 Deinandra increscens subsp. villosa | reverse complement strand
GCTCTGATACCACTTGAAAATGCGTGAGCATCGGATCGTCTACTCGATCTAGCTATTCGGACATCGAAACGTAATTAACCGATTGTTTTATTTATCACAATAAACAATTACAATCAGTAGAACACTCAGAATACAGACACAGAGAACACTCTCAGAAACACACACTTAGCAGAAATCTCACACGCTCAGAAATTTTTATTACAAAGACCAAACTACTATTTATACCCACTTCGCCGAGCTTCGTCCGAACCCTAGGTTCGGCCAGTCCGAACTCCAGGTTCGGACCTGGTTCGGCCAAGCATACTTTGGCTTGATCTTGAACATTGCTTGATACTTCACACGACGCACATAAAGGTAAGGTGACAGTCTGGTTTAAGCTTGTTTATATGAACAAGTTTCTGGTACATGTATTTTTATTGGTGTTGTCATGGTTGAGTGGTATCGTCCTACACTGGTCTGGTAATGGTGCATGTTTGGTTGTATTAAGGGTGTGGTGGATACGTTTCGGTACTTCCTATATATAAAGACCCGAGGTACAACAGGGCATGATACCTGAGTTAGTCTCGTGCATGTAGAAATTACTGTGGTTGGGCGATACCAATAACATTACGTTTATGAGGTACTTAAATTATAAACGGGTGAGGAACTAGGGGGAAAGGATGTTTGGTCGTTAAGGTAAAAACATATAGGTTTTGGGCATGCGTATCCAACATTTAAATGTTTTAGTCTGGGTTAGCAAACCCAGCTGAGGAAAGGAAAGGTAAAGTAAAATGAGGACTTCAAAAATGAGTTTTCGAATGATAACCTAGCATTTTGTAAGCAATATTGTCTGAGGTGAGGAAGATGGAGGGGGTTGTAAAACTCAAGCAGAGTATCACAATCCACCGGGGTGGCGACAGCTACTCGAGAGGAATTCATGAAACGACGGTCACCCGAGGGACTAACGTGGTCCCAACTAGACATGGCTTAGCTAGAGGACCGCCGGTTATTTATAAGAAGTTTTAAATGTTATAAATGTGATGAATGTTTGAATGCTATGAAGGTTTATGTTATAAAGGTGCTAAGGAACTCGTAATGTGCATAACTTGTATGTATATATGTATATACAACCATATAGTAAGGGTTAGAGGAAGGTTACAAGGGGTCCTTTGGAACTCAGGTGTTATGAAACGATTTTTGAAAGATTAAAAGATTTTAGAAATAGAACTCACCAGTGTAAGCTGATTTTTAAAACTATGCATGTCAGGGAAGCAAGGGCTTCTGGTAGCAAAGGAAAGGCTCATGCGTGAGTGGTTTAAAAGGCACAATGCAGGGATTGGCTATCAGTAGGCTGACATAGTTAGTGTTAATATGATAGACGTTTTATTAGAATCCTTAATTATGTTGTAATATGTATCTGTATGATAGACTTGGTATTATTTAGTAAGTTCAATTTCAGTTTCCGCTTCTTTGTTATCTCTATTTAAGCCATGTGTTCATGAGTAAATCCGATGAGTGACCACTACTTGAGCTCCAAGGGTGAAGACGTGGAAGAAACTCATCCTGTGGCTGCTGATGCCCTTTCATGGACCGCTAATATATTCGGCCAAATCTCGCTGGTCCGCGAGAGCCATTTTTTGACCAGAATTGTCTAATTTACAAATTTAGTCCCTCTTGTTCTTTTTAATGTGGTTTTGACCCCTAAACTTCTATGTTTCTATCATAATATGCACCAAATCATTATGGGATATATTTCTAATGGTTCCTAAGGTTCGGGATATGTACGATAATATACATATACACACGTATATATATATATATATATATATTACATTTTCTATAAATTATGCTTTTAGCCCTTTTTATTTTCCGTTAACTATTAAGTGTGCATTTTTCACATACGAATGTATTTACTATGCCTAAAATAAATATATATACATTAATATTTTATCTTGATGATTTCAAATAGTATATTTATATTTTAAACACGTACTCGTTCGTTTTTACTAATATTTCATGGTGCTATCTTTTAGATACGTATTCATGACATAATTATCTATATTACTATCAGAATATTTATTTCACATATATTCACATATAAACACGTATAACATGATATTTTAAACATGTATAACCACGTTTTTCTAGTATATATATATAATATATGTATATATAGTCACGTATTTACCGATTTATGATCTCTACCCCTATAAACAGGATTTCGTCCTCGAAACCTGTTTAAATCCGCAATCAACTCAAGATAGAAATCTCTCACCTCGCCTTTTTCTAAGTTAATACAAAATCTTACCCACCTTTCTATCGAGGTCTAGACGTTCGAACTATCTCGTTCCGAGTTTCTTTCTTATTCCGACTCGTCTCCTCGTAGAACTTCTTTCAGCACTGCAACGATCTTATAGGATGGATAATTCTGCTAATTCTTTGGGAAGATGCGTTCTCCGTGAAATTCTCATGCTCAGCTTCACCTTTGTGTACGCCAAACGTCTGCCTACATACTGCATGCCCTAATATCTATTACTTATCTAATAAACCGGATTTAGACCTCCGATACATAACCTTGTATAATGCTTCCGTCTTTTGATTGTAAATGTCATTGCTGCTATTTTGAATTATTAGGTTCACCCACATATCATCATTTGACTTGAGATCATCTAGCTCGATGACGTGCTTTTGTCCTAAGGAAGACATAATTCAAAGCTTTCTAACGTAGCTTGATTACGGGATTCCTTTATAACGCTTCTCCTATTCTATGCTAGAATTCTTCCTCATGTAGCTCGTTTAATCATCATGTGGATTCTTACCACCACTTGTTGAAGTACAACATCTTGTTAAAGCATAACCGCTTCGTTGTGTGAAGTATCTAAACAAGACGAAGATGCAGAATTGAGTTTTCACGAACTGGAGTCCAAAGTGACACGAAGTGTCATCCGAAGTTGTACTTCGGGTGAGTTCGGAACCATACGAACTCACGGTTCGGATGAGTTCGTGTACAGTAGTATAAATACTCGTTTTGCTTTGTATTTCGGTAACAGTTGAGTGATTGTCTGAGTGTTAAGTGTGTGTTCTGTAAGGTGTTTTCTCTGAGTGATTTCCAGATTATAATTGTTCTATCGTGATCAATAAAACAATCTTTAATTACGAATCTGTATTCGAAATAGCTAGATCGAGTAGACGATCCGATGCTCACGAATTTTCACATCTCCTGGGACGTAAGTTCTTCTTGGCCTACTCCGGACCACCATCCTTGTAATGCTTCTTTTCGTTTGGACAACGATTGA
>JBCNJP010000012.1:67482361-67534861 GCA_039602395.1 Deinandra increscens subsp. villosa | reverse complement strand
CACAATGGAAAATCAGAGCTCCCAATACTCAATCTTTGTTTACGTTTAACCAAAGTCTATTTTTTAGGAAAATAGTTTTTACTACTAAATATAAATATATATATATATGTATATATATTTAAAATGGATCTTTGATCCTAAGTATGGCGGAGTCAATATTAATTGGAATAACGACGCTAGTAACTTATAGTCAAGTTGTGGTTTTATTACTTTGGTTCACTGGCAGAATGTCAGCCACCTTTCGACCCTCTTTGGCTGTCTCACCATCCAACTGCTAATCGTCTGCGAGGAGTACGAATGCCGAGGGAAGGTGCTGCCAGTGGACAAATGAAGTGGTGTAATGCCACTTAGTTATGGGGTCCCTGAATCCGACAAACTTACCGTACTCGACACGCCGTTAAGAACCAGCAAGGGAACAACCCTGCGTGCCAGATTATTTTATTATAAAAACGATCTTTTTAAGGGGCTAAGACCAGTCCATTCACTCCTGTCGCGTAATATATGTCTGACGAGAGCCAAGTTCACGAACACGTACCTCTCGGTCCCGAGAAGTGACAAAATATTACCAACCCTCGTTCCCAACCAAATACTTTCAGCCCGCACCTGCGTGGTCAGCCGAGTTTGCTTACATAGACATAAGGACCTCGAATGTATCATGTAGCATGGGGCGTGAGTCACCTTTCGGATCATGCATCGTCCACTGACCGGGTGTCACAGGTCCGGCCTTTGGTATTTTGACTCCCCAAATGGTCTGTGATACGTGAAGCACGCTTGGTTCTGAAAATCAGTAATATACTTTCAATAAAAAAAATTTATAAAGTCATTAGACACATTTCTTGACAACTACCATTTCACCACATTACACGGGCAAGTATACCCGTCGTGGGAAGTATAGTAGTGGTAAGTTGATTCGGGGTCGATCAGGACACAATGGAAAATCAGAGCTCCCAATACTCAATCTTTGTTTACGTTTAACCAAAGTCTATTTTTTAGGAAAATAGTTTTTACTACTAAATATAAATATATATATATATGTATATATATTTAAAATGGATCTTTGATCCTAAGTATGGCGGAATCAATATTAATTGGAATAACGACGCTAGTAACTTATAGTCAAGTTGTGGTTTTATTACTTTGGTTCACTGGCAGAATGTCAGCCACCTTTCGACCCTCTTTGGCTGTCTCACCATCCAACTGCTAATCGTCTGCGAGGAGTACGAATGCCGAGGGAAGGTGCTGCCAGTGGACAAATGAAGTGGTGTAATGCCACTTAGTTATGGGGTCCCTGAATCCGACAAACTTACCGTACTCGACACGCCGTTAAGAACCAGCAAGGGAACAACCCTGCGTGCCAGATTATTTTATTATAAAAACGATCTTTTTAAGGGGCTAAGACCAGTCCATTCACTCCTCTCGCGTAATATATGTCTGACGAGAGCCAAGTTCACGAACACGTACCTCTCGGTCCCGAGAAGTGACAAAATATTACCAACCCTCGTTCCCAACCAAATACTTTCAGCCCGCACCTGCGTGGTCAGCCGAGTTTGCTTACATAGACATAAGGACCTCGAATGTATCATGTAGCATGGGGCGTGAGTCACCTTTCGGATCATGCATCGTCTACTGACCGGGTGTCACAGGTCCGGCCTTTGGTATTTTGACTCCCCAAATGGTCTGTGATACGTGAAGCACGCTTGGTTCTGAAAATCAGTAATATACTTTCAATAAAAAAAAATTTATAAAGTCATTAGACACATTTCTTGACAACTACCATTTCACCACATTACACGGGCAAGTATACCCGTCGTGGGCAGTATAGTAGTGGTAAGTTGATTCGGGGTCGATCAGGACACAATGGAAAATCAGAGCTCCCAATACTCAATCTTTGTTTACGTTTAACCAAAGTCTATTTTTTAGGAAAATAGTTTTTACTACTAAATATAAATATATATATGTATATATATTTAAAATGGATCTTTGATCCTAAGTATGGCGGAGTCAATATTAATTGGAATAACGACGCTAGTAACTTATAGTCAAGTTGTGGTTTTATTACTTTGGTTCACTGGCAGAATGTCAGCCACCTTTCGACCCTCTTTGGCTGTCTCACCATCCAACTGCTAATCGTCTGCGAGGAGTACGAATGCCGAGGGAAGGTGCTGCCAGTGGACAAATGAAGTGGTGTAATGCCACTTAGTTATGGGGTCCCTGAATCCGACAAACTTACCGTACTCGACACGCCGTTAAGAACCAGCAAGGGAACAACCCTGCGTGTCAGATTATTTTATTATAAAAACGATCTTTTTAAGGGGCTAAGACCAGTCCATTCACTCCTCTCGCGTAATATATGTCTGACGAGAGCCAAGTTCACGAACACGTACCTCTCGGTCCCGAGAAGTGACAAAATATTACCAACCCTCGTTCCCAACCAAATACTTTCAGCCCGCACCTGCGTGGTCAGCCGAGTTTGCTTACATAGACATAAGGACCTCGAATGTATCATGTAGCATGGGGCGTGAGTCACCTTTCGGATCATGCATCATCCACTGACCGGGTGTCACAGGTCCGGCCTTTGGTATTTTGACTCCCCAAATGGTCTGTGATACGTGAAGCACGCTTGGTTCTGAAAATCAGTAATATACTTTCAATAAAAAAAAATTATAAAGTCATTAGACACACCTTGGACCATTGCATTAAAAACAACTTGAAGACTTGTTAAAAGTTTGTTAATCCCAATCAAGTGCAAGAATTTGGCCAATCATGGCTTAAAGATTTGCCTGCCAGTAAAAAAAAGATTTCATAGACAAAATACTTTCATTTACTAAACTGGTTGAGTTTCTTACAGACTCTTACATACTTGAAGATACAAAGGAACCATGTGGCTTGGTAACTAATCTACAAGTGAGGGGGAGAGAAAAGAATTGAGCGAGTTGAGAAATGAGGGTAAGCAAACTTTTATAGGCAAATTCTGGAGAATGGCACGGGGTGTGCTCCATCAAGCATAGGCCGTGCTATGTCATACGAGCAGAGTTTTGTCTCTTATGATGTCAGTGGCACGGGGTGTGTTGGGCGGAGCATGGGGCGTGCCATGTCAGAGAGGTCAGCGGCCTAGGGTGTGCTAAGTCAGGGGCACAGGGTGCTGATCAGAAGCCAATCCGGGTCGGGCACGGGGCGTGTTTGATGAGGCACGGGACGTGCTAGAGCAGTGTTTTCCAAACTCTTACATTTTCTTTGCCTTTTCTGCTAGATAATGCTCCTTTTTGTACTTCGGCTCTAGAAAACCTGAAAAACTAAAAAGAAGACAAAATTGCTTTGCTTTGTTGTTAGTAGCTAGGTTTTTCCCGACTTGTGAGGATATTTAAGTTAGTAAATATATATGATTTAGCATATATCAAATATCCCCACACTCAAACGTTTGCTTGTCCTCAAGCAAAACTTCATAATAAGGGGCTTTGACACATCCAAAATCCTCATTTTAGTCTTTTGCCAAGACCTATGCTTTTTAAAAGTTTTACCTCCTCCATTTTTCTTATTTTGTCCCATTAATTTATTTCTTACCTTGTTGGTTGAAATAATTTTATTATTGACAAGCCTACTCATAAATTTATTTAATTTCTTACTTACATGCCTCACAAGTGGTCACTCGTCACTCTTGATTGGAGATTTTTTTGGGGTGGACACTCATACCAAGGTAGCAATGAAAAAGAGAGCATATGCTTGACATGAAATCGAACCACCACCGATCTCATTAGAAGTCACTGGATCATCATGAGGGCTTTAAAAGGGTAGGCTTTGGGTAAGGGTAGGATGGTTTTATTTGAAAAGGAAAAAGGCGTAAATTAACGGTTTTTATTGCTTTTCAAAAAGTTTGGGTTTTCACTATTTTCTAAATGAACCTTCTAGAGGTAAGTAGCTTTTTTGCTTCCAAGGGGATTTTTCCCTTTATTTGACCAAATTTTTTCATAGACAACGGGTATAAAGTCTATTGTTATTGGTTTTTGAGAAGATAGTGAAAACTTTTACTTTTGAAAGCTTCTTTCGAAATACCGTTTACTTACTAAAAAAAGGTATGTAAAAGGAAAAGTTTAGGGTTTAAGTGGTACATTGCAGAGGGGGTTTTATTTTGCAAGTATGTTGGGGTTGAAGAAACGAAAAGGTTTAGGCTCAAAGGGGCTTACTAGGGGGTATTTTTTGGGTAGAGAATAAGATGAGAAGAGAATCTTAGGTGCCTCAATCCTTTGATGTTGTGGCTTCTGATTTTGTCCGTCTTGGAATGTATTATCGTGTCAAGTTCTACCTCTATCGCATTTACCTAGTTTCTCTCAAAGACAAGAAAAGAGCATGTTTTTATAGGTGATCATGCTATAAAGGCTCAAATTCTTACTGTCAAGGGAAAAGGGAGAATGTAAGTTTGTAGTTAAATAAATTTGATTTTCTCTTGTCAATAAGAATTTTATTTCAAGTCTTTGGGGTATTTACAAATTAATGGGTAAAAATTTTGATAAATGAGAGGAGGAGAACTTTTTGGACATATTTCTTAGAAAAACAATAAATTTTTGAAAAAAATTAGGCAGTACAGAAGCCGGTTTTCCAAGGTAGTTTTGTGTAAGGCTTGAGTTTGGACAAAGCAAAAGTTTAAGATCCCGGAGTTTTACCCGAATCATTCCCATCCCCACACTCAAATTGCCCATTTTCCTCAATGTGTGAAAATATATTCAGATTAAGGATAATGTAAAAGAAAAGTCAAGGGTTAGGAAAAATTAGGCAGAGTTTCCTCTGAAAACAGGACGTTTACCCGTGGACTGATTACTACGTGATACTATTTTGACCTCCTGGTCCAGTTAGCTGTAGAGCTTTCCATGTACGTGTTTCTAAACTACTCAAGCCACAACACAGTTAAAGCAAAATGAAATATAAACTACGGTGTCATCATCTGATCATACATTCTAAAAGAAAAACAAATATAACATAAAAATGTATCAATCACCAAGTCAAATGTATCATATATCGTGCTGCTATAATCAGACCATACCTGCCGTCACTCGGAGTCGTCATCCTGAGTTGAGCTGCTACTACCTCCACCGTGTCCACCAGATGTTTCCTCCCCTGGCTGACCATAGCGCCAACGGAACCTCTCCTGAAGAGCAGTGATCTTGTCATGGATCCCCCAAATATCCGTCGGCATCGTCTGCGTGCGATCGTCAATGGCCAAGACGGTAGTGTGGGTTTGTTGTAGAGAGTGGTAGAGGTCCATCATGGTGGCGAAGTTAGGTCCCTGGGGGTCAAGATGGTATTCTGGCTGCCCCTGCTGCTGCTGCTACTACTGGTCCTCCTCTATGAGCTCGATGGGTAGAGGATCCCACACCCGACGTCGGCTAGCGATGATGGTGGTGGTGTGCGACGGTGGTGATCGCTGGAGATGATGGTGGAGGTGGTTAGGGTTTTTGGTGAAGGTGGAGGAAGAAAGAGAAGTGAAAGAGGGAAAGGAACCAATCGGTTTCTTAACCTCTCCCCTTTCTCTTTTTTTTAAAGTTACACAAAGACCCCTCAACTTTTAAGCATGAACACATTAAGCCAAGACTTTAATCAAACACTTGCTTTTCTTAAGATCTCCAATTTGTCAAGTTTAAACCCGTTCATTTCAGAAATCTTCCCCTGAACTCAAACCCGAGAGTTTTACGTTTGACAATTTAAAAATAAATAATTACTTAAGCAAATGAAATAATAAATAACACAAATAAAAATAACAAATAAAATTAAAATAAAAGAAAGCAATAATAAAAAAATGTTTACCACTTGACAGACTGAGTTTGAGTGAGAAGGCATATAAGGGATCATACCAGATACTTTGTGACTGAGGAAGCCTTTTCAGCTTCAGTTACTTCGCGTGTTCAGGTGATTGCCGGTATATTTGTCCAACTTAAACTCGTGCCGCTTTCGCTTACTCAAGCAGTTTTATCACATATTTTGTCTTTTAGGGTTTATTAATTATGAACATCTATCCAGGTCACACACATAAGTCCTGTGTATAATTTGTACATTCTATCAAGTATACCTGGTTTCTGTACAACATTTTCACAACACCTTTCCTTAAGCCTAACATCATGCTCCAGACTGGGTTGAGAAAAGAAAGAATAGATCACAGAGATTTTAGGGAATAATATACAACGTCAACTGAACTTTTGAAACATTTTTGGTAATGCTCTCATCAGTGACAAAGGCTGAGGGTTTTGGACTCTTGAGTGTCTCTTTTGGTTGTGCACATTGGTATCTTTTGGGTTTTTATCATAATGTACAATGTGATCTTTAGGTGTACGTGCATCAGGGAGGCTCCAGGTCTCTGCCATCGCAGAACAGAGGAGGTCTGACTCACGTACAACATCCCCAGGTCATTGCTCACGCAAAGCAGAGGGGATGAGATTTTTGAGCATGACATCAAAGAGCTCAGAATCGGACGTGTGTCTCAGGATCCCTGGTACACAGTCAAATAGAGGTTGTACTAACCTAAGTTTCTGTTTCCTGTCAAGCATCATACATTATCTTCAAGTGTTGTGACAAACCATACCTTTTGAATGATTGACAGCAGAGCCTACCAAGCACATCAACCGTGAATCACTGCTTTTCACATCCACCTTACACGTGTCAGCCAACAAAAACCTGGAGATTTATATCACTTCCCTACCTGGTCAAACAAAACCAGTAAAAATTTTAAAAGCACACAAGATTAGAGGAAACATCAAGATGTTTATTTTATATCTTCCCCTTGCTTTTAGATTTTTTGTAAAACACACACTAAGAATAAAAACACTAATTTTGGATTTTTTTTTTTTAATTAAACACAAGTTAACTAAAAATAAACTCTATTTTTGTAGTTTTTAGTTTGTTTTATAAATAAAAATACATCTAGATAGTAGTTGTCAGACTACTCTTCAAAGGATATCATTCTGAGGCCTTTGAGACACATTTCAAAATTTGCACTACAGAGGGGTTTGGTGAACATGTCTGCCACGTTATCATCCGATTGCACCCGTTCTAAGTGAATGAGCTTGTGTTCATAGCAATCATGTATGAAGTGCGTTTTGATATCAATGTGCTTGGTTTTCGAATGTTGCACAGGGTTTTTAACAATTTGTAACGCAGCATCATTATCACAGTATATGGGAGTGTCAAATAAATTCAAACCGTAATCTCCCAATTGATGTTTCAGCCATACCACTGTGAGCAACATGCAGACGCAGCCACGTATTCTGCTTCAGATATAGATTGTGACACCGTGTGCTGCTTCTTGCTCTGCCACGCTACCAACTTGTCTCCTAAGAACTGAGCTCCAGCAGATGTAGATTTCCTGCCAAGCTAACAACCACCATAATCACTATCAGTAAAAGCATACAGATTAAACCCAGACTCTTTGGGGTACCAGAGGCCCAGCCTTGGCCAACCCTTTAAATATTTAAAAATTCTTTTAACAGCAGATAAATGAGGGAGATTAGGGTTAGCCTGATATCATGCACATTGGCACACTGCAAACATGATGTTTGGTAGACTGGTCGTCAAATACATCAGTGACCCGGTCATTGACCGGTACATGTGCTTGCTGACCGATTGACCTTCTGAATCTTTAGTGAGAGCTGGCCTGGCGGCCATGGGTGTGGTAGCAGGCTTTGAGTCTGCCATCTTGTACTTCTCCAGAATCTCTGTCACATATTTAGCTTGATGAACTAAGATACTGCTCTCACTTTGGTTTACTTGTAATACCAAGAAGAACTCCATTTCACCCATTTGACTCATCTCGAACTTTGTTCTCATTACTCATTCAAATTCTTTGCACAGATCCTCATTTGTGGACCCGAAGATGATATCGTCCAAATAAACTTGCACCATGATAATGTCATTCTCAGCCTCTTTTCTGAACAGTGTCTGGTCCACTATTCCCCTTATGTACCCATGAGCTAGAAGGTTGTAAGTCCCAAAACGATCCTTACACGATATCAACGATCAATCGAAGGTGCGGAATCCCGACAATTGATTGATTCAAGTATAATCGATAAAGAAAAACAATAAACACAATAATAAAACAAACCGATCAATGGAAAGCGAACTTGATTAAACACAATCTGGTTGCAACACACTTGTAGAATTCGAAATTCTCCTTTAGAGAATTTCGATTACACCTTGAGAGACCACAAAACCAACAACCTAATAATGAGAGGAGAGCTTCCCTTATATAGGGAGTCTCCAACTTGCTAAACAAGACACCCTAAAAACCCTAATTACACATTAATTTCCGGATTTGACCATCTAGGCCCACTAAACTCCCTCTAAACACTTTCTAATTGAGCCCAAACATGCCTAAAATGGCCCAATGACCTAATATACCCATAACCCAACTCATTTTCATCTATTCTAACACATAGGCCTTCAGAATACTCCGCCAAGTGATGATTTAATACACAAGCCACAAATCTTGGTCCTTACAATCTTCCCCTTGGCTTGTGCTATTAAATATCTTCTACTTTCAATCTTCAGACTTCAGTCTTCTCCTTGGCTTGAACATGGGTTGGTGAAGATTCTTTTCTTGAACGATCTTCATTGGGCAGCAACAGTCGAGATCTGGGAGTTTTCTCTCAATCAGCATCAGCTTGGACTTCAAATGACAAACAAATAATGAGAGGAGGATTCTCAAATACTTGCTTCTTCTTGAAACATGGCGAGTCCTTGCTAAACCATCAGTAACTGTCTTGACTTGCATGAGACTTCAGAGGATAAATTTTGAAAACCTCTGTCTTGGCATTCTTGAATTTCTTGTTGTGACTGCTCTGCATCTTTTCTTCAATTAGCTTCCCCTGAACTTGTGAATGGTGTCTTTGGAAGCTTTACTTGAACAACCAACAAACTTCCCCTGAGCATAGGGTAAGTCCTTTTCCGGCTGGTTCTTCAACACGAATAGTAGCAACACTCATTGACTTTTCTTCTCCATGACATCTCATTTAACCTGTTATGCACAACATGGAACAAACACTAACCAGACAATGATGACTGGTTATCGAGTTAGCATTATTTAACCAAACAACTTCCCCTGAACCCGACGGGGAGGTCACACCTTCTTGCACAAAACCCAAAAAGAACTTATTAAAACCTTTGAATTAACCTGGCCATGGTTGTAAAACAAAATAAACAATAAAAACTTAAGATAACACAAAAGAAAAATAAAAATAAAAACCAACATACCAAATTACTAAACGAGAAGGTTTCTATGGGATCAAACCGTATGAATCTAACCGAGGAACCCTTTTCAGCTTCTGTTACTCGAACACGTCCAAGTGATTGCCAATATACTGATCCACTTTAAACTCAAACCCTTTTCTTTATCAGGCTGTTTGTCACTTTATTATCTTTTATTATGTATTAATTTATGAACAGCAAGTGGGTTACAACAAATCCAAGGTACATGTTATTGCACACTATCAAGCACATAAATTCCCTACCACATATTTTCACAACCTGATCCAGAAGTTTGAAACTGAGCTCCAGACTGGATTGAGAAGAGAAAGAATAGATCACATAGAATTTTTGGGTATAATATACAAAGTCAACTGAATTTTTAAAACATTTTTAGTAATGCTCTCATCAGTGACAAAGGCTGAGGGTTTTGGACCCTTGAGGGTCTCTTTTGATGTGCTCTTTGGCATCTTTTGGGTGTATATTATTTTTTTTTATTTTTTGATTTTAGATGATCTAGAAGTACGTATGTATGGACAACTCCAGGTCATTGCTCACGCAAAGCAGAGGAGAGCCTTACATACATGTGAAGCATCCCCAGGTCATTGCTCACGCAAAGCAGAGGGGACACCGACTTTTTGAGCTCAATTTC
Organism: Deinandra increscens subsp. villosa; assembly: GCA_039602395.1. Classification (NCBI taxonomy): domain Eukaryota; kingdom Viridiplantae; phylum Streptophyta; class Magnoliopsida; order Asterales; family Asteraceae; genus Deinandra; species Deinandra increscens. The sequence goes on along the minus strand of JBCNJP010000012.1, from coordinate 67,524,987 downwards.
ACACTCTTGGAGACAAGCGTGTGTATCGGGAACTTGAACATGCAGTCAAATAGAAATGCAATTAACCTAAGTGCTGTTACCCAACAAACTGCCATACGTTATCTTTAAGTGTGTAACGCATACCTTTTCAGATTTTAGAGCCGAGTCTACCAGCATATCACCATGGATCATGTCTTTCACATCTGCCTTACGCGTGTCAGCCATCTCCAAAACGGAAATTTATTTCACTTCCCACCTTCTCAAACACACAAACAAAAGGTTAAAAATTAAAAAGCACAATTTTTTTGAGGGGGGTCTACTATTTCATCAGTAAATGTCTTCTATTCTTCCCCTTGCTTTTTGATTTTTAATAACAACACACACATTTTTTTTTTTTTAATTTTTTTTTTTTTTGATTTTTTTTTTTGATTTTTTATTTATTTATTTATTTATTTATTTTAAACACTCACTGACACAATACTAAATATGTACTAAAAACTGGCCAAGCTAACCTTCAAAGTTTATCTTTTGGAAAATTTCAGAAATGGGTTTTGTTTCATGCATAACTATACTTCACATCAAATTAGCCAAGAAACAAACAATTAAGACAATGTTACCTTTTTCTGCTGATTTTGTTTTACCTCTCACAAGGAAACATACCCTCCATTGAAATCTTCATGTCATGTGGTAGAGAGATGCCTCCTATCATGTGCCTGGAACAATCACTATCACAAACAAACAAGGTTAATGAAAGTCCTCCTTGACTGTTCCTGCACAAGGTGAGAGATCAGTTAGCCATAGGTACCCAGGCCATTGTGGTTCTGGGTATACCTGAAGAATCAATGAAGGTTACTTCTTTTAAACACATGCCCTTTGAAAAATCAGGAGTTTGAGTTGCAGCTGCCTTTGATTTTGGTTTCCAAATACCAGGTGATTTGAAAGTTGTTTTAGTCACCTTTGAAGTAGTGACTTTAGGTATTTCAACCTTCTTCATTTCAGGTTTCTTTTTCAAAACAGTTTTAGTTACCTTTGGAGGAGTAACTTTAGGTTTGTCAACTTTGTGTTGTTTTGAAATCGGTTTCTTCACCTTTTTATGAAAATTTTCAAAATTTAGAAAAACATATTTTTGATTTGAAAATTTTCTTTGCTCTTTGGCAGCGCCCCAATGTTGATCAGAGGGTTTTATCTTAGGAGAAACAGTCTTCATCGCCTTAGGTGGTTGCACCTTCATTGGCTTAGACTTAACTGATTCCCGAGACGAAACACTCCGACTTTGTGGATAATATGGCTCATAGGGGCGATAGAGACAATTTCGGGCAATGTGACCAAGATTGCCACAATTAAAGCAAGTCTGCTTCTTGAGATAGAAGTCAGACGTGTAACCGTTTGTCTTTAGCTGCTGAGGTGGAGCTCCATTTGCTTTTGTTTGCATCTTTGATAGAAAGGCATTGTGATTCGGTTGCATGTCCGGAGAGACTCCAGGTCTCTAGTTCTCAGATCTTTCAGACCTTGATGCATTTCTGTTGAATCTTTTCTGGTTTGTTGAAAACTGAGCAGAACCAGACATTTGAACTTTTAGGCCCACTGGTTTCTTTGAGACTGTTGTGTTGCCACTGCATGAGCCCACTGATGAGTTTGGAGACTTGATAGTAGTTTTGGGCCTTTCAATCTTGATAGGAACAGAAGTTGGAGGCTTGATGGTGATCTTGGGCCTCATGCTCTTAATGTTAGATGATAAACCGCCATCATGACCCAAGCCTTTGAACTTGGAGGAGAAGGATGGTAGTTCATAGCCAACATTTGGTTCTTGGTCAAACATAGACCCAGATGTCATGAATATCCTACCATTGGGCCTTGTAGTCATCACCACACGTTCCCGCTTTACCTCATCCACCACTTTCGAATAAGGAGTCTCGATCTTTGGATAAGGAGTCAACTTTTCTTCATCAGCTCTGTTCACTTCACTAGAGCTTGAACTAGCACACTCAGTAGTGTTATTAGACTGAGTTGCTTCAGTGGCTGCCTTTTCATCTTTCTGCACTGGTTGAGTCCCATATACCATGGTTGCTTCATTCAGGGACTCCTTCAACAATTCCTCTGCAGTTTGGGGCACTTTGATGTATTCATGTTGTAATGGGGGAGGAAAATTTCCATCCCCGAGGCCAGATGTTTCTTTTACATGCTCGAGTCGCTCCTCTGATTTGAATAAAGTACGATGAGAGTCCATCATTTTCTTTTGAATAACCTGATGTTTCTCAAGGGCAGATTGGGAAGTGTTAAGTTTTGCTCTTAGTTCCTCAACCTCCTTGGTTAGCTCTTCTACCTTAGCGTTAGCAAGCCTAAGATATGTGCTTTTATTACTCACCTGAGATTGAAGATTCTTAACATCAACCTGAATGGCCTCAAGTTTCTCTCTAAAAATTTTGGTCTTTCCTTTGGACTCCCTAAGGTCTCTAGCAGTGATTGCATGATTTTGACATTCATTTGTAAACTTGCTCTCCCATTCTTTAATCAAAGCACAGCACGTGGGGTTTGAGCATTCCTCGCAGTTACAGATCCAAGTTCCATCAGCACGATTGATCTTCCGTTTTTCCTCCTCTTTTTCACGGAATGTCCGGAAAATATACTTCTCCTGACTGAGTTCGTTACCTAAAGACTCTATCCTCTTTTTGTAGGGTTCGACTTGTTTTAGATGATTCTTTAGTTTGTACTCTGCATTGAGACGGTCTCTTTCTTCAGTTCGAAACAGTTGCTTATAATGTTCGATTGATTCGGAGCAAGCCGAGTTCGAACATATCTGAGTTTGATCACTCACAGGAGGAAAAGCAACTTGAGTACTTGTCATTGTCGTCTTTGGATGAACTTCTGGATAAAATACGAACTGAAAGACTTGAATGGATTGAAAAGGGATGGATCGAAAAGTCTCAACTGGATCGAAAAGTCAGCTTTTCGATCGGGCAGAGTTTCGGCTCGATCAAAAAGTGTAAGCAGATCGAAAAGTCACGAAGGGACTTTCCGATCGAAATGCGAGCTGATCGAAAAGTCACGAAGGGACTTTCCGATCGAAACGGAGCTGATCGAAAAGTCACGAAGGGACTTTCCGATCGAAACGGACCTGATCGAAAAGTCACGAGGGGACTTTCCGATCGAAAAGTGGGGAACCGGGAAGTACTCTCCGATCGAAAGTCACGAGGGGACTTTCCGATCGAAAAGTGTCCAAAAGGGTCGAAAAGCCAAAAATTTCGATCGAAATAAGGGTCCAAGCCACAGATTTTCGATCGAATAGCTTATAGAACACGGGCTTCTTGCTTCTGCAACACTTGTAACCTGCACTATAATCACACGATACTCACAAAAAAAAGTTAGAAACACCTTGAAACACTTGGAACAAAAATTTGACGATTGAAAAGCAAAATACTCCACAAGCTGCAGAAAAATTCAACGAACAAAACCCCGCCAAAATTAATTTGCACCAACTTAAAACGAGTGGCCGTTTATAGCTTCAAAAACCGGTTAACGTGGACCACAGGATTAAATTAAATGGCAATGGCAAAAGTGTAATTTTCTCAACTTTCAATTTCACGTAGAATTCAACTTAGCAATCTTCAATTTACGAAAAATTTAAATTCCCGCAACCAAATCGAAAAGTCAAAGTCCAAACCGAAAACTCAAAATGATATCGTGGCTTTCAATAATTGTACCGCCGTAAATCAATTTGGCAAAAGTTTCCACCTCCAAAATCTTTGATTAGAATTTCGAATATGCAGAAAATCAATTAGGATGATACCAGCCACTAATACCGCAACCTTCTAAAAATATAAAACCAACAGAAAATAGGAACCAGATTTATACTACTCAATTGCCAATTTCAAAATCGAACTGAAAGAAATCACCATATAAAAAAAATTAACCACCAAATTAAATCCAATTCAACAATCAATTCTGAAAATTTCGGAAACAATTTTATTGCTCAACAAAAAATTTAAACTCACACACACACAAGAATTTTCGAATCAGCTTGAGGCAAAACAATCCTTTGGTTTGAAGTAAGCAATGAATAAAAGAACCAAAAAAATGTAAGAACCCTAATTTATTCTTGTCAGCCGTCACACCAAAACGCATCAAAAATCAATCGAAAAGTCAAGACACTTGAATCGGATATCGCGAGAGCCTCGAAACTTGCGTTTCTTGGCTCTGATACCAATTGTAAGTCCCAAAACGATCCTTACACGATATCAACGATCAATCGAAGGTGCGGAATCCCGACAATTGATTGATTCAAGTATAATCGATAAAGAAAAACAATAAACACAATAATAAAACAAACCGATCAATGGAAAGCGAACTTGATTAAGCACAATCTGGTTGCAACACACTTGTAGAATTCGAAATTCTCCTTTAGAGAATTTCGATTACACCTTGAGAGACCACAAAACCAACAACCTAATAATGAGAGGAGAGCTTCCCTTATATAGGGAGTCTCCAACTTGCTAAACAAGACACCCTAAAAACCCTAATTACACATTAATTTCCGGATTTGACCATCTAGGCCCACTAAACTCCCTCTAAACACTTTCTAATTGAGCCCAAACATGCCTAAAATGGCCCAATGACCTAATATACCCATAACCCAACTCATTTTCACATATTCTAACACATAGGCCTTCAGAATACTCCGCCAAGTGATGATTTAATACACAAGCCACAAATCTTGGTCCTTACAAAGGTGACCAGTCAACGTTTTGTACCAAGACCGTGGGGCCTGATTCAATCCATACAGGGCTTTGTCTAGCTTGTACACATGGTAGAGATGTTCTTCATCAATAAACCCAGGTGGTTGAGTAACATACACCTCTTCGTCCATTTCTACATAGAGGAAAGTAGTTTTCACGTCCAATTGATAGACAGTGAAATTCATGTAGGAGGCATATGACAGAAAAACTCTTATAGCTTCCAAGCGAGAAACTGGTGCATATACTTCATCATAGTCGATGCCTTTTAACCTGTTTGTGCCCTTGGACCACCAAACTTGCTTTATTTCTGACAATGACACCATTGTCATCTTTTTTATTCTTATAAAGCCACCGAGTTGTGATGACCTTTTTATCAGCAGGCTTCTCCACTAACCTCCATACCTGAAGCTTTTAGAATTGGTTTAACTCTTCATGCATAGCTTCCACCCAGCTAGGATCTGTTAGAGCCATTGTGATGTTTGGAGGCTTTTGAGAGATAAAACATGAATACATGCAGTGGTTGATGTCCCCTTACTGACTTCTTGTTATCACCCCGGAAGCTAAAGGACCAATGACATTGTCCAAGGGGTGATATTTGTGGATCCTTGTTTCACCAACTGCTTGAACTGGGATTTCTGGAGGTAGATTTGCCTGCACGAGTTCTTCATTAGTTTCAGTATCTGCCTCTGCCTCTTCTTGTGCTTGAACAGCTTCTACGCATGGGTCTTTATTTTGACTCATCTTCAACTCTAACTTCAGCAGTTTCATTTACTGGTGTTGTCATCGTGTCAGAGGCAGGAACCAGAGATTTTGAGATGGTATGAGCAATTGATGGTCCTGTGATTGTTTCGTCAAAAAGTTCTTCAGCAATGACTGGATCCAATCCAAATGGGAGGAAGAATTGGTTGTAGTCAAATGCTTGTGTTGGACCCACTCCACCATCTGAGGGATTTTCTTCAAGCCAATCCACATTAGTAGACTCCATCACTCTATCGGTTGTTTTGTTGAAGTCCCTGTAAGCTGAGCTGGCAGAATAAGCTACAAAATAGCACTCATAAGATTTAGCAGCAAATTTTGGCAAATCAGTATTAACTAGAACAGTGCAAAGACATCCAAATGCACGAAGATGCCTAATTTTGGGCTTGTCATGATAGATCAATTGGTAAGGTGTCTTCTGGTGTCGCTTTTTTATAAGAAACCTGTTTTTCACATAACAGGCTGTGTTGAGTGCTTCTGCCCAGAACATGGTGGGCAGCTTGGAATCACATATCATTGTGCGAGCAGCTTCAATCAGTGTTCTATTGCATCGTTCCGCCACACCATTGTGCTGTGGGGTATACGGGGCAATATACTGATGCTCAATTCCTTTTCCTGCACAGAATTCGTCAATTGTCTGGTTCTTGAATTTTGTCCCGTTGTCACTTCTGATGGACTTCACTTTCAGGTTTAGCTTGTTTTCAATGAGCTTGATGAATGCTTTCAACATCTCTTCAACATCACTCTTCTTTGGCAAGAAGAACACCCAAGTGAAACGAGAAAAATCATTAGTAATAACTAAACAAAATGCACAACGGTTAAGGCTTAACATACTAACTGGACCAAAGAGGTCCATGTGAAGCAGTTCCAACACTGAGGAGATTCTATTGAATAATTTTGGCTTGAGTGGACGTTTGTGTTGCATCCCCTTAGCACATGTCACACATTTCTCCTTGATCATGAATTCTTTAATTGGAAGGTCTTTGACAAGCCCTCCTTTAGCTAGCCGATTCAAATTCTTCAAATTCGTGCGCCCCAACCGTCTGTGCCACAACTGAGCATGATTCACAGTTTTTTAGAAAGAAGACATGCCACCTCGGTTGTGGGGGCTTCTGCATGTTGAGGACATATGAGTTTCCATATCTTGGTTTACGTATCAACACCCAATCATCAGGGATGGAGTATCCAGGTTTTAGAATTAAGCATTCTTGTTGTTAAAAAGTACCGGATACTCCCGATCACAAATTTGTGACACACTCAAGAGACTGTGCTTCAGTTTCTCTACATAATTGACGTCATGGAAGCTGAGACATCCATTTCTGACTGTTCCTTTCTGACTTATATACCCTCCAACTCCTCCAGCGAACGACACATATCCTCCATCAAATTTCTCTAAGTCTTGTAGCAAAGATATGTCGCCCGTCATATTCCTGGAACAACCACTGTCAACGTACCAAAGGTTGTTAACAGTCCTCCTTGGTTGTTCCTGCATTCAAAGGAGATCATTTAGTTTTGGGTACCTAGGCCTTAATGGGTCGGGGTAAAGTTGGGGTGCCTTTGGTGGGAGTGAGTATGTCTTTATTGTGGACATTTCTTAGCCGGTGATTTTCTTTCCCAAGTACTTGAGGACCTTTTGGTGGATTTTTATTTTCATTTTTATTTTGAAATTTTATTTCTTGAAAATATTTGGAGTGTTTTTTATACACTCCAGTAGGCTTGAAAGACAGGTTTACAACCTTTGATACATTCCATGTGTCATCCTTCTGCCAACCAGTTGATTTTGACAAACCGACTGGTTTTGGATGGATGGGTGGGTTAGGAAAACTAGCATGTTTTGTGATTGACTTTGAAGATCCAACATGTTTTGGAATCCAGGTGGGTTTAAATAAACTGACAGACTTTGAGCCGTTTACTGATTTTCGAAAGAGTGACCCACTTTGCTACTGAGGTCAGTTTTTTGTTTGCTGCTTAGGTGACTTGGGCTTTTGATTCACTTTGTGTACCTATGGGTGTTGAGGCACTGGCTTCTACACTTTGGGGTTTGAAGGTGCAGACCTTTGTTCTGGGCCAACATGTGTTTTGCCCTTTGGGATAGGCTTCTGATGGATCCTCTTAGGATAAAAGGGCTCATACGGTCTGTGCAAGCAATTTCTTGCCACGTGTCCAGGCTTTCCACACACGTGACAAGATTGCTTCTTGGGATACGCGGGAGCCTGTGGTTGGTTTCACCCTGTGGATATCCAAGTCGGTTTTGAACAGTTCTTATGTTTCCAATGGCTTTTGCCACTTGGCTTAGTGGTCAAAATATACTCCTGGCGTATCGGCTTAAACTGGTCATATGCAGAAATAACTTTTGGGTACGGGACAAAATTATGAGGTGTGGCGTCCCTTACTTTCTGCACATTTTTCATAACATTTTCATTTTTAACTTCATTATTTTTCACACTAAACACACCATCAGTTGAGGGTTTGGGACCAGCAACCTGTGGTCCTAAGCCTCTTCTCAAGATTTTAACAGTTCTTAATGGTTTCAATGGCTTTACATCACACTTTCCAAAGTTAAAAGTACCACATTCGGAAGTTTTATCAAACAAAACCAATGTTTTCAAAACCGGATCGGAGAGCGAACCGGTGGTCTTACCGGTTCACTGGTCGGACCGGTCCAACCGGTCGGACCGGTCCAACCGGTCGGACCGGTCCAACCGGTCGGACCGGTTTAAGAACCGGATGACCTAATAATTATTTTATTTTAAAATTAATAAGGAAAATGTAAGAATAATAAATAAATAAATACAAGAAATAAAATACTTAGTTCACAAGTAAAACAGATTTAATATGAGAAGAAGAACTTTTAGGTTTAACCTAATCTTTATCTCTCGCCGGCGCCGCTCAAGACTCAGGTAGCTAACGTCGCCAATACCGGTTTCCTTCACTGCCGTCAGCGACAACCATAATTTCTTTCTCATCTTCCTTTAGATCTGCTTCTTCTACAACTGTTTCGTCCTCTTCTCATTTTAGACCTACTAATTCGACACCCATTTCTTCTGCCGGCGGTCTCCTTCGCTCCGATCTACAACCACCGCGTTGCTCATTCCAGATCCAAAGTATAACAAGGCCGGAAGTCTGGAACTGACGTAAAAAAGTACACTTTTTTTTTAAATCACGGTCCGATCGGGAGAACCGGTTTAGCGGCCCAACCGGAAACCGGAAAAACCGCCCGGCCCAATTGAGAGCGGTCCAAACATACCAAACCGGACCGCTTCACTCACTGGTTCCCGGTTCAACTGGTCCGGCCGGCCGGTCCGGTCCGGTCACGAAAACATTGAACAAAACAGACTCAGAAATTTTGACACGTATCAACAGAAGGTTCAAATTTTTTACAGTCAAAGTTTTTATAAAAAGCATTATAATTTGAAGACTTTGAATTCTTGGAACACTCCTTTAGATCTGTTACCCATGCTTCTTTATTACCTTTATTTTCACAACAAGTAGAATTGTCAGTAGAGTTAGAAACAGGAGCAGAGATTTTAATAGGACATACAGCAAGTTTCCTATCAAAATCAGCCTTAACGTCTACAGTAGTTTGAGAGGTTTTATGTTCAGAAGTCATTTGATGCATCAGCGGCATAGGTACCGTGCGTGTGGATTTTTCATACTTTTCATCTGACCCAAAACCTAAACCCGAATTGTTTTTAACATGCCTCATTCTGGCATCAGTGTTATAAAATAAGGAACTAGCTTCCATCATTTTAAAAACAATCTTATCATTACGCTCGATTTTAGTTTGAGATGTTCCTAATTGGACTCTAAGTTCCTCTACCTCTTTGGTTAAAGCTACCACTTTAGAATTAGCAACCTTAATATACGTGCTTTTATCGCTTACGTGAGTTTCTAGATTCCTAACATCTACCTGAATAGCCTCCTGCTATCTCAACTTGTTTTGTTTATGGGGGCTCTTTTGAAGACACCCATTTGATTATTACCCCATCGACAACTCAAATTATAAATGAACAAAGGGCACGCATGGCTCATGATGGCGTTGGGATTGTTCCAAACACATTACTGGTTGAAATGGAAAGGAAAATTTCTTTTCAAGTTACTCGACATGATTGCAGACGAAAGGTTTCCATATATGAGCTTTTTCTTGATGGTATTGTTCATCTATTTTCATCTGGTTTTTCATTACTGATAAATGAATCAAGTTTAATAGGTGCAATTGATCCCCAATCTGTAATCGATGAGCATCCTTCCTTATTATTTGGCATTATAATTCAAAATGGTTCATGGGTTACCACTACTTACCCCTTTACACGATTTGATCAGAATTGAAGTGTATTATTGGCGTGGAAAACAAGTTCATTTAGACTCTAAACACATTCTCATGCGATCCCGCCACAAAGTTGTGACTCTACACTCCTATTTGTATCATGTTAACCTCCAAGATCTTGACTTCGTTTCGATTTTGGCCGTTAAATTGGCATACTATAAGGTAGACAACCAAGTAATTGAGAATATGGCCTCGTTGCTCACTGACCTGCATAAACCAATTAAATATCCTTATATAAACAGAAGGAACTATGTCATGGCTTGTGCAACACAATGGGTTGGAGGTATTGCCAAAAGGAAAAATGAAGAGCTTTCCCGTGAAATTTTGTTGCCAAATAATTTTGGAGATGCTGATTTTGGAGATCACTTCTTATTTCGCATCAGAGGGCAGGTAACATTGTTTACTTTTGCAACATTCAAGTCCATTATTTTAGCTACGCAAACCCGATCTACAGCCCCATGTCACAACCAATCTAAACGTGATGTTACGACTATTATGGCTCACTTTTGCCTTGCATCATGTGCTTATCAAGCTGGTCTACAACTCCTTGCAGTAGCTCTTCGATGCTTTCTTAATAATGTGCTCATCCTTGTTAAAGTTGCAAAAGGGATAAGTTACCGCAACAACACATTTTTTATTAATATACTCACTAGGTATTTGGGTGCTACCAATTTCCAGATTGCAATAATGGAGCCCTTGCTGGCCTTTACTCACAAGCATGCGTTTTGCGATGATCCAGATGGTGTTGTAGGATATGTGGTTGTTTCGCCGAAAGCTCCACATGCTACTTAGGCTATGACAACATCAAATGCTGGTTCTATTGATCTTAAAGAATTTGACAATATATTTCCACTTGGTGAGTTGTTTGAAGTCAAATTTTTGGACCCGGTCATCACATGTTTTGCAGCACTTTGTGGCCTATTTCACTCCATGGGCCGTGTCACTGCTTTGAATGAGATTTTCATCCTGCATCTACGTTTGATTTACACCTTGAGGACAAGGTGTATTTGAAAGGGGGAGGTAATGTTATGAATCTGTACGGTGACCAAGGAAAGGCCCAACCGACCAGCCCAAACCCATGGCCTAACTAATCAACGATACAGTGAGAATCGTTGGATATAGGCTGGAGGACGACGAACAATAGGGTTATATATGATTAATGTTTAGTGAATTGAGTATTCTCTTCTCATCTCTGATCTTCTATCTTCCCATCATCTTCTGCAATTCCCACTGTTATCTTACTGATTTCTATTTGTAATCCTTCTATTATTACATTGAGTTCCATCAATTTATTATATAATTCGAGTAGTAATTTGGTTGTGTTCGTATCCATACACAACATTATTACTACACACAATTTCAGTCATGAAGCCTCTTGATGATGTGAACGACATGTGTTGGATAACGCCCCTCGGGAGGGGGGTGGGTTATGCTACACATAGCCTAATTATGAAGCTAAATGAATACACGATTAAGTCTTAAATACAATATATATATTGAATAGTTATATGTAAAACCGGTTCTGACTCGATTAATTCTATATATCCCTTTTAGAAGTTTGTTTTGTTAGAGACTAAACAACAATGGAAATCAACCCAAAATACTATATATATGGTTGATAAGAGTGCTTATTATCTATTCTATAAACCTATATCAGTTGCCCATAAACTTACCCATATTTAACTCAGGATATTGAGACAAGTCTTTGCTTTCGATGGGTAACATCTTCATCTAGTTTTATTATGTTATTTATTTATTTATTTTTTAATCTTTTTATGCATGAACCGGATCCCATGTAAAATCAGGATATAATTAATAGTGGTTGAAGAATAGAAAACCAAAATAGGGAGAAACCATATATAGATTCAATTTTATTGTTAATTATAGTGACGAAGCTAGGTGAAGTTGCTTTTTTTTTATATAGTAAAATTAATACACCAAATAACTAATTAGTGTAATTAAGTAGGTAGGTTGTTAGCACATGCATGCAGCTAGCGAAGATATAAGGGCACATAGTTGGGAGGATTTGGATCTGAATCCCACACAGAAAATGCGCTTGTACATCGCATCCAAGTCTTTGTCATCTCAGGGTAATGCCGGTCGATAACGTCTTTTAGGCTCTCAATCCTATTAATCCACTCTAGCCCTTTCTTCGTGTATGTTTCCGAGTTATAATTAGTTGTAAAAAACCGATCTGCTTCAAGCCTCCTGCAATCGATCGATCAGATGAGTTAAAATTTGTTAATTAAAATCATGCATGGTTAGCTAGCTAGCTTAATTAATTACCTTGAAGCAACGAGCACAAAGATGAAAAAAGCAGTCTCACAAATGGCGAAGCCTTTGATTTTTCTCTCGGCATGTATTCCTACTAGTAGATCAAGCTTCTCAACATCGTCTCCGTACACTTGATTCAGTGCTTCGATGAACTCTTGATCATCGGTCAGATCTTCCCATTTGCTAATGGGTATCATTAGCAAGTTCCTCCTGAACTCGTTATATCGAGGAACTTTTCTTTCTCTATCTCTATAAACTATTTAATATATTAAATTAACTTGTCAACAATTAATATGTTATGTACGTGTGTGCATGTATAAATAAACTCAAATGATCTATGTACGTAAAACTATATATATATATATATATATATATATATATAGGATAGGTTCAAATGAGAACTTTTTTATTTAAGAACTTTTAAGAACTAAATCTCAACCACTAATTCAGGTGGGACCACTATAATCCATGGAAATGTTTTTCATATATATAAACTAGTGACTTAGAATGGTTCTTTTTAGTTCTTAAACCCAATTGTTTCTCAAATGATCCTCTCCCTATATATATATATATATATATAGGGTTAGGTTCAAATGAAAACTTTTTGTTTTGAGAACTTTTGAGAACTAAATCTCAACCACATATTTCAGGGGAGACCACTACATTTCATGGGAGGGGGATACATGTAAATAAACTTGTGGCTCAAATTAGTTCTTTTTAGTTCTCAAATCAAATTGGTTCTCAAATGATCCTCTCCCTATATATATATATATATATATATATATATATATATATATATATATATATATAGGGAGAGGATCATTTGAGAACCAATTTGATTTGAGAACTAAAAAGAACTAATTTGAGCCACATGTATATTACATGTATCCCCCCTCCCATGAATTGTAGTGGTCCCCCCCCCCCCCCCCTGAAATTTGTGGTTGAGATTTAGTTCTCAAAAGTTCTCAAAATAAAAAGTTCTCATTTGAACCTAACCCTATATATATATATATATATATATATATATATATATAGGGAGAGGATCATTTGAGAAACAATTTGGTTTGAGAACTTTTGAGAACCATTCTAAGCCACTAGTTTATATATATGGAAATCCCTCCCATGAATTTGAATGCTTCCCCCCTGAAAATTAGTGGCTCAGAATGGTTCTCAAAAGTTCTCAAAAGAAAAAGTTCTCATTTGAACCTAACCCTATATATATAGGGAGATGATCATTTGAGAACCAATTTGGTTTGAGAACTTTTGAGAACCATTCTAAACCACTAGTTTATATATATGGAAATCCCCCCATGAATTTGAATGCTACCCCCTTGAAAATTAGTGGCTCAGAATGATTCTCAAAAGTTCTCAAAAGAAAAAGTTCTCATTTGAACCTAACCCATATATATATATATATATATATATATATATATATATATATATATATATATATATATAGGGTTAGGTTCAAATGAGAACTTTTTATTTTGAGAACTTTTGAGAACTAAATCTCAACCACAAATTTCAGGGGGACCACTACAATTCATGGGAGGGGGATACATGTAATAAACTTGTGGCTCAAATTAGTTCTTTTTAGTTCTCAAATCAAAATGGTTCTCAAACGATCCTCTCCCTATATATATATATATATATATATATATATATATATATATATATATATATATATATATATATATATATATATATATAAAGTTTATTACAGACACGCCATAAGTGTAGACATATAGACAGTTTTTTTCATCATTAGATTCTTGATTTAATGGTTGTGATTAATTTTCTTTTTCCTTTTTTTTTCTTCTTATTTAGGAAATTTCACATGTGAAAAAATATATAAAAAAGAGTTATTTAACATGTGAAAGTGTCTACAATAAACCTCACCCTATATATATATATATTTGAGGATACGTGAAACAAAATAATTTCTCACTTTTCAGTTTTAAAAGTTTTAACAATATAATATATAGTTGAAATGCAAAGTTTTTTTTTTTTTTTTTTATCTCATCTCTTGATATTTCTAAGACAAAATATAAACAATTTCGATTCATGCTTATAATCTAAACATACAAGTTACATAGAGAGAGAGTAGGGTTATACTAAAAGGTTTTCTCTTGAAGGGTAAGAAGTAATCATGCAAAAAAACGTACTAACAGACCATGAAAAAAAAAATCGCCAACACACTGTACAAAATTACACACTGTATCAGCTTGTTTCTACTCGTCGTTTTTTTAGAGTTTAGGATTTAGGGTTAAAGTTTTAGGTTTTAGAATTTATGTATTCATGTTCGTTCTTGTGTCTTTTCTGCTCATCATTGGTTTTTAAGATTTAACTTTAAGATTTAGAGTTTAGTGTTTAGGATATATGGTTTGGGTTCGGAACTCGATGAGTTGGTTTCAACGCTGATAGATTAAGTTCAATCAGATCAAGTTAATGAGCCGGTTTATAATTAAGTTTCTAAAAATCAATCATTTTTAGCCCTTTTTAATAAGGAGTCTTTTTTAGAATAACCCAACCATAACCATGTATGTGAAACCTAAAAAAAAAAGAGTTTTTTTATAAGTTTTTTTCATTAAAGAGAGTTTTCTCGTGTAATCGTCACGTGTATATACCTATAGAGAAATAGAATCAAGCAGCAACGTACGCACTTACTTTCTAAGGAGGCCATGTCTACTGGATTCTCTCTGTCTTCTCCATCGATGTCATGGGCAACAAGATTTCTCATCCACAATGGATAGTTCCACAATGTAACGGCTCCACAAGGTTGATGACCCATGGATACCAGCATCTTCTCCATACCAATTTTAGACAACATTTTTTCTCCTTCTTTTCCTATCATATCTATCATATTGAATCTGCATGCGGACAATAATAAACAAAAATACTCAAAAAGTATTATCATCGTCGTCTAAAAATGATAACAAATTAATTAAATCTTATCCTTCCTATTTAAATAGTTATTGGATAGAGTGGCAGCTTAAAAAAATCAATCAGTTATATATATATATATATAATGCACCGGCCAAATGAATGAATTAATTAATTTATGGGCTAGCTTACTCTTGTTGAATTTGTGGAGTGACCGATTTGTGTTTGGAATTGATGTCCCTGATGATTATTTTGTCTGGGAGTGTGGCGTGCATTCTGTAGACGCTTACGAACTCCTCCGTCAAAGAAAAGGGGACTCCATGATCTTGGGGCTTTTTAAGACCAACCAGTCCACTTAGTTCGGGCCCCAATATATTTCCGAACAAATCCTTAACTTTCTTCCCAAGCATGCCATACCTGCATACGTGGCCAAGTTTCTTTCTGATTTTTCAAACTTTAGTTTTTTCAACGTTTGAACAAATCAAACTTCTTAGACGCCTTATATATCGACATGATATCGAACTGGAACCGAATTATATATGAACTTGTTATTTTAGATTTGGTTCAATTTGAAAAATTTGAATCGAATTACTTGTATTAGCTGAACACCGCTTCATATATGGGGGTGATGCTAGATTAGAAAATGAATTTGTTATGTAGATACTAAAAAGCAACATACATGCATGCATCTCTTTAATTTCGTTCAGAATTAAAAAGAGAAAAAATAAAATTGATTCAAATTTTGGTTTAGTTACCAGTTTGTTCTCATTGCTGCTAATAAGGTATCAGTCTTTAGGAGTTCAACAGTCCAGTCAATTGTGTGGATCTTTGCAATCATTGCTGAAGTTATCAATCTTGCATGCTGGTACAGTTTCTCATCATCAAATTCTGGATAATGCTCCTGCATGGATGGATGGATGGATTCTTAATTAATTAAACCACTATGTAGCTAGCTTTGATCGAATTCTCTAATATGATATTAAAAACAAAGTACCTAAATATATAGTTAGTTTATGAAAACTGCAGAAAAACATATATTGATCTGGGTGCTTACTTTAAGCATATCACAAATAAGATTATGCTCTTTGACAAATAAGGCTTGTAAGAGGGAGAAACCAGCCCAACAGTTTCTGACATCTCCTGAAATGGGAATCCCTTTCTCATCATGTTCAAGAAGTCCATCCTCCCTTGATATCTTAAGCTTTCCATCTTTATACGCTCTCACCTTCACCATACCCGCTTCATTATTTCCATAGATTACACTTCCATCCCTGCACGTTCAATTCGTTCCTTGATCAATACGTACGTTGTTAATCCGGCCGTTAGATGCATAAATTACATATGTAGGTGGGTACGTACCACCATGGTGTCCTGGAATTAAGAAAGCCATCAGTAGTAGTAGTCTTGGTTTGATCAAGTGAAGATCCTGTAGAAACTTGTTTGCTCCTGTAAAACTTAAATGACTTCAATGGGCACCGCTCAGCCACCTCAGCCGGAGCTACAATTTCAACCTGCTGCCCAATCACGTTAATTAATTAATTAATTAATTAATTATGTTCATATGCATTCGTATATATGGTACGTTAATTAATTAAAATAATATATATATATGGTAATTAAAAGTGCCTGATGCGTGTCCTCCATATGATCAATCCAGTCGTGAATCATGAACTGTAACCAAGAGCAAGCTATCATGTTGAATTGCTTCCCGTTGTCTTCAAATTTCCTTCTTTCAAGTAACTTTGTCGCCACCACTGATGGATGGGGCTCCAGCAACTTCCATTTCCATCCCATGCATGCATTTAATTGATCGATTAGTTACTTACTTCCATCCATCAATGAATCAATTTTATTTCATTAAACTAATTAACTTCAATTCAAACCCTATATATATTAACACATTTGTTTTTCTTTCTATATATCTTTCCTTTTATTATATATATATACTATATATATGCTGGGTTGTGTTAAAATTTCAATACACAAATATATAGAACAAAGTTTCTCAGGAGTAAGCTGTAAGCAAACTAACATTATGATGATTTCGTTTATAAATCTTATTATAAATCATAATAATAAGAAGAAAAGTTCTTGAAAAGCAGAAAAGGCCCTACGTTTAACTATTTTTAACACCTTTTAGCCTTTGACTTTTTTTACTTATGAAAAAAATACCAAATTAATCATAATATAACAAATAGCATGAGGTAAATTAAAAAGTTTTTCCACTTGAGGCATTTAAATATGAAATCTCATTTACAAATAGAAGATTCCGGTGCTTGGGAGCCGCAGAAAGCTAGGAACGAACCGCAAAGAGGAGGTAACATGCATGGCATACAGTAGTGATGAAGGAGTAACAAATATATATATTAACTTAACTAAAGTAACAAACTAAATATATTAATTACCTTTTTTATAACCAATTAATTAATCCTCATGAATCAGCTTACCCCGAACTTGGATGCGGATGGAGGCATGTTCCGACCGAAAAATGTCCCTTGGCTGCCGATAACATCGTCCGTTGGATGGTTGTATTTACCATCAGCCGTCCGATGAGGATATTGTTGAACGTCATATTTGGTTCCGCTCATTCTTCCAACATGTAGGAGATTATACCTCCGATGCAACTGTCTTCTCAAAGCCAAATAACCCAACCCGATTATAACCGGTAGCCTATGCCATAACTCTAATTTGTCCACGCTATGCACAATCTACATATATATATATTATATATAATTAAGTATGTAACATGTTATTGAAAAACTATTTATCTTTGGGAGAATTGCATATTTCCCCATATTTTCAATGCTAATTGCATATATACCCATATCAAAAAAACAATTGCATATATCCCTTTCTCTAATTAAATGACAAGTATACCCTTGTCCAATTCGTATTGTTTATTAGGTTTCAGAAGAAAAAAACACTGTTCGTACAAGCAACAGTCGTTCTTCCTCTAATTCACAGGGACGATTTGTATTCTCCTTCCACAATTAATATATTTCCCTTTACCCTCTATGGTTTCTGTAGAAGACTTGTCTCCACCTTCTAAGCATGAGATTTTGGTTAATCGATTTTGGGCATGAGATTTTTGGTTTAGGGTTCTGGGCAAAAGAAATTTGATGATTCCATTTAATTGCAAAACAAGTACGTCGATTCTTTGAGTCACTTTAACATGCGATTTCAATCCACTTGCTTTTTTACGCTTTGATTTTCAGTTCAGAAACAACAGGTATGTCTATTTCTTGGGATTCTGAGAGCGGTTTTTTTTTTGGATTCTACGACTTTTAGTTTACTTGCGATTGCGATTTTCAGTTTACTTGTTTGTCGTTTGATTCTGCGATTTTCAGCTTAGAACCAACATGTATGTCGATTTTGGTTATTGATTCTGCTATTTGATTATTGCAAAAGAGGAGCTGATATACCTGTTTAATTTTGTTATATAATTTGGACAGAAGATAATGGTGGTGAAGTGCCATATATTTGTCATTATTTTCTTATTACCGAAGACTGGTAGTTTGATTTACAAGCTATCTGGTCTATGTTCATGCGTCATATCAAGTGGGAGTCCTGAAACTTTAAAACAACAAAAAAAACTATGGAACTGTAGAAAAACCAAAAAAGTTAATAAAGAGTTAAAAAGATAAATAGGTATATATGTAATTTATATAATTTGATAAGATTTAAGTAAATAAGGGTAAAATAGTCATTCTATAATTTATTTTTTATAAAACAAATTAAAATGGGTAAATTTGCAATATTTTTTAATTAGGGAGGGGATATATGCAATTGAATTTTTAGGATGGGTATATATGCAATTTTTAAATTTTATAAGGGGAAATATGCAATTGCCCCTTTATCTTTTCATTTACTTTACATGTTGTACAGAACTCTTATAATATCGTGTAACTAGCTAGCTAGTTTTTCTATATTTACGATTGAGAATTCCTATTTGGAATTGTGGAGTTTGATTATGGACTTTAGAGCTTGGAAGTTCGAATATTTTAATTGTTAGTTTATGATATTAATTTGTAAGTTAAATGATTAGTGAATATGTTAGCATTATTCTTGTCATCTAATTTTGAACTTTGAATCATTTGAACAATTTAAGTTTCTTTTATGAATGTTACCATTAGACCACCCACATCGGTTGAGGTACATACGTCTGCCACGTCACGTTTTTCCCACATACCACAAAACCTACTTTTTTCCACATCAATAAAATACCCGTACTTCCTCACATACCACCCTATTAAAAAAATAAACTACAAATTATGTGAGGGGAAAAACTTAAAAAAAAAAAAAAAAAAAGGTTGGTACGTGAGGGTACGTAGGCACGTACGTACACCACCAAAAAAAAACCCACATCAAAGTATCCCATGTACGTGAAGGCCACGTAGGCCACGTACCACATCAAGAACCACCGATGTGGCCAGTCTTATGAACCTTTCTCTTTATCATTTTGTTGGTTACTTTATCGGATCAAATTCAAACCAGATCGTTCAGATCTATTTTGATTTCGAATCGAATTTTAAAAAAATTTAAATATTAGAAATTTGATTTATTGAACGCACTATCTTGATCTATAATACAAGGGTACAATAAAAGATGCACCAAAACACATATAGACACCATGTGTGTGTATCTCTCTCTCTCTATATATATATATATATATGTGTGTGTGAAGGGGGGGGGGCTCATTTGACAATTAATTGGTTTTGAGAACTTTTAAGAACCATGTTAATCCCCCCATGAATTTTTTGAGTGATTAAAAGTAAAAACAAGTCCTATTGTTTTTTTAACTATAAAAATCACAACACTTATAACTTGTAGTATTTTAACTCATAACTTTTTTAAGTAAAAAAACCAGATGTTCACCATCAAAATATATCCGTATGACAACTCCTAGTTGTTATGAAAAGCAAAAGAACCCTTTTCCCCAACTATTTAAACATATATAACAAAATAGTGTTTATAAAATTGATAGTTATCGTTAATTTTTTTTTGTCACAAGTATGATTGTGTAAAAAAATCATTTTTACATGTGAGGAATAGTTCCCACTCTTAAAATGTTCATAATACTCACCTATCACTTTTTCAATCTTTCATTTTTTTTTGTCACATCATCACCTCACATTTTTACACTTTACCTCCACAATACCTACACCACACTAACCTTTCACTTTTTTATTATTAAAAAATCAAAAAGAAGAGAGAGATAGAGAAACATGGTGAAAGGAGGAAATATGAGCGGGCACCATGATCTTCTACATTTGGTACGGCACTACACTAGGTGCAATGGTGGCACAACACTTTTTGAAGCAAGCTGAGATCCACCGTGGGAGCATTGTGTTCATCCTTATAAAATGTAGAGTTTTTTTTAACCCTTTCAAATATAAATAACTCTAAAAAGTGTATAGAGTAATTTCAAATGTGAAATAACTGTATTTCATATGTGAATTTCACTGAAAAGATAAAGAAAAAAAAATGAAGCAAATAAATTAATCATGGCAAGGACTCATAAGGGTATCTGCGATTCTACACTTTTTAGAGTATCTATAATTTATGTATATATATGTATGTATCTGTGTGTGTTTTTAGAAAGAGAGAGAGAGAGAGGGAGCTAACATAGAAGATGATTGTGTCAAGTAAAGACATTTTGGCAATGAGAGGCTGTAGCTGTGGATGAATGAAAAATAAGGAACGTAGTGCTGCAAACTTCATCTTGATGGTGCGTGAATGTTGAGTTGAAGTTTGTGGGGGTTTTTGGAGGATATTTGCTAGCTTATAAAAGCATATAGTTTTGGTAGGCCAACATTAATTAATGAATGTACTTTTGGGAACTATTTCTACGCTAACCTATATTTGAATAATAATTCAACTAACTTAAGTTTTCCAAGCCTACAATTGTTTCTCGAACAAGCAAAACACATTAATTTTGTTGCTATATATATATTTTTTAATATTATATATGCTTGTGTCCAAACATTACCAACATTAAGTTTAGAAAAAAAAGTTAATTACCCGGATGCTCCATGTGTTTAGGCTATATTAATTGCACTGGTTGTTTATACATTTCTAAAACTACATTGATGATCCCCAATACTTTGTTAGATGTTACACGAGTAGTCCTTGTCACGAACGGTAATTTTTTTAAAAGAGCAAATACCCCTTTTAAACTGTGTTCAGGCCGATATTACACCGGTTGTACTGGTACGTTGTTTCATCCATGACAAGGACCCAAAAAGTCAACCCCTATTCATGACAAGAACCATAATGTCTAACGTCTAACAAAATATTAAGGATGACCAATATAGTTTTAAAAAGATAGAGACCATTAGTACAATGACTTAAACACAAAGACCAAAAAATATTTTATATCTTCGCGAATAAACCCAACACCTCTTAGATTATGATATATGCTTAATTGTATCATGTGTCTAAAACCAAATTGGTATAGATTTGTTTTATTACAAGTAGTAATATAAATATAATAATTACTAAAAGAATGTGGTAGAAAAAATATCCATTTCAATGGCATAATGTTTCTTAACATCAAAAACATATAGGTTACGGCTAGCTTTGTTATTTCTGGAGACCTAAAAAAAAGTTGAGAACATGAAGAATTGGAGTCCAACACGTTCCTTCACCCACCCACCACAAACATTATGTTTGTTGTAAAGTATAATTTATATTCTCTAAGGATTACAAACGGAATGAATACGAATTGGAGTTTCTTTTCAAGAATTTGTCGATGTGATCTGATAATTACAAATTCAGAAGAATAATAAACCGAAGAATTTGATGTGTTTATATAAACTAGTTAGATTAGATAATTATAATTAAGTTGTGTATACCGGTGTGGTGTGGTAATTAAGTTGTGTGTGGTAAAAGAAAATATTATAATTTGATGATAATTAAGTCGTACTGTGCACTGGTGTGGTGATATAAAGGTCACTAGAATGTTATATATCGTCACTCGTCACGCAGGATGTGGTGTGATAGTGAAAAGATATGCAATGAGCATCCTGAATAATCCATGTTTTCTCTCATGTCATTTATACACTCATTGAATGCACTTCACATATGTCTCTTTATGTATCGTTTAACATACAAATCAATTATACCTTCCACATAATATCAAATCAATAATAAATATAAATAGTAAAATAATATCACATAAATAATAACAATAAATGAAAAAAATAATCTCACATAAAAAGTAAAAATAAATGAAAAATAATATCACATAAATAAGAACAATAAATGAAAAATTAATATCACAAAAAATTAAAAATTAATGAAAAAAATATCACAAAAATAAGAACAATAAATAAATAATGATATCAAATAAATAATAACAATAAATATAAAATAATATCAAATAAAAAAAAAGAATGTAATACATTTACAAAAGTGGAATAGAGTGTCCCGAGTTGTCCGCCATCTTCAGCTATTCATCCCATTAGGCTATTAATTACTAGCAGTTCTATACACCAATTGACGAATCAGAGACGTGCATTTTTACAAACATGTGAATCCTATTTACCTCTTTAATAAATATGTCGATTTATCGGGGAAGTAATCTTTAATAAGTAGTTTGTTAACATCATCACGATCCTACATAACATGGGCTTGTCTTCTAACCCACACTTGAACTTTCACCTTCATGAACAACAACGTCCAACACGACCCTAACCACAACAATAAACAACTCGTTTTCCTCTTCTTTGAAATCACTTGAAGAAGATGATGAAGATACGATTTCCTCCATTTAATTGAGAGAATTTTAATAAAAAATGGTTTAGATGGAGAATAAATTTATATATTTAGGTTGGATAATGGTTGGGTAACTGATATATACAAAATAATTTAGTTTTCTTTTTTAAAGAAAGTGAGCGATTGAAGACTGCCCCACTAAAAATCCTTTCGCCCTCCGTTGACCGTTGTTCTCATCACGGGAGTACCCAAAACGTCATTAGGAATGGTGTGCAATTAGGAATGGTGTGCGAGGTATATTTAAGGATAAAGGGTGGGTTGGGCCTTGAGCCCCTTGCTGATATAATTCTATGCCTTCTAGCTAAGTGGTGGGGGCGTTTCTGCAAGGAAAATGATAGCTTATGGCGTAGAGTCATTGTGGGGTTGCATGGCATGCCGAGGGGGTTGTGGCCGGTTCCTGTTAGGCCCGCATACTCAGGGGTTTGGACGAATGTAACAAGAATCAAGAGGGCTTTCGATGATAAGAATGTTGACTTGTTTGAGGTGTGCAGTTCTTTAGATGGTACGTTCTCTGTCTCCTTGTTAAAGGAAAGAATCCACAGTCATATTCAGGAACCGGAGCGTACTCTTGAGTGGAACAAGATGGTGCCGATCAAAGTTAACGTTTTTGTCTGGAGGGCTCAGATGGGGAGGATTGCTACGTTTGATAATCTGGCTCGGAGGAACGTCATAAGGGGATCGGGCTTATGCCCTTTGTGTGGTCAGGTTGACGAAACGGTTGATCATTTGCTCATCTCCTGCGAAGTCGCGGCAATAGTCTGGAGTATTGTGTCGGATTGGTGTGGCATCCCCCCTTTATTTGCGTTCTCTATTGATGACCTGCTGGGGAGTCATGGTGTCACAGGGGTGGAGAAAAGAAAGAGCAAGTCTGTGTAGGCGGTCATTTTTGTGACATGTTGGGTGCTTTGGAAATCAAGGAATGAGGTGTCTTTTAACCAAAAAACTATCACTGTGGATGGCATCATACAGGAGATAAAAAGTTACTGTATGCTTTGGTGGTTGAATAGCAGGTCTAGTGTTGGTCTTGTGAATGGTCATAGGCTAGTTTAGTCTATGTTGTTCCTTCTCCTGGTGTAGGGGGCTGAGGTGTTGTGGTCCAGTCCCTTGGCTGGATTCCTGTTTTTTCTTCCTGCTTTGTACCCCCCTTTTTGTCTTTTTGGTGAATGTTGAATGAAGTTTTTGCTGTTCAAAAAAAAATCACGGCCCATCATAGACTGACTAGATATGGCCTTATGAATTAGATTAGATATCTAATTTGACCAATCAAATAATTATCTATTAAACAATAATTATGAGATTTATGTTGAATGCATTTTACTTGAATTACGGTTTCATTTATTTAATCAATAAAACCAAATAACCTTCACTTGGATTTAGTTAGAGCATTCATAGTCCATTCCTTATAATGTGTGTGAGTGAAAACTGTAAAATTTGAGGTGTAGTTGTGAGTGGTTGTGAGTGGTTGTGAGTAGAGGAGAGGAAAATATTTGAGGAAAAATTTGGTAAATCTTTATATTTGAGGAAAAATTTAATAAATCTGTAACATTTGAGGTTTGAAGATAGAGAAAATGTAATGATAAAGGTATTAAAAAATATTATTTAATTGTGGTTGTGAGTTGAAGAGAGAGAAAAAGTAATGATAAATATATAAATTATAGGGATAAGGATAGGAAATAGGTGCTCTTATTAGAACCTAATTTGGGAAGGAGGTTTATGGAATAGTCTATAAATATGTGAATACGGATCTTTTATGCCATAATTATTCTTTCAAGTTGGATCTTTTATGACATAATTATTCTTTCAAGTTAGAGATTAATTCCAAACTCCTAATTGTCTCCCTCCCTCTCTCAATCACGATCTGCACTAGTTCAACCACCACTCGTCATTGCCACCGCCGCTCGTCACTTACCGCCCTAGCCACTGCTGACAGTCGCTGCCCTCCCGAAGCCACTGTCGAATTTCTGTTTTGTCAATTACTAGCCAAATCACCAGTTCGGTTTTGGTCTATTCGATCCAATCAAGAAACTGATTTAATTGGTTTAATTTGGTTTATCTTGTCAGGCTCTAATGAGTCATTTTGGATTGGATCATAACTCGAGTTCTTGGACACTCGATTGTGATTTCTTGCAGATCAAGAAATCGAATAGATATTCAATTTTAGGGTTTGTTCGTGTTATTCCAGATCTAGCGACCAGATCATTGTTGTATGGTGTCTCTACCTTCGACCACATATTCTGTATCAGATCTGTAGTGCGTGCATAAAGTACAATTCTAAACACATGGTTGTGTGTTTATTGTTCTCAATTAATCTTTTTGTAACTGGACTCCTGGTGGGCAATCCATGATCGGGATCGCATCCATCCGTGCACAATTTCTACTTTTCTGATCTGGTTTAAGATAGTGCATGGAAATCCCAACAGTTGTATTCAGATCCACTTTTACAAACATTAACAGAATCGATAATTACCATCTTGTTTCAATTTTGTCAATTGTTTTATTTGACAAAAAGATTGCACCATTATGTTTATTAAATATATCATGTTGCTTATCTTGAATTAAGCCATAGACATGTTTGCAATGAATGATTGTTTTAATCCTAACCCACTTTGTTACACTTAATACATCCAACTTTTAGTTTAAATGTGTCAAAATGGCCCAGATGAACTCTAATATACTAAAAGTTGGATTTGTAAAGTGTATCACATTGGGTTCAGGTCATTTTAACATATTTGGGCTAAAAGTTGGATGTATCAAACCTATTTGACTCGTTGGAACTATAATAGTCATAAATGATTTAGCTTTTAGCTTAAATTAGTCAAAATAACCCGAGCCCACTTTGTTACACTTAATACATCCAACTTTTAGTTCAAACATGTCAAAATGACCCAGGATGAACTTTAATAAACTAAAAGCTGGATGTATTATGTGTATCAAAGTGGGTTCGAGTCATGTTGACACACTTGGACTAAAAGTTGGATATATCAAGTGTATTTGACCCGTTAAAACTATGATAGACTTAAATGATCTAGCTTTTAGTTTAAATGGGTCAAAATGACCTGAACACACTTAATATACATCCAACTTTTAGCTTAATTGGTCAAAATGATAAACTAAAAGTTGAATTTCTTAAGCACAACTTTCACAATACTATTTGTATGAAAGTACGTTCAGTTCAAAATATAGTTTTGTTTTAACCGTACATTATTTTGTAGGCTCAAATTACAAATATGTTCAAGGACCCGACTTTTCAAGCACAACTCTCAGAATAATATATGGTTTTGGATGAGAGAACAATTGTAGGCGATGAAGACGATGATGTGTATGGGTGGACGAATGACGATATCGCCTAACTTAGCTAGTTATATGTTTTATTTGTTAGTTTATATGTTTAACTTATAACTTAGCAAAATATTTAGAAAACTCAATGTTTATGTACTTAATTTTATCATATTTATATATGAAAATCTTAGCTTATGTATATATGTATGTATTTATTGTTGAAGTCTCAAGTTTTTATAATGTATGTATTTGAAAAAACTAGAAACGAAGAAAATACAAAGAAAAATATGTTTTACGGGATAGAAAGTATTAGCGTCGACGCCCATTAGCGACGACACATAGGCAATAGCGACGACACGTGGGTCATTAGCGACGTGGCAGTAGCAGCGATCATTAGCGACGACATCCCATAGCAATAGCGGCGACCCCTTTGCCACTAATGCTCATATTTTTGCAGTGATAGTTACAAGTATACCCCTTTTACTTTAAAAATATTCAACCATCACCCTCATTCTTTCTTCCAATTAGATTTGTCAGTATTAAAATACTATTAAATTTTAAAACTTCTAAAAATATTTTCATGTTTTAATAGACTCTTAGTATATTTGTTATTTTGGAACAATTATTTATGTTTAAGTATATAATTTCATACATATAATTTGATATTTTTTATATTTTTGTATAAAAAAATATGATTGTATAAAAAAAATATGATTCGGCTCCTCCCTAGAAATTCCAGGAGTCCCTCCAAGGACCCCGACCGACGCGAGTCCGACTTCCACAACCTTATACTACGTATATGGTGCGTACACTTGCATGTATGTTGTGTAGTGAATAAAGGTAAGCTATCATTTAATAAATTTAAAACTTAAAAGTATGCAAAAATCCCAACAAATTTATATAACGCATGTAGCTAGAGGTGTACATTTAAACCGGTTTGCAAACCGAAACCGGGTTTTAAACCGGAACCGGTTCGAGATACAAACCGGTTTTAAGCAAACCGGTTTGGTTTGTATATAAACCGGCGGTTCTTATTCGGTTTGACATTTTCCTTAGTTCAACCGGTTCCAAACTGAGTTGTTTCCGAAACCGGTTTTGGAACCGGTTTCGTGAAACTAGCGGTTTGCAAATTGCACCCATTTATTACATGAGATTAGCTATTGGTAAGTGCAATTAACTACATTTTCAATCAATCCTTGGTGCCATTAATTACAATTTCAAACAATTAGTCGTTGCTTATATAATGTAGTCGTTAATTGCTTTTTTATTTTACAATTTACTAATTTAGCCTTAAAAGTTAACATAAATACTTGATATACGAGTTCTTTTTTCTTGTTGTTCGGCCACTTAATTATTTTTATAATTCATTATTATCTCACTATTTCTTTTAAGCTTTGATTAGTTGATTATTTGAGAGTTAAAAAAACGGTTTTTTTACAAACCGATTCAATCCAAAGCGGTTTCAAACTGACCCGATTTGGTTCTGTAGGGTTAGGGTTTTGTTGCTTTAAACCGATTTGTAACCTGAACCGATTTTGACCAAACCGGTTTTAACCAAAGTTGACCATTCGGTTTACAACCTGAACCGGTTTGTAAAAAAAACCGTTTTGTACACCTCTACATGTAGCACACTCACTTCTACCATATGAAAACCCAGCTCTCCGCCACCCTCCTAGTCCTGCCGACTCCCGCTACAACTTAAAAATGCAGGGTGATCTAATCATTTCTTAAACAGTTATCTATTATCCAGAACCAAATCAGACGGTTATGACACTAATAAATGATATAAAATGTATACCAAAGTTAAGATGTGTCTCTCTCTATATATATATATGACGATAATAAATGTAACAAATTAAATACATGTATTCGAGCTAGCCGATTTTACATTTCCCCCTCACAGATAACTTTGTCCACTTGACATAAATGTTAACCAATAGTTGAATATATACATACATATATATATTCATTTGCAAACAGATACATAATAACAATAATAATTTCGCTTAAGCATGATAAAGCATACCTTGTTTGGGTATTCGACGGCTAAATAAGCGGTCTAAGATGGCTTGTGAGCATGGGCTTTATTTTGGTAGGTTGCAGACATTACTCGCAATTGATTTGTTATTTCAGTGAAAGACGGCCTCACCACAGGATCTGGAGCCCAGCACTGTTCCATCAGCCTTCTCCAATCAGGATCGCAATCACTTGGAACTGTAGGTCTAAGGGTGTTATTCACAATGCCTCCTGTGACAAATTGAAATTATTTAACAAATTAAGCATCTAAGTAGAACAAGAAATTTACTCCTGTGCGTAAATATGTATAAATAGTACAAGTGGCAACTTTGACCTGTTAGATCGGTTGTGTTTTATCTATAACGGGTCAAATGAGTTGAATGTCATCAAACATAATGCACCCAGTTCCTAAATCCCCTTATTCAATTTGTACAGGATAATGTCATGTTTCATGTTGATTTAAATCCCCTTATACTTTTATTAAATAGTTACTGATGTGGCATTGTATATTACAAAAAATTAGCATACATGGTATCTCATTTAACATGGTGGTTAACAATTTGACATGTTTTCTATTATAAACTATAGATCTTTATAATTAATTTTTATAAGTGTTAATATTATTATCATTAGTACTATATTAAATGATGCTAAAGATTTATCTAGTCAACAAAGTTAAAATATATTTTTAACGTGGCAATATGGGTGATCTGGTAATGGTTTATTTTGGTATAGTTCTAAACAGGACAGGTAGGATCAGACTGACCGGCATATACTTATTTGTCCATTTTCAGAACTAATTAAGACTAATAATAGTTACAAAGAATAAAATCTCCTAATTAAAAGAGTGAAGAGGTTGAATGCATTAAAAACAGACATTGAGTGGCTATCACCCGTTACCATTTTAGCTAGAAGAATTTTTTACTCACTTGAGATGAAACATAATCCAAATCAACCCACTCATAAGTAAACGGGTTAAAATTGCCACCTTTATATTATCAAAAGTAGAAAAATAAACACTAAAAATTATAAAGCTAAAGGAATGACAAAAAAAGAATGAAGAAATCAGACAAAGCCCACCTATGATTGCACCATAGTGCATGTTAGCATACGGCTCTTCACGAGTAAGAATCTCCCATAACACAATCCCATAAGAGAAAACATCAACCTGTTATGTTGCATAAAAAAAACAAACAGACAATTAAAAAACAGACACAAAGAAAAACAATTTTTGTTACATAAAATACATAAATGAAGCTGTAGACGGATATTTTTGCCTTTTCAGAAACTTTATTGCTGCCACCATTCAGTAGCTCTGGAGCCATCCACGGCAGGGTTCCCCTAACTCCGCCTGAAACCAAAGTGTTCCTCTTTATTTTTGACAGCCCAAAGTCACCTACCTGCATATGAGTGAACTTAAAATGTCATTCAACGATACTAAAAACGCAACCAAATACATTATAAAGCATAATATTTCATGTAATAACCTTGCATATAGGGCGTGAAGAATCCTTCATATTAACAAGAAGATTATCACATTTCAAATCAAAATGCACAATGTTCTTGGAATGCAAATACTCCATTCCAAAGGCTGCATCCATTGCAATTATAAGCCTCTTCCGGTGATCAAGATGCCTAAAAGTCATATATGTGTTAGATGAAATAAATAACAGAAAAAAAAGATGCAGCATTAATATTTTGTATTGGAAAGTATTACCTATCTTTGCGAAGTAAGACATGCCTTAGTGAGCCATCAACCATGAACTCTGTGACAGTAGCTAATGTTGCATCAGGCCCATCTTGTACTACACCATAAAATGCCATTACATTTGGATGATGAAGCTTTGAGAGAATTACAGCTTCTCGCCAGAACTCTACTGTCTAGAATAAAAGGAAAAAAGCATAAATATCAAATGAAAAGCGGAGTCATCTGATTCAAGGACAAAAAATATCGAAGCTCAAAAATGAAAAATAAAGTGGTAATCGCATGAGGTGATGATGGGGAGACTTGTTGACCAAGAGGTCACAAGTTCGATCCGTGGAGCCCCCAGGTTTTACCACAGTGGACCTTCGGGAGTGGACCTTCGGGCGGTGGGTTTTCCCTGGGATGAGCTCAACTGATGTGCTTGGGCTACCCAGCACATGTGAGAGTATGGCTATGCCCTCTGGTCTCCCGGGTGCGAGCGCCCTTTACGCCAATAGGGTTGCCTTGGGTAGCCGGGCGTTAATCGTTTGCCATCCAAAAAATAATTGCATGTAGACTAAAACCATTAAGCATAGCTGCTATATACAGCTTTCTTTAACTGGGAGCCTGTAGTTAGTTATGGTCATTTAAAACTTTGGATGTGCTTCGGAAAGCAACTTTGTCATTTTGAATTATCAGAATCAGATAATCAATTGTAATAAGACAGACTATAGAGAATAGTGTTTGGATGTGCTTTTGATATTTAAAGTTGTAATAGTCAGCTGGGTTGAGCGTTTGACATATTCTGATCATTTAAGAAAATAATAGATAAAAAGACCAAAAAAGTCATTCTTTTGAAAAAAGAAAAAAAAAAGGAGATGTCTTGTGAGATGGGACTAAAAGTCTCCCAAATCAGGTCAAAAGAATGGATGATTAGGTAATTTTATTTTACGCCATTTGATAGTCGATTTTGTTGCAGCTGGTATGGAATAATTAACAAAAATTAGGAACATTTTTGTCAAAGATTAATAAATAAGATGTAAATGACACTTACTAATCTTTCTTGTTCAGATGACCGGCCTGCAAAGCAGCTTTTCTTAATGCGTTTGATTGCAACATCCGTTCCCCTCCATTTGCCATGATAGACGGTACCAAACGTACCAGAACCGAGTTCTCTTAATTCCTCAAGATCTTCATTTCTTATAATCTGCACCAACAACCACATAGAAACTACATTAATCTTTCATAACCTTACCTCTGATACTACAACTGATGGCATTTTAACAACTTTGATGTGGGTTATACCTGTAAAGAACTGATATCAGGATCACCTAGAGAAAGATCAATAGAAGGTAGCCCATCATTCATTGTCTCAACCTGCATGCATAAAGTTGTCAATTAAAAGTGGCACGTCTTTTACCATTATTACTTATGTATGGATTGATTGGGTTTTCAAATCTCAAACAGCTTAAATAAAAATATTGTATCTCAAAATGGAACTGGTGAAACATGTTAAAAGTGCTAAAGTGTATTTTCAAGGTATACAACCTCCTAAGTCGTTTAATTTAATTATTTAAATTAGTATTGTACTAAGAAAATTATGATCACATTTAGTTGCATCAAATATCATGGGATAACATATGCATAACCCACCAAAGTATTCAGAAGACACTATGGCCAACCAAATATGAAAACATTACAGACCACCAAGTATAAATTTGGCTTTGTTATATGCGAATAAACTTTGCTGATTTAGGGTTAGTATATCAGATTGGGTTTATTCTTATTCTAATTATGGATATAGAAGGTATTACACATTTATATTATCTTAAGAATGGCGACTTTATTGTCTTTTTACAGTTTATTGGTACGTTTTTGGCCAGAACTGGCATAACCAAACAAATATGATACTTGGGTGGCCTAAAATGTTGTTTTTATATTTGGGCTGCCAACGTGCAATGTTTTCGGTACATGGTTCGCTTATGCCCGCATTATCCCGATTATACTTGATTTTTTTTAATGTAAAATGTAGGTGTTTTCAGTTGAACACAACCTGAACTATTAATAAAAAATAAAAATAAACCATCACCTCAACGGTTGACCATACATAAGTAGCAATGATAAAAAAAAAATACCTCATACTCTGAGTCTGCCATTCTCAAGTTTTCTGCCAGATCATCAAGCTGCATGCCCTCACTATTTTTCATCGCTGAAGGATTGTAATGTGGTTGCATAGATGTGGATTCTGAACCATGAACTTCTTTTCCTTCATCTTCAACGAAAGTGTTTCGGGAATCCATGTCATCAGGAAATTGTGAAACATTATAGCCAAGTGAGGCTTCTTCTTGAGCATTATGAAGTTTAGATGAAAACACACGATGATCCTGGTCAATAAGAGAAACATCCTTATCCTGAAACTCATTTTGTGCTAATTTCTGAAAAAACGACCAATGTTTAGGTTCATGATTTGCAATGTTCATGCTCAATCCAACAGCATCTTGTGGTAGAACGCCAATTCCTTGTGAATCTTCGGATATAGCTCTTGCAAATACATCAGATAAAAAATCTCTGGGAAATCGATCATTGATATCAATCAAAATGGCTCCTTGCTCTGGCCTGGAAACACTCCCAAAAGTTTGATCACCGCCAGTAGCACCGCCACTAGCTGCAGGAGCACGATAGTCATGGTGCTTCGCTTGTGATCCAGTTTCTGATGGTTTATCAAACTTAACTTTCTTCTCAATCATGGTAGTTTCTGATACATTACCGGAATTTGGAACCAAAACGCTGTTGACACTTGATGCCTCATTTAATTTTTCATTGTTGACTAATCTATCATGGGTGATTTGAGGGGGTATATCTTCAGTATGTAAACTTCCAACCGACTCTGAGATTGGGTCAGCATCAGATTGTAAATGTGTAGCAAGCAAATGAGATCCGAGTGAATCGTCTGACTTGGTCAACCTATTTTTCTCCATCTGCCCACGTGGAATTCTCTCAGAATGATAAACCCGTGAAGGGGGTTCAAGGTAACTCAAATCAATAAGATCAGACCCCGAGTTATCAGGACCCACAGCACTGCCAGCTATACATGAATCACTGCCATTAGATGTAACAACTTTTGCATGTGTCTGGTCTTGATTCCTGTCTTCATTCATTTTAGGTTTTGGAGGAAGCTTTCCCTCACCGGATATGACAACTGTTGATGCCACGTCATCTCTCGAGGTTCTAACATTAGTTTGTTTAATTTCTTGCTTCATAGAGCTGTCACCCTTCAGTTTTTCCTCCTTTTGTGGAACAGAAGTATCTAGATTGGCTTCTCCATGATGCATCTGGTTACGGTTTCCATAAGCATTTGATGAAACATTGAGGTCAACAAAAGTAAAAGGTGGTGTGTTCCTCTCAACATTCTGGCCATCAAGATCACTCAGATTATTAGCTGATGATGTCATCAAACCATGCATACCCGATTCCTGTCTTGAACCCATACCCATCCCGTTTACAGCAACCACAAACTGAAATTCGTTATCACCACCAGAATTGACATGAGTGAAACTAGTATCATCTAAATCACTTACAGAAAATAAAAACAATCTAAGCTTCTGTGACCCTTCACCTATGCCTAAGAAGCTACATTCCTCCATCATATTCTGTATATCTTCATCACAAGAAACGGAAACTAGAGCATCAAGATCCTCCCCAGGAAGCTGATATTTAATTGCATAAGTTTCGATATAAATTTCTAAAGCTTTTTGGCGTAATTCATGCCAAAATATATCTTTTCTTATGCGAATAATTCGTGTACTTCCTCCAACATATCTTAGCTTTCCATCACTAGGGCGTGGTAATATTTTACCACCAAAACTACAAAGAATTTTAATCTTTGATGAGCTGTCTGATCCACGTGAACTGTTCAAATCTGATGAAGTTTGGTAGTTATTTTCAAAACGGGTGGAACCCCTTTCTACGATATTTTTCATGGAAATATCCGACCCACTTTCTGATCCTGTATGACTGATGCCTAAAATGCCTTTTAGTTCCAGGTAGCCAGGTGTACGGCTGGGATCGACGCCTGCAGGGTATTGGACAAATGGCATCCTAGGATTTACACGGTCCCGCATAAATTCTAGAGCAAATTCTTCACCGGTCCTGATCGAATAATTCAACACAGGTTTTACTGAAGGAGGTCTAGAGTTTGCATTTTGGAAGTTTTGAGATGAAGGTATAGATTCGATACTCTCATGCTGAACTGGATTGTATTGAATATGGTTGTCGGAATTTGACGGTTCCATTGCAGAACTATTAATTTAGACTTCTCTTAAAAGTCAATATCAATTGTGCCAAATCTTGATTTCAGAATACCATGAAATTTAGATGGGATTTGTATGGGGATAACCCATGCTTGAATCTACAATATCAGAGTAAATGCCAGCTATATACAGTTCACAATGAGCATAAATTCTGAGTGCATAGATCTGATGAAGAATACTGAGGATGATCTAAAAAGCTTGGAACCTTTAAGAAAAAGAATAAATCAATAACATAACAGCATTTATCAAAATCACGTGTGAATCAAAATAGTTGAAAAAGTTTACATTACATTGGTGCTTGCTAATCGATCATGTATCAAACAATTTACATCTTATGTTTAACAAAGGTGGTTTAAGTTCAGCAGACTTGCACATTCTCACTATAACTTTTTGATGATGCAGGACAATTAGGTTAAGATAAATACGAACAAAGACGACTTGCATAACTTGATCATCCATTTTTAGCATTAAAATAACTCTGCAAGATGCAAACTTGACCAAATTGTCTCAGACAAGTTTTAGGGACACTGCACATGAGTTTGTCAAAGAATGCTTCCAACAGTACAAGGCAAACCCCTCTGGAGGAAACAAAAATTGAAACTTTTGAAGCAAGCAGCCTTCAAATGTTTGAATTTTATATTTCTACCAAAAACATTATACATAAAACCTAAGCTAGTTTCAATCAGAACTATGACACAATAAACACACAAGAGTAGAATACAGATTGAAAATCGTAACAATTAGCTCGATAAACAAACAAAATAATAGAATGCAGCGGGATTAAGACGATCGAACCAAAAACCTCCTCGATTCTTAGATCTTCAACTCTCGTAATTCAAATTCATTGATAAGAAACATACCAGTATAACAAACGATAGATCATATACCTTTAGAACATACTGCGGAAGACTCCAAATAGATTGAAGCAAACTCCGATTTGGATTTCTGAGGTTTTTGTTGTTCATCAAAGTCAAACGTTCAAGTCATCCCTGAATCCTGATATCGTTTTCTTTCATTGGTGGTGTTTTCATGAACACATTTTTTAATCAATTAAAAATCATATTTTTTAAAGTAAAGTGCACGGATGGCCCTTGATTTACACGTATTGCAGCTTTGGTTTTTAGGTTTGAGAAAATGCTAATGACCTTCAATATTTTATAAAACTGGTTACATTTAGTTTCTAAGTTGGATGGACGTTTAATTTCTTAGTTAAACACGGGTAAAGTGACTAAATTGCCCTTAAATTAATAAAAAGCATAAATAGAGAAATATATAAAATACCCTAAACCCGACACTTTGTTCATCATCTTTTTTTACATTTACACACCACCACTATCATCGGACTATCATCAGATTCCGGCAAATAGAGACAAAAACGACCTAACAAAAGCTACTAGTGACACTCTATCATTCCTTCCACCTCTACTCCCTTTCACATACTTTTGCCATTGGCTACATCTAACATGTTGAAATCCCACTAGATTTGTTTAAGATCAAGCGAAACATGATAAAGAAATGATCAAGAAAGTGATGAGTGATCCTATCACCACCACTACACCACACATTAACTAAATCTATTTAGCAAAATGATGTATCACAAAGTATACATATTTTTAGTCAATAATTGCCAACACTTTGTATGTTTACGTATTCTATTATATATGATTTCATATATGATTTGGCTAAATGTGATATCTAAGCACTTCATATTCTTCATTTCGTAATTCTAGGAATACTGGCGAAAACGGGGGTTAATTCCGAGTTATAACGAAGAAGTTAAGAAGATTTGAAGATAGTTGCTGAAAAAGTGAAAGCTGCGAGAAAAGTCAAACATGCCCTGTAACGGCCCGTGACCACGTAACGGCCCATTTTCGAGAAAAATCCTAATTTCGGGCCTATAAATACAATGTGATGCTTAGGAACGAACGAGGACGACTAGGGTCGGACATTCCGCCCCAGTACTGTCTGGAGAAAGTGATAGGAGCATACGGGAAGGATTCTTTAAGGATTGAAGCAAGGAATCATCATGCGATCGACTCTACTACGCGTCAATCATTCGGTTTGCAATTAGTTTGTGTTTACATTATGTTTTTCTTCATGTATGAACCAGATTTGTGTTTGATAATGTTAGGCTAGTACTATCATCATCTAGGTTAGATGATTCTTGATGGATTCGACGTTATGGATTTATGATTGCTTATTCACATGATAATTTTAGTAAAGCTCTAATGTTTCTTGCATGTGATTGACATTTGTTATGTATGCTTATGATGAATCCGTTAATTGGTTGATTAGGACTTGATGATATGGGAATGCATGTCCATGTTTAGGGTTTTAGTCTATTCTCTCTAAGTCACTTGTCTAACAACTTGTGATTGAGTCTAGTTCTTCAAGAAGGCTAGGTTGATTCGGATGATTCGGTAGCATAGGTAACTCGTTAGTAGGACTGTCTATTTGTGTATGCTTAATACTCATGTCTGGGATATAAGGTTTAGCATTCACTTAGGTAAGTTGCGGTTCTAGGTCATATGTTTGGATGTTAGATCTTGTCCTCATGGTTAGTCATGCTAGGGCTAGTCTAGGTCATATGTTTGGGATATAAGGTTTGGGACATATGACCTAGCAGGACTGTCTATTTGTGTATGCTTAATACTCATGTCTGGGATATAAGGTTTAGAATTCAC
This sequence comes from Deinandra increscens subsp. villosa, assembly GCA_039602395.1. Taxonomy (NCBI): domain Eukaryota; kingdom Viridiplantae; phylum Streptophyta; class Magnoliopsida; order Asterales; family Asteraceae; genus Deinandra; species Deinandra increscens. The sequence continues at coordinate 67,488,286 of JBCNJP010000012.1, read as the reverse complement.
TTAGGTAAGTTGCGGTTCTAGGTCATATGTTTGGATGTTAGATATTGTCCTCTTGGTTAGTCAGGTTAGGGCTAGTCTGGTCCTTTATCTTAGATCAAGTTGGATACTTTATCATGGCTGTTGGAGCTTTATAGGTTGTTGACTCGTGTCTATCTTAGCGGGTAGAACATGACCAGTTTTCTAGACTTAGGTACTTTAGCGGGTCCTATGTCCATTAGAACAATTAGCATATCAATTCATCCCATAGAGCCAATGAAGTTACGATGATTCAAATCCAATATGATGTCCTTTATTATATTTGATTTATCGTTATAGCTACCCTTAGTAATTAGGTTTGATGTCCTCCAATTCAATAATCACTTGATAAGTTTACTTAGTTAGTTAAGCTAGTTTAGGTGACAGCTAGGCTAGTTAGGCCAGAGATAGATTAGGTTGGGTAGGAGATTCGTATCCTTGTGGATCGACCCCTGTACTTGCCAATTAGACTATATTACTTAGTGATAGGTACACTTGCCTATGTTGCGTATGTAGTTGGTCTAGGTAATGTTAGGGTATTATAAATTTAAAACCTCATAGTGCAACTATATATTTTGGTTCCACCGCCACGATAAACGCGCAATCAAGTTTTTGGCGCCGTTGCCAGGGATACGGCTAATCTAAGAAATACCTAGTTAGTTTATGGCCCCTAGTTAATATAGTTATAGGTAGTTATTTCTTTCCTGTTTATTTCGTATTTCATAATACCAAAAATTCAAAAACATTCAAAACCTCATCACGATGGCATCAAGGATCGCCAACGATTTCCTGGAATTTATTGACATCATGGCTTCCGCTTACGAGCAAGGTCTCTCCCCTAATGAGGAACGAAGTCTACTATATTATCATCTCGAACTCCTTTCGGCAACCTCTCTTGCTAAGTTAGAACTATGTTTGTTACATCAAGAAGGTCATCACTACCAATCTACTGAAAACACGGAACCGGAGACAACAAGGGAAGAAGTGCAGAAGCGAAGTTCACATAATGACGCACCAGTCCCACCTCCGGATCCAAACTACACTGGTTTCTCCAACTACAAGAACTCTCAAGTCGATTGGCATGATCAACTGGACCCAGCTGACCTGCAAGTCATTGAATATAGATGTGAAGAACTAAGAGCACTATCCCAGTCAGTTGAATCAAGCAGAGAAGCCATGGGAAGGATGCTAACCGGGTGTGCAAGAGATAATTTGAGGCTGTGAGCGAATGAAAATTTTTATCAGGAGGATCTCGTGTGCTTACAAGAAGAATTGGCTGAAGGAATGAAGTCAAGGAGACTCGAGGAAGCTATGGAGACTGTCCAAATAAAAGTAGAGGAGCCAACTGAAGACCAATATCTTCCAAAACCATTATGTCACGAAGTGCATAACGACTCATTATATGGAAACGACTCATTACCAAAGAAACTTACTAAAGACATCGTAACAGCTCGTTACGTTCCTAACAGCCCGTTACGCATTCAAAAACCAAATGAACAGTTGCTGAACGAATTAAAAGACAAGACAAAAACAATACTAGAGTCACATCTGTTCGACGGGCTTAAGCACGGGAGAAGAGTGATAATGGAGATGCTGCTGTATAGCGAGGATGAGGATTCTGAACAAAAGCTTAATGGTGGATCGCCACGTAACAAGGAGGCACCAAAGGTCGCAACGCCCACTAAGGGGCAACCATGGGTTCAAGTGTGTGGATGCCCACGCATCCACACTTGTTGCAATCTGCTCCTTCCATATCTCAGGACGATCAAGTTCGGTCCTGGTAAACTCAAGAGTTGGTGGCCTGATAATGCTCAATTTTATAGGAACACCAACAAATCTTCTGGAAAGCCACCTAATGTTAACCAAGTGAAGCCAAAGAGCACAGGTGGAAAGTGAATCAATGAGAAGCCACCTGATCACGATAAAAGCAAGGTCGAGTCTGGCTGAAGACTCGTAAATAAACTTAGCGCTTCTCGGGAGGCAACCCGTGTTATTAAAATTTTATTGCTTACTTTTATATTATTTATTTGTGTGTTTTTCCAAACCAAACGTACTTATAACCTTCTTGTTCTTAAGCGTTATTATGTCACACCCTGAACTTTCAAGAACGGAGGCGTGTGACGTCATGGGATCATAGTCGTGGATACATAGAACGACCTCTATCAGATTAATATACGTTTGAAAAACCAAGTATGTCATCAAAGTTGCAGCGGAAAATGTATTAAGACGACATTGTTTTACAATACTAAAATATGAATTCTTCCAGAAATACTAAGATAAAGTAGTTGAGTCTTGAAATCGTTTTGACCAAGGATTTGAAAGGCAAGTGTTTCATAAGTTATTTCATGATGATGAATGAGACTATGACTCCATAATGCAGGCCCTAAGGTTTGACGTCCCATTTGCATACGGTTTGACTTGGTTACCTGAGAAATACATGAGTTTAAAAAGTCAACATAATGTTGGTGAGTTCACAGGTTTAAGACGCTTACAAGTAAATTTGTAAACAGATTATAACATACAATATATTATAAAGGTCTTAAGTGAATAGACTTGTGAGAGTCAAGTTTTACACAATTGTACGAAGGATTTGTGTAGTTCGAGCACGGTTTGACTTGTACGGTTCAAGCACGGTTTCACTTGTGCGGTCCAAGCACGTTTTCAGGCATTCATGATATTATAAAGGTGGTTACTGTGGTATTGACTTTACCTGGTCCTTGATTTCGAACACTAACTGATTTACCCACCGGATGGTAACTTCCCCCAAGAAATACCACTGACATAGAATAACTGACATGTACCCCGTGACTTGTATACGCGGTTTCAGAACTGGAGCGACCAACTAGGGCAGGGGCGTCAACCCAAATAGATCTCTTCACTAGTTATCGTTCCATACAGAATTAATCGAAATCAATTGATGGTGGGCTTTGCAGTAACAAGTTATCCACAATATTACCGCGAATGGGGTTACGAAAGAACAAATAATCAAATACTGTGTTACAGTTGTATCATAATATCCATCAGGCGTTTGACTTGACGGTTATATTTATTGTCTAATAAATATAAGATTGGTAGAAATAAATATGGTTCCAATAATTATTTAAAGTGTGTTTGTCTGATTCATGATTCTTCCCAAAAGTATTTAAAATAGTTTAAAGAAAAGACTTTGTATACAATCAAAAGAATGTATAGAGTTTGGTGTTTCATGTATTTCTCCCCCATTGATAAAACAGTAAAGGAAAAGGGGCCGTGAAACTCACTTGATTCAAGAATATGATGAAAGTTGTATCGCGCTGGATGTAGCAAGTAAAACAGTGTCCCAATAATAGATAATAAGACAGTTTTAGGGTATTGTTTCAGTTGGATAATGTTCAGTTACCCGAATGATCCTGGTCGAGTCTTGACATAACATTCCCGTTTGTATTGTTTGGAAAGCCCGTTTGGGATATTTATCGTTCAAATAAATATTTAGGTTAATGAATATATTTATAGTCGAATAAATATATAGCTTGTAGAAATAATTATAAATCATATAATTATTTAAGGTTATGAGAATATATATTTAGATCAAGTTTTGAACATCGAGACACATAATAAAGTATTTTATTAATTGAAGTTCACGTTATATATCTTAAGCTTGGTTTCATAATTATAGACAATAATTATATATAAGTCATAGAAATATTTATACAAATAAATATACATAACTTATAGAAATGATATATGCTTCAATATTCTCAAGATTTTAGAAAAATATAAGTCTTTATATTTTTAGAAATTTAGTCGTTGGCTTTGCCGCTATAAGATACAAGTATCTGACAAATGATCGTTATGATAATTAATATTTAACTCCATAAATATTATTATGTTTATGTTATCTCAAATAGTTTTTTTTTCTAAATTATATTTAGAAAATAATAAAATATTAACATGAGATATCTGTGTGATGTGTTTTTAACACTTTTAGAAAAATATATAAGTTTCACGATGAGTAAGTCCAAATTATAATACCGTATATTTTAGGTCCAACATCTGGAATTAATATATTATATATATAAGTATTCCGTTAAGTAATACAATATGAAAACTAATATTTAAGTCCTTAAATATTACCAGGTTGTAATAACTTTAAATAAATATTTCAAGTTATAAAAAAATGAGATCTAAAAATATGAGCACTTAGTTATTAATTATGAGTCCAAACGCTCGGTATTTAGAAATATATATGTTCTATAAAAATAAACACATTTTTATAATCAACATAGCCAATAATATATTCCTTATATTTTATGTCCAAAATATATCTATTTATATATTTCTAGTCCAATATGTCATTTTAACGGTTCTCGTGTCGGTTTTTACACCGTTTGGGTCTATAATCTTTCTCGTGTTCGAAGTGTATATCATTTATTTATTGCGACACAAGTTCTTAAATATTCAACACTAGTTTAATATTTAGGATGGTTCGTTAATTCTATATATTTAGGAGTGGAGTGTCAAGACTCATTTTGAGTAAATATAAATGTCAAAAACGAACAACAAAAATAATTATATTGAAAAGTTTAGACTTTTACCTCTAGCACTACGCTAGGTGATGAGCCGAAAGAGACGAGAATATTTTCGTAGACTCGATCAAAAAATATCGAACTTTTAAATGTTTAACCCGAAAGGTAAAGCGGCCTTTTGCGGGCTAGTCTTCGGTGGCGTACGGTGCTCGTTAGGGACAAACATTGAAGCTGTTTGGGAGGTGGCTTGATGGACTTGCCGTTGGTGGTGAAATGGTGGGGTGATGGTGGTCCGATGGCGGTGTGATGATGGTCGTTTGGGGCTGCCTGGGGCTATTTGGTGTTGGTTTTGTCGTGATTCCTTGCGGCTGATCACAAAGTTTAAAATGGAAGGGGGTTCGATTTCTTTGTACAGAAGACAGTATATGCAATTCTATTGCATATATGTTTCTTGTGAGCTTCGCAAACAAACAAAATGAGGAATCGAGTGGGATGAGTGTTTGGCCGAGAGGTAGAGGGAGAGGAGAGGAGGGTTGTGACATGTTTTGCTACACTTGGGTTTTCCTCTATAAGGGGGGTTGAGTGTTTAGGGGTTTTAAGGGTATGGGAGGTTGAGTGTGAGAGTGTTAAGAAGCAAGGTAATATGCATGTGGTCTAATTAGTCTTTTATTTATTTTTATAAAACTTATAAAAATCTATCCACTTTTTATAAAAATAATACATGAAGGTGGATGGCTAGCATGGAAATTTTACAAAAATAAAATGCAAGGTGATGGGTCTTAGTGGATTGGGCCGAAAAATCACCAAAAGAGAGAAATGGACCGGCTTATTAGGCCGACGGACTGGGCCGGGGGTTGGGCCGGTTCACTCTGTTGGAAAATGTGTGTGAATGAGATGTTTATCTCAAAAGAATTTTTGTTCAAGTTTGGGAAAATGTGATGAGCTATCCCACATTGGTGTGGGAACAAAAGGGTAATTGGTTTATAAGGATAAACCTCAAAGGCTTTGCATCACTTGTGTCATGTTTTACTCTAGCTCATACCCTCGCGCAGGGGGGGGGGGGGGGTGCGAAAAATGGGGATTCGGGTTGAAATTCTGAACTCGTGCCCGCGCTACCTGCGAACACGAATGCAGCTCCGAAACGTGGGTCCGAGGGCGACACGTTTTTGCTATTTTTCGAACCAATTTTTTAGTAGATTCTAGAAATGGCTTTTGGCTTTCCAAACCTGATCATTTAAGAGACATAAATCAAACATTCATTTCGGATTAACTCACGATGATTAATGGTGGTAAATGGATGACCTTTCGTGTGACTAATTTTCATGTATAAGAACACGAGTTGTGGGCAGAAAGAACATACAGAAAATCGTTTTCCAACGTCGTGCTGCTCCTGTTTTGATCTCCG
>JBCNJP010000012.1:67363660-67481861 GCA_039602395.1 Deinandra increscens subsp. villosa | reverse complement strand
CCTAAAATCTTTTTCATTTTTCAAAGTTATGCTAAAACACACCGAAAATCTTTTTGGATTTTTTCTGAAATGAAAACATAAATGCAATATTGAATTACACTTTATTTTTCGTTTGAGAAAGATCACTATTCGGGATCATATTCGTCACAACGCGCTGAACTACACCTCAATTTCAATTATTGTAGAACATAAGCCATATTGATTGCAGATATAATTTGTTCAACTTTAAACTCAGGCAGAACCATACTCATAACATCTGAATATGTTAAGGTATTGATTAGATTTGCTTTGACCAGTGTACCCACACTATCAGACATATTCAGATATGTTTCACATACTTTTCATGTGATTATACTTGTGAATTTCACAAAGTATTTTGTATTCATGATATCGTCAACTGTGTTCCATGCAAAAAGAAATAAGAATGTTAAATCGATACGCAGATAAGGCCTCAGATTTAACAAAATAAGAAAATAAAAACAAGTTGATATTGTATAATTCAACAACAATCAGGTTGGTCTTGTGGACACGCAGAGAAAGTCCGATGAATTATACGAAACACCAAAGAAAATAAAGCAGAACCTTAAATGAACAATTATCAGGTCGATCTTGTGGATATGCAGAGATAGTCCGATCATTTAAGAAAATAAAGAAAATCAAACAAGTTTAAATTTTTGCAAAATGAACACATGTATACACAATAACTTCTCATTTTTCCTTTTCACGTATTTTTTTCCTTGATATCCTGAAATACGCATCAAGATGTTCTCCACTAGGTCAAGCATAAAATTTAATATATATCACATTTGAATACTTTCTGTTTTGCCGAGCCTACCTAGCACATCGAACACTGATTTTATGACTTTTTCACTTACTCTATCTGTGAGCCAGAAACGTTAGCCAACGTAGCATCATTTCCTAATGATCAATTTCTCAATTTTGATCTTTTGCATTTTTTTTTTATCTTTTTCATTGCCTTTTCTCCCCCTAAATTGAAAAACTCTATTTTTGGATTTTTTTCATTTAATAAAACAAGACGCTATTTTTGGATTTTGTCAATTTTCCCCCAAACATATATACAACTACCACTTGTAGAAATACTGAAATGAAAGAAAATTGATTGACCAATCACTGACACTTCTCAGTTTTAGTTTTGAAAAACACTTTTTCTTAAAAAATGTCTTTTGAAAGACTTGTTGGGAATGATAAAGCATTGAAACTCTAAATTATGCAAGTTCTTCACTATCAGCAACACACGCATAATAGGTCTTCTTGAAGAAACCTGCGGACACCAGATAAACATTAGCAATTTTGGGATCTGTAACATCCCAAAATTCATAGATATATGATATATATATTAAATACGTGTTTATATTATAAATACGTGAGCTTGATTGATAAATACGGTAAGACTATACATTGGATAGGTTGCATGTGTTAGAATTATTCGTTTGATAGCCAATGTGATGAATTGTGCATAAACGAATGTGTTAAACTTTAAATAAAGTAGAATATGAGATGACTATATGTTTATATGAATAACATGATGATACATGAATCATTTGATGGATGTATACATGTAGATACGTGTGTTAATAGTTAACGGAAAAGTAAAAGGACTAAAAGCATAATTATTATAAGGTTATAAACGTATACAAGTATTATACGTATCTATAATTATTATAAGTATTTTGAGACTTAGAAATTAGTAAAAATATATACTAATATGATTCATAACATAAAATGATAAGTATTGTAAAGTTTGAAGGGCATTTTGGTCATTTTGACCTTAAAAGAGATAAACCCTAATAAATTATTATTAGGATAATAAGATATAAATAAACGTAAGTATTATTTATAATAACTTTGCATTAATGCAATCCGATACGCGATTAGGTTAATTGTGGACCATAACGGAGGTTCTGTCTGAATAAAGATATCAGGTGAGTTCTATGAGCCCACTTTTAAATGTTTTAAATATTTTAAATGTTTTTCGGGCTAGTATACATACAATACTTGTGAACATATATTCAAGATAATTGTGACTTGATATATACGTGTTATATGATGAAATTGTTATTAAATTGCTTATACGTGTTATGCAATTATGATGTTTATAATGTGATGTGTATATACTTGCTTTGAAATTAAGTAGCCAAGTGACTAGGGAGTTGCTAGTAAACATTTAGTGAATATGTATGATTATATGAGAACAAGTGATGCATTTGCTTATATTAATATGTGGTGGATACGCCGCTGGTACATCCTATATATATACATAGTAGTATAAGTTTACCCGGTATATTGGAAGTGTGGAGGATACGCCGCTGGTACATCCTGTATACATACACTAACAGTAAATTGGGGGATGTCCATTTGTTGCAGTATATGAATGCCTTATCACTGTTTAATAACAAACCTAAAGCATCTGGTTATTTAACTAGGAGTAGGTAATGTATACGATCGGATAATGAGTCATTAAGATGAGAAAATGACCTAATAGAGATAAAGCATGAGTTGCTACTAGAACCTAATAGAGTTAAAGCATGAGTTGCTAATATGACTTATTAGAGTTAGAGCATGTGTTGCTACTGAAGACAAAGGGTCGCTGCTTCCCCATAGTGGTGGCTTAGGGAACCGTGTACGGACGGAGCGGCAGTCGGACATCGCAAAAGCTATCTTACGAAAAAGGTAGGATGACGATTGCAGTGGCGGGCGAACCTTTCGAAGGAGATGAAGAATGAGGAGACGCTGCTTCCCCATAGTGGTGGCTTAGGGAACCGTGTACGGACGGAGCTGCATTGGGCCGTTGTAATAACTATCCTTCGAGATGGGACGGAGTGTGCAGTGGCGGGCGGACTCTTCATGGAGAACCAAATTAGTTGGTTGAATATAGTGACCTAGAAGTTTAGCCTAGGGTCATGGTTAAGATGATAAGATATATTATCATAGTACATACGTGTTAGAATTTATATGTGATTTATAAATGTGTGTTGTGAAAACCAGGTAAACACTTTAACGATTTGAACTAAACGGTAGAACTCACCAGCGTAAGCTGACATTTTAAAAGTATGTATGCTAGGTTCTGCAGAGACGTTTAGAAGTAAAGGCACGGATCTTGTGAGGACGGGATAATCGGGAAAGCTATCAAGGAAGGATTTCTGGCAAGCTGGCTTAGTTATAGATTTCGTATTCATAATTAGTTATAATTATGTACAATATCTCTCTTACTGTAGTACTTGGCTTATATAAATAAAAGTTTTAAATTTCCGCTGCTTAATATCTCTGTTGATACCTTGTGTTCATGAGTAAATCCGATTCGTGACCCCTCCTAGTGCCAAGTCTGGGAGTGGGCGTCACAAGTTGGTATCAGAGCCTTGGTTTAAGAGATTTAGGTACAAGCACGGTACCTAGACTTAAACTAGGACTCTGGGTAAAGTAAGTTGAGATAGGAAATATAGATGCCAGCCAGGATAGCTTGTGCCAGTAAGGATAAACGCATAAGGAACATAATAGGTAGGACTTATGATATTTGGATATGGAAAATACACGATTGCAATTAGCTACTGCAATCGGGTATTCGCCATATAAACAAATTCCAAGTACTAGCTGTTATGTGGCCAAATGTGGGGTAGGTTAGACAATAACGTAATATCTTGTTAGTAACGCGAAGAAGATTCGAAGACGATTTTAACTTGGAGTATCGACGAAGACGCAGGAGTAAAGTGTGGACACTAAGGATAAGTGCGGTGAAAAGTAACTGGGTTTTGAACACATCATAATTATAAGTGCACGTATAATTATCATGAATTCAAAATTTGGAGACTCTACATCACATAAGTTCTAAAATGTCACCCTGAGCACGATACCTGAAGACACGATTGAAGATAGGCGCGATCGCCGTGGGGGAGAACTAAGAGTTGCTACGCAGGAGTAGTGGAAACAACGTTCCAAGCTACGTTGCTATCTTCAGAAGACCATAGGAATTCACTACAGGCAATAGGCCGGAAGCAGTTGAAATTAGGAATAATTCAAGAAGAATGGCGGAGGCTACCATAAGATGGATCAAGAATCAACGGCGAGCTTAGGAAGCACGAGTGCAAGGAGAATCAATTCAAGAATGCAAGGACGGGAACGACCGACTACTCTAGGTATAGGCCAAGAAGAACTTACAACCTAGAAGGTGTTATACTTCAACAAATGGCGGGAAGAATCCATATGATGACCAGACGAGCTACATGAGCACAGAATAGGAGAAGCATTGTCAAGGAATCCCGTAATCAAGCTACCTTGGATAACTTAGACTTACGTCTTCCTTAGGACAATTGCAAATCAACAAGCTAGATGATCCCAAGACAAACGATGACATGCGGATAAGCCTGACAATTCGAAATTTGCAGCAATGGCGTTTACACTCAGAAGACGGACCAGATTATGCAACAGAGGTCTAACTGGTTTATTAGATAAGTAACATATATTAGGACGTGCAGTATGGAGCCGGACGTTTGGCATACGCAAAGGTGAAGCAAAGCATGAGAAGTCTCACGGAGACGCATCTTCCCGAAGAATCATAAAAGTTTCAAAGAAATCCCACGAGTAGACGAGTCGGAATAAGAAGGAAGCTCGGAATAAGATAGTTCATACGTCTAGAACTCAATAGGTGCGCAGGTAAGTTTCGTATTTACATAGGAAGGAAAAAGGCGAGGTGAGAGATTTCTACCTTGAATTGATTGCGGGTTAAACAGGTTTCGAGGACGAAACCTATTTAAGGGGGGTAGAGTTGTAACATCCCAAAATTCATAGATATATGATATATATATATTAAATACGTGTTTATATTATAAATACGTGAGCTTGATTGATAAATACGGTAAGACTATACATTGGATAGGTTGCATGTGTTAGAATTATTCGTTTGATAGCCAATGTGATGAATTGTGCATAAACGAATGTGTTAAACTTTAAATAAAGTAGAATATGAGATGACTATGTGTTTATATGAATAACATGATGATACATGAATCATTTGATGGATGTATACATGTAGATACGTGTGTTAATAGTTAACGGAAAAGTAAAAGGACTAAAAGCATAATTATTATAAGGTTATAAACGTATACAAGTATTATACGTATCTATAATTATTATAAGTATTTTGAGACTTAGAAATTAGTAAAAATATATACTAATATGATTCATAACATAAAATGATAAGTATTGTAAAGTTTGAAGGGCATTTTGGTCATTTTGACCTTAAAAGAGATAAACCCTAATAAATTATTATTAGGATAATAAGATATAAATAAACGTAAGTATTATTTATAATAACTTTGCATTAATGCAATCCGATACGCGATTAGGTTAATTGTGGACCATAACGGAGGTTCTGTCTGAATAAAGATATCAGGTGAGTTCTATGAGCCCACTTTTAAATGTTTTAAATATTTTAAATGTTTTTCGGGCTAGTATACATACAATACTTGTGAACATATATTCAAGATAATTGTGACTTGATATATACGTGTTATATGATGAAATTGTTATTAAATTGCTTATACGTGTTATGCAATTATGATGTTTATAATGTGATGTGTATATACTTGCTTTGAAATTAAGTAGCCAAGTGACTAGGGAGTTGCTAGTAAACATTTAGTGAATATGTATGATTATATGAGAACAAGTGATGCATTTGCTTATATTAATATGTGGTGGATACGCCGCTGGTACATCCTATATATATACATAGTAGTATAAGTTTACCCGGTATATTGGAAGTGTGGAGGATACGCCGCTGGTACATCCTGTATACATACACTAACAGTAAATTGGGGGATGTCCATTTGTTGCAGTATATGAATGCCTTATCACTGTTTAATAACAAACCTAAAGCATCTGGTTATTTAACTAGGAGTAGGTAATGTATACGATCGGATAATGAGTCATTAAGATGAGAAAATGACCTAATAGAGATAAAGCATGAGTTGCTACTAGAACCTAATAGAGTTAAAGCATGAGTTGCTAATATGACTTATTAGAGTTAGAGCATGTGTTGCTACTGAAGACAAAGGGTCGCTGCTTCCCCATAGTGGTGGCTTAGGGAACCGTGTACGGACGGAGCGGCAGTCGGACATCGCAAAAGCTATCTTACGAAAAAGGTAGGATGACGATTGCAGTGGCGGGCGAACCTTTCGAAGGAGATGAAGAATGAGGAGACGCTGCTTCCCCATAGTGGTGGCTTAGGGAACCGTGTACGGACGGAGCTGCATTGGGCCGTTGTAATAACTATCCTTCGAGATGGGACGGAGTGTGCAGTGGCGGGCGGACTCTTCATGGAGAACCAAATTAGTTGGTTGAATATAGTGACCTAGAAGTTTAGCCTAGGGTCATGGTTAAGATGATAAGATATATTATCATAGTACATACGTGTTAGAATTTATATGTGATTTATAAATGTGTGTTGTGAAAACCAGGTAAACACTTTAACGATTTGAACTAAACGGTAGAACTCACCAGCGTAAGCTGACTTTTTAAAAGTATGTATGCTAGGTTCTGCAGAGACGTTTAGAAGTAAAGGCACGGATCTTGTGAGGACGGGATAATCGGGAAAGCTATCAAGGAAGGATTTCTGGCAAGCTGGCTTAGTTATAGATTTCGTATTCATAATTAGTTATAATTATGTACAATATCTCTCTTACTGTAGTACTTGGCTTATATAAATAAAAGTTTTAAATTTCCGCTGCTTAATATCTCTGTTGATACCTTGTGTTCATGAGTAAATCCGATTCGTGACCCCTCCTAGTGCCAAGTCTGGGAGTGGGCGTCACAGGATCGGCCCGAGTCAACAGCCTCGGGTCGCCCGGTGTCTTCAACATGGTCTTTGATGATCTTGGAAACAACACGGGGTTTTCAGATCATGGGCGATTGAAAACTTTCCAATGAATCCACAAAGTTATCAACTTGCGTCTTTGCCCAAGATGGCTTACTTGTTGATTTGAACATGGTCGGTTGTGGATCATCAAAGATTTGACCTTTTTAATTCACATATTTAGAAGTTTTGTTCACATAGGAGTGAGTGCTCGCATTCGTAGGACACTGAGTAGCAAGATGTCCTGGTTTACGACATGCGTAACACTTTCTGTGAAAAACATTAACGGAACTGCTACCCAAATTTGTTTCAAAAGTTTGTTTGTTATCAGAAAAATACTTTGGTTTTCTACTTTCCTGCTTAATAAACACATCATGATAACCAAAAGAATTTTCAGAACCAAATGAATCAAAGAAACCATCAAATGAATCATACCTTGGAGGTGAACTTCGTGGGGAATAACATGAACCATTTACAGAATCTCCAGAATAATAATGATCACTCTTTGATTTGAACACATTGTGTTTCTTCTGTTTTTGTTGTTGCTGTTGATGTGAATCTGATTTATCAACCTTTTTCTTTTTCTGTTGTGTTTGCTGAACTAGTTCTTCCTTAATTTCATAACCCAAGCCTTTGTGTTTGTAACCCAGAATCATAGATGACCCAGATTGAGAACCAAAAACACTCTTTTCATTAGATGTTTTAGTAAATTTAGCTTTGATATCCTTCAGCTTGTTTTCAACAATCAATGATTTATCTGCTTCTGCTTCAGATGAAGTACTAAAAAAACTTCTCCAGTTTAACGAAAATATTTTCATCTTTCAAAAATGATGATCCAGAATTAAACTCTGGAGGTTGTCTAGCTTCAACTTTCTTCTTCCCAGATTTAGATTTCTTCTTCTTTTCTTGAACAAGAGTTGCAAACTTTGAATAATCATACATTTCATCATTTAGATTGACCGGATCAGATGAGAAATTTGATATGTCAACTGGTGCAGGAACTTTGTGTAAATCTGCTACTTTCACACTATCATCACTCTTCTCCTGTCTGTATATGTAATTCAGAAATGTAGGAGACAAATTTCAATTCTTCACCTGTTTTTGCAAATCAAGAATCATAATTTTCAACTATGAAATCATCACCTAAGCATCCAACAACTCTTTCTGAGTAGCAATAAATTGATCTGAGAGATCATTGTATTCATATTTATGTCTTCTTTTCAACGCACGCTCTTCCAACAATTCTTCAGTAACCTTTTCCTATTTCTTCTTAATACAAGCAACATCTCTTGTTAAAATTTTGTTCTTATCTCAAAAAAGAACATTGTCATCTCGAAGTTTTGAAAGTTCTTCTTAAAGACTTATGTCACACCCCAAAATTTTTAGTTTAGCGGAAGCAACACGTGGCAGTGATCAAAAGTTTGTAACCCATGAGTTTTAGTAACTAGTAATTAAAGAAAAGTTCAAAGATGATATTCCATTAAGTGATGGATGACATAGCCATCCATCTTAAGGTCCCTTACATCATAGTTACTAAAACATTACATAAAATAAAACGAGAACCACACAACAACTTCATCTTCGACACGCCAGATCCACACCACAAGCCAAGCCATCACGTACCTGAAAATGCATTAAAAGATTTTTGTCAACCAAACGGTTGGTGAGTTCACAAGTTTTTGTTTCCAATCCTCGTTTTCAATTCTTTCTCAAATTTCCCAATTATGCGGTTTATCATGAAACCACCATTTCAAATCTCTTTCAATTATAAACATACAGATATATATATATATATATATATATATATATATATATATATATATAAGACAACATGTGGTTCATGAACTAGTTAGGGACATGACGTATAATTAGCAACATAAGCTCTAAATCGATACGTAAACCACTATTCAAAAGTATTTCCCACCATGTTTCACGACAAGAGCGACTGATCAGTGAGCTAGGCATGGTCATCCCGATAGATCTATCAATACTTCTCTCGCCTATTCCATAGTTAACGATTTAGACGGCGGATTATTTATTTCCCACTTTTCTTTCTATTTTTGGCCAGGCTCATCTTTTTATGAGCATCTACGCCTTACTTATGTCTAATCATACCCACATATTGGTTGCCAACTTATCATATCCGTTTCATTTCACTAAATGCATTTTCAGCCCCAAAACATTTGAAAAACATTTAGAAAAATGGGAAGTAGTGAACTCACAGTTTTTAGTCGTTTCGAAACTGGTGTTGCCTGATTCGGTCAAACTGGGTCCTTGATCATTTGAAAACAATTTAGTGGCCCTAATTGAACTTATTATTTTAGGGAGTCCTCATGCAAGTACTCTTTCATCTTTTCTTACAATAATTTCATGCACGGTTCGTTATCGTTTGTTCAAATCAGTGAAAGGTCGGATTATGGCCTTAAGATTACTGTATTATTCACCATAATTCTTCATTTTTCATCCCAAAACACTGATTTTTATCTTATTTAAGCTTTTTAAATGATTTTAACATTTATTTTAAATTATGTCATTTTACCGCATTTTATCGTGTGTTTGGAGGCGATTTTCCGTATAGTTTGCACGTATTCACTACTTAATTATTCTAAATACTTTTATTGTATGAATATATCATATTTCTCATGATATAAACATTTTTGCTACTGATTTTAGATTACTTAATTTAAATACCTTTTTGGCCCAAAAACATCGTTTTGAAGACATAGTTTTGTGTAATCTTTTGTCATAGGTTAGTTTTATCACCTATTTTTGATTTTTCATTATGGGTGAGTTAGTTTCTGTCCAAAATGAGTCTTATAACCAAAATATATCGATCCTAAATTTCTTCTTAATTTTTATATATTTTAGCTCCTTTGTGCAAGTTTAACCCTTAATTTATCATTTTTGGTCATTCTAAAATTTGTGAGACTTTTTATTTGATTTATGTATAAAAATTTCATGATTATATATGTATACATATTTTCAAAATTTTTAATAAAAATTACATTAAATGGTCACTAATTGTATTTATTAAAGCTTGATGTATTAAATGGCTAGACCATTTATTCCTTCATGATTTTTCTCATCATACTACTTCATTAAATGTCTTTGTCACATGTTTTTATTTGATTTCTCAAGGTCTCATGACATTAACTAATGCAAGTAGCAAATTCAAATCATGATCATTAACAAGTTTTCTATGAATGCATATATATATTTTCGAAATTTTACACATGCATACATATTTTTAATTAAAGTTTTACATGTATCTTTCTCATCATGCTTATATCAAAGATTCAAGTGTGCATGTCCAAGAAATGTTATGATATTTTGAAATCTACACTTTTTAGTTACATGCATGTAAGATCTATATCATTTTAGGCTTCCATCACTTATAAAAATTAAAACCCACGAAATTTATGGGTGTTTTCCTCATTTATTTCTGATGGTTTAGAAAACCCATTATTTTCTTTAAAAATTTCGACCATTCCCCATTCCTTCACCATTTTTGTTGGTTTTTCTCAAGTTTTTAATTTTGTAAGAATACTTGCATGGAGAATCCAAGATGAGAGAGAGAGAGAGAGCATGAGATTTGATGACAAGTAGGGTTTTTGGATTATCTTAAGGTTCTTGTTCACTTGGATGGTCAGCGAATCTTCTAGAAATCTCTCAAGCCCTTGAATCTTCTAGCTCTAGGATGGTTAGATTTTTGAAAAGTGGTGAAGTGAGGTGGGGGGGGCCAAAATTTTAAGGGGAAGGGGAGAGGAGGAGGTGGTGTGTGTTGGGGAATGTGGTAGTGTGTGGAAGAAGGGAAGGTATGATGGGTGGTGCTAGGGACACTTGGCACATCCCTCATCATTACACCTATTTTCATTTTAATTTCATTTATTTTTATTAGTCAATTAATTAAATTTTATTTTACTTCCATCATAAGTATTATTATTATTATTATTAATATTATTTTTGTTTCTTAAAAATAATATAATCTTTATACCATGGCTTAATTAGTAAATGACATTTCATGAGGACATGAAATTTAATTTATTCATGGAATTTCTTAATGGTATCTCATGAGGTCATGAGAAAGTATTGTTGATACCTGATATGTGTGTCGTGTGAAGTATCGAGTTACATCAAGTTCAAGGAACAAGTTCAAGCCTAGAGTTCACAGGCCGAACCTGGTCCGAACCCGAGGTTCGGACCTGCCAAACCCAGAGTTCGGGCAGGGTTCAGCCAGTGCCTATAAATAGCATGTTTGTTCTTTGTTCTAGTTACGAGTGAGAGTTTGAGCTTTGTTAAGTGTGTGTTTTCTAAAGTATTCTCTCTGAGTCTGTTTCTGAGTGCATACTGATTGTAATTGTTCTTTGTTGATAAATAAAACAATCGTTTAATTACGTTTTGATCTCCGAATAGCTAGATTGAGTAGACGATCCAATGCTCTCGTATTTTCAAGTATCATGGTGTTTCATGAGGACACGAAACCCTTATTTATGCCGGTTCTCATTACACCGATCTTCTTGTGCGTTTCTTGATTGCGTTACCAAATATTTTTTTTGGTTGTCTCCATTTCCTTGGTAGCTTATTTAAATATATGGGATGCCTAATGTGTTTTTACTAACACTTGAGTCACTAAATTTTCTTTGTACTAGTATTGTGGGTCCTAGTTTTTATCACGCAACTTTAAATAAATTTTTATTTCTCAAATATTAGAATCAATTATTATAATATATCTCTTATGTTCTAACTTACTTGAATGATTTATACTTGTGTCTTGTTAACCTTATCGGCTAATTGCACAGATGTCACTATCTTGGCCTATAATCTAAGGAATTAATGTCCCGGGCATCACAACTTATCACTTTCTCAGCAGCTTCAACAGCAATTTGATTAGCTTTTTCGTATTTCTGTTGAACATGATAACTTTTCTCAAATAAAGGTTTAAAGTCTTCAGCAA
Organism: Deinandra increscens subsp. villosa; assembly: GCA_039602395.1. NCBI lineage: Eukaryota > Viridiplantae > Streptophyta > Magnoliopsida > Asterales > Asteraceae > Deinandra > Deinandra increscens. Next base: position 67,470,042 of record JBCNJP010000012.1, on the reverse strand, counting down.
CTTCTTTAGCTTCAGCCTTAACTCTTTCACATTCTTCCAACAACTCATCCTTTTCTTTCAATAAGACCTCATTGATGTTTTCTAAATCAGCATATCGTTGTTGTGCACACTCCAAATCAACTTTCACAACTTTGAGTTCTTCGGTTATTAAATTGTTACCCCTCAACAAAGATTCAATTTTTCCGTTTGCATCAACACAAGCTTGACACTTAACAAACTCTGCCTTTTTCTCTTTTGTAACTGCTTCAGTAACATCTTCCACTACTGTTTCAAATGAACTTGTTTCAGAATCAGAACCAGTCACTTCTCCATGTATAATTTTGGCAAGAAAAGCAGATTCATCAGGATACATTGTATTATACTGATTTGGAAAAGAATCATAAAGTGTAGTGGGTGAAGTCGTGGTAATAGAATGCTTGGTAACATCATTGGATGATTGTGCTTTCTTCTCAGAATTGGAACTCTCTGAAGTTTGAATTGTAGTTAATGCAACCTGATCAGTACTAGCAGTTCATCCCCAATCATATTCTTTATCAACTTGAGAAACCAAGGCTGTTGGAGTAGAATTATTAGCTTCCTTTTGGTTGTTACATTCACGAGCAAAATGTCCAAATTTTAAGCACTTGAAACACTTAACCTTTGATTTATCGAAGCCAAGTTTTCCATTTGGATTAATTTCCTTTTATATCAGTTTTGTGAAAGAATCTTCTTGCTCTTTCAGTTAACATGGCCATCTACCATCCCATATCTAATTCATTCAGATGATCCTCATCTAACTGTTTCAAATCATCTTTAAACAACTCAACATCACCAATGTTACCAATTATGAAACCATAGGATGATGCTATTAAAGCAGATATTAATGCAGCATGTTCGTCAACTGTCTTAGCAAAAAATGTAGTCTGAGGTAATTGATTTTGAATTGTAAAATTGCACCCTGGAGAATAACCATAATTCTCTGACTTTCCAGCAAGAAAAGTAGTACGTAGTAAGACCTTCACTGAAAATGTTTGACTTTTTAGCATGGATGGTTGAATCATTTTCACCATGATATGCTGCTGGATTCTGTACTTGTGCAAGCATGGATCTGTTCACATTCAATTTCATATCTCTTGCTTATATCTTATCAATCAAACTGTTGAATGACAACCCTGAATATTTTTTATTATTAGTAATCATCATCACATAATTTTCCCATCTTTTAGGTAATGCCTCTAGTAACTTCTATTTCAAATCAGCTCCTTCCTTTTTGATGCTTACTAAAGTTATTTCACTCAGCAAATGTGAAAACCTAGTAATGAGCTTTGAAATATCTTCATTTGAATAATGCTTGAAATTGTCGAATTCTTTCTTCAGAACCTTTTGCTTACTTTTCTTAAATTGATCATTACCCTCACATCGTTTCCGTGTTGCATCCCATAATTCTTTCGATGTAGTATAAGCAGAAAACTGATGTAATAGATCTTTGGGTAATGCCATGGTTAATGTTCCATAAGCCTTTTGCTCAGCTTGATGTGCCTTCTTTTATTCAGCAGTCATACTTCTTTGCATAATTGGCCTGCCAGTGGAACCAGTTGGATATTCATATTGATCAGTATAAGCTAACCAAAGATTGACATCATTAGTACCAACGTATGCTTCGAATCGTTTTACCCAACTATGATAATCTTCCAATTTGAGCAACTTCGGAACTTTCTGACTTGTTCCTATATTCTTATCATAGTTAATAATAGCTTGCATTGTGTTTTGAATCGCGGAAAACACTTGATAATCACTTATTTTGAAATTACGATACCGAACGTAAAAACTTCAAACTCAAAATCATACGTCTTAAAAGCGGAATTTGGGTATCGAAACGGAGGGTACTGGCCATTAGGTGCGTAAAAGTGTAGAGCTCGTCGAGATGGTTGGCAGGTATTGGGTTCCATAACTCTAAACAGAACTCAAGTTACGTCAGTTTTAGTGAACACCATTTTCTATTAGCGTACCAATAACACTTCCAGCGCACCAATCCGTTATCCAACGTACCAATTGTTTTGACCGGACGAAGCACTCAGCGTACCACAATTCTCATCTTACCAATTCAAACGTACCACAAACCCAACGTACGAATGAATCTGGCGGACCAAATTGAACTCAGCGTATCAGTGAACAGTAACGGACCAACTATGGTACGACGTAATTGATGCGTACCAATGTTGAAGATTGCCTAGCGTACAAATCAGCAGAACAACAAATTCATCCAACATACCAACGAATTCATCCAACGTACCAGCAAATTCAACCAGCGTACCAAACTGAATTTCTTGAGTTTTCACGAATTTGAAGATTTTGAATTGTGAATTGCAACATTAGGCAACGAAAACACACTAGGGATGTTTTTCAATCAAGTTTGACATCAGAAACACTCGGAATTGAGAGAAATTGATGAAAAATGATCAAAAACCCGCTTTCTCTCTCTAGAAATCTCAAAAATCACATAATTTGATCAGCAAATAGAACCAGAATGCTCTGATACCACTTTTAAAGACATGGAGCGACGGATCGTTTGCTAATCTAGTGATATAGAGATGAGATTAAAAGTAAATACAAATGTGATTTGTATTGATTGAAAGCTTGAGAGGAATACACACAGATTACACACACGAAATATAGATTAATGACCAAGAGTTCTAACATGCTAAACAGGTCAACCTATTTATAGGTGGCACTAACTGCCCAGCGTACCATCCAACGTACCATTTGGTATGTTTTCCAGCATACCACTTGGTTAGGACCATGGTACGTTGTCCTATGACACACACATACGCTCTCACTTGAAAATGCATAAACGGTGGACCGTCTACTCGATCTAGCTATTTTGACATACGAGACGTAATTAAACGATTGTTTTATTGATCAATGAAGAGCAACAATACAATTTGGAAACACAAAGATTCACAAAGGGAAACACACTTAGTTCACACACAAGACGACTTTAGATCACTAGGAAAACTTGTGAATATTACAACACAAACAACTAATTATATCAAGCATAATGACAACGAACTGGAGCACCAACGAACTGCCATTATTGTTGGTCACAAACTATGAGTTCGTACTCCAGTTCGTTACCGGTGTAATCTTCATTCTTTAATGTGTTCCGATACATCACGCGGCGCACCATTTCATGTTCTAACATAACGTACCGCGCAGGATATGATAGCAAGTAACATAACGTCCTAATAATAAATAATAAGACAATGCATAAGGGTCTCGATCAATTGAGTAACGATTAGTCATCCAACTGATACCGGTCAAGTCTTGACGTTTATAATCCCGTTTTTATTTATATGGAATACCCGCACTAGTACAAATATGACATACGATCACACTTTTCAAGTTTCGGCCTTGTGACACTTTCGATTAAAAGCGTGACCATAGGTGTGTGACTAAAGATTAATTATGGTCATGATAAATGAGCAAACATGTGAATATACGTATAATATGATCATCTTTCATTTTGTTAGGTGTGACTAAAAATTAATACTAAGGAAAATTTATGGCAGTCTAAGTATTTTATGGTCACGGTTCCAATTCAGATGTGTGACTAAAGACAAATCATGGTCATGATAAATGGGAAAACATGTGACTATAAGTATAATATGGTCATCTTTTATTTTATTACGTGTGACAAAAAGTTAATACTAAGGAAACGTTATCGTAGTCAAAGTACTTTATGGTCACAGTTCCAATTTTGGTGTGTGACTAAAGATAAATCATGGTCATGATAAATAGAAAAACATGTGACTATATGTATAATATTTTCATCTATCATTTTATTATGTGCGACTAAAAATTAATACTAAATAAACATTATCCCAGTGTAAGTACTTTATGGTCACGGTTCCAATTTTAGTGGGTGACTAAAGATAAATCATGGTCATAATAAATGGAAAAACATGTGACTATAACTATAATATTGTTATTTATCATTTTATTATGTGCAATTATAAATTAATACTAAGAAAAGGTTATCCCAGAGTATGTACTTTATGGTCACATTTTCAGTTTTGATATTTGACTAAAGATAAATCATCACGAATAGTTTTAATAATGTTAACCATCAAAGTTAAAAAAAAAAATGTATATGTGTAGTAAACGAGATTAGAACCCAAGTCTCTAGCCTTGTGGAGAGCATTCTTAACCACTAGAGTAAGTTAGTTTTTTGCTTATTATTCAAGTCAGTTATACATAAACACTATAAAAAAATTCAAGCTGGTAAAAAGAGAAATAAAAAGTAAAGTTGCATAGACTCAAACTCATGACCTCAACTTCACAAATAAGGAATTTAACCAACAGGCCACATCAAACTTTTATGAAATGATTCATGCTAATGATATATATGGGGAACGATAATCAATTTTTAAAACTATTTTTATTGACGTTTAATAATAGTTTCTTTTAATAGGTTTTTTCAATAGTTTTTTAAAGAGTTTTCCAATATAGGAAAAAAAAACTTTTTTACAGTTTACTTAAAAGAACATTTTTAAAAATCGTTTCTTTTAAACGATTTGTAACAGTTTTTTTTAAATGTTTTCTTAAACAATTAAAAAAATATTTTTTGAACAGCTTTACTTTTTAATAAAAAATGATAATCATTTTTGAAATAGTTTAAAAATCGTCTTATTAACAATATAAAATTAAAAACGTTTTTGACATTTTTTCTAAAATAGGTTTTTAAATAGGCTTTTTAGTTTGCAAACCTGCTTTTTTAACCATTTTTATACGTTTTTTAGTTTAACAACGCTTAATTTATTATAAAACATTTCTTAAACAAATTAAAAAAAACATTTTTGAAAGAGTTTTAATTTTTTATAAACATATTTGTAATTTTATGTAAAAAACTATTTAAAAAAATTATTGGTTAAAATATACCAAAATAAATCAAAACGTTTGAATGGTAATTATATATAAACTTGGAGGGGGGTGTAACAAGTAAAAATGTCCAATCGAGTTCCCATTATGTCCAAATTTTGGAGGGGGGGGGGGGGGGATAATCAACTGTAATTGAAAATAGGTTTGAATGGCATAATCAACTTGAGTTCGGTTATTTTCAATTAAGTCCAATTATATCCAGTTCAATTTAATTATGTCCAATTGGAGACGATTATGCCCAATTGAGTAAGATTATATGTCGGTGGAGTCGGTTATGTTCAATTGAGTTTGATTATATCCAATTGGAGTCGATTATCTCTAATTTGAGTCGGTTATACCCAATTGAGTTCTATTATGTCCAATTGGAGTCGATTATGCCTAACTGACCTCAATTAGCTCCAATTGGAGTCGATTATGCCCAAAAGAAACTTATTGGACCTAACGCCACACTAGCCTTCATTGGGCCTAAGTAAGCATCATTGGGCCTAACTGGCTACCATTAGGCCTAACAAACCATTGATCAGCTTCATCAGTCTTCATTGGGCTTAAGAGAACAACATAGGCCCTAAGTGACCTTCATTGGACCTACTTGACATTCATTAGACCTAGTTGATTATGTACAATTGAGTTCGGTTATGCCCAACTGAGCTTTATTATGCCCAATTAAGTTTGATTATGTACAATTGAGTTTGATTATGCCCAATTGAGCTTGATTATGTCCAACTAGCATCGATTATGCATAATTGAGTTTGAATATGTCCGATTGGAGTCGGTTATGCCCAATGGAGTTTGATTATGCCCAATTGAGTTTGATTATGCCCAATTAGGTTTGAATATGTCAAATTAGAGTCGATTATGCCGAATTGAGTTTATTATGCCCAAGTGAGTTCGATTATGCCAATTTGAGCTTGATTATGTCCAATTGGAGTCGATTGCTCAATTGGGTTCGATTATGCCCAATTGAGTTTGATTATGTACAATTGAGTTCGATTATGCCCATTTGAGCTTGATTATGTCTAATTGGAGTCGATTATGCATAATTGAGTTCGAATATGTCCAATTGGAGTTGATTATGCCCAATTAAGTTTGATTATGCCCAATTGAGTTTGAATATGTCCAGTCATAGCCAATTATGCCCAATTGAGTTCGATTATGCCCAATTGAGTTCGATTATGCCCAATTGGATTCAATTATGCTCAATTAAGTTTGATTATGTCCATTTGAGCTTGATTATGTCCAACTAAACTTGATTATGTTCAATTAAGTCCGAATATTTCCAATTGGAGTCGATTATGCCCAATTGCGTATGTTTATATCCCGTTAGATTCGATTATGTTCAATTGAGTTTGATTATATCCAGTTGGAATTGGTTAAACCCCATGGAGTTCGATCATGCCCAGTTGAGCTTGATTATGCCCAACTGAGTTTGTTTATGTCCACTTGAGCTTGATTATGACTAACTGATCTTCATTTTGTTCAATTGGTCATGATAAATGAGCTACTCGAGATCGACTCGATAAAAAGCTGAAACGAGTCGAGCCTTAACGAGCTTGAGCCCGGGTCTTACATATCGAGCTCGAGTCGGCTTGCTAGCCTTAACGAGCTTTTTATTTATATAATTTTTTTAATAGATTAAAAAAATAATTATTGTATATATATAAAATTATGAGAAAATAAGTAAATAATATGTATTATTTTCTATATAAAAAGAATAAATCTAAATATATACAAACACAATTAGAATAATATATAAATAAATAAAAATCAATAATAAACGAGCTGAGCCCGAGACGAGCTCGAGCTTAAATAATTTTCCACGGGCCGAGCTCGAGCTCGAGCTCTATTAAATTTAAACGAGCCTAGACGAGCTCGAACTTGGCTCGGCTCGCTTACACCCCCGAAGTTTAATATAGTCTAATTTTCATATTTTATTACATATTTCAGATTTCATAGTTCCCTCTCGTTCATTTCACATTTCCCTCTCATCCTCAAATATAATTTCAGACTTCCCTCTCATTCTTAATCTAATTTCATGGTTCCCTCTCATTCTCAAACCCAATTTCACACTTCCCTGGCATCCTTAAATCTAATTCAAACTTCCCTCGCATCCTAAAACTCTCCATTATAAAGACTTTGTAAATATTAAATTAACTTATCACTGTGAAAGGAAGTGGCTACATATACAGCAAGAAAGCTATCTATCTAGGCTATAAACTAGGAGAAAAATCTGATAAAGTACAACAACTTTAATATATATTTGAAATTCAAATTAATACATGGCAAATACGTATCATCAAGTGGCGCCACCATCTGAGCATTCATTTAAATGATTTGTAACTTTAATATTCCCCTGCAAGATGGACGGTCTTAGAGTGAGTCTATTCTTGGATATTAGAAGTTGAAATCTAGGACGAAGGAGCGGTTTGGTCAGCAAGTTGGTTGTCTCCTGCAATATGTGTTACTCGTAGTGACCCGTCTTGAACTTTATCTCTGACAAAATGAAAATCTAAGGCTAGGTGTTTCATTTTAGAGTGAAACACTGGATTTGCTGAGTAGTGGGTAGCACTTAAATTGTCACAATAAATTGTAGGTATAGTTTTTGATTTAAAACCCAACTCAGATAATAGAGAGATGATCCATTGTACTTCTGCGGTGGCTGAGGCAACCGCTCGAAACTCAGATTCAGTGGTCGATCGAGCAGATGTAGATTGTCTTTTAGAACTTCATGAGATAGGATTAGACCCGAGATACACAATATAACCCATGGTGCTACGGCATGTTTCTTTATCACCCGCCCAATTTGCATCTATAAATGCATGAAGATGAAGCGGAGAGTGGCGATGAAGCAATAAACCATAATGAAGGGAGCCGTGTAAATAACGTAACACCCGTTTTTAAGTAGTCCAATGGGTGGTGGAGGGAGCATGCGTAAATTATGAAAGTTTATTCATGGTAAAAGCAATGTATGGTCGGGTAATAGACAAGTATTGTAATGCTCCCACAATAGACCTGTAATTGGTAGGTGTAGGCAAAGGAGTGCCCCCATATGAGGTGAGAGGTTCTGAGGTCATGATTGGTGTAGATACAAGCTTCGAATCCATCATGTTGGTCCATTTGAGAATGTCCATAATATATTTGGATTGAGATAATAGAATACCTTTAGGATGAGGAAGGACCTCTACTCCAAGAAAGTAGGATAGAGAACCGAGGTCTTTGAGAGAAAATTTTTGCGCTAGAGACGTGATAAACGATTATAGGTGGGAAGCAGAAGGGCCCGTTACGTGATATCATCTACGTAAATGAGGACAAATATGGGATGATGGGAAGAGTTTTGGATGAATAGCGAGGGATCAGATATGGTGGACGTAAAATTTTGGGAGAAAAGAAAGCTTTTAAGTTCAGTGTACCATGCACGCGATGCTTGTCGAAGGCCATAAATAGCCTTGTTTAATTTGCATACATGGGATGGGTATGATGGGTCAACAAAGCTGACGGGTTGTGCCATGTACACATCTTCATGAAGGGTACCTTATGATGTCAAGTTGTCACAAGGACCAATTTTGAGAAACGTCGAGCGAGAGGATGAGACGGAGAGTAGCGGGCTTGACAACAGGACTAAATGTCTTTATGTAGTCAATGTCGGGTATTTGAGTAAAACCCTTCGCCACAAAAACGAGCTTTTAATCGATCGACGGTGCCATCAGGTTTATATTTTATGCGAAAAACCCATTTAGAGCCAATGACGTTTTGAGCAGAATGAGGTGGGACAAGACACCAAGTATTGTTACATGAGAGGGCATCGAACTCTTCACGCATTACCTGATGCCAAAGCGGATGTTGGAGAGCTTGTTTAGTAGATGTGGGTTCAATGAGAGAAGATGTGGAGATAGTGTAGACAACAAAGTCATTGTTGTGATATTTGGGGTTGGGCTTAGGTGAATGGCAATCACGTGGAGGTGAGTTAGGAAGAGAAGTTGAAGGAGAATTAGAATCAGAATGTGATGGGGATGAATTTGATGTGGGTGTCGAATATAAAGGGTTGGTGGAACTTGGTTCATTTTCATGAATTAAATGTGTGTGTGAGGTGGATGTGTCAGATGTAAGAAGTGAGGCATCATGGGTGGTAGAATCAGTCTGATGTGGGGTAGGGGTTAGATTATATAGTAACAGGGGTGGTGGGTATTGAGGTAGGGAGACTTGTGGGTCTTGTGTTTGGTTTGATGGTGACCTATGCATGGGAACATGTCGAATATGAGGTGTGCATGGGGGCCATAAATCAGAGGAGATGGAAGAGGGGTTGGAATGGTTTGTTAATTTGGGAAATGGAAAAGTATTTTCAACAAATGTGATGTGTCAAGTAGTATAAATTCGATTAGTTGTAGGATCTAGTGCATAATAAGCGCTTTGAGACAATGAATAACCAACAAAAATGCAAGATGTCGATCGAGGTTTGAGTTTGTGGGATGAGTATGGACGGAGCCATGGATAACAAAGACATAAAAACTTCTTAATTTGTTGTAGTTTGGGTGTTTATGAAAAAGACAATAATACATTATTTTTTATTGTTGAGGTAGGAAGTCTATTTATAAGATACACTACTGTACTGAGAGCAAAAGGCCAATATGTAATGGGAATATTGGCATGAGATAGTAGAGATAATCAAGATTCAACGAGATGTCTATGTCGTCTCTTGGCATATCCATTATGCTCGGGTGTGTGAGGCAGTGATTTGAGATGAGAGATGCCACATAAGTTGAGGTGTGGAATAACTTTGATGTACTCTCCATCATTATCATAATAAAGTTGTTTGATTGTGGTTTGGAAGTAATTTTCAACTAGTTTTTGAAATCTTATGAATGTGACCAAAGAATCTGATTTATTTTTTAGGGGGTATAACCGAATGTATTTAGTAAAGTGGTCCACAAATATTATATAATATTTGTACCCATCTATGGAATAAATTGGTGAGGACCAAACATCAGAGAAAATTAATTCTAAAGGGGATTTTGAGGTAATTGTTTACAAAGAAAAAGGTAGCTTGTGAGCTTTAGGAATTACAATAATCACCAAAAGACAAAGTTGCACTAGAATTCAGAAAAGGAGACAGAAGATTTAAAATTTTATTTTGTGGATGGCCAAGTCTATGATTCCAATTTATTTGTTGAATCTTCTGTGAGGAAAGCACGGTGGATCTGACTGAAGGATGTAACTTGGATCGAAGCTCATACATGCCTTTGCGAGCCATCCCTTGAAGAAGAACTTGTTTCGTTTTTAGATCCTTAATGAAAAAAATAGAAAAGAAAGCAATTAGAAATTGGTTATCACGACATAAGCTTGATATGGAAATAATATTGCATGTAATAGATGAAACGCATAGGACATGTTTAAGTATTAAATGTGTGTGTGTCACACCCCCAAATAACCACCAACGGAGTTTATACCGTTAAGGGGTGCGGCTAGACCAGGATCCACAACCATTAGTTACAAATACTAAATGAATCAGAGTTAGTTCAAAAACCAATTATAAAGTAAAGTCTCAATACAACGCAGCGGAATAAGTATTGTCTTAGCACTAACCACATGCTTTACAAATTCTTTGTTTAAAATTCCCAAACAAGTTTAACAGAAATAAAATTGTCTTCACGTGCCATGCCAACCTGCTCCGGATATACTCCTCAGCGATCTGCAAAAGTTTAAACCACGCAAGTGTCAACCTAACGGTTGGTGAGTTCACAGTGGGCTTGTCATGCATTGGCCCGGTCTCATAATCATAATTTGTATCAAGGTATACTTACATAGTATTTGTTTGTGAAAAGCAATGCTAAATGTTATGTCTTAGTTTATAAAGGAATTGTCCGTGACTTACGTCATCGGGTATGAACTAGTTTTGTAAAGTTAAAGTGCTCAACCGATATCGCGGGTAGCTAATCCGTTGTTCCATGCACTAAGGAAGTTTGTACCAAAGCTGACCATAAATTATTGTAGTGGCCGTGCCATCAGTTCTGCGGACCTACGTCATCGCGGTTTTGCCTCCCCCGTGTCCTCTCGGGATCACGGTCAAATAGGCTGATATTGTACCTCCGTGCACTCCCCGTGCCACGGGGCGGAGTTTGTCAAACTCCAGTAGATCTACCCAACATCCCCTCGCTTTACAATTAATGGTACAATTAGTTGAGGACTTTTAAGTTTTCAAGGCATCCTTAGAAATCATGTGATATCATGTGGTTTAGACTTTAACCTACACTAGCTATATTAAAAAGGTTTACTGGATTCTCATGAATCTCAAAAGTGTTTTCAGTTTCGTTTCAGAAAAAGTTGTTTAAGTAGTTCACAAGTGCTTCCCATAAAGCACTTCAAGTTCATCAAGTGGGTGCCGAGCACTCCAAGTTTTCAAGTTTATCAGGGAGGTGCCTCGCACTCTCGAGTTTGTCAGCATTGTTTTACTTTTAGTTATTCGGTGTGACCCAATCGGGTTCACGGTTATCGGGTTAGTGACACTCACCTTTGGTTGCACTGCTACACTTGCTATAATATCCAAGTTTGCTTAACGAAGACCTATGAACACGTTTAGGTCTTAAGTATTAGTTTTGTGTCTAATCTTTACTTAACGTCACTATGGCCCATAACATAGCACGTTGGAACTATGACTCGACATACAGACACACGACACCAATGGTTGATCATAGATAAGGGCTCATATACATTAGAAATCAAAGCATGTATCATCATGGCATAATCATGTAAGTCATGGCATAACATTCAAGCAAATTGCACAAGGTTGGATTCTGGTCTCAGTTTTGCTAGCAATTTCGCTAGGCAATTTCGCTAGGTGCACGGGCAGCACTTTCGCTAGGCAATACCCAGTGACACAGTTTCGCTAGCTAGTTTCGCCCGAAACTGCAGACACAGTTTCGCTGGCCTAGTTTCGCTAGAAACTGGTTTGAACTTTCGTTCAGGGAATTTCGCTCGGTAGATTCGCTCGAGCTGGTCTGGTTGGTTTACCCGGCGACACTGCAGTTTCGCTGCATAGTGTCGCTGGTTGAAGATATGCATAATTTCGCTGGACAGTTTCGCCCAGAGAACATGACAGTTTCGCTGGTCGCGAAAAACATACGGATCAGCCTAAAAATCAACCTAACAGCTTCCATTTTACATGCAATTCATTGTTTAGCATACATAGGCATTTACCAACATAAATCAGTAAGCTTTAACACCTTAAACATGCATTTTTATCCTCAAATCTCCAAAATACATTTAAAACCCTAAAATGACTAAAATAGCATAAATCTTTATCATGGATCAGTTTTACACGTAAAGTTATCAACTTTATGGTAGATCTAGCATTACTAAGCATTCCTACAGAAGATCTAACAATATCATGAAGGTTTAAGCATGCTTTATGAAGAAACACATATAAAACACATAGAAATGGCATAAAGGAAGGTTTTGGGACTCACGATTCGATCAAGGAATCGAATGGATGTTGTCTTGAGGCTGAGATCTTGGTTTCTCTTGATGGTTTTCGGCTGATCAGATTTCCAGAGAAGAGTGTGTGTGTTTTTGGTGTTAATGAGGCAAATAGGAGAACTAGGGTTTATTAAGATTATTTATATCAGGGGCTAGTTTCGCTGGCAGTTTCGCTGGCCCAGCGAAACTGGCTTTGGTCACATTTAACTGATTAGCTTAGCTGGCTACCGGGCGACACTACAGTTTCGCCCGGTAGTTTCGCTGGCTGCACCACTTAGGCAATTTTCACATAATCAAGGATTTACAATTTGTCATGCTATTCATAATATTAAATCATGCATTTAAATCACATTGCACATAATGACAACCATAAATGAACACATAGCACATATGGGCGGGTTCGGTGATCAACCAAAGGACGTGAACGTATTCGGCCTAGTTAAGCATTAGTTACTAAGTTAACACTTATAACGTAACTAACGGAGTTTGTCTAACGGAAGTTAACCTTGGAATTCTCGGATGTCACATCATCCCCTTGTAATTGGAATTTTCGTCCCGAAAATTATTCTAGCGCCGTATCGTTCGCAGCATCAGCTGTCGTCGTTGCTGGGGGAAAGAAAGCAAAAGTTTTAGGGTTGTCACATCCTCCTCCTGTTACAGGAATTTTGGTCCCCAAAATTAAATCATACCTTGAGTTTCCGTGGACGTTTGTTCGAACAGGTGAGGATACTTTTTCTTCATCTGATCCTCTCGTTCCCAAGTATATTCAGGTCCACGCTTTGAGTTCCATCGCACCTTGACGATCGGAATCTTGCTACGTTTGAGGGCTTTCTCCTCGCGTCCCATGATTTCTACCGGTTGCTCAATGAATCTCAGATGTTCATCAATCTCCAATTCCTCCAAAGGAATTATTTCGATGTCTTCAGCCAGACATTTCTTTAGGTTTGAGACGTGAAACACGTTGTGAACTCCATCGAGTTCGGCATGGAGTTGTAATCGATAGGCCACCGGGCCTACTTCCCCGATGATTTCAAATGGACCGATATAGCGAGGATTCAGCTTTCCACGCTTTCCGAAGCGTATCACACCTTTCCAGGGAGATACCTTCAATAGCACCTTGTCGCCTACCTCGAACTTCAAAGGTTTACGGCGTTTGTCGGCATAGCTCTTTTGTCTGTCACATGCTGCGGCTATCCGTTTTCTGATTTGTATAATTCGTTCTGTGGTATCATGAATAATTTCCGGCCCAGTGAGTCCTTTCTCACCCGTTTCAGCCCAACACACGGGCGATCTGCATTTTCTGCCATAAAGAGCTTCAAAAGGCGCAGCACCGATACTTGAATGATAACTGTTGTTGTAGGAGAACTCCACCAACGGAAGGTGAGCCTCACAGTCTTTTCCGAAATCGAGGACACAAGCTCGGAGCATATCTTCCAAAGTTTGAATAGTTCGTTCCGTCTGACCGTCGGTCTGCGGGTGATAAGCTGTACTCATATCCAGCCTGGTTCCCAATGCTTCTTGCATAGATTGCCATAGTCGAGAAGTAAATCGGGGATCTCGATCGGAGATAATAGTCTTAGGCACTCCATGACGTGCCACGATTCGATCAATGTACAGCTTAGTTAACTTGTCCATATTGTCACTTTCTCTCATCGGGATGAAGTGTGCAGATTTGGTTAACCGATCAATGATAACCCAAATCGCATCCGGTCGATTTGATCGATGAGGTAATCCCGTTACAAAATCCATGGAGATATCCTCCCATTTCCATTCTGGGATCTTGGGTTGCTGTAATAGCCCAGAAGGCTTTTGGTATTCAATCTTCACCCTTGAGCATGTTAAGCACTTAGCCACATATCGTGCGATGTCAGCTTTCATGTTCGGCCACCAATACAAACCCTTCAAATCTTGGTACATTTTATCCGATCCAGGGTGCACCGAATATCTTGACTTGTGAGCCTCGTCCATCACGAGCTCACGAAGATTTCCAAGTAAAGTGTGACGCCCGGCCCCTTGCGGGCTGGCGCCACGTCGTCGGATTTACTCATCAACACGTGATTTAATCAGAGATCACAAAAACTGGAGAAAATTAAAACTTTTATTTATATACTCAGATGATTCTTACACAGCGGAAGCATAAACGTAACATACGATATATTAAACATAAGGTAAACTAAACGTAAGATAAGATATTCCAGCAACCAGCGTCTTCACCGTCTCCTCCTAGAGCGTGACCAAAGCTTGACCCATAGGTGCGTCAGAACCTAGCATACATACTTTTAAAAAGTCAGCTTACGCTGGTGAGTTCTACCGTTTAGTTCAAAACCGGTAAGGTGTTTACCTGGTTTTCACAACATATTTATAAATCACATGTAAATTCTAACACGTATTTAGTATGATAATATATCTTATTTTCTTAACCATGACCCTAGGCTAAACTTCTAGGTCACTATATTCAACCAACTAATTTGGTTCTCCATGAAGAGTCCGCCCGCCACTGCATACTCCGTCCCATCTCGAAGGATAGTTATTACAACGGCCCAATGCAGCTCCGTCCGTACACGGTTCCCTAAGCCACCACTATGGGGAAGCAGCGTCTCCTCATTCTTCATCTCCTTCGAAAGGTTCGCCCGCCACTGCAATCGTCATCCTACCTTTTTCGTAAGATAGCTTTTGCGATGTCCGACTGCCGCTCCGTCCGTACACGGTTCCCTAAGCCACCACTATGGGGAAGCAGCGACACTTCGTCTTCAGTAGCAACACATACTCTAACTCTAATAAGTCATATTAGCAACTCATGCTTCAACTCTATTAGGTTCTAGTAGCAACTCATGCTTTCATTCTATTAGGTTATTTTCTCATCTTAATGACTCATTATCCGATCGTATATACTACCTACTCCTAGTTAAATAACCAGATGCTTTAGGTTTGTTATTAAACAGTGATAAGGCATTCATATACTGCAACAAATGGACATTCCCCAATTTACCGTTAGTGTATGTATACAGGATGTACCAGCGGCGTATCCTCCACACTTCCAATATACCGAGTAACTTATACTACTATGTATATATATAGGATGTACCAGCGGCGTATCCACCACATATTAATATAAGCAAATGCATCACTTGTTCTCATATAATCATACATATTCACTAAATGTTTACTAACAACTCCCTAGTCACTTGGCTACTTAATTTCAAAGCAAGTATATACACATCACATTATAATCAACATAATTGCATAATACGTATAAGCAATTTAATAACAATTTCATCATATAACACGTATATATCAAGTCACAATTATCTTGAATATATGTTCACAAGTATTGTATGTATACTAGCCCGAAAACATTTAAAATATTTAAAACATTTAAAAGTGGGCTCATAGAACTCACCTGATATCTTTAATCAGTTATTCAGACAGAACCTCCGTTATGGTCCACGATTAACCTAATAAGGGTTGACTGCAGAAATTCGTCTTCTAACTCCTCTTGTGCAGCTCGTATTGCTCCGATGAAGTTCTGGCTCGTTTTTAGGGTTTTTTGGGTTATGATTTATGAAATTAGCGAGTTTGGAGGATGGATTCGGCCTTCTATTTATACTAACAGGTGCGAAACAAGTTCCTTACACGTCCATGGGTGACTAAGCATGCCAATTCGACGCGTAGATGGTCAATTTCAGTCAAAAACGTAGCCTCCAAGTTCAAAAAAACGTAGCTGTCAACGAATCTGGCCACCACCGGGCCGCGTATCGCGCAGGGGAGGGACTGGGCGGCGCGTACCGCCTGGTAACTTTGGTGAAATGACAGTTTTAGTCCCTGTACTTCTCATTTACATTTTAAGCCCCTGTACTTCTACAAACTGTTATTTTATGTACCGAACTATTATAAAACATGTTAAACGAAGTTTCTAAGGCTCGGGACACTCTCGATAATATACGTATACATACGTATATATATATTTATATATTTATATATATCTTTTGTTATTTTGCGTTCTAGCCCCTCAAACTTTCCAATACTTATTATTTCATGTTATGGATCATGTTAGGATATATTTTTACTATATTCTAAGCCTTAAAATGTTTATAATAGTTATAGATACGTATAATATCCATATATGTTGATAACTTTATATAAATTACATTTTTAGCCCTTCTACTTTTTCATTAACTACTAACACACGTATTCACATGTATACATCTATCAATTCACACATATATCATCATGTTATTTGTACCAACACATATCCATCTTATATTTTACTTTCTTTGCCGTTTAACTTTTCCGTTTATGCATTTTTTTTCATCATTTTAGCTATAGAATACGTATTTCTAACACATGCAATCTATCTAATGCATAGTTTACCATATTTATCAATTAAACTCATGTAGTGATAATATAAACACCTATTTATCATGTACCTGTGAAATTTGGGGTGTTACAACTCTTCCCCCCTTAAATAGGTTTCGTCCTCGAAACCTGATCTATTCCCATTTATCACAATTTATCATACTCTAATCTCTAAGGCATAACAAGTAAAGGCCCATATATATATAGCACATAAAACGTTTTAGGTAAACTTTTAACAGGTAATTACGTTTAACTAATTTTGACGTTACCTGGGCGATAGTTGGGTTTCAAGAGCTTGGGTTCCTCACCCCTGGTATTCGTCACACAATATGCCCTTGCAGGAGCGGTGCGGGGTCCAGTACCGTTCCTTGGGACGGCTCTCAGAGGTGTAGGATTCAGTACTAACTTAGGGCAATTCTTCTTAAAATGTCCCACCTCTCCGCACTAGAAACATTCCTTCCTTCCCGTGTTAGTCTTTACTGGGCATGCTGTGGCAACGTGCCCAGAACTTCCACACTTGTAACAACTGGACTTCCCGTAACGACATTCTCCAGAATGATTCTTACCACACGTATTGCATCTTGGTACATTATTTCCCTTCGACTTCTTTCCAGCATCATCCTGAGTACTTCCCGAGGATTCAATCGATTTTCTCTTTTGCTCTACCGGCTTTCCTACTTCTCCGTAAATTTCATCATACAGGGTCGCACTAAGATTCACTACTGCCTTATATGTTGCAGGTGCAAATACTTTCACCAATTTACGCACTTCGGGTGGAAATCCTTGCGTGTAACGCCTAACTCTAACCTCTTCAGTCAGCACCAGATTTGGTAGTAATCGAGCCATCATGTTGAACTTGGTAGTATACTCGCCATGCGTCATGTATCCAGCTTCAATTCTCAAGAAATTCATCTCCAACCTACCCAACTCACGTTGTGGACAGAAGCTTTCCATTACGTGCCTCTTCAGATCAGTCCAGGTCATATTCAGTACTTCCTCCTCACCTAGAGTTTGATTAATCATTTCCCACCAGAATAACGCTTCAGAAACGAACGAGTGCGCAGCATACTTCACCGCCTGAGCTTCAGAACACTCACTGATATTGATTACAGCTTCCATCTCATGTATCCACCGAAATGTAGCCATGGCGTCTTTCTTCCTGTCAAATGATGGAGGCTTGCATCCGCAAAAGGATTTGTATGAACATCCATGCCTAAGAGGATTATCTTCAACTTCAGGTTCACGACCAACTCCACGGCCAGCTCCACGTCCAGCTCCTCGTCCAGTTCCACGATCTGCTCCGCGACCAGCTCTGCGACCAACGCCAGTATCAGCTCCATTGCGTCTAAACTCAGCAGCAAGTGCGGGTATCGCACCTTGTAAAGCCCTTGCTACTTCTTCAGCTAACGCAGCTCTTAGTTGATCATTGATAGGGCCTCCTCCCCGAGCTCCATTATCGGGATTCCCTGCTCCATTGTCAACCTCTGGATTCGCACGCGTATTCTGCCTCGTACCGGCTTGTCCTATCGGGGTTCCAGCTCCACCTCGGCCTCTGCCTCTTCCAGCCATCTTGAGCTCCTTCAATCAAGACGTAGATATAAGTATCCTCAAATGGATTATAGATAGAACATGATAATATAACAAATTAGTAGATGCAGAGCTCTGTGCAGTTACTGACTTGCCACATTCTCAATGTACTAACTACCCTCCATTCTGATTATACTCAAATCTATTTCTCGACCTCGCTCTCTAGCGATCTAATGAGCAGTCCATTGCTTTAATAGGCATTCTAGCCTATTTACACATTCTGGCCATAAAATAGACGTAACTTCACATTACTTGGAGGGATAAATTCCTAAGGGCAGTAGCTAATTGCCAATAATTATTTCTCCTTACAAGCAAATGTGAGACTACTCCTATTATGGACTAGTGTTTTCTCCGATTAGCATCTAACTATTCCTAACTAAGGCCCAAAATTCAAGTTTAAGTTTAGATACTCTCCGAAGTATCCAAATCTCTTAAACCAGTGCTCTGATACCAACTTGTGACGCCCGGCCCCTTGCGGGCTGGCGCCACGTCGTCGGATTTACTCATCAACACGTGATTTAATCAGAGATCACAAAAACTGGAGAAAATTAAAACTTTTATTTATGTACTCAGATGATTCTTACACAGCGGAAGCATAAAAGTAACATACGATATATTAAACATAAGGTAAACTAAACGTAAGATAAGATATTCCAGCAACCAGCGTCTTCACCGTCTCCTCCTAGAGCGTAACCAAAGCTTGACCCATAGGTGCGTCAGAACCTAGCATACATACTTTTAAAAAGTCAGCTTACGCTGGTGAGTTCTACCGTTTAGTTCAAAACCGGTAAGGTGTTTACCTGGTTTTCACAACATATTTATAAATCACATGTAAATTCTAACACGTATTTAGTATGATAATATATCTTATTTTCTTAACCATGACCCTAGGCTAAACTTCTAGGTCACTATATTCAACCAACTAATTTGGTTCTCCATGAAGAGTCCGCCCGCCACTGCACACTCCGTCCCATCTCGAAGGATAGTTATTACAACGGCCCAATGCAGCTCCGTTCGTACACGGTTCCCTAAGCCACCACTATGGGGAAGCAGCGTCTCCTCATTCTTCATCTCCTTCGAAAGGTTCGCCCGCCACTGCAATCGTCATCCTACCTTTTTCGTAAGATAGCGTTTGCGATGTCCGACTGCCGCTCCGTCCGTACACGGTTCCCTAAGCCACCACTATGGGGAAGCAGCGACCCTTCGTCTTCAGTAGCAACACATGCTCTAACTCTAATAAGTCATATTAGCAACTCATGCTTCAACTCTATTAGGTTCTAGTAGCAACTCATGCTTTCATTCTATTAGGTTATTTTCTCATCTTAATGACTCATTATCCGATCGTATATACTACCTACTCCTAGTTAAATAACCAGATGCTTTAGGTTTGTTATTAAACAGTGATAAGGCATTCATATACTGCAACAAATGGACATTCCCCAATTTACCGTTAGTGTATGTATACAGGATGTACCAGCGGCGTATCCTCCACACTTCCAATATACCGAGTAACTTATACTACTATGTATATATATAGGATGTACCAGCGGCGTATCCACCACATATTAATATAAGCAAATGCATCACTTGTTCTCATATAATCATACATATTCACTAAATGTTTACTAACAACTCCCTAGTCACTTGGCTACTTAATTTCAAAGCAAGTATATACACATCACATTATAATCAACATAATTGCATAATACGTATAAGCAATTTAATAACAATTTCATCATATAACACGTATATATCAAGTCACAATTATCTTGAATATATGTTCACAAGTATTGTATGTATACTAGCCCGAAAACATTTAAAATATTTAAAACATTTAAAAGTGGGCTCATAGAACTCACCTGATATCTTTAATCAGTTATTCAGACAGAACCTCCGTTATGGTCCACGATTAACCTAATAAGGGTTGACTGCAGAAATTCGTCTTCTAACTCCTCTTGTGCAGCTCGTATTGCTCCGATGAAGTTCTGGCTCGTTTTTAGGGTTTTTTGGGTTATGATTTACGAAATTAGCGAGTTTGGAGGATGGATTCGGCCTTCTATTTATACTAACAGGTGCGAAACAAGTTCCTTACACGTCCATGGGTGACTAAGCATGCCAATTCGACGCGTAGATGGTCAATTTCAGTCAAAAACGTAGCCTCCAAGTTCAAAAAAACGTAGCTGTTAACGAATCTGGCCACCAGCGGGCCGCGTATCGCGCAGGGGAGGGACTGGGCGGCGCGTACCGCCTGGTAACTTTGGTGAAATGACAGTTTTAGTCCCTGTACTTCTATTTTACATTTTAAGCCCCTGTACTTCTACAAACTGTTATTTTATGTACCGAACTATTATAAAACATGTTAAATGAAGTTTCTAAGGCTCGGGACACTCTCGATAATATACGTATACATACGTATATATATATTTATATATTTATATATATCTTTTGTTATTTTGCGTTCTAGCCCCTCAAACTTTCCAATACTTATTATTTCATGTTATGGATCATGTTAGGATATATTTTTACTATATTCTAAGCCTTAAAATGTTTATAATAGTTATAGATACGTATAATATCCATATATGTTGATAACTTTATATAAATTACATTTTTAGCCCTTCTACTTTTTCATTAACTACTAACACACGTATTCACATGTATACATCTATCAATTCACACATATATCATCATGTTATTTGTACCAACACATATCCATCTTATATTTTACTTTCTTTGCCGTTTAACTTTTCCGTTTATGCATTTTTTTTCATCATTTTAGCTATAGAATACGTATTTCTAACACATGCAATCTATCTAATGCATAGTTTACCATATTTATCAATTAAACTCATGTAGTGATAATATAAACACCTATTTATCATGTACCTGTGAAATTTGGGGTGTTACATAAAGGAACCCAAATTCTGTCATTATAATACCTGAGTCCGTCGGACTTAACTTCAGAATTTCCATCCACCCCTCGCAGTGCTTCAGCTGCGAAGTTTTCTTCCTTTAAAGCTTCTTGTTGGGCATCACGGATCCGATCCGGCAATCCCGCGTGGATGGTAAGCTGCAGCGCTCGTACCCGTCAAGGCTTTTCATACTCTTTCCGACTTAATGCATCAGCCACAACATTGGCTTTTCCCGGATGATACTTAATTGCTAAGTCGTAGTCATTTAGTAACTCGACCCATCGTCGTTGTCGCATGTTGAGGTCCTTCTGATCAAAGATGTGCTGTAAACTTTTGTGGTCGGTAAATATTGTGCACTTTGTCCCGTAGAGGTAATGTCTCCAAATCTTGAGTGCATGAACAACGGCTCCCAATTCCAGATCATGTGTCGTATAATTCTTTTCAGTATCCTTCAGTTGTCTGGACCCGTAGGCAATTACTTTATCTCGTTGCATCAACACGCAACCGAGTCCTTGGATGGATGCATCACAGTAGACTACAAAGTCGTCAATCCCATCGGGTAGCGCAAGAATTGGAGCTGAACATAACATATCCTTAAGAGTTTGAAACGCGCGTTCTTCTTTTTCACCCCATCTATATTGCACTCCTTTGTGCGTTAAAGCTGTTAAGGGTTGAGCCAATTGCGAGAAACCCTTAATGAACCTTCGATAATATCCGGCAAGTCCCAAAAATTGTCGGATTTCGGTCGGCGCTCTTGGAGTAGGCCATTTCTTGATAGCTTCCACTTTTGTTGGGTCGACATGAATTCCATTCTGATCGACAATGTGTCCAAGGAACTGGACTTCGCGAATCCAAAAATCGCACTTCGAAAACTTAGCATAAAGCTGTTCCTTGCGGAGCAGTTCCAAGATAAGACGTAGGTGCTCCTCGTGTTCTTCCTTTGTCTTGGAGTAGATCAAAATATCATCAATGAAAACTATCACAAACTTATCGAGGTACGGCTTGCACACTCGATTCATCAGATCCATAAATACGGCAGGCGCATCAGTTAGCCCAAACGGCATAACTAGAAACTCGTAGTGACCATACCGAGTTCTGAAAGCAGTCTTGGGGACATCCTCATCTCGAACGCGAAGCTGGTGATATCCAGACCGTAGATCAATCTTTGAGAAGTAGCTTGAACCTTGCAGTTGGTCGAAGAGATCGTCTATTCGAGGAAGTGGATACCGATTCTTGATAGTAACCTTGTTAAGCTCTCGGTAGTCAATACACATTCGGAACGTTCCATCCTTCTTCTTAACAAATAATACCGGTGCTCCCCATGGAGACGAACTCGGACGGATAAACCCTTTGTCGAGTAGCTCTTGAAGTTGCGCGGAGAGTTCGTTGAGCTCACTTACTGCCAAACGGTAAGGTGCGCGTGCGATTGGAGACGCTCCAGGAACTAAGTCGATTCCAAACTCTACTTGTCGAATTGGAGGCAAACCAGGCAGATCTTCAGGAAATACATCTTGGAAGTCGCGAACTATCGGGTAGTCGTCGATTCTACGCTCGGGAAGTGTCGAATCGGTGACGTTTGCAAGAATCGCGAAGTGACCTTTACGAAGGCACTTTTGTGCTTTGAGGAAAGAGATAATACCAGTTACTGTTCCACCTTTTTCACCTTGAACCGTTAACACTCCACCGTCCTTGAGTGGAATACGAACCACTTTTTCTTAACATAAAATTTCAGCGCGGTTTTCCGATAACCAATCCATTCCTACTATTACATCAAAACTACCAATCGGGAAAGGCATAAGGTTGATTCCTAATGTATGGCCGGCTAGTTCTAACTTACAGTCCTTAACTATCTGAGTCGTATCATGAAGTTTACCATTTGCTAGTTCTACCACATATTTAGCATCTAGGGCAATCGGTTTAGCATTAATTAACTTAGCAAACTTAGTGGAAATAAAGCTTCTCTCAGCACCAGAATCAAATAATACAGTAGCAAAGAAACCATTAAGGATGAATTTACCGTTAATCACGTTGGCATCATTGCGAGCTTCACCCTGACCCATGACGAAAGCTCGACCTCTACCATTTCCACCATTCCCGTTGCCATTCCCGTTACCATTCCCGTTACCATTACCTCCGCCATTACCATTCCCACCGTTGTTTCCCTGATTACCGTTCCCCTGCCTTCTCAGCTGAGGGCAGTCTCTTTTTATATGACCTTGAGCACCACACTCAAAGCAGCCACGGGCTCCCCCGTTGTTGTTGTTCTGGTTCTGACCGTTGTTGTTCCCATTGCCCCGATTGTTCCCATAGTTGTTGTTTCCATGATTGTTGTTGTTCCTCCTGGGGCGGTTTTGTTGCTCGGGCAAAATTGCCCAACAGTCTTTTGCTTCGTGGCTTCCCTTTCCACACCTCTCGCAGCTCAAATTCTTCCTACAAATACCAGCATGATGCTTTCCGCACTTGTTGCACAAAGGCAGGTTACCTTTGTAGTTGCCTTGACCATTAACGCCTTGGCGGTAGTTACCACTGTTGTTTCCAGACCTCTTGCTTTGACTTTGGGAGTTATAGGACCTCCCAGTGCTGTTTCCAACACTCTGATTGTTCATTGAGTTCTCAGGAGCTTCATCATCAGCTTTTCTTTTGCCACTTAAGGCAGTCTTCTCAGTGGCTTTCGCAGGAAGTGTACCCTTCTCAACCTCCTGATCAGTAAGCTTGTGAGCCAAACGGATGGCTTGCTGCACGGTTGCGGGGTTGCTGGCAGTCACCAAACTCTTGATTTGAGGCGCGAGGCCTTCCAGATAACGCTCAATGCGTTTGAACTCAGCATCAACCATTGTGGGGCACAGGACCGCGTACTCATGATAACGCGCAGTATACTGTTCGATTTCAGACCTAACCATCTTCAGGTTCAAGAATTCTCCCTCTAGCTTCTTCACTTGGTCACGAGGACAGTACTCATCCATAATCAATTCCTTAAATGCTTCCCATTGCATGTTGTTAGCCGCGTCGATCCCAATCATCTGGATCTCGGCGTTCCACCAGGAGAGAGCAGCTCCCTCAAAAGTACCAGTAGCAAACTTCACCTTGCTTTCAGCCGGGCAGTTACACATGGAGAAAACCTTCTCGGACTTCTCGATCCACCTGAGGAGTCCTACCGCTCCTTCTTCGCCAGAAAATGTTAGTGGCTTGCAATCCATGAAGGACTTAAACGTGCAGTGGTGGTTTCCTGATGCATAAATAGTTCGGGTTTCAAATTTAAACATGTCAAATATAATTCGTTTTGTGCCTTAACCGGCGTAATAGTTACCCTGAGCGGCATATGCAGCTTGGACAACTGCCACCGCGGCTTGCACGTGTTCATTAATCATCGCCTGCAGCTGTGCAGGTGTCATGTTGATGTTGTTCCTTCCGTGTCCTCTCCCAGACATCTTGCTGGACAGTCAAAGTAGCCAATGTTCAGTCACAATTATACTTTATACATATCCCATAATATGTATATTAACCATTTTTCCCGTTATCCCTCTATTAGTCCAGAAAATTTTTGTGCAAAATCGAGGCGTCGTCGAGGAACGTCGTAAGTAGCTATCGTCGAAAGTCGGCTTTCCCATAAAAGTCACCGTCGGCGTAGTCATCGTAGTAGAAATCAGGACGTAGCGTGTAGCATTGTTTCGTCGTCGCTTTCCCCCGGCGTAGTGCGCGCATTAGCGTTCGCGTTTCGTATTCGTGTGTGAAAATTTTCCCTAAGGTTTTCCGTTAGACTTCCTAGACACGGTCTATATATATATTTATATCTATATATATATATATATATACATACGTACTAAGCTTTTACTTACACAGCAGAGCAAGTATCCCAGGTTGGCACGTAAAAATTTTGTTTTGGGAATTTGTTTATTCGTTTGTAACTAAGGTTTCAAGTTGCAGTTTCCAAATCGTTTTTCAAATGATTCCAGTTCTCTGCAACTTATGGCTCTGATACCAATCTGTCACACCCCCAAATAACCACCAACGGAGTTTATACCGTTAAGGGGTGCGGCTAGACCAGGATCCACAACCATTAGTTACAAATACTAAATGAATCAGAGTTAGTTCAAAAACCAATTATAAAGTAAAGTCTCAATACAACGCAGCGGAATAAGTATTGTCTTAGCACTAACCACGTGCTTTACAAATTCTTTGTTTAAAATTCCCAAACAAGTTTAACAGAAATAAAATTGTCTTCACGTGCCATGCCAACCTGCTCCGGATATACTCCTCAGCGATCTGCAAAAGTTTA
Source organism: Deinandra increscens subsp. villosa (assembly GCA_039602395.1). Lineage (NCBI taxonomy): Eukaryota > Viridiplantae > Streptophyta > Magnoliopsida > Asterales > Asteraceae > Deinandra > Deinandra increscens. The sequence goes on along the minus strand of JBCNJP010000012.1, from coordinate 67,444,527 downwards.
AACCACGCAAGTGTCAACCTAACGGTTGGTGAGTTCACAGTGGGCTTGTCATGCATTGGCCCGGTCTCATAATCATAATTTGTATCAAGGTATACTTACATAGTATTTGTTTGTGAAAAGCAATGCTAAATGTTATGTCTTAGTTCATAAAGGAATTGTCCGTGACTTACGTCATCGGGTATGAACTAGTTTTGTAAAGTTAAAGTGCTCAACCGATATCGCGGGTAGCTAATCCGTTGTTCCATGCACTAAGGAAGTTTGTACCAAAGCTGACCATAAATTATTGTAGTGGCCGTGCCATCAGTTCTGCGGACCTACGTCATCGCGGTTTTGCCTCCCCCGTGTCCTCTCGGGATCACGGTCAAATAGGCTGATATTGTACCTCCGTGCACTCCCCGTGCCACGGGGCGGAGTTTGTCAAACTCCAGTAGATCTACCCAACATCCCCTCGCTTTACAATTAATGGTACAATTAGTTGAGGACTTTTAAGTTTTCAAGGCATCCTTAGAAATCATGTGATATCATGTGGTTTAGACTTTAACCTACACTAGCCATATTAAAAAGGTTTACTGGATTCTCATGAATCTCAAAAGTGTTTTCAGTTTCGTTTCAGAAAAAGTTGTTTAAGTAGTTCACAAGTGCTTCCCATAAAGCACTTCAAGTTCATCAAGTGGGTGCCGAGCACTCTAAGTTTTCAAGTTTATCAGGGAGGTGCCTCGCACTCTCGAGTTTGTCAGCATTGTTTTACTTTTAGTTATTCGGTGTGACCCAATCGGGTTCACGGTTATCGGGTTAGTGACACTCACCTTTGGTTGCACAGCTACACTTGCTATAATATCCAAGTTTGCTTAACGAAGACCTATGAACGCGTTTAGGTCTTAAGTATTAGTTTTGTGTCTAATCTTTACTTAACGTCACTATGGCCCATAACATAGCACGTTGGAACTATGACTCGACATACAGACACACGACACCAATGGTTGATCATAGATAAGGGATCATATACATTAGAAATCAAAGCATGTATCATCATGGCATAATCATGTAAGTCATGGCATAACATTCAAGCAAATTGCACAAGTTTGGATTCTGGTCTCAGTTTCGCTAGCAATTTCGGTAGGCAATTTCGCTAGGTGCACGGGCAGCACTTTCGCTAGGCAATACCCGGTGACACAGTTTCGCTAGCTAGTTTCGCCCGAAACTGCAGACACAGTTTCGCTGGCCTAGTTTCGCTAGAAACTGGTTTGAACTTTCGTTCAGGGAATTTCGCTCGGTAGATTCGCTCGAGCTGGTCTGGTTGGTTTACCCGGTGACACTGCAGTTTCGCTGCATAGTGTCGCTGGTTGAAGATATGCATAATTTCGCTGGACAGTTTCGCCCAGAGAACATGACAGTTTCGCTGGTCGCGAAAAACATACGGATCAGCCTAAAAATCAACCTAACAGCTTCCATTTTACATGCAATTCATTGTTTAGCATACATAGGCATTTACCAACATAAATCAGTAAGCTTTAACACCTTAAACATGCATTTTTATCCTCAAATCTCCAAAATACATTTAAAACTTTAAAATGACTAAAATAGCATAAATCTTTATCATGGATCAGTTTTACACGTAAAGTTATCAACTTTATGGTAGATCTAGCATTACTAAGCATTCCTACAGAAGATCTAACAATATCATGAAGGTTTAAGCATGCTTTATGAAGAAACACATATAAAACACATAGAAATGGCATAAAGGAAGGTTTTGGGACTCACGATTCGATCAAGGAATCGAATGGATGTTGTCTTGAGGCTGAGATCTTGGTTTCTCTTGATGGTTTTCGGCTGATCAGATTTCCAGAGAAGAATGTGTGTGTTTTTGGTGTTAATGAGGCAAATAGGAGAACTAGGGTTTATTAAGATTATTTATATCAGGGGCTAGTTTCGCTGGCAGTTTCGCTGGCAGTTTCGCTGGCCCAGCGAAACTGGCTTTGGTCACATTTAACTGATTAGCTTAGCTGGCTACCGGGCGACACTACAGTTTCGCCCGGTAGTTTCGTTGGCTGCACCACTTAGGCAATTTTCACATAATCAAGGATTTACAATTTGTCATGCTATTCATAATATTAAATCATGCATTTAAATCACATTGCACATAATGACAACCATAAATGAACACATAGCACATATGGGCGGGTTCGGTGATCAACCAAAGGACATGGACGTATTCGGCCTAGTTAAGCATTAGTTACTAAGTTAACACTTATAACGTAACTAACGGAGTTTGTCTAACGGAAGTTAACCTTGGAATTCTCGGATGTCACAGTGTGAGTGGTTGAAAGAATGATAGAACCAATGAGTGATAGACAAGCATGTACCATTGCCAATGACAACCTCGTCAATTCCATCATAAGGAACATGCATGGAGAGGTTTTGGAGATCGTTTGTGACATGATGAGAAGCCCCACTGTCAAATATCCAGTCCATTGAGGGGACCGTGACTTGAGTTTCCAAAGTGTGAACCTGTGGTGATTGAACCTGCACATTCCTATTATACGAAGGTACATTTACATTGGGGTGTTCTTTCTTAAAGACGCTGCAATTTCCAAGTGAGTGGCCATGAGTATGACAATATTGACACTTTTCAAGATAGGGGCGTGAACCAGTGTGGTTGTTGCTTGAGTTTGTCGGTGTTGGTAGTAGACCAGTAGTTTTAAGAGCACTTTTGTTATGGGCACTTTTGTTATTGTACCTTCCATTCCACTGTCGCATGGGTTGGCGATGGGCTATGAAGGCAGTAGCAGGTTGGTGAATGGTAGTAGTAGGGGTGAGTTGAGCCAAAGCAAGCTCATGGTTGATTAGCTTCTCGTGAAGCTCGTTGAATGTAATGGTTTTGTCACGAGCACAAATGGCGTCGAGAATGGGTTTATACAACACTTGATCCAAACCTGCTAACACACTATCAATGATACCTTCATCATCAATCTTTTTTCCCATGATTGCTAACTCATCCATAATTGATTTGATCTCTTGCATATAATCAGTGATGCTTTGGTTTTGGTTTGTAGAACATTGCTTGAGTTTATGTTGTAGTTGCTTGATGTGACCTCCAGAAGGTAAAGCATAAGTGTTGGAAAGAGTCTTTCAAGCTTCAAGTGATGATTTTGCGTTAGTAACCAGTGGTATGATAGAGGGTGAAAGCGTACCTACGATGGCTCCAAAAAATAGTCGATCTTGACGGAACCTGATGTACCTTAATTTGTACATCTTTTTACTCAAATATTTCTTACACTTTTAATATTATTTGAGATACTTTTAATAAATATTACTCGTAATTAGTTCACTTGTGAATTTCAGGTGTTTCAGGAGATCACAAGCAAAAATTAGCTAAAACGGTATATTTGAGCTAGACTCCTAGTCGGTCCGTTACTAATAATTATTTTGATTTGTGATTGAAAAAAAAAACATACAAGACCTCACGTGGCTCATAAAAAAATGAAATGTAACCACCATAAAAATATGAGATCATATGGATTACTAAAGTGTTCCTCCTGGTGGGTACGCAAGCAACAAATAAAAGAACATATTATTATTTGGTTTTGGGTGAAGACATGTACTTTTGGACTACCGGTTGGACTATTAAATGGGCTTCACATAAGTCAAATGGAGGAAGGAGATTAGAAGACGTGGGGGACCGAACGGGGAGGCGAGAGGCGGCAGAAACGGGTTAACGAGGAGATTGGGACGAAGTGTAGATTAATAATTTTTCTTGGATACAACAGAGAAGACTGGTTTGTGAGAATACGACAATTGTGATGACTATTTATTTTTCATATTTGATTGTGTTCTTTCAACCATTATCAGCTAATTTTTATTATCACTTAGGGTTTGATGAATTTTGATTTGTTTTAACTAATTATTTTATTTCTTGTTTATGAATGTATGATTTTAGTAGAACTTTATTTTTATCTCTTATGATGTGTACGGATATCTACTCGTATTGATTTTATTTATAATTCATGTGGCTATTTTAGTCTTGGCATGTATAACAACCCCTTTGATTGATATAGTTATCTTTAGGTTATTTATCATTGGTATTTAATCTAGGGCATTAGACCTGACCGGGTGATTGATGAATTTATAGATATTGTTGGTTGAGTAGATATGCTACCTTAGAGTTGGATCTGAATAAAAGGGTTCAAGTCTCTGTTGGAATCTTTCCTATTTACTAGTGAGTTGACCGTATTCTATGCGAGTGTTAGGTACATCTTCTTAGTGGTACTTAGACGGTTCTAAGTTATAAGTAGGATTTAAATAAAGTTTGCTTCATAATCTTAGGTGATTAACGTGTGTCTATAGCGTTAGTTTTTTATTGATTATGGGATTAGCAAGCCTCAGATAGGTAGTTAATTCGTTCTAGCACTTCACACAACTGTTGGTACTTCATAGTAGTAGTGTTCTAGGGTAGCCCGACCATTGCTCGAGGGCCTTAGAATTCTATTCGACTAAATTGCATCCTGAGAGGGGGATTAGTCCATTTAAGGAACAATTATCATAAGTAGAGTCAGTTTAAATAGTCAAGATAAGTCAAGAGGATTCGAATCTTAGGTGATACTTTCTCCGTCTGTTCTCCCGTCATTTTATTATTTGCTATCGTAGTTAAATAGTTGGTTTCTTTATTTTTGTTTTAGATACTAATTAAAAAAAATCAAAACTATTTATTTTCGGTTAAATATTAACGAAGGTTTATTATCGGGAGTCTGATAGAGCGTCCTTGGATTGACATCCGGTTTCTTGCTAATACTATACTGCATACGACGGGTACATTGCCCTAGTGTGTAGTTTGGTCTCTTGGTTAGATACCTTTTAAAACTTGAATATTTTTATAGACCACAATCTACTCCTCAAGTTTTTGGCGCCGTTGCCGGGGACGCGTTAGATTCCGAGAACGATCAGAGTTGGTAGTTTAACCATTTTTGTACAGTTTATTTTGTTTTCTTCTTCGCATTTTTTAAGTGTGTTTGCATATATTTTTTTTTAATTTTATTTTGCTATTTTTCTATATTTTTCTTTTATTTCTATTTACAGTTACAATTTATATGTGGTGCCCGTGATCCTTTGCTTGAGTTTTCTCTGCAGTGAATACTATGTAGTGGTACTTCGAGCAACACTATGAGAGTTATCAGGTGCGGTGTGATATATGTGGGGAGCCTCATCACGCACGATTTTGTAATTATTCAACGGGGCCTTCCACGGGTTACTATAACTATTTTTCATCACCCGCATACGACCATGGAGTTAGCAATCAGTCACCGACTAAGGATAATAGCATGAAAGAATTAAAGGACATATTGGCGCGAGCAATCGAGAATAATGAGAGGGCGATTAATGAAAGGACCGTCGATATTGATGCAATAACTAGTCGCCTAAATGAGCACGTAAGAGTGATCAGACAACATTTCGGACTCACTGAGGAGGAAGACGAGAATGAAGTGCAAGCCTTCACATTTGGTGATAAATGTGAGCCAGACCTAGAGCAGCAAGAGACTTTAATAGACGAGGTGCAATTTCCAATCTCACAACATACCGCACATGTCCCACCTCCAGTTCAGCTCAAGATCAGTCACGATGAACCACTCTTAGGTAAGTATCTTGCTCCTAGCTCTTTTGATTATGATAACGATACACTTTAGTTTGCATCTAGTGTTATATATGATTCTTTAGATCCATCACATACTTTACACTTGTCTTGTGAGGATGATATGATGCAGGATTTGCAAACGAAAGAGCAGCAGGAGATAGGTGAGTTGCAGGCAGATAAGACTTTAAAGGACGTACATTTATATGACTCGTTTGAGGCGCAAATGGTAGCAGATTTTGGAGACGAGTGGCTAACTATACCACCCGTGGTTAAAAATATGGGTACATTCGACCCTGATGGTGATTTAAAGCAGTTGGAGGCCATGCTATACAGGGAGCCGAACGTGGATATTGTGGAGAAACCACCCAGAAGTGGAATTGAGTTAGCAGAGGACGATTTTATTGAAGAACCAGGTAACCCACCTCCAGACAAATTGAATGACCTCCTCGTGGTTGAGCAAGCATGTGGATCGCCACTGAAAGCAGAAACACCACGGGATGAAGAAATCAGTAGGAAGGAGAAATATATGAATCAAGTATGGGGATGTTCAAGCATCCATCATTCTAAGAATCAACTCCTTCACTATCTTCGGTCCATCAAATTTGGACCAGGAAAATTCAAGAACTGGTGGCCAGATGAAGCTGAATGGTTGAAACCCCACACGCCTGCTGCCAAACAAGTGTGGGGAGATGGAGCGAGAAGGAACCCACATGGTCTAGGTGGGAAACAGATTAAGGAGAAGCCTCCTGGGTTGTGGTTGAGTCTGGCTGAAGACTCGTTAATAAACTTAGCGCTTCCTAGGAGGCAACCTAGTGGTTTGTTTGTTTTTTTTTTTTTGTTTATTTCTCTTATTATTAGTGCTTTTTATTTTTTGTGTTATGTTGGTTGCTTCTTTCTGTCTTTAGGTTCGTTCCAGGTTGCTTCTGAATTGGTATTGATGTAGGGTTTGAAGCAAGTGTGGGGATGCCACTTGCTTTGTGATTGCAGCAGATTGAGAAGCTTATTGGATGACCACTTGCTGCATTGTTCAGGGAAGTTTATGTTTTTCATTCTCCACCGAGTATTATTTGTTTACTTGTCGTTAGTGTTTGGTTAATTCGAACATTAGGGACAATGTTCGCTTTAAGTGTGGGGATGGGGTTTAGTTGCCTAATCTGAAAAAAAAAAAAAAAAAAAACTGAAACTTGATAAGAGTTAAAAATTTGAAAAAAAATCTCTGATTGTTTGCAAAATGCATATAACTGGAAATTTTAAAAAATAATTTGAAAAATAAAAATCAAAACTCAAAAAAACTGAAAATTTTAAAATTTTTTGAAAAATGTCCTTGATTGCTTGCAACTATAATGGAAAATGATATGTATAACTGGAAATTTGAAGAAAAAAAAAACTGAAAAAATTTGAAAAAAAAGCAAGGATAGAAAGCGCGTCTAGCTAGTGATGTGCTGGTAGGTCCAACCGACTCCGATTGCTTAAAAATCCCGTGATTGTTAAATAACTAGATAAATAATAAATCAGGATATCTTGTGGGTTTTCGCCTTGGGAGGATTGGTAAGCCAACACTGTCGACTAGGTTGATAGGTACCACTTTAGGTAAAGATGTATATGTCTTGAGAATTTATGGCACACTATTATCTTTTTATGAGAATAAATCCGAGAAATAGCGGCGCCCCACCTTATACCATCCATCTGAGCTTTATACATTTAAGAAAAAAAAAGAAGAAAATAAAAAAGAAAAACGAATAAAGTGCTATAAACCGCCGATCCTACGTACTACCTCTAGGGATAGTGACTCCGGAGATGTACTATTGGGGTGAGGTTGATTTTGTGTGCGAGGGTCAAAGCCTGCTTACTACCTCTCGGGATAGTGACTCAGGAGATGTCTGATGGGTGGAGACTCGACTTAGTTTTAGGATTAAATAAATAAATGTTATAAAGCTCTAAGACATCATTCATCCATCATCCACTATTCTCTTGACATATATATTTTTGTTTATTGTGGTGGGTCAAAATCTCGAATGGTTTAGCCCGGGCCTTGATTTCCTTGAGATGGGATTAGGACTAGCTAAGAATCCTGAGTGTGAAACACATAGATAGAACAATAAGGTAAGTTGAATAATAAAATCATGATTAGGGGCGAATTTGTCGGTGGTTGGGTTTAGTCGGATAGAAATATCGGTGATTGCTGCTAGCGCGTAAGTATGTCAGAAAAGAAAAAAATAGTAGAGTAGAGAAAAAAATGAAATTCAGTTTTCCAGTTGTGATTCCATTGCGAGTTTTTCGGGGACGAAAAAGATTAAGTGTGGGGATATTTGATGTACCTTAATTTGTACATCTTTTTACTCAAATATTTCTTACACTTTTAATATTATTTGAGATACTTTTAATAAATATTACTCGTAATTATTTCACTTGCGAATTTCAGATGTTTTAGAAGATCACAAACAAAAATGAGCTAAAACAGTATATTTGAGCTAGACTCCTAGTCCGTCCATTACTAATAATTATTTTGATTTGTGATTGAAAAAAAAAGAAACATACAAGACCTCACGTGGCTCATAAAAAATGAAATGTAACCACCATAAAAATATGAGATCATATGGATTACTAAAGTGTTCCTCCTGGTGGGTACACAAGCAACAAATAAAAGAACATATTATTATTTGGTTTTGGGTGGAGACATGTACTTTTGGACTACCGGTTGGACTATTAAATGGGCTTCACATAAGTCAAATGGAGGAAGGACATTAGGTTTTGGGAGGTGATTTAAAGACTAATAAATAGAAGACGTGGGGGGACCGAACGGGGAGGCGAGAGGCGGCAGAGACGGGTTAACGAGGAGATTGGGACGAAGTGAAGATTAATAATTTTTCTTGGACACAACAGAGAAGACTGGTTTGTATGAATACGACAATTGTGATGACTATTTATTTTTCATATTTGATTGTGTTCTTTCAACCATTATATTATATTATACTATATATAATTTTACAAGTTGATGAATAGTATTTTAACATCGTTACCTTTGCATTAACGTCCGTTTGTTTCCTCCAAAAAGCTTTTGTTTCCTGTTAACCCCATCACCATCACGTGGGTGAGAGAAAAGCCACCCACCCATATCTCCCATATCTGCAGTTTTCATAGTACTCTCTACCCAGTCTTAGTCTCTTTCTTCACTGATTGTGTTCTTCGATTTAACTTTGCTTTATTTCTTCTCGCACGGGACGATAGCGGTGACGATTAATGGTGGATAAAGGGTCGATAAAGATTTATGGTGTCCGATCGGCTGAAGATTTAAACTTTCGACATAGAATCTGCCGTCGCTGAAGATTTCTTTTTCCTCTTGGCAAAGCATGGCTCACAAATGGTGGTTGTTTGCTTTAGTCCCTGTGTTTGCGTCTTCCCTTCATCTTGCAGGTACGCATATTTGTTTTGATTTTTCTCTCTCTACTTCCATAGATTTGAAGCTTATTTCCACTCTGGCTACCAAATCTCTCTCTCTCTCTCTCTCTCTCTATATATATATATATATATATATATATAGGGAGAGGATCATTTGAGAACCAATTTGATTTGAGAACTAAAAAGAACTAATTTGAGCCACAAGTTAATTTACATGTATCCCCCTCCCATGAATTGTAGTGGTCCCCCTGAAATTTGTGGTTGAGATTTAGTTCTCAAAAGTTCTCAAAAGAAAAAGTTCTCATTTGAACCTAACCCTATATATATATATATATAATTTTCTTCCTTCTTTCTCTGGCTACCAGATTTCTCATTTCTGTAGGTGTTTTTGATTTTGCGTAGGGGTATCGCCGGCAGATCCTTCTACACAACTTCGTTTGTGGTTTACAAAAGAAGATTTTAAGTTTTTTGAGTAGCTAACGGTGAGAATCCAAGTGCGATGATTTCTTCCCAGTAAGTTCTTCTTTTTGGAATCGAGTTTTGGTCTTTTGGCTTCATTCAGTTTTGGGGTTCAACACCCAACATGGTCTAGGTTTTGATTGCTTCAACAGGGACGAAGATTCTGGTTGATTATTGGTTTTTATGGTCATTTGGCAGCTTCAGTTGGTTTTTGGTTTCAATCTCCAAAGACAGGATTAGAATCGACCATCATCATCATTATGTACACATTTGTTTGTATCCCGGTTTGTGATCTCTTCCTTCAAAGATGGTATTTTTGCTTTGTTTTATGGGTTTTAATTCTTTTAGCGTCTCTAATCTCGATTATTGTTTGTTCATGTTGATTTTGGGTAGAAAGTTCACTTATAATTGGCTGATTGCTGCAGATCATGCAGTCACTGTTGTTTGTAACGAAGACAGATCTTTAGAATACGACAATGGTTCTAATCATTTCTATGTAAGTTCAGATTTAAACGGTTTCGGTTTCTTCAATTCCTTCTTAGATTGATGTTTGAGTTTTTTAATTTAAACAATGCTCTTCATTCCAAGATTTAAACATGATGGGTTATTCCAATGTCTGGATTATAGGGTCTGAACTTCTAAGAAAAATGAAGGTTTGGCTTCGCAATTCTTAGGCTTTCTTTAGGCTTTGTCAAATAGCTTTATGAAAAGAACTAATATATCAAATTTGGGTATGAAATTTTCAGTCTACTTTTATTTAGCAAGATAATAGGTTGGGTTGGGTTGGGTATGGTAAATGGTTATTCAGGGTGTTTGTGAAAGTTGGGCTTTGGTATTTTTTATGGACTGTTTTTTCATATCTGAATACATCAAAGTTGGGCTCTGTTTTAATATTGAGCCATTTGACCCGCATTACATAATCACAATTTTGACCCGTTTATTTAAGTTTCATTATTTAACCTGTCTGAACATGATCACAATGTTGTTTATTGTCTTATATCCTTATTTGAAGTGTTTCTGCCGATATCTAACCTGTCTGAAAATGGAGGTGAGAAACTTTTGCAATTAGCTGAAGGTTTTCTTAAAAACACATTGTTTCTCATAGCTTGCACGAGCCTGAAGGTGCGGTTTGATTTACTCTTGCTATTGAATAATTATAAAAAGAACATACTTCTTATTGATACTATAAAATCAATGGTATTGGTTGCAGCTCTTAGTGTGTATATATCTCTTATAAAATCAATGGTATTGGTTGCAGCTCTTATTGTGTATATATCTCTACTGGAACAGTAACAAGCCAGGTATTGGGATGTTTCAGGAATTCTCTCTGGAAACTTTGGATCGCTTATAATGATCGAAGTTGATAAACTACGAAAACAAGTACTATCTGCTCTTTTATTATCATCATTATTGTTGTTTTCATTGTTATGGTTGTAATTACTATTATTATTGTTTATACTATCTTTAAAAATTAATTAGGATATTCAAATGTAACTATTTTCTCCAGTAAGTCATGTAGGCTGTAGCAAAGTGGTTGTGATTTTTACTGATGATGGTATTTTTCTTTATAATAATATTATTATACAGGTTGAAAAAACTTGGTATATATTTCTAGAAGTTATTACATAATCGTCATATTTTGTTATATACCTTATATGCATGTGCTCTTTAACATACAAGTTGACATGAGAGATCACTTCTTGCTCGCGCAGGTGATATTGATGGAGCTGCGGATATATATCGAAAAGTATTAAAATTATGGTACATCATCATCTTCTATGCATGCATGTGTTTTATGTAAATACAGGTCCAAAACAAATTTTCGAAAAGAATAAAATATTTCTTAACTTGCACATCAAATGTTTAAGAAAATTACATACAAGGGTATACTAATATATGGATACGAAGTTCTTATAATGCTAACTTCGCACTTACGTGCAACTCACACATCATCACCGATTCTTTTTGTTTGCAGCCTGATAATTGGGAATGGTTTCATCATTATCTTAGTTGCTTGCTGGAAGGCGACTGCAGTTTCTCTATTTTGGTTAATAGTCCTTCAATCCATGGCATGTATATATATATATATATATATATATATATATATATATATATATATATATATATATATATATGTATATATTTAACTACCCCTTGAAGTTTATGTTCTTTTATTAAAACTTTGTGTAGTTTGATTGTTTATAAATTATAAATAATGATATCTATAAAAGAATTTAACTAATTTTGACATTTTTATCTCTTTACCTAATTTTGACCACTTTAGTTTAGATATGTGCACCATGTAATGCAGTCACACCAGTTCCTCATTCTGGTAAGATTTCCCCCATTTCTTTTTTTACTATATAATTTTGATTCAAAAATGGTGATGCCGCCGCAACGCGCGGCGGGTCACCACCTAGTATATATAACAATAAAAATTGAAGATGAATAAGAAAGTTTTAGGTTTTCATATTTTGATCACAAAGATTTGCTACTTTTATATTTTTTACTCTCTAAGTTTTAAACTTTTTTTTTGTTTTAAGTTTTGTTGTTTTCTACTTTAGTCACGATACTTTTATAATTTTACATTAAGGAACTTTTTGGTTTTCAAACTTTGGCCACAAAAGTTTGATACTTTTACATTTTCTGCCCTCTAATTTTGTTTTTTTTTGTTTTAAGTTTTCTCGTCTTTTACGTTGACCACGAAACTTTTATAATTTTATGTTTTATACCTTTAAATTTAAAACTTTTATTTTTTATTGTTTTTATTTTTTTATACATTGGCCATGAAACTTTTATAGTTTTACGTTTTATACCTGAAGAATAGTATATATTCTGATAATGGAATGTAGTACAGTAATGTGTAAGAGAATATGCTCTAGGGATTTGTACTTGCCTATTTATAGTACGAGATCCTAACAAACCTAACGGTCTAAATGGCCCACCCATTTCTCATTGTTGGGCCTTCAGTTCTTTAGCCCATGTTCTCTCGACACGTGGCACATATCAGCACTCCCCTTGGATGGGGAGTAGTGCGGATACTTAACAATCATAACGAGGCTAAGATTTGGGCCGGATCTTGGTCTTCTTTCGTCTCTGGTAAATCTTCTGGGCCTGAGACTGAGGCTTTGGGCCTTAAACCATATTGGGCCTCTTCATGTCCCCCCAGTCTATCCTGCACGCGTCCTTTGGGAGTGTGAGGAATGGGCTGAACCTTGGTATTAGAGCGTAGTTGATGTGATGTGGGTGTGTGCCGCGTGTTTTCCGGACGGGACGTTTCCGCTGCCCGAAGATGACGCACGCCTTCCACTAGGCCTTCTTTTGGCCGTTTAGGTTTTCCATATTTTCCTATAAATATCCCCTTTTTGTGCATCCATTCTTCACCCATTCCTCTGCGAGTTGAGTTTTATCATCTTTCTCTTCCCCACTTCTTACTATTTGCCTTTGCTTTAAACCATGTCTTCTTCTTCTGACGAGGCCGATTGGGGAAGAATTCCTTGCACATTATCCATGAATGCTTACGCTAACCTGGTGGCAGAACATAAACTTGTGCGATGGAATCCTATCCATCCCTCCCCTGGTCAGACCGCTGCTAACCCCCCTTCTGGCATGATAGCCATGTATGCGGAGTGGTTTACTTACTGTAACTTCCGAGTTCCGATGACGATGTTTTTAGTGAAGATCCTGAGGTTTTACGAATTTCATTTGTCGCAGGTTCATGCGAATGGAATGCAGAGGATTATCTTTTTTGAGTTCTGCAGCCGCGCTCTTGACTTGGAACCCTCCGTAAGCCTGTTCAATACCCTTTTCCGACCGGTGATTCAGGATTCTTGGTATTCCTTCAACCAGCGCTGTGGTGGAGGTGTCCATGCTGTTAATCCCTTGAAGAGCATGCAGGGATGGAAAGGCCGCTTCTTCTTCCTCTCCGCGCGGATCATTCCTTCCGACCTGGCTATGCGATCTGTGCGGAATCCCCTGGTTGATGCCCCTCCGACTGTGTTGGTCCCTACTGGTGACCCAAACTACAATCTGTTGACGGAAACTCCGGTACCCTACCAGGTTCTCAAGGAGCATACCTTGCTAAGCGTGGGAATGAGCCGTAACTGGGAGGACCCCTAGCGAATTCCGGCCTATTTTCTGGATGGTCAAAGTAAGCTTTTTCTTTCCTCTTGCAGTGTTTTCTGATTAGTGTTGTTTTATTCTAACCTCCTTATTTCTTATGCCTTTGCAGAGGTGAGTCCGTATAACGCTGTGCTATCTCCCCCACCTCCGGGCCTTAAGGCTGTTTGTATGATTTCTGCACCTGGGAACCCAAGCTTTCATCTTCGCTACCAGGAAAACTTCTACCTTCCCCCTCCTCCAACGGGGGCTTCTACCAGTGCGCCCATTGCTAGTTCGATGCCATCAGGTGGTATTATCTCCTCCCCTCTTCTCTCTCCGGATACGAGCAGTTCGGTTATACTGAGTGACTCTGATTCAGGGGATGCTGCTGCACTGCTCCACCGACGCCGGCCCGCGTCCAGTCTTCCTGTCAACCCTTCTTCTGGTGCCGGTTCTTTTAGTTCCACTGCAGCTACTACCGCGGTTGGCTTTGCAACTGCTTCTTCGGCTGGCCCTGTTCTTTCGGGTGCGACCGGACCCCTAGGGGTTACCCGCCCCCCTGCCTTTTTCCGCATCAGGCCAAGGGTCAGGAGTGCAACTTGTCACCCCTTTGGCACCACTCAACCTTGGTGGAAGTGGGGAGAGTAGTGGTCCTGGTTCAGAGGGTAAACTGTTGACTTCCCCGCGCGGGGGAAAAGGAAGAGTACCGCCGAGCGGTACGAACTTGTCAAGAGGCGAATTGTTGCTGGTGGCTCCGGAGGGCGTATTTCAGGTATGTAGCCTATATTCTCTTTGGGCATTGCCGCGCTTGAGGTTTGTTTGATTTCTAACTTTTTGTTTGTTGTTGCAGTGCCCGTGGGAGTTGGTCGGGGAATGGGGCGTGGAGGCTCAGAGCCGCGCCCCACTGCTGATGCGGATCATCCGGTTTTACCCCGGAGCTTCAGGTGGCCCATTCTGAGGAACGACCCTCTTCTCCGCACACATCGCCTGCTCACTCGTCTCACTCACCTCAAGCGTCTTTGAATTCTCCGATCGCTGAGGACGAAGATGGAGACAACATGAAGCCCCCGTCCCCTGATCCTGTAAAGCAAAGCAAGGCTGAGGGGAAGAAAGTGATTGACGACGCAGCTTCCACTGTGAAGATTCCCACCCGGCCGGCATCAGAGGCCCGTGGTTTGTTTAGCCAGTCCAACCGGTTTATTCCGGATTGGGCCATCAATAGGGATTCCAAGCTCCGGGATCCGGTAACTTGTCGGAATTTTCTGGCCAACTGTCTTCATCCTGCTGAAAGAGAGGACCGTATGCGGGCCGGTAATGCATCTCTTAGTGATGAAATGGCTGTTTATCTGGCAGGACTCCTTAGCGTTTCAGTGGAGATTGCCCGCCAATGGACTGAGAGAGAGGACCAGCTGGCCGCGGGTAAAGATGCCCGCTCTGAGGTGAAAGAGCTGAGAGCGGAATGCGCTCGTTTGGGTTGGCTAAACAAGGAGCAAACTGACCTTCATAACGAGGCCGTGCAGAAATGGGAAGAGGGATGCCGCCGGGTCAATGAGTCTTTGCGGTTGGAGACTCAAGCTGTGGCTAATTTAAAAGCCAAACTGGCTCAGGTTGAGCAGACGAAGGAGAAAGAACTGGGGACTCTGCGAGAAGAGTTGTATAAAGCTCGTGAAGAAGCGGTAGCGCAAGTTGATGCGGCCAAAAGGCGCGCGGATGAACTTGCTGAAGCTCAGTCCCGTTTGCCCGGCCTTGAGAAAGAGAAATCCCATCTGGAAGGCCGGGTGAGTCTTGCTGAGTCCGGGGCCGGGATGTGGAAAGAACAATATTCCTGGGTCATAAAAGATGGGCTGCCATTGGCTTTCGAAGCCGTTCGTTCAAGTGATGAATTCATGGATAGTATCTTTGCTTTGAACGCTCTGGCAGATATTTCTGGCAAAAACGAAGGCATTGCTCTGGGCTATGCGGCTGCGGAACAGGGGACCCCTCTGAACCAGTGTGAAGGTATTGACATCACAGCCTCCACACGACTAAGGGACACACAGAATGCTTTCGCAGTAATGACGTTCCCCATCCTTGATACTCTGGCGTCTATGTCTCATCCGGATGGATTTTCTGAGCTGAAGGAGTATCTTTTAGGTTATGCCGAGGAGAAGGATGCGGGTGATGGTCATGCGGAAGCAGAGCATCATGACGAGCCCGAGGATAGTGCTCTTCCCTGAAGATGTTTTGGAAAAAAAAAACTTGAAGCTTTTGATGTAACCCTTGTAGTTTCTTTTTTCTGGTATCTTTGCTGTATTAATGTACTGATGGTTCCATGGGGCCTTATTAATGGAAGCATGATATCTTTTGTTTTGAGATTGGCTTATTTTTCGATTATTCCTTTTGTTGTGCAAGTTATTTTAGGCTTGGAAGTAACGCGACATCCATCGCGGTGGTCAGGTCGTCACCTAACAATTTGTGTTACTTAGCCAACTTGTCTTATTGTTGCCATGTCACTTAATGATTACTTTGACTTTGTAAAATCTATTAAGTGTATGGTGGTCTTTTTCAAGGCATAATTGCTTTGGTCAAGTGCGTTGTTCCGTGTCTTACGATTTTTAAGAATTTTTAGAAAGAAAGCTATATAAAGTAAAAGCATTTCATTCATGATAATTTGTCGTAGGTTCTTACAAATGACCTAGTTCTGGGCTATGCTTGTTAGCGCATGTTTGCCTTACTCTGTCAAACGTAGCATTTTCGTAGCTGTGCGGCATTCCAGGTTCGCGGCACATCTGTGCCATCCAGCCTTTGTAGTGCATAGGCTCCTTTCCCCATTACTTCTTTTACAACGTACGGACCCTCCCATTTCGGGGCGAGCTTACCGGTGGGCCTGGAGTGGCTTGCGTCATTGTCCCGGAGTACGTAGTCACCTGGAGAGAAGGTGCAGGACTTTACCATTTTGTTGTAGTACTTTGAAAGCTTTTGTTTGTACCGAGCTTCCTTGACCGCTGCTAAGGTGCGCCTTTCTTCCAACATATCCAAGTTTTCGAGTAGCAGTTCTTCATTGTTGGTGGGAGGAGCGCGGACTCTGTCTGTCGGTAGGGCTGCTTCTGCGGGTATTACCGCTTCATGTCCATAAGTCAATGCAAAAGGTGTTTCTTCGTTGCTTGTCTTAGGCATAGTGCGGTGTGCCCATAAGACATGCGGAAGAGCTTCTACCCATGAGACCGCACCGCTGGTCATTCGTTTTTTGATACCCTCTACGATACTACGATGATCCTTTCCACTTGGCCATTCCCCTGCGGGTGTGCCACATATGCGAATATGTGTTTGACCCCCAATCCTCCGCACCACTCCTGGATAGTCTTATCCGCGAATTGCGTACCGTTGTCTGTGATGAGGTAAAGAGGGAGCCCAAACCGACACACTATGTTTTCCCATAGAAATCGTTTCACTTGTGTTGCGGTGATTGATGCTACCGGTTTGGCTTCCACCCACTTGGTGAAATAATCCACCGACACAACTTGATATGTCCGGGAGATTCTGGAAACAGGCCCACTATATCAATTCCCCATTTTTGAAAAGGCCACGTGGCTGTAACGGGTACCAACTCATTCTTTGGTCTTAGTGTTTTAGGTGCATGCTGCTGACAACTTATGCACTTTTTGATAGTTTCTGCAGCCATTGGGTACATTCCAGGCCAGTAGACCCCGACATTTCTGAGTTTGGAGACAACCAGGTTTGGTCCTGCGTGAATGCCGCATGTCCCTTCGTGTACCTCCTCAACGAGGTGTGCGTCCTCGCTAAGGGTTACACACCGTAAGAGTGGGCCCGCAAACGTTCGACGGTATAAATCGTTATCTTCGAGTGTATACTGCAAGGCCTGCAACTGAACCTTCCGGGCTTCTCCGGCATCTTCTGGCAGTTCCCCTTTACTTAAATAATTATGGATCGGAGTCATCCATGTATACCTGACTCCATGTATACCTGATTTCAGAGATTTCATTGACCTCTGTTTCATATACAGATGGTGCGGATAAAGTTTCTATCCGCACATCTTTAGCTAGGTGGCTGAACTATACAGATGCAAGGCGGCTGAGTGCATCCGCTTTCTTGTTGCGGCTGCGGGGAATGTGTTCGATCGTATAATGGTCGAATCTGGTGAGCAATTTGGTAGCCAATGACAAATACTGACTCATGTTGGTGCCCTTTGCTTCATAGGTGTTGTTTATCTGATTCACCACCAGAAGTGAGTCAACGTGAATGCGAATTTTCTTAGCTCCCATCTCATGAGCTAGTCGCAGCCCTGCCAAGAGGGCCTCATACTCTACTTCGTTGTTAGTGCTTGCAAAGTCTAGCCGTATGGCGTTGGTTGACCTCGACCCCTGATGGGTCCGTGAGGATCAGGCCCGCACCACTTCCACCATCATTCGACGCCCCATCAGTGTATAAAACCCAGTGCTATTGATTACACCGCGCCGCTTGTTCTGTGGACAGGCCGGCCCGCACTTCCTGTTCCCTACCTTTCGGTACCTCGGCTATAAAGCCGGCGATAACCTGCCCCTTGATTGAGGTTCTAGGTTTGAAAGTGATGTCATAGGTGCTGAGCTCGATGGCCCATTTTACTAGTCGTCCTGGCAACTCCGGCCTGCGGAGCAATTGTTGGAGCGGAAAAGTACTGAGCACTTCTACCTCATGGTCATGAAAGAAACGTGTCACCCTGTGGGTGGTGTGCACCAGAGCTAACACCAGTTTTTCCAACGCGCTGTAACGGTTTTCCACCGAAGTGAGCACCCTGCTGACATAATGGAGAGGGGTTTGTACTCCTGATCTTTCAACGAGTAGAACGGAGCTTACTAAACAGTCTGATGCGGCTAGGTAAAGGTAAAGCTTTTCCCCACGCTCTGGTGCGGTGAGCGTCGGTAGCCGCGCCAAATGTTGCTTCATCTCTTGAAAGGCCTTTTCCGCTTCGTCTGTCCATACGAATTTGTCTTTAGTAGGGCAATTCTTCAGAGTCTGGATGAAAGGGAGTGCCCGCTCGGCGTGTTTTGCCAAAAACCTGTTGATTGCTACCAATCGGCCATTCAAGACCTGCACCTGCTTCAAATTGGTAGGAGACTGCATCTGTATTATCGCGCGGACCTTCTCCGGGCTAACACGAAAACCTCCCTTGGATATTACCACTCCCAAGAAACGTCCTTCCTCCATCCCAAATGAACATTTGGCCGGGTTCAACTTTATGTTGGCCGATTTGAGATTCAATATTGTTTCTTGAATGTCTGCGAGCATCACTGCCTCCGCACGACTTTTTATTACCAGGTCGTCAACATATACTTCGACATTTCTTCCTATCTGTCCTTCGAACACCTTGTCCATCAAACGCTGATATGTGGCTCCAACGTTCTTTAAGCCAAAAGGCATCT
Source organism: Deinandra increscens subsp. villosa (assembly GCA_039602395.1). NCBI lineage: Eukaryota > Viridiplantae > Streptophyta > Magnoliopsida > Asterales > Asteraceae > Deinandra > Deinandra increscens. The sequence continues at coordinate 67,425,543 of JBCNJP010000012.1, read as the reverse complement.
TTGTGTAGCAAAAATTTCCTTCCCTGGTGTAGAAGGCAGTTTTGGCCTCGTCCCCGATGGCCATTTGTACCTGGTGATATCCCTTATATGCATCCAGAAAACATTTAAACTTGTATGGAGCCAAGGAATCAATCTTTACGTCGATATCCGGAAGAGGGTATGGGTCCTTTGGACATGCTTTGTTGAGGTGCGTATAATCGACACATATTCTCCATGTGCCGTTGCCCTTTTTTACCAAAACTGGGTTTGCTAACCAAACTGGGTAATGTTCAGGCCGTAATATGCCCGCCGTAACTAGGGCCTGCACCTGCTCCTTGATTGTTCGGCGCTTGTCGTCTCCCATGTGTCTTCGTGGTTGGGTATATGGATGTGCGGATTCTTTTACATTTAGGGGAGTGTTCTACCAGCTCCCGCGGAACCCCTATCATATCTGAGGGAGTCCAGGCAAAAACGTCTATGTGCTTGAATAAAAGTTCCTTGAGGCGCATCCTTACCCTGTCAGATAAACCGGGTCCTATGGTTATTGGCTGTTCCGGGTAACGTGGATCTAATACCCATTGCTCATCCATCATCTGCGGTACTGGCGCTTTTTCTACAAGTGATGATGATGGTAGCGACAATAGACGACCAGCCCCTATCGCAGCCAGGCTGTAGCATTCTTCACTTGTATAGACCAGAGCTGGGCCCCTTGACGTTGGAAACGCGATTGCCCCGTGGGCCGTGGATACGGCGGCCCCGAAAGATGCTAGGCCGGGCCGCCCGAGAATTAGATTGTGTCGTGAATTTGCCGCGACCACAATGAACCGCACGACCGCGGTTCGGATGCGTTCCCCTTGCGACAATGTTACCGGCATCCAGAGTTGTCCTAGCGGGCGCGAAGCTTCTCCCGAAAAACCCATTAGGACGATGTTAGTCGGTTCCAACTGCGCTTGGTCCTCCAATTCTAGTTGCCTTAAACAACCTTCATACATAATATCCGACCCTGCTCCGCTATCAACCAGGATGCGCCGTATGTCATTCATTCCCACCATTGCCTGGATTATCACCGGACTGGACTCCTGTAGTATGCCTTAAACAACCTTCATACATGAAACTGGTCTGCACATCCATGGTTCTAGTCGAGGCCCCCTGCGCTTCCCTCCATAGGACTGGACTTGTAGCATATTTACCACCTTGACTTTCTTTTTTGCGGCGGGTTTGGGTGCCGTAGTGCCCTGAAGGTCCCTGAGCAGGTGAGACAGTTTTCCCGTTTGCAGAGCTTTGTCGATCTGCTGCTACAGCTGCCAACAATCATCTGTATGATGCCCTATATCTTTGTGATAATCACAGAATTTTTTCGGGTCTTTGCGCAGACGTGAACGTAGCGGAGGTGGTGGATCTAGATTTAATTTCTCCGAAGCGAGCACCTCGCTAGGAGTTTTGGTGAGTTTATTTACCCAGGCCGGCTGGTGGTTGTGGATCGCGCTCATGCTTACTTTCTTTTTTGTCAAAATCTCTGTGCATGCGGACAGATTTTTCTGCCTGCACAAATGCTTTTGCGGCCGTCATCAGCGCGGTCATAGTCTGTGGTGGCCCCTCCGTGCCGTGTATCCTGCGGATCAGGTCTTCACATCGTACCCCGTTTATAAAACCAGCCACCCGCAAATCCTCTCCCGCGCCGGCTATTTGTAAACTTTCTAAATTATACCTCGTAATGAAATCTTCCACGGATTCATGGTCTCGTCGCCTGATATGTAGTATTTCGTTACGATCCTTGATATGACGGCGCTGCTGACTGAAGTGCAGCAGGAACTTAGATTGTAAGTCCTCAAAACCAGTTATCTGGCCGGTTGGAAAACTTTCATACCACAAACGCGCTGGACCGACCAACGTTTGTACGAACATGTGACACCAAACAGGGATGGACTAGAGTTCCATTCCTCCCGCACTGGTAAAAATCTTTACATGGTCGTTCCGGATCCGTTGTGCCGTAATACTTAGAGACTAATGATGGCATTTTCAACTTCTGCGGAAAGCTCGCGGAGGCGATGGCCGGGATGAACTTTGATTGTTCTACCAAAACAGCCGGCCGGTATGGAGCCGTTAGGTCCGGAAGATCTCTCCTGACTTGGTTTAGTGGTATCGCTTGTGACACGGGGGTGGTGACAAGAGGCTGAGAACCGCCTCCCTGATGAGTGAAAGTTGGTGCGGGCCCCATCTGGACGCGCAGCTCAGCTATTCTTACATTCCGCATGAATTGGTCGTATTCCCGCATACTCCTCTGCTGTTCCATCCACCACTCGCTTCCGCATATCGCTGGGATGGGCTGCTGAAAAGGAGGCATACCTGTAGATCCGGTATAGGGGTATGTCTGTGGCATGAGAAACGTTCCATACGGCAGAGGGATGACGGTCTGGTACGAAGGTTGTGCGCTAGGCCCCCAATGTACTATCGGGAGAGACACCGCTGGGGGAGCCGTGGTTATTATTGGGGCCTGTGATGTTGTTGGCTCAGTAGCGTCAGAAAACAATGGTTGTCGACCAGTGGCCACGGATCGGCCAGTACGTGCGGTTGCTTGATTCACAGATAGTGGAGCTGCTATTGTTGGTTGAGTGCCGAGAGTGGTCTCGGTAAGCAACGAAGGTACCAACCCTGATGGTCGATGGACAGGAGTACGTTCATTGTTTAGAGTATTCGTTTCATCGTTTCGTCCACTTGTCTGCTGGGATCCATAAGTGGTCATAGCAGGCAACGAGGGTATAGATCCCTCAGGCTGAGAAGCAGATGTATGCTGAGTACCTCGAGTATACCCTGGAGGAGATTCAGCATGTTGTTCGTCTTCCTCTGGGTCTGTAAAGTGCCCATCCTCCTGACGATCTGACGACGTCATCAGGTGATTCTGAACGGTGTGATTGGTTGAGCGTAAACGGTGGGCGCCAATGAAGAATAGTATATATTCTGATAATGGAATGTAGTACAGTAATGTGTAAGAGAATATGCTCTAGGGATTTGTACTTGCCTATTTATAGTACGAGATCCTAACAAACCTAACGGTCTATAGGGCCCACCCATTTCTCATTGTTGGGCCTTCAGTTCTTTAGCCCATGTTCTCTCGACACGTGGCACATATCCGCACTCCCCTTGGATGGGGAGTAGTGTAGATACTTAACAATCATAACGAGGCTAAGATTTGGGCCGGATCTTGGTCTTCTTTCGTCTCTAGTAAATCTTCTGGGCCTGAGACTGAGGCTTTGGGCCTTAAACCATATTGGGCCTCTTCAATACCCCTTAAGTTTTTCACTTTTGCTTTCTTTTAGATTTTTACGTTTTATACCCCTTAACTTTTCTACTTTCTTTTATTATTACACTTTTATAGTTTTTTACTTTAGCCACGATATTTTTTTATAGTTTTATACTTTGAACACATTAAAACTTTTCTTACTTAAACTGACAGGTAACGGGTGGCCCGTCGCAAAGCGCGGGCGGGTCACCATCTTGTTATGAGCTAATTTTTTATTATCACTTAGGGTTTGATGAATTTTGATTTGTTTTAAATAATTATTTTATTTCTTGTTTATGAATGTGTGATTTTAGTAGAACTTTATTTTTATCTCTTATGATGTGTTCGGATATCTACTCTTATTGATTTTATTTATAATTCATGTGGCTATTTTAGTCTTGGCATGTATAACTACCCCCTTGATTGATATAGTTATCTTTAGGTTATTTATCATTGGTATTTAATCTAAAGCATTAGACCTGACCGGGTGATTGATGAATTTATAGATATTGTTGGTTGAGTAGATATGCTACCTTAGAGTTGGAACTGAATAAAAGGGTTCAAGTCTCTGTTGGAATCTTTCCTATTTACTAGTGAGTTGACCGTATTCTATGCGAGTGCTAGGTACATCTTCTTAGTGGTACTTAGACGGTTCTAAGTTATAAGTAGGAATTAAATAAAGTTTGCTTCATAATCTTAGGTGATTAACGTGTGTCTATAGCGTTAGTTTTTTATTGATTATGGGATTAGCAAGCCTCAGATAGGTAGTTAATTCGTTCTAGCACTTCACACAACTGTTGGTACTTCATAGTAGTAGTGTTCTAGGGTAGCCCGACCATTGCTCGAGGGCCTTAGAATTCTATTCGACTAAATTGCATCCTGAGAGGGGGATTAGTCCATTTAAGGAACAATTATCATAAGTAGAGTCACTTTAAATAGTCAAGATAAGTCAAGAGGATTCGAATCTTAGGTGATACTTTCTCCGTCTGTTCTCCCGTCATTTTATTATTTGCTATCGTAGTTAAATAGTTGGTTTCTTTATTTTTGTTTTAGATACTAATTAAAAAAAATCAAAACTATTTATTTTCGGTTAAATATTAACGAAGGTTTATTATCGGGAGTCTGATAGAGCGTCCTTGGATTGACATCCGGTTTCTTGCTAATACTATACTGCATACGACGGGTACACTGCCCTAGTGTGTAGTTTGGTCTCTTGGTTAGATACCTTTTAAAACTTGAATATTTTTATAGACCACAATCTACTCATCAGAACCAAGCAGCTAATTCTTTGTTGGGTTTTGACGTTCCATTTTTATCAACAGTGGGTGAAGGTGATGGATGGGTTCCATCAACGAATTTTTAAAGATCAAGGCCATGTAGAAGGGCTTCAATTTGTGTTTTCCAACCCAAATAGTTGGTGGATGTGAGTTTGAGATTATTCGGAAAGGTGACCAGGGTAAGATTTCCTATGTTGTTATTGATAGCAATAGAGTTTGTTTGAGTGATGTTAGTGTCTGCCATGGAGTTTATTTGAGTGATGTTGGTGTCTGTCATGTTTGATAAAGGGAAGAGGACAAGAATCGATTAATGCCAAAGGAGTGTTGATAAATGGATCAGAAGATGCTCTGATACCATATAAAGACTTTATAAAGATTAAATTGACATATCACTATAAAAGGAAGTGGCTACATATACAACAAGAAAGCTAACTGTCTAGGCTATAAACTAGGAGATTAATCTGATAAAGTACAACAACTCTAATATATATATATTTAAAATTCAAATTAATGCATGGCAAATATGGATCATCAAGTGGCGCCACCATCTGAGCATTCATTTAGTAACTTTAATATCCATTATCTCAACCCCTACAAAATTAGGGCTTAAATCACGAAGTATCTACATCTCTCTCCCTAAGACCGCCATGTCCCTCCTGCTCGATGAAATCCATCTCTCGCCATCTTCGTCTTCTATACCCCGTACCGGCGTACCCATAAAGCAACGCCATCATCACGTTCCCTGTTCTTTCCCGCTCAATCGGTTCTTAATGTCAGCGATTTTGTTCTAGATACGATCTTGATCTGTGTTCAGTTGAAGCCGTTGAATGGAAATTGGGTTACGATTGCAATTGGAACTGATAGAAAACACCGTGTGTCATTCTCTCATCTCTCTGCTACACAAAAACCACTCTGGCTGACAAAGTTTCGATGCTCAATCTAGCATTTTCTCCAGGTATCTTTAGATGTTCAAACTAATTTTTATATGAAATTATCTTCGCTTGTAATTGGAATGAGGTTTGGCATTTGAGTCTCACGATTTCACCCATATGAACCTTCCACCTTCTTCCGCCGCCGCTGCTTAATCCAAACAATCACCAACCACTGGTGAAGGATCTAGCGTTGGAAACATCACCGATGAGTTCACCACCCGACCAGCATGATCGAACAGGTGTGCCAGGTTATTGGTGCTGTTTTTGATGTGAGATTCAGTGAGGGATAACTCGATCAGGTTAGTTTTGTAAGTGGCACAAATAATATTGATGATGATTGTTAACGAACTCCATATTATTTAAATTTTCATGTTGATTTACTGATTTTAGGTTTTGGGACAAGTTGGAGTCAGATCAGTTAGTGACGTAGAGTGGACGTTCTTGAAGCTTGTGGAGGAACCTAATTTTGGTTGAAGATTTGCTATTGAGACAGTGTATGTTACTGGAGACAAAAGTTAGCTTATGGTAATCGATGATTATGATGCTTTGTATTGTGAATTCTGAATGTTATGGGTTGATCCATCCACACAACCAAGAAGATAGTACAACACACTTTTTAATTTAAGAAACTAATGTTTGTGGTTAAGTTGTTAAAATGGGATTAGTTATCAAAATACAGTAGAATTTTGGTGCAGACCATTGTCGGTGGAGTTGCAAGGAAACCTGCTTCAACTTGCTAGTTCAAGTGAAGCGAGGTGGCGAACGTGTTAGGGCTTTAGTAGTCAATGACCCACTTAAAAACTCAATGCTATCTTATTTATTGAAATTGCCTCCAACCTTGCATTGTTAGGTTTCTAGGATATATATATACATGTAAACAGGCGAATCCTTTCGTTGCATAATTAGGTGTTGATATTCATGAATTTGTTTCTAGTAATTAATGTTCATCTGAATTGCGTTCATCTTTCATATGCTTCCAATTATGTACCCATATTTGATGCTATATATTATGTAACTGTGGCATACCCTCTTTCATTTAGGAATACCCTCCCGGTATAAATATCATACCTATGGGAAGCAAAACAACAAAACCTTTTCATACAACTAATTTGATTGTTTTTGCACCTGGAAATAATCATGTCAAGAATGAAAGTGGTCTTTTTGTTGTTCAGGGAGAGCAATGATAATTGACCCCTGGTGTCGATCCGAGTTCAATGAAGAGGTATAGATTGTAGTTTAATGCTTCAGTTTATGATTTTAGTTATTTAAATAACTGGTTATTTGTTTTAGGAGTCATATTAATCATTATAGTGTCAATTATATATGTTTGATCCTAAAAGATGCTTATGCCATCGTAATATAAAAATTCCAGTTATTACTCATATAGTAAATAGAATGTGAAAGAAGTAATACCAAATTGGATTTTTGGTAGTACTAATAAATGTCAGGTGTTAACATGGATAAGCTTCAGTAGTAATATTACATGTTAACGACTCCCCTAATCTATAGTATTTAATAGAACTTTTCCCCTAATCTATAGTATGTAATAGAAATTTTAGTTTGAAATGCTAAACACCACCAGTTTAGCTTTGTTTTGAAGTATTACCAAGTTCTATTTTGCCCATTGTTAAAGAGATAAGTTTATTTGGTTAATTTTTATGTGTGCTATTAGTTATTTGAGTCTACTATAATAGATATCCGGTGTCAAAAACAATAGATAATTTTTGGTATTGTTTACAAATGTTTATTTATACTTTTTATAATTACAAGAATTAACTCATGGTGATAAATGGGTTGTTGCTGTATTATTTCAGTTATGGAGCATTGTATTACAAGCCTATGTTCTTTTGCTAGTATTGTTTCTCCACTGATTTTTAGTCCTCCAATAGGTGAGCAAAAGTTTTAGTGGATGCTTTGTTTTTGGTTTGTTATAACTGAATCTAAATTTGTTTTTCTAATCCTATCCTGTAGCTTTATTCTTGTCTGACAATGCTCCACCCGTGCTTCTTGGTTTTAGCCTTGTGTGTACTGCATTCTTTGTGGTAAGAGCTATTGGTTCCACAAATTAATTGGTGGACTTTTTTGTGGCAGGTTTGATTATAGATTAGTTCCTGCTAAAGGTATGCTCAATAATGTAAGTTTTTAAAATTTTAGATTATCTAATAGCTATTAAGATGTTGTCATTTGTTTGGATCAATGTGTATTCTTCTCTTATGGTTAGAGAAAAAGTTCATGCATAAAGATTTATATCTTTATCTTTGTTTTGTAGATACTGGAAGAGCAGTTCAGGTACATGGGCCTTAGTTTTAGTGTTGTTCTGGGCTATGGGTCAATGCTGACAAATTTTATAAAGTTGAATATGTTTTTGCTTTGTTTCAGAGGTTTTTCTTTAAATCTCAAGTTATTGCAACAAATAAGGTGAATCAAATGCAAAGATTTCGTATGGGCATTAATTCAGAACATGCTGATGTATCATTCATTCTCTTTTTAACGTTTCTTTCTTGTTTTTGTTTGTGGTCAGCTGAATGGCTTTAAGAAGGTTAAAAACTACACTAAAAAGTTACGGAGGAAATAAAGCACATGAGAGCAGTATCTCGTGAGGAGGTAATGATTCAGTCATGAATTCCTTTTTTTCTTTTCTACTAGATGGTTGTCCACGCTCCGCGGCCGGCGTTTATGGTCTAATTTGTTGTGTAATTTGAATGAATCCATCATATTTTAAAGCTTGTAGACATTGAAAAACCGTATACGGATCGTTTCCAGATCATAGAATGATTGAGATGGAAGTTTGTCATTCAATTATAGTCAAATGATTACAATACCGAGAGAGTATACATCAATTAAGCTCTGGAGGAGGTTTGGACAGAACCTCCTCTCTCTCTAACACTCACAAAGAGTAATGACCAAACTTGAAGACGTTCAACACACCGAACCTATTTATAGGTTAACCAGTTGGCGTACCACTTTGGTCCGCCGTACCATTTGGTACGTGCGTACCAACTGGTACGTTGGTTGGTATGTTGACATCATTACATACATTTAATTCTAATACATTCGCACAGTAACGACCACACACAGAAACTTGTCCTAACACACATCAGTTTAAGTCATTACATAGTAATTTCTTCAAACTTTACATATTAACCTATGCCTTCATACTTCTTAAATAAACGAACATTAAACTTCATAAAGGTTAACTGAGATTGGCTATTGCAAGAGGAATAAAGCAAAAGTATTTGGTTTATGTGTATATGTTTCCCAGTAAGTCACATTTTTATTCCTTTATTTGCCATGAAATAAAAATTTAAATTGTCTTACTAAAACCTTGCTAGAATGTTGCAGTTTTTAGATAACGACTTCGTCGTAATGATCTTTCATTATGATGCCATTGTTAATTTGATTCACAACCTTACATAGTTTTATGTTGTGTACAGAGTGGTACCGCCACAGAGGAATACTTAATGATGTTGGATGAAGCACTTCAGGTACATGTTAGTTTTCATCATTAACACTGGATTTTTCCTTGCAAGTAATTTTTTCAACCAACACTAATTATGATTGATTTAGTCATTGACAACTGTAGTATGTATAAATCAGAAAAGATTATATATTTCATTCCATTTATTTATCATAGTTGGTTGTTAAATAAGTGTGTTTACTGATATTCTTGATCCTACTTTTAACTACAAAACCTACATATAATTACGTAATTACCAATTATCACTTGTAGATAAAATTAAACTCAAGCTTTAGACATGTTTACTCATATTCTTGATCCTTTTTACAATAAAAGCTAAATGATAAACAGAAATATACTTCTTGAGCAGGGAAAGGGATGATGCTAAATTTTTAATATATAACTTTCAGGTTATTCACACAAGTGTGTGGGTTGGTTTTGTAAGCATGCTAAAGCTGGAAGGGAAGATGTTAAAAAATGCTTGTGGAAGGGAAATCAATGTTGTAAGAATGTTAAGGAAAATGATATTGTGTTATATTTATTATTATAGGTTTATTGTTAGCATACCGGATACATTTATAAACTCATGTTCACTTTGTAATGTCTACTATATATATGTAATGCATTATTTTGCTATAAATGTATTTTATTTTGTATTATCAGGTTAATTGTTATTTAATGTAGAAATTTGTGACTATTAAAAAATATTTTTTAATTCTTTTTTAGTAGTAGTGAGTCACACTTAAAATACACTATATGTGTGATGAAATTTGTTTCATGTCACTAAAACGTATATAATGGTCACTTTATATAATAATTGTGTGTTTATTTACTACATATAGTCACAGTTTGCTTAATTATTTGTGTCTTAAATACATAAACAGTCACATTGAAACTAAAAGTGTGTTAGGGTGATGTATTTATGTAACATGTGTGACTAAATGGGAATGTAATAACAAAAGGTTAAAAATAATGTGACTAAAGGTTAGCCAAAAATGACACTTACAAATACTTAATGTGATTTGAAAACATTTCTAGTCACGTTTTTATTTGTCTTATGTGACTAAAAGGTACATAATGGTTACTTTATATTAACAACTAGGTGTTTAATTGCGACCATTTTCTAACCAATAGTCACTTTAAGACATTTTTGTGTGACTAAAAACTATGAAATAGTCACACTTCAAACTATTTCTACATCAATTTTCGTACTATGGTCACACATAACAAAATTGTGTGTCTCTAAAACCTAGACAATAGTCACACCTAAATATTTGTTATGTGAAAAATTGTTAGCAAAACATCACACTGAACACAAAAACATGTGCCCATTTGGGAACATTATGTCACTAAAGATATGTGATGGTTACTTTATATTACCAACTAGGTGTTTAGTTGTGACCATATACCAACCAATAGTCACTTTAAGGCATTTTTCTGTGACTAAAAACTATTAAATAGTCACACTTCAAACTATTTCTACATCAAAGTTTATGAAATAGTCACACATAACAAAATTGTGTATCTCTAAAAGCTAAACAATAGTCACACTAAATTATTAGTTATGTGACCAATTATTAGCAAAACGTCACAGTGAACACGAACATCATGTCACCATTTGGGAACATTTTGTCACTACAAAATAAATAAGTGTTACTAAAAAGGGTTTATGATGACATTATTTGATAAAATCATTGATCCAGCAAGAAAAATCGCTAGTCTATTGTCACATTTTTTTATCTACGGTCATATTTTTTCGTATCATACGGTCACTGAAATTCAATGTCACTGTATGTGACCTAAAATGGCGCAAATTTTGGTCACGGATGGGACGGAAAAAAAAGTGTGACTAATCACTTACGCACACTTTTTTGGTGTGACCGAAGATCATATTTGTACTAGTGCCGATCGTTAGTATTTATTGTTCAAATAAATACATAAATTAATGATCATATTTATGTTCAAGTAAATATAAAGGAAATGTCGTAAAACGAATAGAAATCATCAAGGAAAATATAAATAACAAACTTTTGAGCTTTTGTTAAATAATATTGTCTATTATTACTTTATCGTTCAAGTATATATATATTTCTAGGTTTGAACTTTCATTTACGATAAGTCGTACGACTAGAATATTTATTGATTAATATATTGTTTGTTTATAATTATTGTTATAAGTAACTTGTAAATATATTAGGTTTTAATTATAATAAGTAATGAAATGTTATATATATATATATATATATATATATATATATGTATATATATATATATATATCCTAGTTTGGGTTTTATAATTATAGTTAAATAATTATAATAATTTGTTTAGTAAAAATACAATGAATTCATTAGAAAATATTTTATTCTTATATAAATAAAATTTTAAAATAACCATAAGATGAAAATAACTATTTAAAGTTATATGAAATCATGTATTGGTCTTTTTGGCAAATAATAAATACGTTTATTATTTAACGGTCGAAAATGCGTACGTTTTTTATTACGTGTTTAAATATGCGTATAAATGGTTTTGTGTCAAAAATGTTTAGTGTTTAAGAGGAAATAAAGATCGTTTAATATTATATGATTTAAATTATTAATCTTCTATTTTATATTGTAGTTACCAGTTTTGTTTATCAAGTTTGTTTTATGACACTTGGGCTTTATAACACTTCGAGTAAATGTTGATAAATGGTTTCTTTAAACATTTTAAAGATCAAAAGGTTTTACTTGGTCGGTTTGACGTTAATTCGCCAATATTGAGATTTCCCGTTGCGTATGACACCGTTTTGATACCGGTTGTCTTCCTATGCAATGTTCTCTATTTTGGTTACTTTGGTTCATCAAAAACTCTTAAAACATTTATAAAATTCATCCGAAACAGATATGGAAATAAACCATTATTTTTAGATATATTTTAGTTCAAAAACATGATTAAATGTTTCTAAAAATCACCATTATTGTCTAGTCTTTTTAAGATCAAATCCAAGGTTTTTTAAACCGCTTTATTTAATATCACTTACTCCATGTTTTATAACCTTTAATGTGTTATAAGAATTTATTTTGTAAGACTTGTATTTAATTTCATTTTAGCTAGTTTTAGTACATTACTAAGTAATCATTTTGAGTCTTTTTATTCTTTTATTCAACTAACAATTTAAGTGTTAGAATAATAATATATAATCATGACATCAACTAACATGAACATGTTAGGACTTTGTTCCAAGTAATAGTTCATATCAACTAACATAATATGTTAGGACTTTATAACATTTAACCAATTTTATGTTTTTTGTTTATAAATCAACTAACACATTTGTGTTAGGACATTTACTATTTTATGTCCATCATATTTATTAAATCAACTAACACATTAGTGTTAGGACATTATAACATATATATATCAAATCAACAAACACAATTTTGTGTTAGGACATTATAACATATATATCAACTAATACATTAGTGTCAGGACCAATAAGTCACTACAAGAAAAATGGGCCTAATGCAACATTTTTCTTTACAAAAGGTTGCATTAGCTCAAGTTGCATTAGACCTAATGCAACCTTTTTATTACCTAATGCAACTTTTTTTCCAAAGAGTTGCATCATTAAAATGTTACATTAGGTTTAAAACATTGCATTATGTAAGAAAAGGATTGCATTATATCTAATGCAACTTGAGCTATGCAACCTTTTTGTAGAGAAAAATGTTGCATTAGGCCATTTTTCTAGTAGTGAGTAAAAATGTAAAGAAATAACTAAACATTATAGATCATGGTAATAACATGGATGAATAATGATTCATCTATTGAATCTTTAAGGTTTCAAACCTTAGGGTTTTGTTCATGTTATGTTATTAACACAAGGAAAGAAAGAAATGTAAGTAATCTTTTAGTTTTCTTGTAAAGAAAAGGTGTTTTTTTCATCAAGACTTGAAGGGTATTTGGGTGTTAGAAAAGTAAAGGAAAAGATAGATCTTGGAAGCTTACAAGGAAACTAGATGAATATGGTGGTGAATGGCGGTTTTCCGGCGACTAGGTGGCGGCGGACGACCGGCCTTGCGGTGGTGGAGTTGCGGTGGCCGATGGCTTTGGAGGGTGTTGGGGCTGCCGGAAATTTAAAAAAAAATAGGGAGGAGGTGGGAGTGTAAATGTGTTGGTTGTGGTGTGCTGAAAAGTGGTAGAAAGGGTTAGGTTTTACAATGATTTTAGGGGGATTTAGCTAGTGTGTTAATCTTTTAAGTTTTAACCATTAGGTATTTAGTACATGACAACCCAACATTTGATGGGATTAGTATATAGCATTAATAGGCTTGTGCTTAGTATTTAACAAGCTAAACTTTTTACTAACATAATTTTGTGGGTTGATTTGTTTTTATAAAACATGACAAGTATTAGTGATTTTGGTAAGAGGTCATAACTTGTCTTTTATAAAAGTTCATAAGTGTTAGAAATTTATAATATGGCTAACTTTTATATAAATATTCCAAGTAACACAAATTAGCGGTGATCATAATTTATAACAAAAATTACCAAGGTGGTGCACGTTATGAGTTTGATTTTTGTTTTGGGCTGAAAAAGAAATAACAAGGGGGATGGGCCTAGGAAAGGAAGAGGGCGGCTAGGCCGATTTGGGCCGCGGACTAGGCCGGGGGATCGGGTTGGGTACTCAGGTCTTCGGGTTGGGTTGTTGCGTTGAGTTCCATGCTCGGTCGGATTATTTTAGAGTTATTGGGCCGAGTCAGGCACAATTCGGGTTACGGGTTCGAGTTTAGATGAAACAATTTGTTTTCGAATGTGTCGGGTTTCTAAATAAGTCTTGATGGTTTAAATGATGATAATCGTGTCTTCTATTATGAAAACGATTACAATTTATGCTGGTTAATCATTTATATAATGTTTCACGTAAAAGATTTTTATACGCGAATGAGAAATAAATAATTTGTTGGTTTATACATTCTAGAATCGATTATTTTAAAGTATAAAAACTAATAAATGTTTTTGATTTAGCAATCGTCCAAGTAACATAAAAGTCATTTTATATATGTTTTTCTTTCCGGATCGTTTTTCAATACAAGCGTGGGAAATTGTCAATATCACTGCTGGTCGGGCGGCTAGGAGTAGCCGTGAAGAAGAAGATTGAAGCAAGAGAGTTGGGGTTTGGGTAGGACCAGAGGTGTAACGTTACTATTGGCGGGGTTGTATGGGACCAACTTCTAATTATATATATAATTAACTTTACTACTTTTTCTATATCATCTTACAAACTTCTATTTTCATTATACTACATTTTTCTCCGTGCATGTGCATGACACAATCCTATTGATTAATAATTTTACTACTTCTATTACTTATTTGTACCACTCCCCCCCCCCCACCCCACCCCACACCACACGCACACACACCACCCTAATAACTCTTACCTAAGGAAATGAAATCTCGTTGAAAAAAAAAGTGAAGATTTAAGGATGACTAAAAAAAATCAAAGTGTATCTATGTAAGATCATCTGGTATACCCCCGTTAAGGGGCGTAAAGCCCTTTGGCGCTAGCTTGGCGGCACGGAACACCGCCCCATAGGCGTTATGGGGTGACACGGTAGTTCTCCGCCAAATTGTTAACGGGCGTTAAATGCATTTTGTAGCCATTGAACGACATAAAAATGTAGCCGTTGGCTATTTATGAGCATTAAAAAAATTTACCACTATTTTAATACTATATAAATACTTATTTTTACACAAATTTTTACACCTCTCTTTGTACTATTTCTTTCACTCTATCTTTAAAAAAAAAACACTATGGATCCCAATCAAGAATCAAGCAACACACCTTCAAGCAACCAAAATCTTCAACCATGACATATGGCCATATATACAGGACAACCAAACCCGTTATACATGGGTCAATCACCACCTCAAAGTATGTATAATCCAAACCCCGCATTCACTAATTACGCTCAGTGGGGGCAAATCACACCACCTCAAGTCTTCTCACTACCTCAAGTCCCACCATTGCAATCTCAGCCTCAAACACCTCTTTTCGATCAAGACGGCGAAGACATTGAAGTTGTACCGGAAACACAAGTTCTGACTCGTGTAAAAAAAGGACGAGGAAAAGGAAAAAAAGCGATAGATGGGACGCAACAATTGGAAGGTCGGGTGAAGTGGTATACGACCGGGGAACTACATCTTATTCGAGCATACGTGGATACATTCAAAGACCCATGATATGGTGTATATATATATATATATATATATTTTTTTTAGTTTTTGTCTTCTTTTTTAGAGAACTTATTTTTATATTATCATCTTCTAATATTTCTTTTCAAATTCTAGGCAACTGTCAAACAAAATAGACCTTTTAGGATTGAGTTAACAAAAAGTTTCATGAGAACGTAAAAACAACCGCAAAAGACGGTGATCTTCCCTTATTTCGTAACAATGACAAACTGAGTGGGAACTGGGGTATGAAACGGCGTAAGTGACACCGATGTGTTAAAACCGCCATTACTCGTTATAAAATGATCATAGTTCATTATCTCTCCTAGAGCACTACAACATTTTTAGAAAGTCCCCAAAGTTTTATGAAATAATGGAGGGACCAAAAGGAAGCAAGAAATGACCATCAACCGACATGGATAGTGTCACACCCCGGTCAATGGATTGGGTGTGAGCGAGACGGAATCATAGTCGCAGATATACAGAACAACTTCTACTAAATTCAAACGTCATTTAAAACATAGTACCATTCATGTTGCAGCGGAAAATCGTGGTGAAATGATAATGTCTTACATTTGAATAAAAGTCTTAGTTTGATATTGAAATAATAAATCAGTTCATTTAAGATAGGTCGGGACTACGACTCCGGTGAAGCAGGGTCGAAAGTTACAGTGAAGCCCCATTTGCATGTCTTCCATGATAAGCATAGATACCTGAGAAATCATGAGTTTAAAAGGTCAACATAAAGTTGGTGAGGTTCACAGGTTTATGATTCTATGGTAAGTTTGTAAAAAAAACAGTTTACAGTATGTTGGAATAACAGTTTACGGTATACTTAAATGTTACGTTGGTTTACTATCGTGGTTGTAAGATCCTACCATGAACCTCAAATTCGAATACTAATGGATTACCCACTCATAGCATTCTATCCCAAGAATACCGAACCGGCAAGAATAACTGACGTGTACCCCTTGACAATGTACGAAGTCAGGATTGGAGCTACCAACCTGGACAGGGTTGTCAACCCAAATAGATCTATTCACTAGTTATCGTTTCGAGCAGAACTAATCGAATTCAATTAATAGTGGGATTCAGTTGTACAAACGTTTATAACGTCTCTGTACCATAGTTTGGGATACGGAATGGAACATGTAGTCATACGGCTAACAGGTAAACCATAACATTAAGTAAAAAGCATTTTATCAGTTCATGATTTCTCCCCCATAAGTGTAAAACAGTTGTAAAGAAAAGGGGCCGTGAAACTCACATGATTCAGTGATGATGATGGATTGCCGAGTGACAACTGGCAAGTAACGTCCTAATAAAACATAAGACAACATGCATAAGGGTCCACTTAATCATTTGAGTAACGAACGTTACCCAAATGATACCGGTCAAGTCTTGACGTATAATCCCGTTTGTAGCGTTTGAAAACCCGTCAGTTAATCAGTTTAAAATCAGTAAATGCTAATGTTCACGTATGAAAGCATTTATGAAATTTGAATACAAGAATTGAACATGTGATCACGTATTATGAATGCCAGTTCAATCAAGTCTTGAATATTGTTTTAAATAATAATATTTATTATTATTTTTAAGTTCGCTCGATCGATTGAATATTTAATCGCGTTAAGTTATAATATATATAACAAGAGTTGATAATTATTATCGAATTAATTATTCTAACTTGTTGGAATAATTTATCATATTATTACAAGTTAAAGATTTAATGATTATTCACAAGTAGGTAAATATTAAGGGTTATTTTAATATTAAACTCATGTTTTGAAAACTAGGGTTTTGAGTTAATGTAAATAGAATTATTATTAAAAATAATTATATTAAC
The DNA here is from genome assembly GCA_039602395.1 of Deinandra increscens subsp. villosa. Taxonomy (NCBI): domain Eukaryota; kingdom Viridiplantae; phylum Streptophyta; class Magnoliopsida; order Asterales; family Asteraceae; genus Deinandra; species Deinandra increscens. Next base: position 67,408,555 of record JBCNJP010000012.1, on the reverse strand, counting down.
AAACCAAAATGATTTTATCTCAAATTAGGGTTTCTAAAATTCATAAGGATAATTATTTGCTGAAAATAATTATTTACGATTTATTACGTCGTAAAACATTTTTAAATCGTTTAAAGATTTCGTTTCAATTCCAAACGTTTAAAATAAACATTTGATCCGGTTAAAACGTTTTGATTATTTTGATTTATTTAAAATAATCAAAAATATGTTTTTCATAGTTTCTATAAGTCTTTTGATTTTATTTTTATAAAAATCATTTTTAAATAACTTATTTATCCAATAAAGTTAGGTTTTTAATAAAAGGCTTTTTATAGAAATTCACCAACATAAAATGTTTCCATTTTGTATAAAATTCCAAAGTTTTATACTTTTCAAGTCATTTGTCATAAATAAGATCTATTTATCATTGTTGATATAAAAATATATTTATATATATTTTTATCCATTTTATTTTCTATAAACTCCAAAACAAGCATTTTAAGTCTTGTTTTCGTAGAAGTTATATTTTATAAAATGTGAGCGTTTTGTATATAAATTCCATGATGAGATTCTAAGGTTTATTTTATTTAAGTAATTATTATAAAATTACTAACCTTTGTTATTTAACCATAAAATCTTATTTAGAGGTTTTAACGTTGTCATCTTATGTCCAAAATTTATGTAACGTTTTCAAATGTTCATAATAAGTCCATGCATGTCCTTAAACACCAAATTTAATCCATGATACTTTGTCATTAGAAAATATAAATTCATAAACAAGATGATTTACAACTAAAATCACAATTAAACATTTCGAGCAAACTATAACATATTTAAACTTAAATAATCCATGCAATTATGGTAATTAACATAAAATCATCAAATGATATAATCAAATCATCAACTTAGTATTTTTATATATCCATAGGTTTTATTTTTAAACACTATATTTTAGTGTTTAGAAAACACATGAAAACCACATTTTCAAACTTATAACCTTAAGGTTTATATAAAAATGTAGTTTGGTGTTTATGATCGTTAGAAAGCTTCGCGTTTAAATGGTTAGTTGTCAAGACTCGGGGATCGTTTGGGAACGTTTAAAACGTATTAAAAACGTAAACGGAAGCGGTTAAAAAGACTCACGAAACAGAGGAGTTAAACCGATAAAGAACGGAGAAAGGTGGCGGTAGCTTGGCTTGGTGGTCCACGACGGCTCACGGCAGCAATATGGGGACGGGAACAGCTGCAGCAGTAGTCGCATGGTGGTGGCAGCTCACGGCTGCCCCAGCAGCAGCAGCTTGGCAGCGGTGGCAGCTCCACGGCAGCAACGGGGATGTGGTGGCGGTCGTTACCTGTTGCCGGGAAGGGGAAAAGAAAAAGAAAAGGTGGCGGCATTGGGGGTAGTTCGCTGCTGCAGAAGCAGAGGAGCAGCGATAGTTTATGGTAGCCGCAGTTCTGCCGTAGCAGCAGTCCCAGCGGCGGCGACAGCCGGGCAGGGTGGTCGCGAGCAGCAGCAAAAAAACAATGGCAGCAGGTTCTCGCAACAGTAGTGTGGCGGGGGTTGTTGGGCTGCCGAGAGATAGAAGAGAGGGGCGGAGAGGCAGTGGGTTACGGTGGGGGGTGGCTGTGGTCGAAGGTGGTGGTGACGGGTGTGGTTCATGGCTGAAACAGAAGGGGAGGGCGAGGGAGAAAGATGGCGGTGGTGGTTTTTGGTGGTGGTTGTTTCACCAAGAGGAAGAGGAGGAGTGGAGGTGGTGGTTCTTGGTGGTGGCGGTGGCCAAAGATGATGATGGTGAGCTGTGATATTCTCAACAAAAATGAAAAAAAAGAAGAAGAAAGGGAGCTGATGATTAGGTAAGGTAAAGTTGGTGAATGTTGTGGTGAAAATGAGAGTGGTGTAGACAAGGTGGCAGGTGAGGGATGTGGGCATGCTCATCACCACATTCTTTTACTCCAACATATCCCTAATCCAATTTTTATTAAAGTTTACTTATTGGTGGAATTTTTATAAAAAAAACTTGTAATGTTTTATAAAAATGTGTTGTGTATGGTAAATGTTAAAAAAAATAAGATTATTTGAAGAGAAATAATCCACCACTTTTATAAATAAGCAATGTATAAAAGTATACAAGTTCATGGAAATTTTTATAAAATAATGAGTGGTAACAAGTTTTATAATAATTTATGTAAAGTTGATGGACTAATATTATTAAAATTAATCCATTGGGTTTGGACTTTATATTTGGCCTAATAACTTAAGGAAAAGTGTATTTGGGCCGTTTCGTCGGTTATGGGCCGTACGGGCCCAAACGGGGCACCTGTTCGAGGCCCGGGCCCGTTTTGCATCGGTTGAAGTTACGGGTCGCCACGACTGGTCGGAGTATCATGTTTGAGTAATGGGTCAAGGTTTCGGGCTCGGTTTCATTTTTTTAGGCTTATTGGGCCTATTGGGCCAAGTCGGGCCCAATTGGGTGTTCGGTTGGGTTTAGGCTTAAGTCTTGACAACGATTTTAGTTCGTGATGTTTTTATTTCATAAAAACAATTGTTTTAGTTGATTATAAAAGTTTTTCAGAAATCAGTTATGTTTTTCAGTTTTTCAGACGGGTTATGGATAACGTTTTCAGTTTGTCGGTTTATAACAGTTTTAAGCTCGACCGTTCATGTTGCTTAAAACCGAATAGTTATAGACGATCGGTCGCTTATCAGTTTGACGTGTCGATTATATAAATGTTCGACACCAGTTCCGGATAAAATATAAAAATCCATTTTATATTTATTTTTCTTATTATTGAAGTTCCATGATTTATACATGAAATCTTTATGCATTTTACGGGTATACGCTTCCAGTACAAACGCGAGATTAGGTTTACGTCATCAGTTAACAGTCAGGCACAGTAATTAACTGTTTAAACAGTAATCAGATCGGTTAATGCACATTAATACTTAATTAAAAAGTCAAATGAGAGAGGTTTGACCTTGGGTTTCGGACCAGGTGTCACAGATAGTCCCATGGGTTCGGCCTCCACGGGTCGTTGCCATATAAACCTTAACGATGATCCGATCAATGTGGACGACGGCGAAGATGAACCGCAACCGGATGTTTTGCAGAGGCCGGTGGGGTAAAAGAAGGTTATACGAAGAAAAAAAAAGAGAAGCTTGAAGATGATGCCTTCGTAGAACAAGTCCGCTTGTCCAACATTGAACAACAAAAATGAACTAAATTACGGGTGGAGAAAATCTGCAACAACTCCACATGCTTGGCTTGGATACCTTGAATATGAGCGAAGCGCAATAAGCGTTGGTTGAGAAAGAAAAAGACATTACGGAAAATTGACGAAAAATTAGTTTTTGTTTACTTTATATTTTAAGTATTTTTAGTTTTTAAGTTTTTTTCTAGTTCAAGTATTTGTAGTTTTTTAAGTTGTTTTTTTTTTATTTTCTAGTAATATCAATATAGTTATTTATTTACTTGCAATTTAAATTTTTAAAAAGACAAAAAACAAAAAAAAACAATAAAATATTTCACCACACCGCATAACATAAAGTATACCCTATATATAAAATTTTTCTCTTCCCTTTTTCCAAGGCACACATTAATTTTTATATTTCTTCTTCTTGTCTTCATCTCCATCATCGTATTCATGCGTCACTAACCACAAAAATCTGAATTTTAGCTTAATTTTAAGCGATTTACAGCACTAGTACTTGATGATCATCTGATGATCATCCATATGAGGACTACAATAAAACACACTGGGCTATTTTTTGTAATTAAACTTTTCATGTTTTGCTTTCCATCCTTTAGCCTTTAAGTAAATCAATTTCTAGAATTTTGAGTTGGTTCATTGTTGACGTCGATTAGTGACCTTTAAAATGAATTGTTAACTATTGTGGTGAACACTAGGAGAATACTTAGATCGTGTTTAATTGTGAAAATGTTTTCTAATTTTTTTCATTTCTAATCTTTTAGAAAATGAAAATGGTTTTTTATTTCTTAAAAACATATGAAATTTTTAGAAAACGCGTTCAAAATTGAAAAATAAAATTTTTAGAAACCGCCACCCTACCCACCCCACGCAACCTACCCACCCCATGCAACCTACCCCACTCCATCCTAACCCACACAACCCTACCCTACCTATGTTTTCTTAGAAAACTTTTTTAGAAAATTATGATTTGATCATGTTTTTTGTTTTTCATGTTTTCGTGGAAAACATTCTTGAAAAACAGATGGTGTTTTCAACATTCTGCAATTTGATGAAACCCACCTTGGTAGGTTTTTCTCGCAAACACCCACACACACCAATTCGGGAGATCTCCTTTAAAAAAATAATAATAATAAAGTAGCAAACACCTAAAATTATTTTATGATGAATCGTAGAAAAAAGATTTGAACTAATAGTCTTCTAGTTATAGGATACACCTCTAGAAATGATACAAGATCATCCATTCTGTCTGTCTGTCTCCACATTTTTAAATCAAATCTTAAGTATTCGAAATCAGCCACTCAAGTTCAAATGGATGAAGTTTGCCCATCTAAGATACTATTTTGGTTATTAACCTCTGCATTTTACAACATTATAGTCCAGTATATCACAATAATTAAAACAGTGTGCTAGTCCGACATGCATTTGGATGCAGCATGTTTCTTATGTTGCTGGCAAGTGATAGAGTTGTACTAAAGGGAACTTAAAGGATAACATGCACTTTGACTTGATTTTAAGCTACATGGTTGTACTCCAAGTGGTGGCTCTTTTTCTTTTGATAAACTTAATTTTTTAAGTTTCTTTATAGATCAAATAGTACCTTTAGTAAAGTTTTTAATAATGACATTTGCAAATGTCAAACTAGGAACATGAATTTCTGACACAATATTTGATTAAAACGAAATTTGTTGATTGTTCATGTTAGTTTTCCAACGCAAACACATGTATCTAAGAACACATAAACACATATAGGAGAGGTTCAAATAAAAATTTTACTTTTGGTAAGAAGCATAAGAAAGAAATTTCAGCCATTAGATCTTGATATAATAAAAAAAAGGGATGAGTATTTTAGTCTTAGCCACTTTTGTTAACTTTTTATCTACTTCCCCCGTTTTTTTAAACATTCATAATTTTCACATAAAACATTATTTTTTTTAAAATTACACAATATAAACAATCGTATTTTATCTTTAAAACGCGTATACTATTGCTATATAAAAAATTACTCTTTCGATTCTTAACATAATGTTCAGATCATTGTGTAATTGAGTCAAAATGTTCAGATCATTGTGTCAAAAGTATATATAGTGTTGTTATATATAAAATTAAAAAAAAAATAACTCTTTCGGTTTTTGACACCATATGACACAATGATCTGAACATTTTAACACAATATGACACAATGATCTAAAAATTTTGACACAATTATCTGAATATTTTGACACAATGACACAATGAGCTGAACATTTTGATACAATCGAAAGAGTTAAAAAAAATTAATTTTATATATAACAACACTGTACGCATTTTAAAGATTAAAAGACGCTCGTTTTTATGGTTTAATTTTACTAAAAAAATAATGTCGTATCTAAGAGTTATGAAAGTTTAAAAAACTGGGGGAATTTGATAAAAAGTAAAAAATGTCCTTCCATGTTTTATTTTCTTTAGTTTTTCTCTCTAATTTACCTAAGAAAACTATGAGCCATAAATCTTCATTTACTTGAAGATCTAATGGCTATAATTCATTTTTATCCTTCTTATCCAAACTAAACTTCTCACGATAACCTCACCCAAACACATGTATCTAAGCAGTTTGGGTTTAGGTTAACCTAGCGGTTAATGAGTGAGTTGTTCTACTCGTTTATTTTAATATTCTTTTTAAAAAAAATGTGTTTTATGTAACTGTTGGGTTTTACAGTGGATATCCGGGTTACCCGTTTTAATTTTATTACCAAACAATTAACGGGTTAAATATCTAAAACCAGATACGCAACGGAAAACATACATAACGCGAATAATATAAAACCATTGACAGGATCTGATCACCGTATACACATAAACACAGAAAAATAAAAATAATAAAATTAAATATCAAAGATGAGTTATATATACCTTGGCGGAATCCGAACACTCGTTCGAGACACCGGAATTCAATGACAGAATTCAATGAACTGGCGCTAGGTTGAACGGTAACGCCGGACTCAAAATGTTGAGTCAGATCTTCGAAAACATGAGAAGAGAGCAACTCGGGCACCGGGATCGCACTCAACAGGCGAATCGTAAGCGGTGGAGGTGACGAAACGGTGTCGCGTATCGCGACACCCAGATGCGAGATCTCCACGGTATGCGACGACGGAATAGTCCCGAAGACGATGTCCGTTGCGGCGCGTGGAGGTGGCGGTGGCCGGGTAAAGCGGTGCCGGCAACGTGTTCGGTTTCTCGGAGATGCCGGTGATTGGGGATGAGAACAAAGGTCTCGGTGGCGCCGATAGGGTCAAGGTCACCTCATGGTGATCGGCCGGTAGTGACGCAACGGTAGCAGCAGTGGCGGCAACCGCTCGCTCTTCGGCAGCATGTGCTCTGGCGGCAACGACAGCCGCTTCGAGGCGGGTCTTGGCAGCAGCTAGTCGTGGGTCCATCGGAGACGGTGGCGGCGAGGATGGTTGTTAGCAGTCGACGATCCGAGGGAGGGAGAGAGGGGGCGATGACGAGAGAGTGGGAGATTAGGGTTTTGTCTTTTTCTCATGTATCTCACTTAATGGCCCTTCTAATCTATTAAAAGGATCCCCCGGCCCTTTAACAGGTAAAAGGCCCAGCGACTGGCCATTGCACACTAACCTAATTAATTGTTAATAATTTAACAATTAAATAACCTGTCTAAACTTCGTAAACCGTTTTACGTATAATATTTGTTTCGTCACATTATTAAATAAATAAATATTATTTATTTATTTCCGTTCATTTAATAATTAATTATTAATAATTAATTTTATAGTTCGTTGACCCCAGTTTAACTCTTACGGGTCAATACCGAGTCGGTTACGATTAGCTGTCAGGTCAGGACACTTAATATCCAACAGTCTCCCACTTAGACTGATCGTGATAAGTTACGTTAGTAGTCAGATGCACAACAAGCATATTGATGACTTATGCATTCATTGTCATATGTTCCTTTCCGTATAAGACATTGATAATTCATGAGACATGGACTCTCATTCTTTTGAATCATCAAATATAGTCTCGATATAGTTTCAAAGTGATCCAATCAAACACACAGTAAGTTTGGGTGAGGCCTCACACTTATCACTTGAAATCAATGAGGGCGCCATAATGTCTAACTGTTGCCGAGGCAAGAGTACAGAATCCCATATCGAGGCATATAACTCCCACTGAACTTAGGATCCATTCCCAAAAATAGCCGTTATGATTGGCATTTACGCGACAACGTTAGGCTACAATCAAAGAATAGTCCTTAGTAAACGAAAGTTCTAGTATACGCCTCAGTTATATGGAAACATTAAAATGAGCACTTTAATCAAGTAAGCAAGACTTTCATGATTGCTTTGCTTGATACGAGTTACGTCCAACGTTATTCCGCAATGAGGTCTGTGATTTTAAACGTTAAACCATTTTAAGATTCAAAATTAGAATAGTCTTAATTTAGGGTCATTCCCACGGGGCTAATCGACTACGGACTTTTAGAAAAATAATAAATAGTTCATGGATGATTAAAGGTATGAAAAATCGAACACAGTTATGGAATTCAATATTGCATTCAACGATGGAATATGAAAGGTACAGATAACTGTTATATGTTCATACACCCAAATACTAAATCAAAACATGTCTTTAGCTAATTTGAGCCCGATCGCTTCTATGTGACGATCATGAGTCACGTTAGTTATAGGCTATGTAAAAGGATCAGCTAAGTTTTGATCTGTGTCCACTTTGTAAATCTTTATTTCATTTATTTAGAATACTTCTCTGATGTAGTAGAATTTCCTTAGGATGTGCTTGGCCTTCTTATGTGACCTTGGCTCTTTGGCTTGAGCTATAGCGCTTGTGTTATCGCACATCATCTCGATTGGTTGCCTGACACTTGGAACCACATCGAGATCGCTGATGAACTTCTTCATCCACACGGCTTCCTTAGCAGCTTCTGAGGCGGCTATGTATTTGGATTCAGTAGTGGAATCTGCCACTACTGGCTGTTTGGAGCTTCTCCATGAAACAGCTCCACCATTTAAGGTGAATACGAATCCTGACTGTGAGCGAGAGTCATCTCGTTCAGTCTGAAAACTAGCATCGGTGTAACATTTTACAGCGAGCTCTTCATCAATTCCTTCGTATACTAGAAACATCTCACTCGTGTTTCTTAAGTACTTCAATATGTTCTTTACAGCTGTCCAGTGAGCTAGGCCTGGACTCTGTTGGTATCGACTAGTCAGGCTCAATGAAAATGAGACATCCGGTCGTGTGCAGAGTATGGCATACATGATTGAGCCTATAGCAGAAGCAAATGGGATCGAAGCCATCTGGTTGATCTCCTTCTCCATTTTAGGAGATTAAGATTTGTCCAAGATAACACCCTTTGTCATAGGGGCGACTCCTTTCTTGGAGTTGCTCATGTTGAACCGTGCTATAATCTTGTCAACGTATGTACTTTGACTGAGACCTAGAAATTGCTTAGATCGATCTCTGTGAATTTTAATTCCCAGAATAAAAGTGGTTTCTCTAAGATCCTTCATAACTAAACAAGACGAAAGCCATTTCTTAACTTCGTTAAGCATGGGTATGTCGTTTCCTATGATTAGTATATCATCCACATACAGGATGAGGAATGATATAGTGCTCCCACTAGCCTTTCTATAAACACGAGGTTCATCTTCGTTTTGAGCAAAGCCAAATTCTTTGACTTTCTGGTCGAAACGTAGATTCCAGCTTCGAGATGCCTGCTTAAGTCCGTAAATCGACTTATTTAGTTTGCAAACCCTACTTGGATATTTGGACTGACAAAACCATTTGGCAAACCCATGTAGACATCTTCAATGAGTTGTCCATTCAGAAAGGCGGTTTTGACATCCATTTGCCATATCTCATAATCATGGTATGCGGCTATGGCAAGAAATATCCTGATCGATTTGATCATGGAAATGGACGAGAAGGTTTCTTCGTAGTCAATCCCTTGGGTTTAAGTAAAGCCTTTCCCCACAAGCCGTGCTTTGTAGGTTAGGATGTTTCCATGCATGTCAGTTTTTCTTTTAAAGATCCACTTTCTCCCTACTGCCCGTGCATCGGGGGGGGGGGGGGGGGTAGCTCAACTAAATCCCATACTTGATTGTCACGCATAGATTGCATCTCGGTGTTCGTGGCTTCAAGCCATTTGTCAGATTCTGGATCTGACACAGCAACTTTGTAATTAGTAGGTTCATCATTTGAATCGGCTACTAATAGGACATCAGAAGCTTCTAGATGACCGAGGTATCTATCAGGTTCTTTACGTGCCCTTTCACTTCTGTGAACGCTAGTGCTTGGGTCTGATGGTGCGACAACCATTTGTCGGTCAGACGCAGCGATCGCCTCAGGGTTTTGTGTTTCTCGAACTTCTTCAAGATCCACTGATCACAATTGATTCCTTTGTTGAGAAATTCGCTCTCAAGGAACTTACCCTTCCTTCTGATGAAAACAGTTTCTTGAGGATGGTAGAAATAATAGCCAGTATTATATTAGTATCTGATGAAAATTACCTTTTCACCTCGAGGATCGAGCTTATTATCAGATTCGCTAGTGACATAAGCTTCACATCCCCATACCCTGAGGTATGATAACTTTGAAGAAGATCCATGCCATATCTCGTATGGGGTCTTGTCCAATTTCTTGGTCGGTGCCAAATTAATTAGGCGGGCGGCGGTCAATAGAGCATAACCCCAAAAGGAGTGGGACAAGTTTTTCCTACACATCATCAATCGAACCATGTTTAGCAGAGTTCGATTCCTTCTTTCACTCACGCCATTTAATTGGGGTGTGCCAGGAGGAGTGGGTTGTGAAATAATTCCACAATACTTAAGATGATCGACGAACTCAGTGCTAAGATATTCACCACCTCTATTTGATTAAAGAATTTTAATAGTTTGACTCTGTTGATTCTGTACTTCTTTCTGAAACTCTTTGAATTTGTCAAAAGTTTCATGCTTGTGTTTCATAAGATAAACATAAGAAAATATGTTGTAGTCATTTATGAAAGATACGAAGTAGCATTCACGATTTGTCGTTTTGGTTCGAAAGGGTCCACACACATCAGTGTGTATCAATCCTAACAGACCTTCAGCCCATTCACCAACATGGGTGAAGGGTGACTTAGTTAGTTTACCAGGTAAACAAGATTCGCATTCATCGAAGGAATCTGCATCGGTGGATTCAAGAATCCCAGCAGATTGTAGCTTCTTGATGCGTCCCTTGCTTATGTGACCAAGTCGATGATGCCATAACGAGGAATCATTCCTATCAACTTTGCTTCTTTTAGAAACATGATAGAGTTGATCATTTATTTGAACATCTATCTCATATATTCCATGTCGAGGTTTAGCCTAGAAATAAAAGATATCATTAAAGTAGGTTAAAATGTAATTACCACTAAACTTGTACTTAAACCCTTGTTCAAATAATTAAGAGACGGAGATATTGTTTCTGGAAAAGCCAGGTGCATATAAACAGTTAACTAGAGTAACTACAAGGCCATAAGACATGTAAGAGAATATGTTCCAGTAGCCAAGACCGGGACTCTTTTCCCATCACCAACGATGAGTTCCATGTAGCCTTGCTCTATCTTTTTCCATTTCTCAGGCTCATGCAAAACATTAACAATGTGATAACCACATCCAGTATCAAATACCCATGCATTGGAGGAAACAGGAAAAAGTTTAATAACATGTATTGAAATGCCTAATGAGGAACCCTTGCCGGAGTTTCTAGTCATCTTTATCTTAGCAAGATAAATGGGGCAGTTGCATTTCCAGTGGCCCATCTCGTTACATTCAAAGCATTGGCATTCCTCTGGAGGTGGTGCCAATGATTTCTTGCCCTTGTTCTTGGACTTGGTGATACCTGTATTAGCAACTCTGAGCACGTCCGGTGTGGTCCTGATCTTGACATTAGGAAACAATGTCACAACCTCATCTATAGTCTGAGCCGAGCAATTGACCGCATAAAGACGATAATGCAGGGTTATTCCATCAGGAATAGTGTAGCCGAGGTCGACCAGTTTGTCGTGATACCCCTTCATGAGGTATTCGGAGACATTGTACAAATCACAAATGTTGAAGTGCTCTACATCGCTCACCCCTCTGGCTTATCTCAAAGAGATCCTTGAGTTTCCTCATGATATCATACGCTCCCATATCGGTAAAGTTATACCGAAAATCCGGTGTCATGCTAGACAACATCAGCTTAGTGACTTCCTTAGAGTCATTAGTGTGCTTTTGGATTTCCATCCACGAGCGGTCGTTTAGCAAGTAAGACAGCAAACTCGGGATGGGTCAATCAAGAACATATAGCTTTCCGAAAAGCCTTTAAAGATGTCTCCTCCGGAGGGTTTGCCATGATTATTCGATGTGAAATTATTTTTCTTAAAATAAATTGGTAAGTTTTATTTTAAATAAAATCGAGAATTTGATTAGACAACTTTACTTGAGACCGGCATATGAGCCTCAGGAGCAAAATGTGTAACCGGACTACAACGGGTATCGATTGCAAGATTCAAGTCGCAACTCTCGGTTCTGAGGCCGCTAAATACAAACAAGTGTATTCTGTGATACATTTGGCCTCATCCATGCCCACCTTAATTGTACACATTCGTAGTGCAGTGTTGAACGATACTCCAACACTACAAGCATGCACAAGTAAAGCGATAGTAATCCCAAATGATCATTGTGACAGACACGGTGTTGAACGGTACTCCAATGTCTCTACCTCGGAAGGTACCCTAAGCACCAAGTGTGGTATTGAACGATACTCCAACACTGATGCGTCGGTAATTACGTTCCAAGTATAACTTGATTTTGGACGGCATGAACTATCAATTTATTATTACCACATAGGGATATTAATAGATTTTAATATCGATGATCGGCAGACACAAACGATATACCCTATCATCACTCGGGACTCATATTTTAGAATAATTTATTAAAATATCTAAGTGTCGCGAATGAATAATTGTGTGTTAACGGCATTAGGTCATGGTTTTGCAATAGCCATAGGCAAAACCATTAGGGACATAAAATTTATGTAAAAGTGAACAACCACATGGAAGGCATTCAGGTGCGTTCTCGGATCCGGTTCTGCTCCCACTGGCCATTAGGCTCCTTTTGGCGAGTGTCCGTGATTCGAGTCTTGGTTTTTTTACAAAATTGACATTTGCAATAGTAAACCTAGCTCTAGTTACAACTTTGGAACCCGAAAAACACGGGCCCACCAAAACCAGAAAATTAACGACAAATGAGCCAAACCATTGGGCCATACAGAGAAAAACAACTCGCCACCCAATACATATATATGTAAAAAAGGGGTCGGCCGTAACACACAATAGAAACTAAATACGAATTAAAACAAGTAATTCGATTCGCAATTTGGAACTAAATCGAAATTGCGAACTACCGGTTAAAAAAAGACCGGTTCTGATTTACGTGCGGTGATCGTGGCTCTGATACCACTGTTGGGGTTTACAATGGATATCCGGGTTATCCGTTTTAATTTTATTACCAAATAATTAACGGGTTAAGGTTGTGTTTGGTGCGCCATAAGCTAGCTTATAAGCTAGCTTATCAACTAGCTTATAAGCTAGCTTTTTGACGTACCAAACAGGGTTTTTTTTTTAAAAAGCTAGCTTTTTTTAAAAGCCCTGTTTGGTAACATCAAAAAGCTAGCTTATAAGCTAGCTTTCGAAAAGCTAGTTGGAGTAGCGTTTCAACTAGCTTTTCAACTAGCTTTTCAACTAGCTTTTATAATATTTCCAGTTTTACCCTTCCCTAACTTATAAATAAATACATTTATTTACATTTATGACATGTACTTGTATGTCATTTTATATTTTTCAGCTAGTTTATCAGCTAGCTTTTACCAAACGTTATTTTTTATCAGCTAGCTTATAGTTTATCAGCTAGCAGCTAGCTTATCAGCCAGCAGCTAACTTTTCAGCTAGTGTGCCAAACACAACCTAAGTATCTAAAACCAGATACGCAGCGGAAAACATACATAACGCGAATAATATAAAACCGTAGAAAGGATCTGATTACCGTGTACACGTAAACACAGAAAAATAAATAATTAAATTAAATATCTAAGATGAGTTAGATATACCTTGGCGGAATCCGAATACTCGTTCGAGACACCGGAATTCAACAAACTGGCGCTAGGTTGAACGGTAACGCCGGACTCAAAACTTTGAGTAAGATCTTCGACAACATGAGAAGACGACAACTTGGGCACCGGGATAACACTCAACTGGCGAATCGTAAGCGGTGGCGGTGACGAAACGGTGTCGCATATCGCAACACCCGGATGCGAGATCTCTGCAGTACGCGACGATGGAATAGTCTCGAAGACGATGTCCGTGGCGGCGTGTGGAGGTGGTAGAGGCAACACGGTGGCGGCGATCTGGTAAAACGGCGCAGCGACCACGTGTTCAGTTTCTCGGAAACGCCGACGATCGGGGCAAAGAACAAAGGTATCGGTGGCGCTAGTAGGGCCAAGATCACCTCACGGTGATCGGGCGGTGGTGAGGCAACGGTAGCAGCAGCGGCGGCAGCCGCTCGCTCTTCGTGACGTGTGCTCGGGCGATAACGGCAGCCGCTTCGAGGCGGGTCTTAGCGGCGACTAGTCGTGGGTCCATCGGAGTTGGCGGCGGCGATGGTAGTTGTTGGCGGTCGGCGATCCGAGGGAGGGAGAGAGGGAGATTAGGGTTTTGTCTTTTTCTCATGTATCTCACTTAATGACCCTCCTAATCCCTTAAAAGGAACCCTCGGCCCTTTAACAGGTAAAAGGCCCAACGACTGGCCCATTGCACGCTAACCCAATTAAATGTTAATATATTAACAATTAAATATCCTGTCTAAACTTCGTAAACCGTTTTACGAATAATATTTGTTTCTTCACATTATTAAATAAATAAATATCATTTATTTATTTCTGTTCGTTTACTAATTAATTATTGATAATTAATTTTATAGTCCGTTGACCCCGGTGTAACTCTTATGGATCAATACCGGTTCGGTTACGAGTAAGTGTTGGGTCAGGACACTTAATATCCAACAGTAATAACTTAAACAAACAAGATACTTTGTGTCAAAATTTAAAACTTAGAAGACAAATGTACATCAAGTTTGTTTAAACATAATTGTTTTATACACATATGTATTTTTCATAGAAATAAATTTACAGTACTAATATGTAAAAAAAAAAAGTCGACTAAACAACCAGGTTTATATCAACCTATTAATACATATGTCAGTTGTTTTTGTTTTAAAGCGCAATATTTGTTACAACTTACAACCAGGTAAAACGATTCTCAACCCATGGTCTTTTTTGACGTTATAGTCCTCATAAAAGTTATAAATGTTTAAATCTTTACAAATACTAAGTTAATTGATGTATTAATAGAAAGAATTGTTGTCTCAAAATTAAGGTAAAACAATTTTCCTCCATATCAAACCCATCAAAATATTAGAGCATTTAGAACTAATTTACTATCTATATTTCTATCACTAAAATCTTTAAAAAAATCATATGTAACTCAATTTATCTCATTCCCTATCCGTATACTACACATCTATAATTTATTATAGAAAAAACATGTTCCTCTATATTTGTAAATTTTTAGTTCAACTCTAAATCTATTATTTTATATTTGTTGTAAATGAGATGTGAGTCATAAAAAGAGATAAATAATTTAAATAAAAACTAGAACAGTATTTTTTAATTGAAAATAGATAGAGATAGGAAATGAGATGTATGGCATTCTTAAAACATGCGCGATAAATCTAATGCAAAACGGTTACAGTTACAGTTTAAGACGAATCTTAGTATCACGATGCATGCGAAGAATAGGTTTAAGTGCAACTAATGCAAAACAGTTACAGTTTAAGTCAAATCTTAGTTCGTTGTAATCAATGGCTCTGATACCAATCCGTCACACCCCTAATTTCCACTAACGGAGTTCTACCGTGTGGGGTGTGAGCAAACCAGGTGGTGTGTGCTGAGATGTATATGAAATATGGCTATATTTTTTGAACCTTTTTAGCAGTGTTTAAGCTTTTAAATTTATAATACCTTATTTACTTGACAACTACTATTTAACCACATTACACGAGCAAGTATACCCATCGTGGGCAGTATAATAGTGGTAAGTTGAATCGGGGTCGATCAGGACACAATGGAAAGTGAGTGCTCTAGATACTCAGTCCGCTGTTATCATCTAGCCAAGTCTAATTTTAGTTTTAAAAAAAGATTTTAAAAAGAAAATAAAATAAAAGAAAGGAGAAGTAATCAGATGGTATTTTATAGAAATGTAAATTGAAATTAATGTTACTTAGGACAACTTACCAGTGGTTGGGAAAAGTTGAGCGGACACTTATAATCTTGCTTGAGATTGTTCACTAGCAGAAGACCAACCACCTTTCGGAATCTTAGGCTGATTCACCATCCAACTTCCAATCGTCTATGAGGAGTACGAATGCCGAGGGAAGGTGCTGCTAGTGAACAAACAAAGTGGTGTAATGCCACTTAGTTACGGGGTCCCTCTAACCGACCGATTTACCGTACCCGACACGCTGTCGTGAAGCAGCAGGGGAACAACCCTGTGTGTAGGATTATTTTATTATGAGAATTATCTTTTTAAGGGACTAAGGTCTGTTTCTTCCGTGCACCGTTCTCGCACATGCACGTTCGGTGTAACCAAAGCCAAGTTCACAAACACGTACCATCTTGGCTTCCATGAAGTGACAAAATATTACCAACCCCCATTCCCAACCAAATACTTTCAGCCCGCACTTGCGTGGTCAACTGAGTTTGCTTACATAGACATAAGGACCTTGAACGTAACATGTAGCACGGGGCGCAAGTCACCTTTTGGATCATGCATAGTCCCCCGACCGGGTGTCACAAGTCCAGCCTTTGGGATTTCAACTTCCCAAATGGTTTGTGATACGTAGAGCACTTTTGGTTCAGAAAATCAGTAATAAACTTTCAATGAAAATGGTTTTCATAAAGTAATTAAACACACCTTAAGCGAGCTTATAAGGCTGTTAACCAACTCGCCAAAAGTTTGTTACTTCCCAAGTAAGTATAAGAGTTTAGCCAAGCATGGCTTTAATGATTTGCTTAAGAGAAAGAGAATATCTCATAGACAAAAGCTTGCAAATTCTTACTTAAGTTAAAGTTCTTATAAACTTGATTACAAGACTCGAAAATACCAAATGACTCAATACATGGGAGAAGAAGAAAATAATTGAGCGAGTTGCAAATGAGGAGGAAGCCGGATTTTATAGGCAGTTCACGGAGTTTGGCACGACCCATGCTTAGTTTGGCACGGGGCGTGCTGTGTCAGGGAGATCTGCGAGAATCGACACTCTGACATAGCACGGGCCTTGCCTAGCTTGGCATGGGTCGTGCCATGTCAGATGGACAGTTCCACGGGGCTTGCTAAGTAAGGGGCACGGGCATGTTAATCAGATGCTTGTCCTGGAAGCTTCGGGTAGTTGGCATGAGGCATGCTTAGTCGGGCACGGGGCGTGCTAAACTTTGCAAATCTCAAAACTTCGTGTTTTCTTCTGTTTTTTATTATAATCTGTTCCTTTTTTGATTTTTGCCCTTTGAAACCTGAAAAACTAAAAAGAAAACGAAATAGACTTGTTTTGAACTTAGTAGATCAGATTTTTGCCGTTTTGCGAGAGATATTTGGTCTAAAAATATGTATAATTTGATGTCTATCAAATATCCCCACACTTAAACGTTTGATTGTCCTCAAGCAAAACTCTTTAAGAATAAACCCGATAATCCCAAAGATTTCTTCTGCTTGCGCCTTGTAGGTTAGACACAACATAAAAGTGGTCCTCCGTCATTTTTGATAGCTTATTCCATTGATTTATTCTTATTTTCTCCATTTAAGTTGAAAGACAAAAATTTATGGAAAATCTACTGAAATTTATTAACTTATTAGCCTCACAGATATTCGCTTAACTCTCAGGGATTGTATCTGATTATTTGGGTGAACACTCATACCTGGGTGAAGACGAGCATACAACATAGGCTTGACATGTGATCGAACCTCCACTGATCTCACTGGAATCCCTATAAATATCATGAGGGCTTTAAAGGGTAGGTTTGGGGTATGGTTTGGATAGTTATATTCGAAAATGGGTAAAAAGGTGTAAATGAGCGGTCTTCCAAAACTTGGTTTCTGCCAGTGACATTTCCGAAAGAACGCACTACATTTCTAGAGAGCTTTGTTTTTTTATTTATTTAACCTGGGGAATGTGTTTTGTGGATTCCCTTTGTCCTAACAATCATTCTCTTCTCTTTTTTTAGAGAAAAGCTTACATCTGAATGTAAATCTAGGACCTACGGATCAACATCATAGCCTTATTTGTTTCTGAAAAAGTCACAGCGTTGAGTTTTTGTAAAGGAGCCGCTTTTTACGAAAAATAAATAAAAAAATAAAAAGGTGTATGTTATTTTGCATAAAGGGGTGATTTTTGCAAAATACAAGGGGTTTAGAAACAAAAGGCTTAGGCTCAAATGGGTTAACTAGGAGAATTTTATGGAGTGAAGGAAAAGGGGTTAAGAAACGGATGGTGGAAAAATCCTAGGTGCCTCAATCATTTAAATAAGTGTTCCCGATTTTTTCCATATCGAGATGTATCCACATGTCAAGTTCTACTTCTGTCAGATCACCAGGTTTCTCTCATAATTTAGGGAAAGGAGCATGTATATAGGTGATCATGCTATATTTGGGCTCAAATTCTCACTGAATACGGGGGAATGGGAAAAATAAGTTTTTCTAAAAATAAATTGGTTCATTTTACCATAAAGGAATATTTCAATTTATTTTTGAAAATTTGTTTATAATTCAATGGAATTTGAAATCTTTATAATTAGGAGGAAAACTATTATGCGTATCGTTCCATTTAAGACGACAAAATTTTTGAAAAATTGGGGGATATCAAGGCCTATTTTCAAAAGTTTTGTCTAAGGCTTGATATTGTCAGAAAAATTGTTTAAGTTCCCAAAGAATTTTCCCGTTATTTTCCCGTTGTTGATGCATGAACTTTGTGTGGCCGGTACTGTTCGAATTGTCAAACAGACTGATTTGTCAGATACATGAACTGAGGTCCGAAACTCAGCCGAACTCCAGGTTCGGTGTTGGCCGAACCTTGGTGGCAGAACTCCAGGTTCGAAGGGAGTTCGGACAGAGTTCGGAGGTGCCCAGTTCGGACTAAATTAAGAACTATTAATAGTTTCGTCTTTGTATTTCTTTGTAAGTTTTTGTCCAGTGTCTTTGTGTTGAGAGGGGAGGTTCTGTCCAACCTCCCCCGGAGCTTAAACGTTTGTATACTCCTTCGGTCATGTAATCATTCGACACGAATCAATGACAAAACTTCCGTCTCATCCATAGAATCGATCCGTATACGGTTTTTCAGTTGGTATCAGAGCTGTTGGCTCATTCTATGGTCGAAATCTATCATTTTTCTTCATTTCGAGATGTTAAACCTTCGGTTAGGGGTGATTGAAAGTGTTTCTCATTGATTTTCAATCAATCGAGTCTTTCTGAGTCATGTTGTTACCTAACAGCACGGCCCCAGCCAGGGGCTCTGCCCCTTGGACCCCGCCAGGGGCTGCCGCCCCTTGGACCCCGCTTCTCAGGGGCGTTGCCCCCGAACCCCCGTTAGGTGGGAATTTCAAAGAAGCGGATCAGCTATCGGGTTTACCCTTGATTCGGTAGTTGTGGGGTGTTATGTTTGAAGAAAATCCAGATCACGATATTTGTTACGAGTTACTGATCGAATTTCAAGAAATGAGTTTGTGGGTAGTCATTGTTCTTGATGATGGACAGAGATTCAAGAATACATGTTTCTGATGATGGACAGAGATTCGGAGACATGGTTATGATTACTTGGGAACGTTTGTCGAAGATTATCTTTCCACACAAACCGAAGATTAAATGAGATTTAAGATTCCGTTGCGGGCCACTTGAGTTTATCATTCCACTACAAGAATGCGGGGTTGGAATCATAAGAAATTGAAGACTTGAATATGTCACTTGTTTAGGGGGAAATTGGGGACCCGAAAAATAACTTTCAAAGTTTCATAATTGAAAAAGTGAATATTCAAAAGCAATCAGTTCAGGGATGATGGTGATTTTTGATCTTCATGGAAAGGTGGTATATTCTGATGTTCGTGTGAACCGATATGTCAAAGTTTTCAATTATGGTTTGGAACTCTTTGTCATATGCCCGATACTTTCTTGAGTTGTGGGAAGACTTGGTCAGATTCCAGTCTGCAACGAGATATACGTTTACCGGAGTAATATATTGGGATGGATTTGATGCTAAGGGGGAATTTCCGTGATTGAAGATACTGATCGTGTCTGTTTTTATAAAGATCAGAATGTGTTACAATTCGGTGAAGATTGAAGATTATTATCAAGATGCAGTGATGTTCGTGTGTCTGTACAATTTCCGGATAAAACTTATGAAGTGAACCATTATCATACATGCCGGTTCCAATTGGATGGTTGTGCTTGAAGCTAGGGGGAATTTTATTGGTTGTGGAGATTGTACAAGATTCGAACCGTTTCTTCCATACCTGAAGTTTCAGTCCAAGGGGAGTTTGTTGATAATCAAGATTCAAGATGTAGCAGACTGACTGATGAAGATTGTTAGAAGATCAATGTCTGGATTCGACAGTAACGTCCAAGGGGGAATTTGTTGATGCATGAACCTTGTGTGGCCGTTACTGTTCGAATTGTCAAACAGACTGATTTATCGGAGACATGAACTGAGGTCCGAAACTCAGCCGAACCTTGGTGGCCGAACTCCAGGTTCGGAGGGAGTTCGGACAGAGTTCGGAGTTGCCCAGTTCGGACAGAACTAAGAAGTATAAATAGTTTCGTCTTTGTATTTCTTTGTAAGTTTTTGTCCAGTGTCTTTGTGTTGAGAGGGGAGGTTCTGTCCAACCTCCCCCGGAGCTTAAACGTTTGTATACTCCTTTGGTCATGTAATCATTCGACACGAATCAATGACAAAACTTCCGTCTCATCCATAGAATCGATCCGTATACGGGTTTTCACCCGTCCCAATACTTAAGATGTACATTGTCCTCAATGTACCCGTACGTTAGTAATTTAGGGACAATGACAATAAAAAAAATATGTTTGGTTTTGGAAAAATTTGGGCAGCACTTCCATTATTTTCTGACCCTTTCATCTCGTGGAATGGTAACCACGCCAAATATCGTGACCTCCCGGTCCGATTCAGACTACAAAACCGGTACCTGTATCACAAATGCTCAAGACACAAATATTAAACAAAAAATATGAAACTAAACTAAATAAACTAAATACTAATCATAGTCATAATCAAATCAAGATGATACATGTTTTTAGACTTACATTGTCCAAGATCTTTTCTAATGTAAAATCTATAACATGCCAAAATAATCCCACTATTTGGGATTCATCACGATTAGGCACAAACAAACACCAAATACAATCAAACTACTTTATTCCATTCCTACTTCTTCTACTTAGCTTCTTCATAGCTACACGACTGAGAACTCCCTTTAGTGACCAGCCTGGTCGTGCTGGAGCTGGGGAAGATCCTTATCATCATCCAGGTTGATGACAAAGTCATCAACCACACCATCAAGTACAGGGACGTCGGCGAACATGTCGTCGTCCAGAATGTGGGACTCAAAGTTGATGTCTCCCACCACCTCATCCTTAGGACATGGGGTGTCTGAGGCACGAACGTGGGCTCCAGGATGGGCTCAAGTCTCTCGCTTAGAGAAGCCATGCATCCTGCCAGGAACTCAAAAGCAATGGTTAAGAAGTTGACCCTATCGTTAAGCTCAAGCTCTCGTTCATAAGCTTCATCCAAGTTTGAGTTTAAGGTCATGACTTGGTTCATCGAGGTTATGATCATAGAAGGTGCACCGGATCGAACGTTATTCTCATCTTGCTCTTCAATGATTGCCATTTCTGAAAAAATACAAAACTTCTAAACTTATGCATGCACAGAGGAGTGGCACGGCCCGTGCCTAGTTTAGCACGGGGCATGTTGTTCTTCGAGCCATGAATTTTTTAGTTTTAAATTTTCAGAATAGCTTTGTTTCTCAACCCATTCTAGTTTTTGTTTTCAAAAATTGGAGTTGTGCAAGTTTTGATCACGTTTTTGAGCAAAAACTTTGATTTAGAGAACTCAAAAACAAACCTTGTGGGTTTTGTGACTTAACTTGCATTTGTGGAGTTGAGACAACAAGAGAATATGAACAAATGAGCTAAAAATGCAGCTTGAACACCAAGAATGTTCTTGTGTTCATGGAAAGAAGACGAGAGGTTATGAAGATGGAATGATGAAGACAAAAGAGAACTTACCTTAAGGAGTATGTGTTCTTTTTGACTTCAAAGGCAGGATGAAAGTGAAAGGAGAGTGGGTGAAGAGCATATGTAGCCAAAGGAATGCAGAAATCTCTAATTTTCTGCATCATGTCGGACGGCACGGGGCGTGCTAAACTGAGCACGGGGCGTGCTTAGCTGTCGGACATCAGATGGCATCTTGTGACTGCAGACCTGTGATGATGAAATCAAGCACGGGGCGTGCTGAACACAGCACGGGGCGTGCTAAACCTAAAAAAATTGCGTTTTTCTTGATTTTGACTTTTTTATTTAATTTCTACTCTACGGATAGGTGGCCTAAATTTATTTCCGGGTCCTAGGCCGGACCCGTTGATACACTATGTGCATCACCCTCTAGAGGTAGGTTTTATTCGTCATGGTCGAATATTCCTTCATAGAGTTTGATACGGTGGCCGTTGACTTCGAATATGGATTCATCATTGTCGCGAATGTCAACAGCACCGTAGGGATAAACACGCACCACCTGGTAAGGTCCGGTCCATCTGGATTTTAGCTTCCCAGGGAACAACCTTAGACGGGAGTTGTATAGCAGAACCTTATTTCCTTCTTGAATCTTTCTCAGCTTTTTCAGTCGCGAATCATGATACTTCTTGGTTCGGTCCTTGTAGATGCTGGAGTTGGCGTAGGCTTGGCCGCGTAATTCTTCGAGCTCCGTTAATTGACCAAGTCGATTTTGACCTGATTTCTGAAGGTCCATCTTTAATGTGTGTAGGGCCCAGTAAGCCTTGTGTTCTAATTCAACAGGGAGATGGCAAGCTTTGCCATATACCATTCTATACGGGGTAGTACCAATTGGATTTTTGTAGGTTGTTCGAAATCCAAAGTACATCATCGAGCTTATCAGCCCAATCCTTTCGGTTGTTACCCACTGCTTTTTCTAGGATTCGTTTGATACCTCGGTTGGTTACTTCAGCTTGTCTATTTTTTTGGGGATGGTAGGCTGTTGAAACCTTATGGACTACTCCATACCGATTATAGGACTCTTTCCCTTTGAGAATTGCAGAAGTGGGTACCTCTGTCGCTAATCAACGCTCGTGGAGTTCCGAATCAAGAAAATAACCTTTTGAGGAATTTAACAACTACTCAGCCGCCATTAGTGGGTATGGCTTCAGCTTCAACCCATTTGGAGACGTAGTCCACGGCCACAAGGATGTAGTTATTCCCTCTTGAAGTTGGGAATGGTCCCATAAAGTCAAGTCCCCATACATCAAAGACTTTACAAACTTGTATGTAACTCTGGGGCATCTCGTTGCGCGAGGAGATGTTCCCAGTCCTTTGACAAGCGTCACATGTCTATACCAGTTTATGAGCGTCCTGATATATAGTTGGCCAGTAGAAGCCAGAATCGAGGACTTTTCTTGTGGTGGCGTTGGCTCCATGATGGCCGCCGCAAGGTCCAGAGTGACAATGTTTAAGGATGCTAGTTGTCTCAGTACCGTAGACACATCATCTGATAAGTTGGTCGGCGCATATCTTGAAAAGATATGGGTCTTCCCACATGGAATATTTAACGTCAGCGAATAATTTCCTTCGCTGTTGATGTGTTAACCCTCTAGGTATGAGGCCGCTTGCGAGATAGTTCGCCATGTCTGCAAACCAGGGTTCAGCAGAAAGAGTCAACTCTTTCGAGGTATTATGTTGGAAACCTTTCGTTTATTTCTCCTCCTGAAGATTGGGTATTGCTTTCTAGCCTTGAGAGGTGGTCAGCGGCAGTGTTCTCAGCACCTTTCTTATCCCTAATCTCAATGTCTGATTCTTGAAGGAGAAGATTCCAACTGATGAGGCTTGGTTTAGCGTCTTGCTTTTTGAAGAGGTATCTGATAGCTGCGTGATCTGTGAAAACAATAGTCTTTGAAAACACCAGATAAGAATTGAACTTATCGAAAGCAAACACCACTGCGAACAACTCCTTTTCGGTAACTGTATAGTTTTCCTGGGCGTCGTTAAGCGTTTTACTGGCATAGTAAATTGGGTGGAAGTGCTTGTCTTTCCGTTGACCTAATACTGCCCCACAACATAGTCACTTGCATCACACATGATCTCAAAGGGGAGAGACCAGTCTGGCGCAGTCATAATTGGTGCATGGATAAGTTTGTCCTTTAGGAGGGAGAAAGCTTCCGTACAGTCTTTGTCGAAGTTGAAGATTTCTTCTTTCTCCAGCAGTTTCGTCAAGGGCCTAGAGATCTTGGAGAAGTCCTTGATGAAACGTCGGTAGAATCCTGCGTGTCCCAGAAAACTACGGATATCGCGAACGGAAGATGGAGGGGTAGACGAGAGATAGTGTCTATTATTGCTTTGTCTACTTCTAATCCAGCTTGGGAAACTTTATGGCTAAGAACTATGCCTTCTTGGACCACAAAATCACATTTTTCCCAATTGAGAGCTAAATTAGTTTCTTCACATCGGGAGAGTATTTTCTCAAGATTTTGCAGACAGTGGTCAAATGAGTTGCCAAAAACCGAAAAATCATCCATGAATACTTCCATGGATTTTTCGATCATATCATGGAAAATGGCAACCATGCAACGCTGAAATGTGGCGGGAGCATTACATAAGCCAAAAGGCATGCGCATGTAAGTGAATGTGCCATATGGACATGTAAATGTCGTTTTCTCTTGGTCTTCCGGATCTATAGGGATCTGAAAGTACCCGGAAAAACCGTCGAGGAAGCAATAGTACATGTATCTAGACAAACGCTCTAGCATTTGGTCTATAAATGGCAGAGGAAAATGATCCTTTCGGGTGGCGACATTTAGCCTTCTGTAGTCTATGCAGACTCTCCAGCCAGTGACTGTGCGAGTAGGAATAAGTTCATCTTTATCATTGGTGATGGCAGTCATTCCTCCTTTCTTAGGTACCACCTGAACAGAGCTAACCCATGGGTTGTCAGATATAGGGTATATGAGTCCAGCGTCCAAAAGTTTGACAACTTCCTTTTTTACCACCTCTTGTACGTTGGGGTTTACCCTTCTTCGTGGTTGGACAACGGTCTTATACACGTCTTCCATTAGGATTTTGTGAGTGCAGAGCAATGGGCTTATTCCTTTGATATCTGATAGCTTCCATGCTATAGCCTTTCTGTCCCTTTTGCAGAATTGCAAGTAATGCTTCCTTTTCTTGTGGGCTTAAGCATGCAGAAATGATCACAGGCGAGTTGCGATCGTCATCCAGGAAGGCGTATTCCAGATGTTCTAGGAGTTCCTTTAGTTCTAGCGTCGGTTGATTCGCAACTGCCGGCGTGCTGTTGGAATCTTTGTCTTCTGAGTTGGCGTGCATATAATGGATAGACTCATGCTTCGCGTGATCGGAGATAGGAGATGGGTTTGTCTCCTCTTCTAGGGTTTCCTAGGTGAGTTCTTCTTCTTCTACTTCGTGCAACCAAGGAGGATCATAAGAAACGGGATATCCGAGAGATCTTTCAATCTTTACAGATAGCTTATGATCTCCAAGTTGTAGCCTAATTTCTTCATTGTCCGGGTTGATCACAGACCTCCAAGTCTCTAAGAGGGGTCTTCCGAAGACTAAGGGGGTATCATCAAGGATGACGAAATCAGAGGGGATGTTAACGTCGTTAACACGGATTAGGACATCTTTAACAACCCCTTTGGATAGACGGATAGAACGATCGGAGAGGATGAACGGAAGGCAGAAAGGGGTTTTTTCTCCTAACTCTAGTTTATTAAGCAGTATAGTAGGCCTCATGTTCACAAGCAAACTATCATCAACTACAACAATTTGTATCTTCTTTTTGATAAAGCATGGCACATATTTTTTATCAGAAAGTTATCTAAAGTGCAATGATTGTTCTTTTGTAAATATTACCTGCTGTAATTCTTTGAGTTTAGGTGAAGTGAACAATTCCTTGAAAAATTTAGCATTAGTGGGTACACTAGAAACACTTTCAAGAGAAGGTGGAGAAATGCGTACCTGGGTTGGAAGAGGTTTACTCTTACCAATATTTGATGATGATGAGACATGGGTCTTATCAGGTTTGGGCATTTCTTCTGTTTTCTTGACTGGTTCATCGACTTGGGTGTTTGGCATCTAAAGGGAAGGGATGCGTCCAACTCCTTTGCTCCAGGACTTGTTGAAATGGACATAATGGATGGGATGATGGGATCTGGGAGAACTTCCTTGATTATGACTTCTTCTTTTTCCTCCTCCTTTATTCGACTAATGTAGTCCTCGATAACCTTTATATGTTCTAACATTCGTTCCGTGGTTTCTTCGAGATCTGAATTAGGACGTAGCTAAGGTGGTTCTTCTGTACGTGGTGTGTAAGCAAAGCTTGTGCCTTGCGAGTTTTGCTCATTATATTTCATACAGATAAAGAAAAAATCATGGGAACAAGAAGTAGGGGTTGAAGTAGATAGTTCATTTTCAAAACCTTGCGTTTCAATACTTTCTTGCCAGTAATTTTGGTTAAGATTAGGTTAATTAATATTTTGGCAAAAATTATTATTTTGCGAAGGTTGTGAAAAAGAACTATAATGATGACTGGGGGACTCATCTGGTGGTTCATCCACTCGCAAGAACGCAGGTGTTTGTGTTAATATGTAGCAGTCCCGAGAGTAATGGGGACCGCAACACATTCTGCACCAAACAGATTGAGGCAATCCATCATTATAACCGAAATATTCCTCCGGATTAGTAACCATCCTTGCAATATTTCTCAGAGAAAGATAGATGAGTAGAAGGAAAATTAGAAAAATTAAAAGAAAAAGATAAACAAAATTAAAATTTAAACTAATAAAGAAGAAATAAAACTAATCTATCTATTGGCTAGGCTACTAACTTGGACTTCTTTCCAAATCCTCGTTTGTGTCCCGGCAACGGCGCCAAAAAAGCTTGGTGTGTGCTGAGGTGTATATAAAACATGGCTATATTTTTCGAACCTTTTTAGCAGTTTTTAAGCTTTTAAATTTATAATACCTTATTTACTTGAAAACTACTATTTCACCACATTACACGAGCAAGTATACCCATTATGGGCAGTATATTAGTGGTAAGTTGAATCGGGGTCGATCAGTGTAAAAGTCGTGAGCATCGGATCGTCCACTCAATCTAGCTATTCGGATACGAAACGAGTAATTATAATGATTGTTTTATTGATCTATAGAAGAACAATTACAATCAGAAACACAGAGAACAGACACAAAGAATACACCACAGAAACACACACTTAAGAATATTTCTCACGCTCAGCACTGTCTAACACAAAGAACAAACATGTATATATACTAATCCGTCGAACCTCAGCCGTACCTGAGGTTCGCCCTGATCCGAACTCCAGGTTCGGACCAGGTTCGGCCAGTCACACTTTGGCTTGAACTTGTTCTTGACTTGATGCAACTCGATACTTCACACAACACACAGATCAGGTATCAACAAACTCCCCCTCGTCGTGTGTAGTATCTCTTCAACATCATCACAAAAGTATCTTCAAGCAAACTCCCCCTTAAGTGTAGAATCCGTTCGTCCAATGAAATGAATCTTCGAACAAACTCCTCCTCAACTTGATCGTAGCTTGATCTTGAATACTTGATAATGTCTGATGATTCTCTGGTCTTTATCAACAGCTTCAGAAGACTTGAAGTTGTGACATCTTTCACTTTAGCAACCTGCTCAAAATTTAAATAATCTTGGCGCAAAACTTCCCTTCGAGACTCCAAGATATGATTTTGAAAATTTGATTTTGTATCACGTGTTGATCAGATCGAAATAAAGCAGAAGTAAAATCTATTTGGCTTTTAGAAAGTTTATATCAATACAAACCTAAAATCTTTTTGAGTTGTTCAAATTCATGCTAAAACTCATAAAAAAATCTTTTTGTACTTTTCTTGAAATGAAATGAAATTGCAATACAGAGTTAGACACTATTTTTGATATGACAAAGGTCATTATATGAGATCATATTGGTCATGACGCACTGAACTACACTTCAATTTCAATTAATCGAAGCACATAAGTCATGCTGATTGCCGGTATAACTTTTCCATCTTAAACTCTGGCAGAATCATACTCATAACATCTGGATATGTTAATGTATTGATTAGATTTGTTTTGACTAGTGTATCCCACACTATCAGACATATTCAGATATTTTCTTTTTCTTTTTCTTTTGCTTTTTCTTTTTGTGTGATTACACTTGTGAATTTTCACAAAGTATGTCAACTGTGTTCCATGCAAAAAGAAATAAGAACGTTAAATCGTCTACCTTAAGGTCTATCTTTCGATACGCAGATAAGGCCTCGGATTTAACAAAATAAGAAAATAAAACAAGTTGAAATTGTATAACCCAACAACAATCAGGTCGGTACTCCCGTACACGCAGAGAAAGTCCGATGAGTTATACGAAACACCAAAGAAAATAAAGCAGAACGCCAAACGAACAACAATCAAGTCGGCCTTGTGAGCACGCAGAGAAAGTCCGATCGTTTGACAAAATAAAGAAAATCAAACAAGTTTAAATCTTTGCAAAAAGAACACATGTTTACACAGTGACTTCTCATTTTGATTTTCACACTTATTTTTCTTTTTGTCATGAAATACGCATCAAGATGCTATCCACATGGTTAAGCATTAGTATTTAATGTATATCACGTCTGAATACTTTCTGATTTGCCGAGCCTACCAAACATATCAAACAATAATCTTATGGCTCTTTCATCTACTCTATCCATGAGTCAGATACGTAAGCCAATGTACCATCATTTCCCAATGATAAATTTCTCACAATTTTTATATATTGTTCATGTATTCACCTTCCTTATATATTGTGCATGTATTCACCTTCATCCCATAACATGCATTTTGACAATTTCTCCCCCTCTATTTTTGGATTTTCATTTTACAAAAACAAGACTCTATTTTTGGATTTTTAAGCAATTGAAAATGCATAAAGACAGAAAAATTGATCAATCACCATTGATACCTTGCAGTTTATGAATTTCAGAAAATATTGCACGTTAGAAATAAGTATTGCAAGCAATTTAAGTTAAGCAGAATACTCCTCCATCAACAACTTTGCAATCATCGAAAGGTCTTCTAGAAGTACCTGCACACTGGTCAAACTCATTAGTTTTTAACTTGACCTGAAGCAACAGCTTCAGGTCGACCACTGTCCTAGTTTTGCTTTGAACCACCTTTGGTTTCCAGAATTGTGATTGTTTTGGTAACTCCGTTTTTTGATAAATCAATCACAGGTGATTGTGATGAAGAACCTACATTTTGAACCTTTTGAAACATAGGAACAAAACGTTTTTGTTTTAGAAAGAATGTAGGTTCACATTCATCAAAAAATCTGCCTTGTTCATCAAAGAACTTTGGTTTGGCAGGTTTACCAAAAGCTGGTATATGTTGAGACCTTTGTTTTGATTCAGCAGGAAGTGAACAATTTTGTGCCATATACCCTTTTTGGCGGCAAACATAACATATACGTTCAGTTTTGTCCCACCTTTTAGGTGCCTGCACAGAATTACAAACATGAATATCTCGAACATGATCGGAAAAAGAATCATATACTTGTCGGCGGTGATCATGAACCCATTTAGATGTTGGGCTTCGAGAATTAGAACCATCAGAAGAAAATTTGGCGGTTCGATTCTTCAAGGTTCTTGATGCATCCTTCTTCTCAAAAACTTCAGAAATTTTCCTTGCATCAACGCAGTGGAGATCAACGCAGTTGAGATCAACGCAGTGGAGAGGAAATTCTTTATCAGAAAAAATTTGTTCTGAACCTTTGAGCTTGTAGAATCATTCATGTTGAACCTTGTCAGCCTTGAAAACTTCCTTTTTCACTTGCTTCATTTTAAGTTTCTTCAAATCTTGTGATGTCGATGCTGGAACCTCCTCAGCTTTGACATCTTGTGCTTTAAAACCCAAACCAACATTCTTCCCAAAAACGTTTTCCTCAGAATGTAAATTTCGGTGGCCATCCTTTGCTAACTTTGAAAATTCAGCTTTGATATCTTTAATATTTTTCTACTCAAAGAAGATCGTCTCATCAAATTTAGGTTGAGAACGAATCTTTTCACTTGAAGTAGCTGATTTCTCATTATCAGCTGAAGATGAACCATAAATAAACTTTGGAGCTCGAGGAATCTCATATTTCTTACCCTTCTTCTTCTTAGTCTTCTTGTTTTTAATCTTCTTCAGTAGTAGATGAAAACTTAGGATAATCAACGTCTTCAACCATTTCCTTCACTTCTTTGAAAACTTCTTTGATATGAGCAGGGGGTGAAGCCGTCTTATCAAACATCTTTTCAAAATTTTCATCTTTAGCTAAAAAACTTGTGAACAATTGAGAATTGGAGACATTATTCACCAAGCGATTGGCATCAGTTACTTGAATCTTTGAATCTGAAATTTGCTTTTGAGCTTCAGCCAACTCCTTATTAGTAGTTATCAATCTTTTTGCAACCTTATGTGTTTCAAATTTCTACATTCGAAGATTTTCTAGCCCTTCAAATAACTCCTTCAATTTATCGTCGTTGCGCTTTTTAATTTCCAATTTCGCTGTTTGAACTTTATTCACACTTACCAACTCACGCTTCTCATCCAAATACTTTTCCATAACAGCTTGATAACTTTTAATCTTAGCGGCAGATTCTTCAGCATTCTTTGTAAGCAAATAAAGCTTGATTTTTAACTTATCAAAAAGATTTTGAAAATCATTTGCAGCGACTTCTGCTTCATCCTTCCATTTCTTGACTTCATTAACCAACTCGTCCCTCTCTTCACAGATCTTGGCATTTGCAGCTTTAACATTCTTTCTATCTTGTTTTGATATTTCTAAAACTTCATTCAGCAATTTGATCTCTGTAATAAAACATTCATTTTTTAAACCAAATTCCTTCTCATGTTCCTTAGAAACCTCCAAATCTGAACTAACCAACTTGAATTCCTCGGAAAGCTTTTGAATTTTATTTAATAACAAAGCATTTTCTTTCAGCAAACTTTCCATGTTTTCAGCAGATTCATAGGAACTCGGTGCTGAACTTGTCTCTGAACTTGTATCTGAACAATAATCTACTTGTTGATCATGAGTAACAATCAAAGCAGATGAGTCAAAATGTTTACCCCAATCATAAATACCATCATTCTGACCATCATTCTGACTTGTTAAAGCTGTCTTGTTTGCATTACTTGATGACGGCTGAGTAAAACCGGGTTTGCTAGCATGTGCTTGTTGACATTCTCTAGCAAAATGTCTAAGCTTCGAACACTTGTAACACTTGATATTTGATTTATCAAAACCTAATTTGCCATTAAAAGCTTGTTTTCCAGTCTTTTTATAATATCGTTGTGACCTTTGAATTAACATAGCAAGTTGCAAGACCATATCTAACTCATTCAATTGATCATCATCAAGCTCATTCAAATCTTCTTTAATCAAGTGTGCCTTTCCAACATCATTTATAATCATTCCAAAAGATGAAGAAATGAGAGCAACAATTAGTTTGGCACATTCATCCACCGATTGAACAGAAAAGCACTTTGACTTGATGAATCTGAAATTGTAAAACTGCAACCTTTTAAAGAATCGGAATTTCCAGAAACTCCAGCCATAAAAGCAACACTTGGTGCAAAACTCAGATTTGGTTTAGCTTTAGCATTCATGCTAGCAGTATTCTCTCCCATGATACAACTCAGGATTTTGTAACGTAGGAGTTGACTTCTTTGAATTTAATATTTCCATTTCCCGAGCATGAAGTTTTCCAGTAAGCTCATGAAATGTCAATGTAGAGTATTCTTTATCATGAGTGAGTAACAAAACATAGTTTTTCCACTTTTTAGGCAAAGCTTCCATAATCTTTTCTTTTAAATCTGCATCGGTTTTCTCAATTCCAACTACCTTTTAATTCACTAATCAGATGCGAAAACCGTGAAATAAGAGCGGTAATGTTTTCATTGTCATAATGTTGAAAGTTATCAAATTCTTTATTCAAAACTTTTCTTCGACTCGTTTTGTATTCATCATTACCCTCACATCTTGCTGATAAAGCATCCCACTTGTTTTGATTTCTTGCACGTACTAAATTGATGTAACAACTCAGTGCATAATGCCATAGTAAGATAACCGAAAGCTTTTTGTTCAAGCTCGTATGATTTCCTTTCAACAATGTCAAAGGTATGAACTTCCTTGAAATCTCCTTGATCAGTCGGATGTTGATAAAGCTTCTTGATTGAAATCCACAAATCGATATCATTCGTGCTTATGTAAGCAGAAAATCATTGCTTCCAATTCTGATAATCTTCCAACTTCAACAACTTAGGAACTTTCTGACTTGTTCCAATTTCGTTATCAAAATTCATCATGGTCTGCATCGCACTCTGCATCACGGAAAAAGCTTGAAATTCCGACATCGTAGAAAATTTCAAAAATCTGATTGGCCGAACTCTTCCCGAACCTTAATAATGTTCCGAACCTTCGCCGAACCTCGATCGAACCCTTTCCAAAAATAATACCACCGAACTATTTCCGAACCCTCAACGAACTCTCAACGAATTCTCAACGAACCTCTTCCGAACAGAAAACAGGCCGAACTTCAAACAAACCGTAAACTAACCAGAAGATAATCCGAACACTCAATGAACCCTAGGAACACTCTAAGTTCCGAGCAGTTCTTCCGACGAACCTCATGTTCGGATGACGGTTAGTCCGAACAGCAACATAGTTTTCTAAAAAAAATCGAATTTGGACGAAATTTGACAAAACTCGCAGCAGTTGATCAGTAAAAGTGATGAAGAACGATTTAGGAGCAAACTTTACACAGAAAACTTGATAGATTTGATTGAACTCACGTAAACACACTCGTAAAACACTAAAACGTTTCAAAAGTCTGAAAATAGCAACCACAGATCAGTAGAATGAACCAGAAAGCTCTGATACCACTTGTAAAAGTTGTGAGCATCGGATCGTCCACTCAATTTAGCTATTCGGATACGAAATAAGTAATTATAATGATTTTTGTTGATCTATAGAAGAACAATTACATCAGAAAAACAGAGAACAGACACAGAGAATACACCACAGAAACACACACTTAAGAATATTTCTCAGGCTCAGCATTGTCTAACACAAAGAACAAACATGTATATATACTGACCTGCTGAACCTCAGCCGAACCTGAGGTTCGCCCTGATCCGAACTCCAGGTTCGAACCAAGTTTGGTCAGTCACACTTTGGCTTGAACTTGTTCTTGACTTGATGCAACTCGATACTTCACACGACGCACAAATCAGGTATCAACAAACTCCCCCTCGTCGTGTGCAGTATCTCTTCAACATCATCACAAAAGTATCTTCAATCAAACTCCCCCTTAAGTGTAGAATCCGTTCGTCTAATGAAATGAATATTTGAACAAACTCCTCCTCAACTTGATCGTAGCTTGATCTTGAATACTTGATAATGTCTGTTGATTCTCTGGTCTTTATCAACAACTTCAGAAGACTTGAAGTTGTGACATCTTTCACTTTAGCAACCTGCTCAAAATTTAAATAATCTTGGCGCAAAACGTCTCTTCGAGACTCCAAGATATGATTTTGAAAATTTGATTTTGTATCACGTGTTGATCAGATCGAAAATAAAGCAGAAGTAAAATATTTTTGGCTTATAGAAAGTTTATATCAAAACAAACCTAAAATCTTTTTGAGTTTTCAAATTCATGCTAAAACACATCAAAATCATTTTGTGCTTTTCTTGAAATGAAATGAAATTGCAATACAGAATTAGACACTATTTTTGGTATGAGAAATATCATTATATGGGATCATATTGGTCATGACGCACTAACATTGCACATGTCGCCAAGGGTTTGTTACTTCCCAAGTAAGTATAAGAGTTTAGCCAATCATGACTTTAATGATTTGCTTAACAGAAGAGAAGATTTCATAGAGAAACGCTTGCAAATTCTTCTTTAAGTGAAAGTTCTTATAAACTTGATTACAAGACTTGAAAATACCAAATGACTTAATACATGGGAGAAGAAGAAAATAATTAAGCGAGTTGCAAATGAGGAGGAAGCCTGCTTTTATAGGTAGTTCACGGAGTTTGGCACGAGGCGTGCTGTGTTAGGGAGATCTGTGAGAATCGGCGCTCTGACATTGCACGGGCCGTGCCTAGCTTGGCACGGGCTGAGCCATGTCAGATAGACAGTTCCACAGGGTGTGCTAAGTCAGGGGCACAGGCATGTTAATCAGACGCATATCTTGGAAGCTTTGGGTAATTGGCACGGGGCGTGCTTAGTCGGGCACAGGGCGTGCTAAACTTTGCAAATCTCGGAACTTCGTGTTTTTCTTCTGTTTTTTATCATAATCTGTTCCTTTTGTGATTTTTAAACTTTCAAACCTGAAAAACTAAAAAGAAAACAAAATAGACTTGTTTTGAAGTTAGCAGATCAGATTTTTGTCGTTTTGCGAGAGATATTGGGTCTAAAAATATATATAATTTGATGTCTATCACCAGGATCCCAGTCCATTAATTACACCAAACAACCTAAAAATATCAAAATATTTTCATTATGTTAAAATATAATATAAATTCAGAGTTTTACAAAATGCGGAAGCATAACAAAAGATTTAGTATTTACATGAAACATTGTTATTTGAAATAACACAACTTGCATACTCGTGATACTCGAACACCTACGACTTTAGAGAAACATGTTTAAAGAGGAAATGTCAACCAAAAGGTTGGTGAGTTCACATAAGTACATATCTACAACTAGTATAGACATGCGGTACGGTTACAACAGATTTATTCGTAGTTCAGTTATGTATATTACAAATACAATACATATCGTAGGTAGCTAGCCTAAGTTCATGTCACTAAAACCTTCACAACCGAAGCTGACTGATAAAGTGTAGGAATTCATCCTTACGTGTTTTTGCCTTTCCCGCATCTACTCGATCACGGTAAGTTTAGGCTGACATTGTCCTCAGTCCGACCGCCAGTCGAGTGGTGCATCTCGTGCCCGCTGAATGGGGTTTGTCAGACCCCAGTAGTACTACCCAATATCCCCTTGCTATTAACTACTAACGGTTTGATTTAGTAAGGACTTAAAAGATAAAGCATTTTACGTGAACATGTGATATATACTGGATTTCTACTTTAATCATACATCAAAAGTTGTCGTGTTATCACCCTAACCTGGGTGTAACGTGTTTGTGTGTGTAATGGATGTAACGTAAAAGGTTGTGTAACTCACCTTAGGGTGCAACAATTCCAGATAAGTAACAGCGCAAGTACAAATTAACGGTTCTTGTGCAATCTACCAGACACCTATCGAGTATATGAATATAAGTGTGTGTTCAACTGAAAGTGGCTAAGTCTAGACGAACGGTGAAATTAAATAATGTCAAGCTACGACATGACTAAGGTTCAATAACTCCAAAAATGAGTCGAAGATTGGCACATTGCCAAAATCATAACGATCACAAACTTCGACAAAAGTATATTATTTATTAATAATATAGGTCCATGAAATCGTTTAAGAAGATATGTATATACATATATGAGTAAGTATATATTCGTAACCAAATAATAATTATACCAATAACGAGTACCCCAAAATGTACTCATGTGTTTTTAAATATTTACATGAATACAAATCCAATGTTTAGAATGTTCAACTCACAAAATACGTATATTTTACACAAGTGTAAAGGTTACCAAAATGTTCATTTTATATTCTTAAATACGTCTATTTATATATTTCCCAAATATGTATCATTTTATAAATCACCGTTAAATAGCCAAATATTTTATAGAAACGACCAATTTATATATACCAATGAGATAACGTTCAAAAAATAACGAGCCTTCGAGAGATTATACGGGTCCAAGATGACATAAAGAACGATCGGTGGTGATTTATGGGTTAAACAAGTCAAAAATTTTGCTTGAAAACAAAACAGAAAAAGAATGGGGGTCACCAAGTTCGAAACCATGACCTCTGGTTCCCTATACAATACCCAAACCATCAGGCTAAAGCTTTGTCTAGTTAACGTATCGATCGGAAAGGTTTTTGACTACACAGGAGGTTGTCGGGTGTTGAACCGGCGACCTCTAGGTTTAAACTCAAGACATAAACCACTGAGGCAAGGCCCTGAACATGTTATTTGTTCTCCAACAAAACTTATAACATAAACGGTTCGGGCGTCTGCTTTTTCACCCAGAAACCCTACATGTACCGACACCAATAACAATCACGAAAAATTTCAGAAGCTCTGAAAGAATGAACTAGGTGATCTAAGACGGTTGTAATCGGATATACGAGAGTTTAGGAATACCTCTGATGCAAAAATAAACTCAGAACAGAAATGAGGGCAATGAACTCGGTTGGCTACTCGGTCCCGGCACGGGAATGCATCTGAGATGCTGCCAGTCGCTATTGTGTTTGCGGCTAATGGAGGTGCGATTCTGATGCATTCATAGTTCTTTCAGTCAGTTGGTATTTCATAGAGGTGGCACCGGAGGAGTCATAAGTCTGCGCGACTTTGTTATACACTACTACATGGAGCACCAGGTTCACCCTAACATTCCATACTATATATGTAGTAGCTCATACACTGCAGTCACAGCTGGGGACGCGACACCGTTGTTCTACGATGGCTTCATCGCCTACATCTATCGGCGCTACGGTGTGGATATTCCTGATGGGCTAGGTCTCGGGAACCCCACATTGTCGGTAGATGTAGATTACTGCGGGACCCTAGACATCATTGCTGACACAACTAACGGTCCAAGGATGATAGACGCCTAGCGCCGCATTTGGGACCCTCTTCAACTTCCTGATGCAGTTGATGTCGAGCCCGAGCCAGAGCCAAACAGGATTTCGACTCCACCTCACTACTCCCCTCATCACTACTATGACCTATGCGTTGCCTCCTCCTCTCAGCAGCCCGAATTTCCATCCATGATGGATATTTATCAGTAGATCCAATCCATCAACACCCGTACAAAGAGCATGCAACACGACATATTCGAGCTCTAACAGGACGTGACTGAAATCCGGGAGAGGTAGGCATACTACTACCCGTATGATGACGAGTACGAGTTGGTGGGGGAGTGCAGGTACATCTCTGAACCCTAACTTCATTTGCATGGTAATGTGTGTGCAAATTTGACATTTTCTCAAACATTGTCTGGTCTTGTGATGTTTAAACACTTTTACTTTCTTGTTATGTATGGATGATGAACGCTGGTAATTTTAGTTTAATATCTATTTAGTTTATGTTTTGTGATTGGTTGTGCATATAAACAAGGAATAAGCAGGTTCTTTGGTCTAAACCGGGAGGTCAAATTGCATGGTGTGGTATTCATTCCACAGGTAAAACGTCCATTATGCAGAGGAAAGTCTTCCCGAATTTTTCCTAAACCTAACTATTTTCATTTTGTTTTGTTCTCCTTATGCTTACAGTTGGGCATATTGAGGGCAATGTGCAATTTAAGTGTGGGAACGGGATCGGTCAAGGAACTAACCTTTTTGATTTGTCAGTTTTTTCAAGCCTTACACGAATCTCTTGAAAAAAACAGATTTTTGTGCTAACCAAAGATAGAAAAAATTCAATAAATAAATAAATAAATAAATAAATAAATAAATAAGAAACCAGGTAATTCAGTAGAGGTAGAACTTGACACAGTACTACGTCCCGTAATGGACAAACATAAGTTTCTTTTATATATAAACTTACATTTTCCCTTCTCCCAATTTTAGTAAGGATTTGAGCCTATAAAAGCGTGAACCACGCTCCTTTTCTTCTTGACTTTCTGAGAGAAACCAGGTAATTCAGTAGAGGTAGAACTTGACACACTACTACGTCCCGAAATGGACAAAATCAAGAATTTATTCTTAAATGATTGAGGCACTTATTATATATCTCTTTTCCTTTCTCTCCCACCTTCTCTAAAAACCTCCTAGATCGCCCTGTTGAGCCTTATCCCTTCATTTGTTCAACCCTTTTCACAAACATCATTTGTTTTGCATTTAAAACCCCAAAACCTTTATTTTTATTAAATCATTTATTTTCGTAAAAAGTAGTTTTCTTTTCATAGATCAAAAGTGACTTTTTTTTCAAAATCCTAATCTATGGATTCCAAAAAAAAAAAACTATTGCCATTTTGAAAGAATAAAAAGAGCATAAAAAGCTCTTAGCTAGAAAAATAAATCAAGAAAAAGTCACAACCAAATAAATGATTCTTGAGAAACTGCTATTTTATATTTTTAGCCACTCTTATCCAAACATTCCACACCCCTAGCCCAAGCCAACCCTTTTCAAACCCTCATAATAAGAATGCGAATTTTGGTGAGATCGGTGGAGGTTCGATTTCATGTCAAGCCTATGCTCTCTACTTGTCTTCACCTTGGTTCAAGTGACAACTCAAAAATACAAAATCAAACTAACCTGAGAGTCGAGTGATTACTTGTGAGTCATGTGAGCTTTGTAAATAAAATAAACTTCTTTCATACCTGTCATAAACTAAATCTTAAGAGTTTAATGGAATGAAAGAAAATCAGTGGAGGAACGACTTTTAAGCACTCGGGGACTCAAAACTACACGAATTGATAAGTCTTTGGGTTTAGTCAAGTGCAACAAATTTCAGAGTTTTGCTTGAGGACAAGCAAAAGGTTAAGTGTGGGGATGTTTGATATACACCAAAAGATACATGTTTTCATATCAAATTATCATCACAATTATAATTATTTCAAGCTAACAATTAACAAAACAACCCAATAATGTTTCCTTTTGAGTTTTCTTAAATAATTTAGGTTCAATTGGCAAAAGAAGCAGAAAATGATGAAAAATGCAAGAAAAAAATACAAACTTTGTGATAGAAGACCCCAGGCACAGCCCCTGTCCAGCCAAGCACGGCCCGTGTCCCATCCTTAACACTACGGGAAGTTGACTTTTGCAAATACTGACGCACACGGCTCGTGCCACTGAAGCCACACGACCCGTGTCCCTATTACCTGAAAAGCACGACCCGTGTCTCCTGAAGCCCATGGTCCGTGCCTCTGCCTCCCTACGATCTTCTGAAGATTATCTGCCAAGCAAGACCAGTGCCCGATCCTGATTTTGCCTATAAATAGCTAGCCAACTTATCATTTTGAGAGAGAGCCTAGTTTTGACAAGAAAATATGGTTTAGACCCGCTCTTGCCAGCTTGGCTTGGCTTAGCTATGCTCCCGCTTTATCTTTAATAATGTAGTTTTTCTTATTCTTAGGTTTTCTAGCCTTTTAATCTTTCTATATTTGTAAGAACTTCCACTTAATATGAAGTTGTTTAAGGTTTATCTATGAGCCACTCATCTTCTGTTAAGCAAACCTTTAATTCATATTTATGTTTGATGAAACTCTTACACTTACTTGAGAAAATTTGGCTTTTCGGTAAAATAGTAAATTGAGCTTACGTAATTACCTTAAGGTAAGTATGGATGACTTTATGAAAACTCTTTTAAATTGAAAGTGTATTATTAACCTTTTTGAACAAACGTGCCTTGCGTATTATAAACCATTTGAGGAGTCAAAAGCTCATCAGTCAAACTTGTGACACCCGACTAGGGGACGATGTGTGATCCTAACAGTGACTCGCAGCCCATGCAAAGTAATACGTTTGTGAGTTTATGTCTATGTAAACAAACACGATTTTTACGCTAACTATGGCCTGAAGGTATTGGTTGGGACTGGGGTTAGTAATATTTTTCACTTCATGGAAGTCGGTGAGATACATGTTTGTGAACTTGGCATTGGTTGCGACCTCTCATGTTTGCACGAAAGCGGTGCATGAAGGAAATGGACCTTAGTCCCTTTTAAAGATGCTTCTTATAATAAATTACTCCGATGTGTGGGTTGTTCCCCTGTTGGTTCATGACAATGTATTTGAGTGTAACGGCACCGACGACCAATCGGACCCTATAACTATTTGGCATTTACGCTTACTTTGTTTATTACTCCTAGGGCGGACCCCTCACGATCCTTACAGGGAGACGGGGGGAACGCGAGCAAGGATTCCAGGTTGAAAAGCGCTCCTCCTCATCTTGAGGGTAATAATCGTAAGGCAATAATGTAAACCATCATTTTATTCATTTTACCATCAGTTAGTCTTCACAAGTAATATTATCATCTATAAAGATTATTAAGCTAAAACCAGTTTTCATTATCTTTATATTTTTTATCTATGCAGTTAATACGGTAAAAATTCAGAATGCGGTCGAGGACCGATATACGATATATCGGTTATCTCGGTGAAATATCGATGGGATATCGGTCATTTTAATATATAGTTATATAAATCAAAATTATATATATATATATATATATATATATATATATATATATTGTTGGAAAAGTGTGTGTGCGTGTGAATGAGAATGAGAAGTTAATCTCAAAAGGTTACACATATCCCACATTGGCGGGTAAACAAAACAAAGTATGGTTTAAATGTGTAATAATCCAAGAAAGATTTAAATCTTGTACTATGTTTTACTCCGGCTACTACCCTCGCATAGGGGTGCAGAAATAGGGAGTTTGGCTCGAAAAATCAAACTAGTGCCCGCGCGACGCGGACATGAATGCGACTCAAAAACATGGGTCCCTGTGAGACATGTTTTTTGGTGTAACCGTTTTTTCGTTTTTTTACTCTGTTTTGGTGTTAAAAAAACAGCCCACCATTTTTTAACATAATATCACCGAATTTTTCAGTAAAAATACGACGATATATCGGCAATTACGGCCGATTTTATCGCTACCGCATTTTGCACCGTATTTTCTCCCGAGGTCCGATATCCCATCCATATCTCGGTGGGATATCGGCCGTATTAACTGCCCATTTTTTGATAACCTCGACTAAAGTTGTTGATGGAATTTTTATTTTCAAAAGCCCCATTTCCTTTTGTACTTAAATGACCCCTCGGTCAAATGACCACGACTATACTGCCCCATGATGGGTGCACTTGCCTATGTTATGTGGTGAAATAGTGGGTGTAGTTAATCAGGTTTTATAAATGTAAAAGCTTACGTACAAAAGGTGTCATTAATATTTTTATATTTTATATAAACCACACGCACACCAGGCGGCGGCGGCACTGGATGGTGGTGGTGGCTACCGGTGAGTGATGGCGGTGGCGTCGGTGGTGGTGGTGCCGACGTCGCAAGGGGAGAGAGGAGGAGAGATTTAGGATTAAAATTTTAGGATTTATCTGTGTTTAGGGTTTAGGATTTAACCTGTATTTGTAGGAATACAAGTTACAATTCAGTACCTAAAAATATTGTCTTTTCCCCAAAGATATTATCCCGATATTAACTGTTAAGACAGTTTATACCCAATTAAGTTTATATGTTCGAAACAAACCCAATATTTATGATATATATATATATATATATATATATATATATATATATATATATACTAATCTCCACATTTTAGTTAACTAATTATCTAAAACGTTTTTCTGCATAATTATTATTAACGTCTTTAACAATATTTATTTTATCCGTATTTAATTTATCTCATAAATTAAATCTCGTAATTGTAGGATAACGTCTTATCCTAGATTTAGTCAAAATCGTCTTTTGACGTAATAATATTCCTTGATTAGATTGTTAACTGCTTTAACAATTTTATTCCCATTTACATCTCAAACAACCACCGTTTTATTTTGTCCAATAATTATTTCCCCAATAATTAATCATAATCATTATTTCGAAAAATAATAATTCACCTAATATTCATTCTGTGATCAGTAATATTCAAATATATAATATTTAAATATTATAACTTGTTCGTCGTCAAGAGTGTAACTCTTGGATCGTACCTTTATGGTTACGTTGAGTAATCGACAGTCGAACAAATCAAAATCCAACACTTCAATCAACAGAACATGTTTAATGATTTTACTTATAGTTATAGGGTTACATTTGTTTACAATTCATTTCTCTCAGTTGAATAGCTCTGATAAAACTATAGGGTTTAAAGTTTTTTTCAATACAGATTTAATCCTCTTCTCAACAACAATGAAGAGGTTTTATTGTGTTCATGTTAACATCCTTCGTTTGGCAAAATGAAAGTTCCATAATTAGGGCATGTTTGGGTAAGCATTTGAAATTGACTTATTGGCTTATTGGCTTTTGAAAAAGTCAATAAGTTAAAAAATTTGTTTAGGTATTGCAAAAATAGTTTCTAAAATGACTTTTGAGAAAGTTGTTTTCTTCAATACCTCAAAAGCCAAGAATTTCTGCCTTTTCAAAACAACTTTTAACTTTTGCTCTGGTAAATTACATTTGTACCCTCCAAAAAGTAGTAAAATGGCTAGATATATATATATAGGATGTCCTTTTTTGTCATTTTACATAAAAAAAGCTAAACCAAACATTTTTAAAAACAACTTATTAACTTATTGACTTTTCTAACTACAAAAGCTTATCCAAACATACCCTTAATGGTTAAACAATAGTTTGGTATTCGAGGACTTTTTCTCTCATTAGTCAGTGGCTCCTTACATGGGGTTAGAAATCATGTTTTTATGATTTAAGCAACTTCAAAGGTCATATTTTTGGGTACTATATGGTTGATTCAAGCAGCAAAACATGATTTTTCTCTCTTAATTTCTTCTCATATTGTTATGTTAACCTGTTTTCTCAATTTTGTTTTGTAGGTCAGAAGAAATAGCGATTCAAGCAACAAGACATGCTTTAAAGGCTCATAGTCTCAACATCTCCCACTTAAATTACAGGTTTTACGCTCTGTGAAAGGTACATCAACACAAGTACCATATTATCTATTCATAGTTGTTTCACCATCTACCAAGAAATTGTATTATCAAATGACCGGTATACATAATTTATACTTTTTTGTGTAGTGATATATGTTTAACTATGTGGGTGACCCACCAGCTACAAAGTGGATGATTAATATGTGAACACTTGTCTATTTATTTTA
Source organism: Deinandra increscens subsp. villosa (assembly GCA_039602395.1). Taxonomy (NCBI): domain Eukaryota; kingdom Viridiplantae; phylum Streptophyta; class Magnoliopsida; order Asterales; family Asteraceae; genus Deinandra; species Deinandra increscens. The sequence goes on along the minus strand of JBCNJP010000012.1, from coordinate 67,365,957 downwards.
GGTTCTTTGTTACAAGCAGCTTAAAGAAGTTGTAATGTGAATATCTCTAGGGTGTTTTGGAGGTTGTCCAAATAAGCCTTGCTGGTTATCCTACTCGAAAAATTGATCACAAGTTGTTGGGCTATACATTGTAAGGCATGAACATTAGATTGGGCTTTCATTGATTTGGGCTTAGTAGGGTTTACGATATGGGCTTAGTGGGCCGATTTCTTTATGTTTATGATTGGGCTTAGGGTTTTGTAGAGGGTACTATATAAACCCTCATAGTGTTTATGATTGACTAGCTTTTGGATTTACGATTTCTCCCTCTCTATTGTATTTACGATAGGTGTTCATTAGCTCAAAGAAAGTATTGTGTTTCATTCAAGATTTGATCTTTGTTGTTTATCTCTTTGTCAAATCTATTTCTTCTACTTTCTTCTTGAATCAATCACTTACGAGGATTCCGCACTCGTTTGTGATATCAATATCGTGTCTTGGTAGATTTTCTGGATCTACAATTGGTATCAGAGCCAAGAATCACTGATTCGAGGTTCTCACGGTATTGGATTCAAGTGTTTTCTGGAAAAAGGTTCGATTTTTGAAGGTTTTGAAGGTGTTCTTGGGGTTTACGATCTGCACTTCTGCTGTTCTTGAGGTTTACGACATTTTTTTTGGGTTTGTTTATGTATTTACGACTGCAAGTGTTTGAAGATCTTCATCGGAATCGTGTTTACAAGTTCAAGCTGTGATTTTTAAGTATTTACGATCCGGAAGTTAGTGTTTACGGCTGTACCTTGTCGGAATCGTGTGTTTATGACTTTTCTTTGCTGGAATCATCAATCGAAATCGGAGTTTACGATTTTCTCAGCCGGAATCGATGTTTACGACTAACTTCCATCGTAATCTGTGTTACAATCTAGAGTTTACGACTTGCTGTGTGACTTAATCGTAATCAGGTGTTCTCGATCGTAATCAGGTGTTTACGATCGTAATCTCTCTTTTTGGACATTTGGACTTTAGTTTTAGGTTTTCCTAAGCTTACGTTATGGATTTCGAACCAAGCATGTATCAGAAGTTGGATTTTGAGATTGGATCCATCACTCGTCCACCAAGACTCAGAACGGCGGATAACTTTCTGGAGTGGAAATATAGGTTTGAAAACCACTTGAAGAGTGTTGATCTAAGACTATGGAGAGCAGTAATTCATGGGCCATACACGCCTACACACTCAGAAGGAGTTAATGCGGGGAAGGCTAAAAAGGAAGACGACTATGATGATGATGATTGGGAAAGATGTAACAAAGCCGAGAGGGCGTTTGCTATTATGACTATGGCACTGACACCAGATATTGCACAACGACTTAAGCACTGCAAACCAACTCTGGAATGCTTTGGTAGTGGCATATGAAGGAAATCCAGACATAAAGGCAAGCCGTAAGCAAATGCTGAAGTAGAAATTCAATCTATTCAACCACATTCAAGGAGAATCCTTTGAAGCACAGGTGCAAAGGTTCGTGTCTCTGATGGCCAAAATGTCAAGCTACAATGTTGAACCAGATCAGGAAGATAAGAATCTGAAACTGCTGAATAGCTTACCCAAATCCTGGAATACCAACATCTCCATCATTAAAGACAACAACAAGCTGAGTGAGCTATCTCTTGATGAGATGATCAACAAACTGAAGTCAAACCTTATTGATGACAAGCAGAGAGAGTTGAACCATATAAGCTCTCTTAGTTTGGCAGGAAAACTGAACCAGGCACTGTTGTCAGAACAAGTGGAGTCTAAGCAAGATGGAAAGTCAACTGGGAGTGGACCGAGCTCTGTCACAAAGTCAACTACATTTGTGGCACAACCTCAAGCAAGCTCAAGTGGAGGTGTCAACCCTGATGCTACAAATGATCCCAACTTTGCCCTCGGAATGGGATTTATGAATAGTTATCATGCTCTTATGGCCGGAACTTTAGTACCTACTGATATGCTGTCGGGTGAGCTAAACCAGATAAATCCTGAAGATGTAGAGATGTTAGATGTTTCTTGGCAAATGGCAATGGATGTGTTCAGAGCAAAGAAGTTCATGGAAAAGACTGGGAGAAATGTGTGGAAAGATCAAGATAAGATAAGGATGGGGTTTGATAAGAGCAAGTTGAGGTGCTACAACTGTGACGATGTGACATCCGAGAATTCCAAGGTTAACTTCCGTTAGACAAACTCCGTTAGTTACGTTATAAGTGTTAACTTAGTAACTAATGCTTAACTAGGCCGAATACGTCCACGTCCTTTGGTTGATCACCGAACCCGCCCATATGTGCTA